>JBBGZY010001199.1:525000-1125000 GCA_037952925.1 Lithobates clamitans
AAGTGATTTTAAAAAACCCCAAAAAAAAAAAAAAAGTGATTTTAAAAAACCCCAAAAAAAAAAAAAAAAGTGATTTTAAAAAACCCCAAAAAAAAAAAAAAAAGTGATTTTAAAAAACCCCCCCAAAAAAAAAAAAGTGATTTTAAAAAACCCAAAAAAAATTAAAAAAATTAATGTTAAAAAACCAAAAAAAATTAAAAAATTGATTTTAAAACACCAAAAAAAATAAAAAAATTAATGTTAAAAAACCCAAAAAAATTAAAAAATTGATTTTAAAAAACAAAAAATAAAAAATAAAAAACTTGCTTTTAAAAAAAAACAAAACTTGATTTTCAAAAAACAAAGCCTGTTTTTGAAAATCCAAAAGCCCAAAATATTTTTTTGTGGATTAGGTAGAAATATTTAAATATAATTCTATTTTGCTACATCATTAAGATACCATTATATTTTTGTCTATGAACATTTTATACTAAATGCAGAACTGAATGCATACCAACCATTAATAAAAACATCTCCTTTTATAGGATTTTAACAAATGTGTGGTTTGTTATTTCAAGGCTCAGTATCAGTTTGGTTATAATTGTCAAAAAGTTGTTTACAGTGGCAATGGAGCTTATTTAGACATTTTTAAAATTCTAATACAGTTGGCACTACAACTGCTCGACCATAACCTAGGAGACAGCCCAAAAGAAAGGCAAGCAATAAATATAATGCCAGATTTCAGCAATATTTTTTTTATTGTCAAAAAATTATATATCCTGGCCCATTGCAATGGCCCCCCTACCCATAAAATAATCAACATATTGCTGTCTAACCTGACGGGAACTTTGGGGGGCCAAGCCAGTACGGACAGTATCCAGGCCTGTAAGGTTGGCTTCTATTTGTCCGGCCTCAGGCCCAACTGTGCCTATATAATTGGCAGAATGCTTATTTAAAAAGTTGTGCAGAATGCAGCATGATAAAATTATAAAATTAAGTTTGTATTCCGCCAAATTAATGGCTGTTTGAAACAGGCGGAACCGGCTGGCCAGAATTCCAAACGCATTCTCAACCACTCTTCTAGCTCTGGCCAGCCGGTAATTAAAAACCCTCCTCTCCGGGGTGAGGGTTCTTTGGGGGAATGGCCTCATGAGGTGCTTGCTCAGAGCGAAGGCTTCATCGGCAATGAAGACAAAGGGGAGTCCTTCCACGTTATCCTCATCAGGTGGCAATCCCAGGCCACCACTCTGGAGACGCTGGCAGAACTCCGTCTGGGCAAATACTCCTCCATCCGACATCCGGCCATTCTTCCCCACGTCCACATATAAAAAATCATAGTGTGCCGACACCACCGCCATTAAAACAATACTGTGGAACCCCTTATAATTAAAATAATATGACCCCGAATGGGGTGGTGGCACAATGTGGACATGTTTCCCATCTATAGCCCCTCCACAATTGGGAAAGTCCCAACGGCTGGCAAAATGGGATGCCACAGTCCTGCCATTCCTGTGGCGTTGAAGGAAACTGGGGAATCAAACAAGAAAACCAAAATCAATTAATTTGGAAGCTAACATTGCAAGAAAATTAGACAATTAAAAACATTATTCCCCAGCATCAGTATAACATTCAATAATTTAATTCTTCTGGAATAACTAATATGGAAAAAGGCACACTTATCAGATTGCTCACCCCCTCTGATAGAACATTGATTACATTTTAGGGGGTTGTGAAATCCCCCAAAAAAATTACTTTAACAACACGCAGGAATTTAGGGATAACAAAGGCTACAAGACTGCAGTTGTCGCACTCTGCAGGTGCAGTTGCAAACCAGCTTACAGTAAATGAGGTAATGTCAAAAGGCATTCATGTTGCAAACAGTACACAATCACATGCAAGGGCAATTAATGAAAACACTTTGAGGCTTGCATATGATTTGATGATGGAAATCAGCAGAGCTTCTGCTCATTTACTAAAGCACTGGAACAAATGCACTTGTAGAGTGCACATGCATTTTGCAAAGTGCAACATAGATTTGCTTTAGACAAATCAACACCACAGAACATTCAAGCAAATTTTAACGAGGGTGGGGGTGGGGGGGTTGTGAAATCTAGCTAATTGCTAATTAGCAGCACACTATTTGGAGTGAGTTCAGGTGGGGGGGGGGGGGGTTGTGAAATCTAGCTAATTGCTAATTAGCAGCACACTATTTGGAGTGAGTTCAGGTGGGGGGGGGGGTTGTGAAATCTAGCTAATTGCTAATTAGCAGCACACTATTTGGAGTGAGTTCAGGTGGGGGGGGGGGGGGTTGTGAAATCTAGCTAATTGCTAATTAGCAGCACACTATTTGGAGTGAGTTCAGGTGGGGGGGGGGGGTTGTGAAATCTAGCTAATTGCTAATTATAAGCACACTAAATACACTCCAACAAAATACATTCAAAATGAGTAGACTAGGTGGATATGTTCCCATCACTTCATGCTGGGAAGGTTATTGAAGGAAACTATACATGCATGACAAAAAATAGCAGGAAAAAATCCCAGCATGTGTGAGGATAAAAAGGGGACATTCACACTATATTGCAATGATGGGAAGTAGTGTTTGAAGCAAGAAATACATTACATTATCAAAGATTACATAAAAGAACATGTGATGCTAATAAAATAAAAATAGCTTACCTTAATATAGTCCTTCTGCAGGACCTGTATGATGGCAGAACAGGTCTCTGGGATAATGATCCCCAGAGCCTGGGGGGAGATGCCTGTCGAGAACTTAAGGTCCTGCAGGCTTCTCCCTGTGGCCAAATACCGCAAGGTAGCGACCAGCCTCTGCTCCGGAGTGATGGCTTGCCTCATGCAGGTATCCTGCCTGCTGATATAGGGGGTCAGCAAAGCCACCAAACGATCAAAAACGGGGTCCGTCATCCGGAGAAAGTTCCTGAAATCCTCAGGATTATTCTCACGGATCTCACGGAGCAAAGGCATGTGACAGAACTGGTCACGCTGAAGCAACCAATTCTTGGTCCATGAACTCCTCCTCGCCCTGTTCATGGACTGGTCTTGGGCTGAAGAATAAACTACAGCACCAAGCACATACAATGCACGAGCTCTACGACGAGTACGTACAGGTAACATGGCTTCAAAACGGTCGGCTGGTCAGAACGCACTAAACAGAACGCACTGAAGAACAGCAAGGCCTGTGAAGAACGACCTGAAAATCAGGAACGAGCGGCCAATAAAACAAAGATTTCTCAATGCCAACTGACCAAACGCACTGAAAAGCAGATACAAACCTCACAAGCACAGACTGAACAACAGTTAAAACGAACTGAAAAATACGAGTCTCACAAGCGCGAATCGTCTCTCACCAAACTTCTACTAACACGAGATAAACACGAGATTAGCAGAAGGAGCCCAAAGGGTGTCGTACGGGCTATTGAACTTCCGTTTTATAGTCTCGTCGGACTTGGTGTACGTCACAGCGTACTAAACTGGCGTACTTTTGTGTGGTCGTGTGTGGGCAAGTCCGTTCGTAAGAAAGTCTGCCCCAAGTCCGCCGAAGGTACGCCGGAAGTATGTCGGACAGACTGTCCGACTTTTGTAGCTGCAAAGTCCGACCGTGTGTACGCGGCATTAGAGTGAGAGCAATATTATAGCCCTAGACCTTCTCTGTAGCTCAAAACATGCAACCTGCAGAATTTTTTAAACATCGCCTATGGTGAATTTTAACGGTAAAAGTCTGTCGCCATTCCACGAGCGGGCGCAACTTTGAAGCGTGACATGTTGGGTTAAATTTACTCGACTTAACATTATCTTTCACAATATAAAAAAAATTCGGCTAACTTTACTAATGTCTTATTTTTTAATTTAAAAAAGTGAATTTTTTCCAAAAAAGTGTGCTTGCAAGAGCGCTGCGCAAATACGGTGTGACAAAAGGTATTGCAACAACCGCCAGTTTATTCTCTAGGGTGTTAGAAAAAAAAAAAAAAAAAAAAAAATATATATATATATATATATATATATATATATATATATAATGTTTGGGGCTTCTAAGTAATTTTATAGCAAAAAAAAAGTTTTTAACTTGTAAACACCAAATCTCAGAAAGAGACTCGGTCCTTAAGTGGTTAAGTGTGCCCAATGTAGATTTAAGCAGCTGCATTTCTGCCTATGGGATCTGGTTTGCCCTGCGGATACATCAATTGTCCTGCGGAAGAGGTCTAGGTTACGTGAGTATGTTTGACTTGAGGTCAGCAGAAGGGACCAGCGCCCATGCAGGATGTTAGGCACCTTTCACATGGAGCGGATCCGCTGAACAGACTCAGCCAGCTCTGTTAATCCCCGCTGAGCAGGCGGGTGACAGGTCAGGCTCTGCTCACTGTGCAGGAACGGACCTGTCAGAGCCCCGCTGTTCTCTATGGGGAGATCAGCCTGTCCATTTTCATCTGATCCCATCCGATGCGCTGGATGGATGGCTAACGTATCACCATCTGTCTGTTTTGAGCACGAACAAACAGAAAAAAGCACCTCCGGATCAGGATCAGTTAGATTTATTGAATATACAAACAATTATGTCCACTTACATATGGTGAAAGGCAAGTTGAGCACAAATAATCCTCAAATAGTGGTGTCCGCCCAGCGTTGTAAGCCTGTGTAAAGAAATCCATCCATAGGAAAGAATACAGTCCCGTCCAGCAGGATATCCTGATTCTGTCCTAGGGGTTGAATCCGAGGCTTGGCTCTGGTTAGCTGTGAAATACAGGCTTCTGGCGCAGTGACATCACTAGCAGTGCAACAACGCTTCGGCGCATGCGCACTGTGTTAAACAGGCGAGCGCCTTCCTCAAGCTTGAGCCTGCTTCATGCTTCCCTGAAGGCTTGCCCTGGAGTATGGACTGCTAGCCATTATATACAAAGGTTTGTTGCCCACTTGCTTTTTATTATTTTCACACCGTTATTTTCCGTTCATGACTAAATTCCCAGTGGACATTTATACTATATCTATCTCAATCCAGCAACAGCGCTACTAACCATTGTTTTTTTGTCTGTTTTGATCAGATTGGCTGACAGACGGTATCAGCGGACACATCTCTGCTGATATTCGCCTGCCCATAGAAGTAAATGGGTTGCCTTAAACGGACAGGCGGATCCGAGCGGCCCGATTGTTATGTTAAAAAAATAAAATAACCAAAATGAAAATGTATGGAGATGCGGATGAGGATGATCTACTGCAGGGATATGCTATTAGCGGACCTGCAGCTGTTGCAGAACTACAAGTCCCATGAGGCATAGCAAGACTCTAACAGCCACAAACATGACAACCAGAAGCAGAGGCATGATGAGACTTGTAATTTTGCAACAGCTGGAGGTCCGCTAATTGCATATCCCTGATCTACTGTATATGCAGGTTTTTGTATATCCTTTTTGTAAGGCTGTTACAATGCCTAAAGTGTAAGATCCTGCAGCGGTACCTGTGCAAATTGAACCAGTGCAAATTGAACAGAAGGACAGAGCAGCAGAATGTCTTAGTGGTCAGCCACCTTGCAGCACTGGGTTGCTCAGTTTAAACCCCAACCAGGACACTTCTTCTTGCACTGCAGGATGTCAGAATAGGCACTTATGAGGAAGAGGTTGTGCAGCATAATGAGTCATCTTTTTGGTTGACGTGGTCTTCATGAGCTTAGCCCTATGCATGAAGTTGTCATTGGAGGATGCTGGGTCCTTCAGGGGTATACTCAATCATAATGATTGGGTGTGTCCTTGGGGCTTTCAGAAAGGGTCATCTGACTTTTATGCAAATCCTTGTGTATCTGAGAGCTTAATTCATCACAGTTCATGATACATTGTTTTTGCCACTAGAGCATACTGGTGGTAGGACGCTGGGTAATCCTGGCTTTCCTCCCTTCACCTGTCAGTGTCTTAATACATGATGATCAGGACCATGGTCTCTCCCATCTCTATATTGAGGTGGGTTCAATGGAGGAAGCTTCCTGTCCTGAAAGAGAGATTTTTTTCTTCAATATTGATCACGCACCCAGCTATTCATGTCTTACAAACAGGCAGATGAAGCTTTGGGTGCTGGCACAGTTATAAAACATATGTGCTGCCGCCTAATCTGTGACATGCCCACCAGGTGGAACTCAACATTGGCCATGCTGCAGCAGCTGCACACGCAGCAGAGGGCCATCAATGAGTACCTGTGCGACTATGGCACCAGGACAGGGTCAGGGGAGCTTGTTTTTTTTTCCCGACGCCAGTGGGCCATGATCAGGGATGCATGCACTGTCTTGTCACCATTTGAGGAGGCCACGAGGATGGTGAGCAGTGACAGTGCATGCATCAGTAACACTGTCCCCCTTGTCCACCTGTTGGAGCACACGCTGCGTGGAATAATGGACAGGGCACTTGAGGCAGAACAGAGGCAGGAAGAGGAGGAGTTCCTTAGCTCTCAAGGCCCCCTTTATCCAGACAGTGTTCCTGTGTGCTGGCCGATCACACAGGAAGAGGAGGAGGATTGTGTCAGTATGGAGGTGGAGCCTGGCACTTAGCATCAGCAGCAGTCTTTAAGGGATCAGTCCCAAGAAACACATGGACTTGTACGTGGCTGGGAGGAGGTGGCTGCGGACCATGTCGTCCTTAGTGACCCAGAGGACTCCGGACCGAATGCCTCAGCAAACCTACGCTGCATGGCCTCCCTGATCCTGCAAAGCCTGCGTAAGGATCCTCGTATTCGTGGTATCAAGGAGAAGGACCAATACTGGCTGGCAACCCTCCTTGATCCACATTACAAGGGTAAGGTTGCGGACTTTATCTTGCCGTCGCAGAGGGAGCAGAGGATGAAACATCTTCGGGAGGCCTTGCAGAAAGATCTGTGCAACGCGTTCCCAGAGACTGGGAGGTTACAAACTCCTGTTTCTGGACAACGTGTTGCTGAGGCTTCGGTCAGTCAAAGAAGAAGCGGTGGAGAAGGTGGCCGTCTGACCGATGCGTTCAGACAATTTTTTAGTCCGCAGCCACAAGGTATGATCGGTTCCAGCAACCATCGCCAGCGTCTGTTTTACATGGTGCAGGAATACCTAGGGGCAAGATCTGACTTGGACACCTTTCCCACCGAAAAACATCTGGGTTACTGGATCTTGAGGATGGATGACTGGCCAGAGCTTGCACATGCAGCATGCAATGAGCATGCAATTGAGCTACTGGCCTGTCCTGCATCCAGCGTTCTTTCGGAACGCACATTCAGTGCTGCTGGAGGCTTTGTAACCGATCACAGGGTGTGTCTGTCCACCGACTCGGTCGATGGACTGACCTTCATAAAAATGAATGAGACCCTTTTTATTATTTTCACACCGTTATTTTCCGTTCATGACTAAATTCCCAGTGGACATTTATACTATATCTATCTCAATCCAGCAACAGCGCTACTAACCATTGTTTTTTTGTCTGTTTTGATCAGATTGGCTGACAGACGGTATCAGCGGACACATCTCTGCTGATATTCGCCTGCCCATAGAAGTAAATGGGTTGCCTTAAACGGACAGGCAGATCCGAGCGGCCCGATTGTTATGTTAAAAAAATAAAATAACCAAAATGAAAATGTATGGAGATGCGGATGAGGATGATCTACTGCAGGGATATGCTATTAGCGGACCTGCAGCTGTTGCAGAACTACAAGTCCCATGAGGCATAGCAAGACTCTAACAGCCACAAACATGACAACCAGAGGCAGAGGCATGATGAGACTTGTAATTTTGCAACAGCTGGAGGTCCGCTAATTGCATATCCCTGATCTACTGTATATGCAGGTTTTTGTATATCCTTTTTGTAAGGCTGTTACAATGCCTAAAGTGTAAGATCCTGCAGCAGTACCTGTGCAAATTGAACCAGTGCAAATTGAACAGAAGGACAGAGCAGCAGAATGTCTTAGTGGTCAGCCACCTTGCAGCACTGGGTTGCTCAGTTTAAACCCCAACCAGGACACTTCTTCTTGCACTGCAGGATGTCAGAATAGGCACTTATGAGGAAGAGGTTGTGCAGCATAATGAGTCATCTTTTTGGTTGACGTGGTCTTCATGAGCTTAGCCCTATGCATGAAGTTGTCATTGGAGGATGCTGGGTCCTTCAGGGGTATACTCAATCATAATGATTGGGTGTGTCCTTGGGGCTTTCAGAAAGGGTCATCTGACTTTTATGCAAATCCTTGTGTATCTGAGAGCTTAATTCATCACAGTTCATGATACATTGTTTTTGCCACTAGAGCATACTGGTGGTAGGACGCTGGGTAATCCTGGCTTTCCTCCCTTCACCTGTCAGTGTCTTAATACATGATGATCAGGACCATGGTCTCTCCCATCTCTATATTGAGGTGGGTTCAATGGAGGAAGCTTCCTGTCCTGAAAGAGAGATTTTTTTCTTCAATATTGATCACGCACCCAGCTATTCATGTCTTACAAACAGGCAGATGAAGCTTTGGGTGCTGGCACAGTTATAAAACATATGTGCTGCCGCCTAATCTGTGACATGCCCACCAGGTGGAACTCAACATTGGCCATGCTGCAGCAGCTGCACACGCAGCAGAGGGCCATCAATGAGTACCTGTGCGACTATGGCACCAGGACAGGGTCAGGGGAGCTTGTTTTTTTTTCCCGACGCCAGTGGGCCATGATCAGGGATGCATGCACTGTCTTGTCACCATTTGAGGAGGCCACGAGGATGGTGAGCAGTGACAGTGCATGCATCAGTAACACTGTCCCCCTTGTCCACCTGTTGGAGCACACGCTGCGTGGAATAATGGACAGGGCACTTGAGGCAGAACAGAGGCAGGAAGAGGAGGAGTTCCTTAGCTCTCAAGGCCCCCTTTATCCAGACAGTGTTCCTGTGTGCTGGCCGATCACACAGGAAGAGGAGGAGGATTGTGTCAGTATGGAGGTGGAGCCTGGCACTTAGCATCAGCAGCAGTCTTTAAGGGATCAGTCCCAAGAAACACATGGACTTGTACGTGGCTGGGAGGAGGTGGCTGCGGACCATGTCGTCCTTAGTGACCCAGAGGACTCCGGACCGAATGCCTCAGCAAACCTACGCTGCATGGCCTCCCTGATCCTGCAAAGCCTGCGTAAGGATCCTCGTATTCGTGGTATCAAGGAGAAGGACCAATACTGGCTGGCAACCCTCCTTGATCCACATTACAAGGGTAAGGTTGCGGACTTTATCTTGCCGTCGCAGAGGGAGCAGAGGATGAAACATCTTCGGGAGGCCTTGCAGAAAGATCTGTGCAACGCGTTCCCAGAGACTGGGAGGTTACAAACTCCTGTTTCTGGACAACGTGTTGCTGAGGCTTCGGTCAGTCAAAGAAGAAGCGGTGGAGAAGGTGGCCGTCTGACCGATGCGTTCAGACAATTTTTTAGTCCGCAGCCACAAGGTATGATCGGTTCCAGCAACCATCGCCAGCGTCTGTTTTACATGGTGCAGGAATACCTAGGGGCAAGATCTGACTTGAACACCTTTCCCACCGAAAAACATCTGGGTTACTGGATCTTGAGGATGGATGACTGGCCAGAGCTTGCACATGCAGCATGCAATGAGCATGCAATTGAGCTACTGGCCTGTCCTGCATCCAGCGTTCTTTCGGAACGCACATTCAGTGCTGCTGGAGGCTTTGTAACCGATCACAGGGTGTGTCTGTCCACCGACTCGGTCGATGGACTGACCTTCATAAAAATGAATGAGGCCCTTTTTATTATTTTCACACCGTTATTTTCCGTTCATGACTAAATTCCCAGTGGACATTTATACTATATCTATCTCAATCCAGCAACAGCGCTACTAACCATTGTTTTTTTGTCTGTTTTGATCGAATTGGCTGACAGACGGTATCAGCGGACACATCTCTGCTTATATTCGCCTGCCCATAGAAGTAAATGGGTTGCCTTAAACGGACAGGCGGATTCGAGCGGCCCGATTGTTATGTTAAAAAAATAAAATAACCAAAATGAAAATGTATGGAGATGCGGATGAGGATGATCTACTGCAGGGATATGCTATTAGCGGACCTGCAGCTGTTGCAGAACTACAAGTCCCATGAGGCATAGCAAGACTCTAACAGCCACAAACATGACAACCAGAGGCACAGGCATGATGAGACTTGTAATTTTGCAACAGCTGGAGGTCCGCTAATTGCATATCCCTGATCTACTGTATATGCAGGTTTTTGTATATCCTTTTTGTAAGGCTGTTACAATGCCTAAAGTGTAAGATCCTGCAGCGGTACCTGTGCAAATTGAACCAGTGCAAATTGAACAGAAGGACAGAGCAGCAGAATGTCTTAGTGGTCAGCCACCTTGCAGCACTGGGTTGCTCAGTTTAAACCCCAACCAGGACACTTCTTCTTGCACTGCAGGATGTCAGAATAGGCACTTATGAGGAAGAGGTTGTGCAGCATAATGAGTCATCTTTTTGGTTGACGTGGTCTTCATGAGCTTAGCCCTATGCATGAAGTTGTCATTGGAGGATGCTGGGTCCTTCAGGGGTATACTCAATCATAATGATTGGGTGTGTCCTTGGGGCTTTCAGAAAGGGTCATCTGACTTTTATGCAAATCCTTGTGTATCTGAGAGCTTAATTCATCACAGTTCATGATACATTGTTTTTGCCACTAGAGCATACTGGTGGTAGGACGCTGGGTAATCCTGGCTTTCCTCCCTTCACCTGTCAGTGTCTTAATACATGATGATCAGGACCATGGTCTCTCCCATCTCTATATTGAGGTGGGTTCAATGGAGGAAGCTTCCTGTCCTGAAAGAGAGATTTTTTTCTTCAATATTGATCACGCACCCAGCTATTCATGTCTTACAAACAGGCAGATGAAGCTTTGGGTGCTGGCACAGTTATAAAACATATGTGCTGCAGAGCTATTGCCAGTGGATCTCCCCTGTTGGGGAATTGTTTTGCCAGTGGAACTTCTCTGTTGGGAAGTTGTTTTGAACATTCTGGTTTTCTGGCCAGCTCTTTTATGCTCCCTTTATCTTTCGTCATCTGACAGCAGACTTTTTAGTCTCCAACGAGGCTGAACAACATCACAGGAGTGTCCTACATCAGTGGGCAGGTCAGAACCTGCAGGGTCAGTCCACTGAGAAGAGGTAGAGATGACTGTGACCTGGGTGGAGTAGAATCTCTCTAACATCTCTGTGAGTCTACATTCAGAACTTCTGGGAAGAATCCATAATCTGTGGCCCAATTGAGCAACAAGTGGTTCCTACATCCAGGTTCCTCCAAGTGGATTTCATCTCTGGACAAGATGCCAGTTAGATCTGCTAGCATCTCCTTACTATTACAAGCTGTAAAGCTTTTTCTTAGGGGCCTGGGCCAGCCCTAAGTGTGGATGCTGTGACAGATCAGGAAAGGTCTCACAAGCATATGCTTTCCCTCCAGTCTGATCCATATACACTTTGGGGTCTGTTAAAGACTGCGGCAATTATTGCAGTAATTCCCCATTGGTCATACAGGCATCGGTTCCTGCTTTTGATACCGGGTTATTGGATTGAGATCCTTTCTCTCGGTTAAGATCTTCTGTCACAGAGTGCAATACTCCACCCTTGTTCATCTCTTCCAGTTTCTCATCCTGGGAGGAGGAGACTGATCAGGCTTGGCTGTTTTTCTCTAAGCTTCTAAGCTAATATCTATAAATCCTACAAAAGGATTTGAATAAAGCTTGTTCAATTTGGACTGATTTGTTTCTTTTGCTTCATTCATCTGGTCAGGTACATTCTGGACTTCAACTGATCCTAAAGTGCTCTTATGCCCCGTACACACGGTCGGACTTTGTTCGGACATTCCGACAACAAAATCCTAGGATTTTTTCCGACGGATGTTGGCTCAAACTTGTCTTGCATACACACGGTCACACAAAGTTGTCGGAAAATCCGATCGTTCTAAACGGTGACGTAAAACACGTACGTCGGGACTATAGACGGGGCAATGGCCAATAGCTTTCATCTCTTTATTTATTCTGAGCATGCGTGGCACTTTGTCCGTCGGATTTGTGTACACACGATCGGAATTTCCGACAACGGATTTTGTTGTCGGAAAATTTTATCTCCTGCTCTCCAACTTTGTGTGTCGGAAAATCCAATGGAAAATGTCCGATGGAGCCCACACACGGTTGGAATTTCCGACAACACGCTCCGATCGGACATTTTCCATCGGAAAATCCAACCGTGTGTACGGGGCATTAGAGTGTAGATTGCTGCAGTCCCTGTCATATCAGATGTCTCATGGGTAGACTATCCCTTACCCATCCAATACTTTGACAGGGGGCTGCATCTGAGACTCGAAGGAGAGCCAAGACTCTCTAGGTGTGATTTACTACTTGCTCTGGGTGTCTTTGCCAGTTCCACATCAGATCTCTTTTCAATCCAGCTTAGGTAAAGACTGAGCTATGAAGCAATGCATTCTAAGGGCTATTTCTTCAGCCAGGAAGTTTGCCATGCTCAAAGCTTTAGGCTAGGAAGGATCCTTTGGTGACTTATAGCTTCAGGTGGGATCACCTCCAGTCCAGGTGGCGTAAGGATTAAGCCATGATGTCATTCTCTCTAAAGGGGTACATCTTTAGCAGGAAGTTTGCCAGAATCAGAGCCTTTAGGATCCTTTGGCAGCTTGCTGCTCCAGATGGAATCTCTTTCAGTCCAGTTTTGAGTAAAGGCTCGGTCATAAAAGCGGCCTTTTTAGGGTTTGCCGGGATCTGGGCCTTGTGTCAAGAGGGATCCTTGTTGGCATTCAGCCTAATATGGGTAGTGTTTATATCCATACTGGACAGCATCCTGAGGGGGCTTCCCCATCCTATGAGAACAAAGTTTTGTTCCTGCCATATGCAGGACCACTAATGCCGCGTACACACGAGCGGACTTTTCGACCGGACTGGTCCAACAGACCGAATCCGGCGAACAACCTGACCATGTGTGGGCTTCATCGGACCTTCAGCTGACTTTTTCTGTCGAAAGTCTGGCGGACTTTAGATTTGGAACATGCTCAGAAGCAAGTTCGAAACGGAAGCGCTCGGTCTGGTAAAACTAGTGTTCGTATTGTAGCTAGCACATTCCTCACGCTGCAAATTCGTTGAATGCAGCGCATTAATTGTCTTCTTTATAATGCTAGAAGAACAAAGTTGTTTTGCTGCTCATATTCACACAGAGTTCTCACAAACTGATTTCTAGATTATTTCTCTTTAGGGCTGTTACTGATTAAAATTTTCGCGTTCGATTAATGTTTTTTTTTTAATCGACTAATTTCGATTAATTATAACGCACATACAGATCCAACTACTTTTAGCTGATCTCCTTGCATTGCTCAGAAGCAAGTTCGAAACATAAGCGCTCGGTCTGGAAAACTAGTGTTTGTATTGTAGCTAGCACATTCCTCACGTTGCAAATTCTGTGATCGTTGAATGCAGAACATTAAAGCGGTAGTAAACCCGCTGTCTTTTTTTTTTTTTCCCTACACCTGTAAGGCAAAAGGCATAATGAGCTAGTATGCACCGCATATTAGCTCATTATGAGATACTTACCTTAGAACGAGGCGCCGACATCTCACCCGATCCACGCCGAGGGAGCTGACATTTCCCCTCGGCGTGCCTTCCGGGTATCGCCGCTCCGGCGCTGTGAGTGGCCGGAGCCACGATGTGGTCACTCCCGCGGGAGACTTTTTTCCGGCAAAGTCCTGCGGCTGCCAGGCTTTCAGCCGAGAATCCCCTGTGCGCATTATAGGCTTACCTGTAGGTAAAAGTTTAAAAAAAAAAGGTATACAACCGCTTTAATTGTCTTCTTTAAAATGCTAGAAGAACGAAGTTGTTTTGCTGCTCATATTCACACAGAGTTCTCACAAACTGATTTCTGGATTATTTCTCTTTAGGGCAGTTAATGATTAAAATTTTCGTGTTCGATTAATCGTTTTTTTTTTTAATCGATTAATCAACTAATTTCGATTAATTATAACGCACATACAGATCCAACTACTTTTAGCTGATCTCCTTGCATTGCAACTCTTCATTAGTCAGTGGTAAATGTGGTATACACTATATACAATCACCCGACACTAGTTAGTTTCCACAATCCATGACTTAACTTCACAGTTCACACAAATACGTTTTAAATTTAAACTGTAGCACTGACGTAAGTAATTTTTTTAAATTAAACTTTAAGAAAAACGTAGAAAGTTAGTTTAACTTTAAGTATAAAACTTATCTAGTATATTGACTGTCAAATTTGGTTATCAAATTTGCCTACACTTAGCTCACTAAATGATCCCAGTTAATCAAATCCATATTTACCATCACCATACAGGCTGTCCGGTGACGTCACGGACATCAACGTCACCGGACTCCTCCCCCCTTCCCTTTCGTTAGCAGATGGAGGCACTTGGGGAAGGGGGGAGGAGTCCGGTGATGTCGATGTCCGTGACATCACGGGATCTCCAACGGAACTCTTTGAAGACCCAGGAGCCGGCGGAGAGGTGAGTACCGATCAAAAGAATTTTGATCAATCAAAAAAGTTAACGATTAATCGAGGAATTAATCTTTAGTTTCCACAGCCCTATTTCTCTTTGATCTCATGAATGATATTGTATTTTTTAAAAGCCCGATCTCCATACTAATGTTTACACATTTGTTTTTTGGAGTCATCTTTTATTATTTTTTATTTCATCAAGATCTTTCTTTAGGATTGTTACAAAATTATTTTATAGTGATCTCCATATATTACCACAAGAACCTTTTTTTTTTTTTTTCCTTTTGGTGTTAAGTTACCACAAGAACATTAGATATTTTTATTTTTTTGGAACCTCAAGGAGGTTGTTGTCTCTTGTTAATTTGACATTGTCTTTTAAAAATGTATTTTAATAAAAACACATAGGCAAGTATTTTCAGAAAATAAAATATCCATTTATACTGGTTAACAAAATAAAGATGAAGTCATCGCTGGAGAAACTTTCGGAATTTGTGAAGCCTTTTGGCCCCAGGGCACACATCAAGTCTGTGGAAAAGAAAATTGGGATCTTGAGGAGTCCATATAATAGGGAGCACAATCTGGTCCAGGAATTCCAGAGATCAAGAGCAGCAGCAGATGACATATATGTCCCCAGGCTGTGGTACTACACCAGCCTGCGTCTTCTGTCAGACCAGACTGAAGCCAGGTCATCGCTTTCTTCTCTTCGTTGCAGCCTTCCCTCCACGCTGCCCTGCACACTTCCCTGCAGCCTTTCCTCCACGCTGCCTTGCAGCCTTCCTTGGAGGCTGTGGCTCTGGTGGTTGACTTGTGGCAGGAGGAGGGGGAGGAGGAGGAGGGGCTTGCTCATTTATTTGGGTGTTGACAGTTAACTCGCCCTTCAGACCCTTGTGAAGGACATCAGAAAAAAGTTATTCACACAGGAGGCGTTGGGCCTTCTCCATTTTGAGCAACCTGCTGGCTATGTAGGAGCCATAGGCCTCTTCAGCTTCGGGGGGGCTCTTAAAGAAATTTGTAGCTTCTCTCATGAGGCGCAGTGATGCTTCCTCTGTCACCATCCCATTTCTGGGCCTTTTTGTATGAAGGCGGAGGGGAGGCACCTGCAATTGTGTGAGGCTCCTACTGGGTCCGGCCACCTCCTGGCTAACACTTACCACCGCCTCCTCCTGGCTGTCACTGGGCCCAGCCTCCTCCTGCATGCCACTTTCCACACCTTCCTCCTGGCTGAGCTCATCCTGTGTATAAAAAATGGACATAGTTTTAGGTTTTGGTTCATCAATCACACACAATTTTCAGCTTATGACTTGCAAATTCAATGTTAATAGATATAAAAGAGTATCATTCTGACACCAGCATTTTTTCAAGCTGGTGACAAACATTTTTGGCCACTACTGTCAATTGATATGTAGACATCATTTTTTGGATAAAATCCTTAATAGGTAATCAATTAGAACATATAGTTAACATCATTAATATTAGGACACTAAATATGTCTAAAAATAATATACCTGGCTCCAGTTGGTTGCATTTGGTTCTTCCAGGATGGAAGTCCCAGGTTGGTTCTCATCAGCCTCTGCTGGGGTGGAGGGAAGGGTGGAGGGAAGGGTCAAGGGTCGAAAGTGATTCCCTGGCTTCAGTCTGGTCATCAAGAAAACGTAGTTTATCGAAGTACCACAGCCTGGGTACATACACATCATCTGCTGATGCTCCTGATCTCAGGGAAGTGCTGGATCTTGTTATGCTCCCTCCTATACATATTTCGCAAGATCCCAATTTTCTTTTCCAAAGTCTCCACGGTTGCTTCTGGGATGAAAGTCTGCACAAATGCCAGAAGTCTCTCCAGCATTGACTTCCTTACTGGTTTAATGTAATATTGAGGGTGTTTGACCTCCCACAGATTCCTCATATCCCTGTACTTCTCAAATGGTATCAGAAATTCAGGGTCCTTTAATTTATTATTTATTTTTGCTGTAAGACAATACAAAAGACAAAAACACTAATGTCAGCCTAAACTCACATAATCTTATCCCAAACATAAGTATCACTCTTTAAGCAGTATAGGCTGCTACAAAGTAAAGAAAATTTACCTTCGTTTCGGACGCTCGTATCTTCACTTTCTCTGCGCACAGAAAGTACATACGGCACATGTGATTTAGCCTCATATACACTGCGCATGGGTGAAAATCTGCCTGCATCGCCCGCCCCTGACGTTCTTTTTCACGAATATTCCCCGCCCCTTTTTCCACACACAGAACGTATGTACGGCACATGTGGGTTAGCCTTATATACACTGCGCATGCGTGAAACTCCGCCTGCGTCGCCTGCCCCTGACGTTCTTTTTCATGAATATTCTCCGCCCCTTCTCGCTACGGTGCACAGTAGGAGCAACAATGGCGGAGACACAGCAGGTGTGTACTAATTACTCCAGTAACGAGGAAAGCCTGGAGCCCAAAGTGTCCCGATCCGGGAAGAGGAGATTTAAGGCCTCCAATATGGCCTTTGAAGAGATGGTGGAGATGGTAGTAATTTTGCAGAGAAAAGATTACGATGGGAAGCATGGACCGTACACCCAGCCTAATTTATGAAAGGCAAAAATAATGCCCAAAGTGGTGAAGACCCTGCATCATAATTTTGGGGTACAACGCTCTAAAGACCAGCCAAGGAAACGATGGTCCAACCTTAAATTGAGGGAGCCGGATCAGTACAGATGAACCAAGAAAGTTCTTTAAAAAAGTAAGTACTTGTCGTGTATTCCTATTCTGATTATTAACTTGCATGCTGCTCCATGTGCTTTTCTTTACTGTACAGTTTTAATCATTAATCGTTCGTTGGAAACATCGTTAGCAAGTATACATGATGTATTTAGTTGATACAGGGTTTAAACAATATTTTGGTCTTGGTAATTTGTCTTATTAAAAGAAGTTTAGGACATTGTTGTCTGGATGTCTTTGAAACTAGAATGAATAGAAAACTTCATTCAGTGGAATGTAAGGAGAGGACACTCAGCAGCTGTTTACACATCTGGACTCAGGAGCACTAGTGTGGGACACCAGAATACATTTTTTAGGGTAACCCACACAGGTGCTCCATGGGATACTTGGGGTGTCTCTATCTGTGAAATGTGGCCAAAAAAGGTAAGTATTCCGGTTTGTTTCAAAGGGTATTTTAATCATGTCTTCAACTTGGATCTCTGCCAAAACAGACAATTGTACACCACTTCAATACAATGTTTCATATTCCTATTCCTGGACTGAAATATCTGTGTGCTAAGTATATCTTTTGTTTCATTCTCATAGGGGAGAAAAGACTCAGACAACCTGATCCCAGGGACCCCCGACCTCACCTGCTGGATTGGGAAATCAGCCCAAGCCCCACCGAGGATGTGGAGGAAGGAACGGTGGAGGAAGTGGGTGACATGGGCAGCCCACCAGGTAAGTGTCTGACACCCCAGCTTCTGGTAATCTATGTATGCCTGCATATTTCTAAATACATCTTTTTTCCTCAATTTTAGGTGATGTGCTGGTTGTGGAAGAAGGGGAACCATTTATCATGGACAGTGCCCAAAGATTAATTGGGCAGATCATGGCCTGGAATCGGGATATTGATGCCATGCGCACTAGCCTGGACATAATGCGTAATCGGCTGGACAATATGCAACAGAAAATGAAGAACATGATCGATGTTTTGGGGAGAATCTAATCCCTTTTTCCCAAAAAAACATTGATCATGTTCTTCATTTCCATTTTTGCTGACCCCATTCTTGGCTTTGACTTTTAACTATTTTAGGCCTATTTGTTAAAAAAAAAATAAAAACAAAAAAAAATTATGCCTGTTTATAAGAGAAAAAAATAGAGGCCTGTTTGTAAAAAAAAAAAAATAAAGAAAAAAAAATAGGCCTGTTTATAATAATAATAAAAAAATAGAGGCCTGTTTGTAAAAAAATAAATAAATAAATAAATAAATAAATAAATAAAAACCAATGATGCCTGTTTGTAACCCCCCCCAAAAAAAATATTTTTAAAAAACAAAAAATATATATTGTTTGAAAAAAAATATATATATATTTAAAAAAAATCCTAAACGCACATGTGAATGTGCACAGATTAAAAATTATGTTAATCAACAAAATGTGTGGCTTCTTCTTTCAATGCTCAATACCAGTTTTGTAAGTTATTTGGTGTTTACAGTGGCAATGGGGCTTATTTACTAAAGGAAAATACATTTGGCACTACAAGTGGACTAGGAGAACCCAAGAGACAGCCAAAAAGAAAGGCAAGCAATAAATACATTTCTAGATTTTATCTGATCATTATTTTTCATTAAGAAAAATTAAAGATTGTCTGGCATTGCAATGGCCCCCCTACCCATAAAAAATCAATATATTTATCCCGAACTTGACGAGCGCTTTGGGGGGCCAAGCCAGTACGGCCAGTATCCAGGCGCGTCAGAGGATTTTCTGTAAGTCCGGCCTCAGGCCCAACAGATGCAAGATAATTGCTTGAATGTTTGCATAAATAATTGTGCAGGATGCAGCACACTGAGACAATGTGATTAAGTTTGTAGTCCGCTATGTGGATGGCTGTCTGAAACAGGTGGAACCGGCTGGCCATTATCCCAAAGGCATTCTCCACAACTCTTCTCGCTCTGGCTAGCCGGTAGTTAAAAACCCTCCTCTCCGGGTCCTATCCTCTCTGGGGTGAGGGTCCTTTGGGGGAATAGCCTCATCAGATGCTCGCCCAGACTGAAGGCTTCATCTGCAATGAAGACAAAGGGGAGTCCTTCCATGTTATCCGCATCAGGTGGCAATCCCAGGCCACCACTCTGGAGAGGCTGGTAGAACTGGGTGAAGTCTCCTCCATCCTACATCCGGCCATTCTTCCCCATGTCCACATACAGAAATTCATATTGTGCCGACACCACCGCCATTAACACAATACTATGAAACCCCTTATAGTTAAAATAGTATGACCCCGAATGGGGTGGTTGCACGATGTGGTGTGATCTATAGCCCCTCCAAAGTCCCAACGGGTGGCAAAATGGGACGCCACAGTCTGCCATTCCTGTGGCGTTGAAGGAAATTGGGGAGTCAAACAAGAAAAAAAAATATAAGTACTTTTGCACATAACATTGCAAGCACATTACACAAAAAACATTCTTGCCCAGCATCAGTATAACATTAATTTTAAGTATTATTTAAAGACTAAAGTATAAGGCCCACTTACTGTATCAGATTCCTCACCCCCACTGATGGCATTGATACATTTTTTTGGGGGGAGGGGGATTATAAATCAATTTAAGGACACACAGATCATTTGGATAAATTTTAGGGGGGGGATTATAAATCAATTTAAGGATACGCAGACCATTTGGATAAATTTTAGGGGGGATTATAAATCATTTTAAGGAAACACAGACCATTTGGATACATTTTAGGGGGGATTATAAATCAATTTAAGGACACTACAGACCATTTGGATAAATTTTAGGGTAAAGCACTACAATGGAGTTGACAAAATACATTGTTAAGTGACTAGACTAGGTGGATATGGGCCCAGCATAGCATGCTGGGGAGGTTAGTGAAGGCAAATATGCATGCAGGACAAAAAAGAACATTCAAAAATTACACCATGCATGAGGACAAAGGGGACATTCACAGCATATTGCAATCATTGTAATTAATTAGTTACTTTTAGTTAGTTAATTAGTTAACTAATTAGTTAGTTAGTTAGTTAATTAATTTGTGTAGAGAAATACATTACATTAGCAAACATTAAATACAATAAAATGTGAGGATAAAAATCTTACCTTAATATAGTCCTTCTGCAGGACCTGAATGATAGCAGAACAGGTCTCTGGCATAATGATTCCCAGAGCCTGGGGGTAGATGCCTGTGGAGAACTTGAGGTCCTGCAGGCTTCTCCCCATTGCCAAGCACCGCAATGTGGCGACTAGCCTCTGCTCCGGAGTGATGGCTTGCCTCATGCAGGTATCCTGCCTGCTGATATAAGCGGTCAGCAAAGCCAACAAATGGTGAAAAACGTTCTCAGTCATCCTGAGAAAGTTCCTGAAATCCTCAGGATTATTCTCACGGATCTCAAGGAGCAAAGGCATGTGAGAGAATTGGTCACGCTGGAGCAACCAATTCTTCGTCCATGAACTCCTCCCCACCCTGTTCATGGACTGGGCTTGGGCTGAAGAATGAACTACAGCACCATGCACATACAATGCACAAGCTCTACGACGAGTACGTACATGCAACATGGCTTCAAAACGGTCGGCTGGTCAGAACGCACTTAACAGAACGCACTGAAGAATAGCAAGGCCTGTGAAGAGCGAGCTGAAAATCAGCAACGAGCGGACAAGAACACACTGATAAATCAATGCGAACTGACTACATGCACTGAAAAGCAGATACAAACCTCACAAGCACAAACTGAACAATAGTTAAATGATCTGAAAGACACGTGGCTGAAAAAGCGCGAATCGTCTCTCACCAAACTTCTACTAACACGAGATAAACACGAAATTAGCAGAAGGGGCCCAAAGGGTGGCGCACGAGATATTACACTTCCTTTTTATAGTCTCTTCGGACCTGGTGTACGTCACCGTGTACTAGGCAGCCGGACTTTGGTGTGATCGTGTGTAGGCAAGTCCATTAGTTCAAAAGTCCGTCGGAAGTCCATCAAAAGTCCGTCGGAAGTCCGTTGGAAAGACCGTCGGACTTTTGTTGCTGAAAAGTCCGCCCGTGCGTATGCGGCATAAGGATAACTGTTCCATAGCTATGACTAAGCAACAATGATGGTGTGAAACATGTCAGCTGTTTGTCCTGCATCTGTTGTCACATGAACATTGACTATTCATTACAATAAAGGCTTTTATCGGAGTGCGGCTGTCCAGAATCCATTTCTTCAATATTGCTCATGCTGAGGCTGCACCTGGCTTCCACTTTGAGGAGGGTGTTTTCTTCGGTACACCACCTGGAGCGGTTCACCCTTTTGATAACTGGTTCCATGCCATGGGTATTGGGATACTTCAAGCATGCTCTCAAGCTACAGCTTTGCTCAGAGTTTTGGGACATATTTGTCACTCTCTCTAGCAGAACCAGTAGGACAAAGATATCATCTAGAATCATTACTGGATGGATCTTTTCCAGCTAGCCAATAGGCTTATAGAGCTTAGGGCTTGATTCCTATGGAAGCAGTGACAACACACTTAACCACTTTAAGACCAGCCTCGTTTTGGATTTTAGGTGTTTACAAGTTTAAAACAGGTTTTTTTGCTAGAAAATTACTTAGAACCCCCAAACATTATATATTGTTTTTTTTCTAACATCCTAGAGAATACAATGGCGGTCATTGCAATACTTTTTTTTGCACCGTATTTGCGCAGCGGTCTTCTAAGCGCACTTTTTTTGGAAAAAATTCACTTTTTGGAAAAAAAAAATAAGACAACAGTAAAGTTAGCCCAATTTTTTTTTATATTGTGAAATATAATGTTACGCCAAGTAAATTGATACCCAACATGTCACGCTTCAAAATTGCGCCCGCTCGTGGAATAGCGTCAAACTTTTACCCTTAAAAATCTCCATAGGCGACGTTTAAAAAATTCTACAGATTGCATGTTTTGCGTTACAGAGGAGGTCTAGGGCTAGAATTATTGCTCTCACTCTACCGGTCGCGGCGATACCTCACATGTGTGGTTTGACTACCGTGTTCATATGCGGGCGCTACTCACGTATGCGTTCGCTTCTGCGTGCGAGCTCGTCGGGACAGGGCGCTTTAAAAATTTTTTTTTTTTTTATTATTATTTATTTTATTTTATTTTATTTATTTTTTCACTGTTTTAAAAAAAAAAAAAATTTGGATCACTTTTATTCCTATTACAAGGAATGTAAACATCCCTTGTAATAGAAAAAAGCATGACAGGTCCTCTTAAATATGAGATCTGGGGTCAAAAAGTCCTCAGATCTTATATTTAGACTAAAATGCAAAAAAAAAAAAAAAAAAAAAAAAAAGTCGTTTAAAAAAATGACATTTAAAAAATTTGTGCCTTTAAGAGAGTGGGCGGAGCCATCGTTATGACGCCGCTCTGGCCGTCACATGGTATGGAGACGGGTGGGCGCCATCTTGGCCTCACTCGTCTCTATACCGAAGCACTGACAGGACCCGATCTCCTCCGCCGTTACCGACGGCTCCGGTAAGCGGCGGAGGGTGCGGGAGAGCGGCGGGAGGGGGGGTGGCACCTCTCCCGCCGCCGATAACGGTGATCTCGCGGCGAACCCGCCGCTGAGACCACCATTATCTTGTAGAGAATCGCTCACTGTAAAGATGGATATCTCGGTTGTGGCAGCAGCTGCTGCCGTTACCGAGATATCCATCTTCAAAAAAAGGACGTATATATACAGTGAGCGGTCGGGAAGTGCAGGAGTGTGTAGGCTTCGTGGGCTCCCTGTGAATGGGCGCCAGGAATATTTGTAGGGGGATGACATGTGTTCCATTAAGGCTGTTCTGGCATATTTTTGGGTATAGCTAACTTCCTTTTACTGTTAGTATCTATCTATAAGGTTTCTGTTGGCTGTGTTAGAAACCTTACTTTTTTGGCATCCCACCCTTGTTTTTTGTTCTAGTTAGTTCCCAAACATATGCTGCCATTGATCCTGTCAGGAAAAATTAACATTTCCTATCAAATACTTACCAGAATTTTCCTTTCCTGATGGGCTTATGGCAGCAGGAGTTCCCTCCCAGCGTCATGAGTAGGCTAGTTATGGAATGCGGCCTCTGGTTCAGCCTGAAAATTTATGGGAGTGGGGTGTGCAAAGGAAATGAAAATGACGGTAAGTATTTGATAGATAATTTTCCGTTATTTATACCTTAGTTGATTTGGGTTATTTTTTACCAAATAAATGTAATGAAATAAATTGATGAAGAAAGACTATGCAATTTTTAACAGAATATAAGAAAAATGTTTTTTTTAATTTTTCTTTTTTTAAATTTTTATAGAAAAAAATTTAAAACCAAGAGGTTATTAAATACCACCAAAGAAAGCTCTATTTATGTAAAAATTAATTTGCATACAGTGTTGCATGACCGAGCAATCGCCAGTTAAAGTAGCACAGTACTGAATAGCAAAAAATGCCCTGGTCATAAAAGGGGTAAAACCTTCAGGAGATCAGGTGGTTAATTGAGCAAGCTGAAGTTAAAAGTGATTGGCTACCACACACACTTGCATTCGATTTTGCACTCTCCAGAGTGCAAAATTGTGTAACAAAGTACAATGAGGAAAACTTTCAGGCCATGTCAAAAATGTAAGCACGGGTAGATTTTGGGTGCCTTCAGACACCGTGGCATAGAACTTACACATTAGTTGTGCGAACATTAGTTATGCACATTGAACACTCAGATATATTCTTTTGTATACGCAGTGCTTTGCACTTGCTGCAGGGAGCTACAAGTGAAACTCTGAGTGTGTGACATTAAATAAAACTTTAAAATGAACCTCTGAAATGAAAATTGAATAAAGCATATCCTTCTATAGTGTATACTTGCTTTAATCTAAAGCACTGAGAATGATTTCTGTCTACAGTCTGCTTCCTCACTATCTGTATGAGTTGTTTCCGACAGACTGTGTGGACTCCAAAGGATCGAGGGGGATGGTAGCGCCCACACATAGCCTGTGATTGACGGCCTCTGATGTGCATGTTACCCTATGAGATTGTGTACAAGGGGTGTGTCTCGTCCCTCCAATAACATCTTAGATTACACTCAGCTCTCCTTTCCGAGCTGTGCAGTGTGTGACATCAGATCCCCCGACATAAGATCCCCCGCCTCTTGAAGCTCCGAAATGCTCTGTAATATCTGGACTTTAAAGAGATATAGAAAAGAGATGGGTGCAGATAAACAGGTACAACTTACTGCATTTTAGAGGATTTGTTTCATCTTTGTGTATCGCCTGGGACTAGTCACTTGGGTATGTGTAAGACCCCTTTGACACCGGGGCTCCCCGTGCTTTAGTTCTAAAGTGCCGCTCATTTTAGCGCCACTTTAGCGCTGTTTAAGCGGTACTTTTCTGCCAATAGTGGGGCGCTTTTAACCCCCGCTAGTGGCCGAAGAAGGGGTTAAAAACATCCATGTTGCGGCGCTTCTGCAGTGCTTTTCAGGCGCTTCGGAAGCGCTGCCCATTCATTGCAATGGGCAGGGGCGTTTTGGGAGAGCTGTGAAGCACTCAGGCTTTCACATTCGGGCGGCACGGGAGGCAGTTTTCAGGCGCTTTACAGGCGCAATTTCTAGCGCTAAAACGACTGAAAACTGCCTCAGTGTGAAAGGGGTCTAAGGGTTTGCAACCACTTTGAAACCTGCTTTAACTAGGGATGCACCAATACCAGTTTTTTAAGACCGAGTATGAGTACCGATACTCTTACCAGTAATAATCTCAGTGTCTAAAAGGCCTAATTGCACCTCTCAGTGCTCAGGAAAAATTTAGTTCCCCCAAAAAATATATATAGAACACATATATACAGTATCATGTATATGATGTATATGACACAAGTCTATGTACATAAAAGCAGCCGCTAAATATAACAGAAATTAAACACGTTAAGTTAAAAAAGTCCTTAGTCCATATAGACAAAGTTCCAATACTCAAAGCAGCGATCCAATCAAATAAATGAAGTATGACCAGCATTCACATGTAAAAACAAGCATGATACTGTTTTAAAAGTTTATTCAAGATGACCATCCCCTTAAGACCACACTTACACAACATAAATTGTAACAGGCATTTGGTTGAATAATCAAACTGTGTGTTATCACCAATCAGTATGGAATGCCATCTGTCATCCACCGCATCCACTGCGTTGAAAGTATCTGGCTGTTCCTTCCTGGTAGTGACACGCACACGTCAATTCCGGTCGCTGTAAGCTCACATGTAAAAACAAACATATGAGAAATTGGTAGTATGTTGATAGAGGAAGGATTCTACTGAATGATTGCTAGGCATATACCATCCACCAGAGTCAACACCACGTGAAACACACTCCCCTAGGGGTTTACACTCATCAAAGAGATGTCATTCAAAAGCCTTGAACACACCAGGTGTCTCCCGTTTGGTCCGGTTATCTCAAACAGCTCATCGCCCAGGGTGGTTTAGTCATGTAAAAAAAGGCTCCACATAGCATGATACTGTTTTAAAAGTTTATTCAAGATGACCATCCCCTTAAGACCACACTTACACAACATAAATTGTAACAGGCATTTGGTTGAATAATCAAACTGTGTGTTATCACCAATCAGTATGGAATGCCATCTGTCATCCACCGCATCCACTGCGTTGAAAGTATCTGGCTGTTCCTTCCTGGTAGTGACACGCACACGTCAATTCCGGTCGCTGTAAGGTCACATGTAAAAACAAACATATGAGAAATCGGTAGTATGTTGATAGGGGAAGGATTCTACTGAATGATTGCTAGGCATATACCATCCACCAGAGTCAACACCACGTGAAACACACTCCCCTAGGGGTTTACACTCATCGAAGGGATGTCATTCAAAAGCCTTGAACACACCAGGTGTCTCCCGTTTGGTCCGGTTATCTCAAACAGCTCATCGCCCAGGGTGGTTTAGTCATGTAAAAAAAGGCTCCACATAGCATGATACTGTTTTAAAAGTTTATTCAAGATGACCATTCCCTTAAGACCACACTTACACAACATAAATTGTAACAGGCATTTGGTTGAATAATCAAACTGTGTGTTATCACCAATCAGTATGGAATGCCATCTGTCATCCACCGCATCCACTGCGTTGAAAGTATCTGGCTGTTCCTTCCTGGTAGTGACACGAACACGTCAATTCCGGTCGCTGTAAGGTCACATGTAAAAACAAACATATGAGAAATCGGTAGTATGTTGATAGGGGAAGGATTCTACTGAATGATTGCTAGGCATATACCATCCACCAGAGTCAACACCACGTGAAACACACTCCCCTAGGGGTTTACACTCATCGAAGGGATGTCATTCAAAAGCCTTGAACACACCAGGTGTCTCCCGTTTGGTCCGGTTATCTCAAACAGCTCATCGCCCAGGGTGGTTTAATCATGTGAAAAAAGGCTCCACATAGCATGATACTGTTTTAAAAGTTTTTTCAAGATGACCATCTCCTTAAGACCACACTTACACAACATAAATTGTAACAGGCATTTGGTTGAATAATCAAACTGTGTGTTATCACCAATCAGTATGGAATGCCATCTGCCATCCACCGCATCCACTGCGTTGAAAGTATCTGGCTGTTCCTTCCTGGTAGTGACACGCACACGTCAATTCTGGTCGCTGTAAGGTCATGCCTCGATGCGTTTCGTCATCACAACTCTCATAGTTTGTAGACGCTATAGCTTTTGCGTAAACCAATCAATATACTTATTGGAATTTTTTTAACAAAAGTATGTAGCAGAATACATATTGGCCTAAATTGATGAAAACATATTTACATTTTTTTTATTGGATATGTTTTATAGCAGAAGTAAAAAATATTGTTTTTTTTATATTTACATTTTTTTTTATTGGATATGTTTTATAGCGGAAGTAAAAAATATTGGTTTTTTTTTCAAAATTGTTAGTCTTTTTTTGTTTATAGCGCAAAAAATAAAAACATTGGAGGTGATCAAATACCACCAAAAGAAAGCTCTACTTGTGGGAAAAAAGGACATAAATGTTATTTGGGTACAGCGCCACGCAATTGTCAGTTAAAGTGCCATATCGCAAAAAATGGTCTGGTCATGAAGGGCGGTAAATCTTCCGGAGCTGAAATGGTTAACAGAAGTCAATGTAAGTCGCAATGAAATTGCAAAAAAGTATTATTATCAGAGCATTTGCACAAGTACTCGTGCAAATGCTTAGTATTGGCACCAATACTGGTATCGGTGCAACACTAGCTATAACATATTTAGTGATATGTGAGGTCACAAAACATGTAGGCCTAGAAGTTATTAATAAAGTATTTTTTTGCAGGCATTCACTTCTTCTAAGCAGTTTTACACTTTTTGATACTCCTTAATTATATAAATCCGCAGTATGTTATGTTCATCCAGGAAGACAATTAACTATAATATTTTATTAATAAAATATGTGGCTTCCTCCGGTTATTATTGTGGCTGAAACAACTGTTCCATTTTTCACTTGGCTCTCGTTTTCTTATGATTATAAGACGGAGTAAGCACGTTCTATTTTGTAAATAAGGTCTTTAAGGGATAGTAACAATAACTACGGGCTTGTGATATGTACATAGCTGGCAAGAGACAGAATCTCCAGTGGTATGCCATTATTTCTACAGTGAGGATTGGCTCACTGGCTGCACTGATCTATTTTGAAGTTTTTATAGAAAAAAATGTATTTAGATTTGTTGCTAAAAGAATAGCATATATTTTCAAATTCATGTTACACTGAAACAAGGACATGACCTTCCAGTACAGAAGCAGTTCTCAGAGACCACTAAATTATCCTTGCTGGGAGGGGGTTCAACGTTTTTTCTTATTTATGTATTCTAGGGATGAGCTTCAAGTTAGGGTCAACCATGAGTTCTATTTGAACCCAAGTCATTTGCAGTTTGAGAAAATAGTGAGCTAATGTGGCCATTCACATCTACAGTTTTTATTTAATTTTTTACTATTTTTTTTTCTTTCAGTTAGCTTAAAAAAAAGTAGGGTGGTTGGGGGTTTAGTGTTTTAGGGAAGGATGTTAGGTTTTATTTTTTGAGGTTTTGAGTTATATTTTATTATCATATAATTTATCTAGGATATTTTTTCAGGGTAAGCAGTATGAACGTATTCCTGGTATAGGCAAATCTGTCCTTTGCAGCACATCACCACATATTTGTGCGGTACAGCTTAGTGTACCAAAATAGCATATTGTTAAGTGCACCAAAGGACCAAATCATTAATCCCCCTATTGCCATAGCTGCTAAAAACGTTAGGCAATCCCCTGTATTCATAATGCCAGGTAGATCTAAAATTAGGTTATGGTAGTAGGGGGCAAACAGATTCTGCATCTGCAAATGAAAGACAGTGCATAAACCATAAGATTCACTTTTCAAATAAGTTGTGGACTCCAGGGACTATTAGGCGTCATGCTGGGTCACTGGCTATAGCTTGAATAGTACACTCCAATTTTTATTTCATAATAAAATTAGCCACTTACATAGTGTGCATCAAGTATGTGCAATTCCTGGCTTTGTTCTGACAAACAATGTACTGTTTGTTTGTTTTTTGAGTAAATCCTGGCTGGTCTCTCACTCAGAAAATGCGACCTAGTAAAAGTTAAAAAGCTTGATGGTGTCTCTCCTGTTCAAAATGCGACTTAAATACTGTGCATGGACTGTGTACAATATTTCTGGCTCTTTTCTCTGAAAAAGTACACTCAGATTTTTATTTCATAATAAAACATGTCTTTTCTTTCCCATCAATATTGCGTCCTAATAAATCTGCTCTTATATTGTGCATTAACTACACATTTCTGGCAATTTTTTGTGAAATATTACACTCTAACTTTTATATCTTGATAAAACATTCCTCAGCAGATCGTGGGTGCAATCTTAGGCTCCTGCAGGCTCTCAGTATAGCTGTCTGCTCATACCTCAACAGGCAAGCAGTTACCCAAAAGCTGGAAGATCAATGGACTATGATAGTGCTCACCAGCACCCACACAGCTCATTGATAACTACAAGCCAACTGACGCAATGGCTGAGGGTACTTGTAGGTATTAATTCACAGTTTTCAAATTGTGACCGTGGATGCGGGGGGGATCCCCCTCTCCTGTCACAGGGAGGGAGGATCGGGGGGGGGCTGCAGATGTTGGAACATATTACATGTTCCACTGTAAAAATGGGTGGAACGTGTAACAAACTCCAAAAGTGAACTTATCATTAATATACACCTCTTCCTCTTTTTTCCTCTCTTTTTTCCTCCAAGATTGGTGTCTGGGGATTCTGTCGAGTGAGATGCCTCCAGGCTCACCATGGGGTAATGGTGCATCCCTCTAGTGCAGTGGTTCTCAACTCATGTCCTCAGGACCCACTAACAGGCCAGATTTTAAGTATTACCTTGGGGAGATGCAGACTAGAATACTGCAATCACTGAACAGCAAATGATATCACCTGTGATGTATTTCAGTTCTCTTGCAAACCTGGCCTGTTAGTGGGTCCTGAGGACAGGAGTTAAGAACCAATGCTCTAGTGCAATGTATTTTTATCAGCAGCTATGTGAACCATTGGGATGTAAGTGTATATTAAATTGGTCAAAAGTTGATTGTTTTCTAAATAGAAGATTAGTTGTGATGTGTTCTTACCTATTGTTCAGCTTTTGTACCTTCTCTGTTCTCTTGAAGAAGAGAGTATCTCGAAATATGTCGGATTATGAGAATTTTTAACCCAAGCTTGTGTTGTGATCACCAGTTGTTTTATGATTGTTTTTTATGATGTTTTCAATATTTTGTTATATGGGACAAACACAAATTTTATTTTTATACAGTTTAGTAGTTGAAATGCCTGTAAAGTCCCGATCCAGATAGTTTCTTGTTTTGCAATAGAATCAAGATATGGTGGCATTTAATGATGGCATTTAATGATGGGAGTGAATGATCTTTGTAAATGTGAATCTAAGCTCACCTTGTTGGGGGGTGGCTTACCTGCTTCCGTTAGGTGTTCCCCAATTTACTTATGCCTCCAGTGGACCTGTGCTCTGTTTACATGTCTATCTATACCATTATCCAACCCTGGGATTGCGTGATATTAGGGAGTTACATTTGAGAGCTAAGTTTACAGGGGTTACTGGTAGGATAGGAAGATGTTGACAGCACATATTCAGGAGGCAACCTGAGCAGAGGAGTGATTGAGTTTTGGTTAAGACTTAAAAAAAAAACATTGATCCTGTTCCTTAAAAGCATGAATAACAGCACAGTGCTTTTGCTGTGTAATTTTTCCCTTTCTATCATCTAAAATACCTGTCTGAACCTGCTGATCCTGCCTGGTGCTGCCCTCCCCTCTGTAAACTGACCACGTTTATTATGGCTGCTGAGCCATGATACTGTGGTCAATTGTGCCTCTGTCTTTCCTCTCTCTCCCTCTCCCCCTTCCCTGCCTGTCAGCTAGTACCAGTGCCGATCTGTTCCCTGCCCCTCCCCTCTTGCAGCTATATTAACTGTGTTTTGTTAATAGAATCCCCTGTTTTCCATTAGGTTATGTGCCCTAGTGTATGTGCTTTATGAAAAAAATATGTATCTTTATACCTTATTTCAGAGTGCCGCTCTGCTCTCACGTGACTGCCCGCTGCTCTCCTCCTCTCCTCCACTCCTCCTGGTTGATGTCAGAGGGGGATTCTCAGACCCTTCCCTTGTAGTTCTCAGATCGGGGAGGAGAGTGGTAGATGTGAGCGCAGAGGGGCACTCTGAAATGAGGTCTAAAGCTACATATTTTTTATAAAGCACATACAATTGGTCACATAACCTAATGAAAAAAAGGGGATTCTATTAAGAAAACAACCACTTTAAGACACTTGATGCTGCCAGTCCACTAACAACAAAGTCTGGGGAATGCCCAGAAAAAAACCAAAGCCTACTTACCACCAGCTCGCAGACAACCAAATTGACCTGTCTAACAGTATGCGTTAAAAACAGGGGTTTAGTCCGCACGCATTTGCAAACGCATGCGTGAGCCACAGAGCCACGTCACGGCACCCTGGTATCTGTGGTCCTAACACTAAAATATGAGTGTCCCCACAGTGGAGGCACATGCATTCTGATGGATAGATGAGAGCAGGTGGACTGAAGGGGGGCCCACCCCTCCTTAAATGTACAGAAGCACACCAAACACCCAGCAACAGCACAATGGCTGCAAAGGTGTTGCTGCATTGCTGGACTAATACAAACACACACGTGATAACAAAAGCTTTCCACCACCCTCATCTATAGCTGGCTATCGCAGTAAGCGGCATTGGAAGGCTAAAACAGGTAACAACAAAGTCTGGGGAATGCCCAGGAAAAAACCCAAGCCTACTTACCACCAGCTCGCAGACAACCAAATTGACCTGTCTAACAGTATGCGTTAAAAACAGGGGTTTAGTCCGCACGCATTTGCAAATGCATGCGTGAGCCACAGAGCCACGTCACTGCACACTGGTATCTGTGGTCCTAACACTAAAATATGAGTGTCCCCACAGTGGAGGCACATGCATTCTGATGGATAGATGAGAGCAGGTGGACTGAAGGGGGGCCCACCCCTCCTTAAAGGTACAGGAGCACACCAAACACCCAGCAACAACACAATGGCTGCAAAGGTGTTGGTGCGTTGCTGGACCAATACAAACACACACGTGATAACAAAAGCTTGCCACCACCCTCATGCCAGTCCACTAGTTGGATTGGAGCCAAATAAATTAAGTGAGCATTTAAAGGCAATTTGATCACCTAAAAGTTCAACACTGTCTGGTAAGTGAGATTTCTGTAATGCTATTTAAAGGGTTTGTAACCCTACATTATGATTTTCTGCCAGCCCCTCTCTTTTAAGCATCCACCCTGCACTGTGTCATTGTTTATTAAAGGGGTGGAGACAGAGACACAGACTCCAAGCTGATAGGTAGGGAGGGGAGTGGGGAGAGCACAGAGGAGCACAGAGGAGACACAGCAGGATGACGAAGGCACGTAAACTGACCGTGGTGTCAGGGCTCATCAGCCATGATAAACTGTGGTCAGTTTACAGGGGGAAGGGCAGAAACTGTCAGGATCAGCCAGGTATTTTACAGCTTCCAGAGGGGCAAGTTAGACAGCACAAGCACTGTGCTGTTTAAAAGATATCCTGTTCCTTTATAGCAGGTTATTTTTATTTTCTTTATTTTTTATTAGGGTTACAAACACTTTAAAGGACTCTCACCCAGGGGGAGTGGGCACTGGGCACTGCTATTTCATTGGCAGGAAAAACTGTGTTCACCTAAATCAACCAATCGGGTGCTAGCAAAAATCTTGTTTTTTTTTTAAATTCCCTTGCACATGATTGTTTATTCAAAGTGAATAGTCTCACCTTATTAGCAACATTTTCTTTGTAAAGTGAGCATACACATTGCAAACTGAATGACCTCTAAGCAGAAAGCAGAAATCCAGGCAATCGTGGTTCATGAATTGTAGGACTCTATGCAGAGTAAATGAATATATGAGCACATATTTAGGAAAATAAAAAAAATTGCTGTTGGCCAATCATCACTAGTCTTCAGTAATGTTCACCACCCACACAGGAATAATAATAACATACACAACAAGAAGTGCAACAATGGGCTGCTGTAAACATATAATAAGACATACAGCAATCAAGGCTGGGATGCTTTACAATGCAGTTATTATTGACTTTTTTTTTATAGACTTAAAGTTTAGCTACAGCTGAGTTATTCCTGTTTGCCTTGCAGATAATTTGTGCACAATCAATTCTTCATAAAAACCTCAATGGGATATACTGAATGTAATCTGACACTGAACACATAAAGCAATTTGCTATATTATCCTGTAACATTTAATCAAGCTTTGTTTACAAATCAAAAAGTGATTTACTACTTGCGTAACGGCCTGTAAACAGTTCCCCTTCAATACCAGGCTATTTTTCAGTTTTTAGCAATGCAATTGTTTGACTGACAGTTACATTTTATTTGTTTGTCCACATTTTTTGAGACATGTAAAGCTTTTTTGGTGGTATATAAATATTGAAACATTTTTAATATTTAACAAAAAAGACCAAAAAAAAGAAAAAAGAAAAAAAAAAGTTTTCTTTACTTTATGTTAAAATAAATATGCCAGGACAGTACAAAAATCTCTGAAATGACCCCTTTTTGTAAAGTAGACACCTCAAGGTGATCTCATTTTTTGCCACAATTTTTTGGAAATGAAGCGATGTGCCTGTATTTACTGTAGGAGGTTAAAACATTGAGCTTGGTAATGGTGCACTAGATACATTATTGTACAGGTTATACACAGAAGGAGGAAGAAGTGAAGGGGTTCATGTACAGATCATATACAAAGGAGATAAGAGGGCATGAAAGATTAAAAGTGTTATGTAACCCACAGCAGTAAAATCAGTCTGTATTTTCAGTAAAACACGCTTGTTATACTGACCGTGGAACCTAAGGGGTTAATCCTGCGCATTGTGTAAAAAGGCTGTTTGATCCTGTCTTCTCTGATAATCCCCTTCTTCCACAGTCCACAATCCATCTGATAGTACAGAGCTTTGGGGTCAATCTGTACATGCTCAGGTTTGTGTGTATTGCTAAAGAGTTTTTTTTTTTTTGGGAGGGTGCATGTGATTGGCACAGGGCCAATCAGCACTGTCCAGACAGAGAGTCAGGGGTCCTTCAGCCTCATAGGACAGTCAGGGGAGAATGAAAACTCCTCTTATGCCTTTTCAGCATCAAAGGTCCGATGGTCTTTCCGACAGACTTTCAACAGACTTTTGACGGACTTCCGACGGACTTTCGAACAAACGGACTTGCCTACACACGATCACACCAAAGTCCGATGGATTCGTACGTGATGACGTACAACCGGACTAAAATAAGGAAGTTGATAGCCAGTAGCCAATAGCTGCCTATAGCTGCCCTAGTGTCAGTTTTCGTCCGTCGGACTAGCATACAGACGAGCGGATTTTTCGACTGAACTGGAGTCCGTCGGAAAGATTTTAAACATGTTTCAAATCTAAAGTCCGTCTGATTTTCACCCGAAAAAGTCTGCTGCAGGTCCGATGAAGCCCACACACGGTCGGATTATCCGACCGATTCGTCCTGTTGGACCAGTCCGGTTGAAAAGTCTTCCCCAGTCCACAATCCATCAGATAGTACAGAGCTTTGGGGCTTGTAATGCCCGTGTGTTACAAGCTTTAGCCAGTGCTGGACACTGATAGAAGTCACAAGACTGCTATATTCTGCTGATGAGAAAAGGTATTCAGCAGTTTATATTTACTAAAATAATTACATTTTCATGTTCTCTGTACTGTGTGAGGCCAGGTATAGTGAATGCAGGGTCATGGGTTTAGTAACACTTCAAAGAAACAGTCACAGTCAGAGTAAATGCAATCGGCAATGGGATTGGAGGTACCTCTCCGGGTCCCCATCACTAAAGTAAACAAAGAGGCAGGGTCACCAGAGTGACATTAATGGTCTCACTGGGGTGACCCTGCCTCTTTGTTTACTTGGAGATGCATTTCTGATCCTGTTGCTTTCCTGGCACCAAATGACATCTCATATTCGCCCCCTGCTGCCACAGGAAACAAAGGGGTTGGGTCACCAGGTGACATCATTGACCAAATATGACCATGTCCATATTTGGTCAATTACATCACCCTTTTGTTTACCTTAGCGGTGGGGGAACTGAAATGTCATTCAGTGTGCCAGGAAAGCAATGGGGGTCAGTATCTTTATGGGCACCAGGTTATTTCTTCCGGTTGGATCGGTGGCTGTCGTTCATCGTAATTGGTGTGGACAACGTGATTAGACAACGTGATTGACAATAGATATGCAACATGAGACATTTTAAAAATTGTTATAATAAAGGACTTTCAAACATTCAGGTTCATTTTATTCCTAGGATATATAGTTTTTTTTGTATATGAGTAAGCCCCTCTGCTCGCAGACCCCCACAACCACTGGGCCAGGGTTGTGGGGAAGAGGCCCTTGTCCACATCAACATGGAGATCAGGTTCTTTGCCCAGGTTGAGGGGATGTGGCCTTGTATTGTTCAGGAGAGGGGGTGGCTTACACTCATTCCTACCCCCCTTCCTGACCTGCCAGGCTGTGTGCTCGGAAAAGGGTCTGGTAAGGAACTTGGGGGGACCTTATGCAATATTGATTTCCATTTTTGGCATTGGGTCCCTCCTTAAAATTCATATCAGACCCAGAGGACCTGGCATGGATTGTAAGGAAACCCCCACACTGTTTTTTTTTTTTACACGTTCCTGTTCTTTTGTTTACATTAACCTGTCAGTCGGGAATCCACTGAATGTGCAGTGCAGGGATGACTCACTGGTTGTTAGGATGCTGGCAGGTGACGGCTTCCTGACAACCAGCACCTCTGAGCTGGAACTATCATGTTTAGCAGTGGTAGGAATACCACTGCTAAATGTTTCATTTCTCCTCTGGATGATCTATGTACATTGCAAAGATTTTAACAATCTAGCAGCACTACTTGTTTCTGTTTTTTAAGAAAAAGCTGTAGATTCAAATACAGTATCTCACAAAAGTGAGTACACCCCTCACATTTTTGTAAATGTTTTATTATATCTTTTCATGTGAGAACGCTGAAGAAATTACACTTTGCTACAATGAAAAGTAGTGAGTGTACAGCTGGTATAAGAGCCGGTTTACACTGGGACGACTTGTCAGGCGACCTAGCCGCCTGACAAGTTGCATCCCGTTCTGTACAATGGAACCGTTCTAAAAGGAGCGACGCAAGTCGCTCCGACTTAGAAAAAGGTTCCTGTACTACTTTGGGGGCGTCTTGAGGTGACTTGCATTGACTTCTTCATAGAAGTCGTTTTGCAAGTTGCCGCTGCTGTCGTGTGCAGGTCGCCTGAGGCAGTTGCGCTGCAAGTCATGCTGCATCAGTGTGAACCGGCTGTCACAGTGTAAATTTGCTTTCCCCTCAAAATAACTCAACACACAGCCATTCATATCTAAACTGATGGCAACAAAAGTGAGTACACCCCTAAGTGTAAATGTCCAAATTGGGCCTAAAGTGTCAATATTTTGTGTGGGCGCCATTATTTTCCAGCACTGCCTTAACCCTCTTGGGTATGGAGCTCACCAGAGCTTCACAGGTTGCCACTGGAGTCCTCTTCCACTCCTCCATGATGACATAACGAAGCTGGCGGATGTTAGAGACCTTGCACTCCTCCACCTTCCGTTTGAGGATGCCCTACAGATGCCCAATAGGGTTTAGTTCTGGAGACATGCTTGGCCCGTCCATCACCTTTACCCGCAGCATCTTTAGCAAGGCAGTGGTCATCTTGGAGGTGCGTTTGGGGTCGTTATGCTGGAATACTGCACTGGGCCCAGTCTCCAAAGGGAGGGGATCAAGCTCTGCTTCAGTATGTCACAGTACATGTTGGCATTCATGGTTCCCTCAATGAACTGTAGCTCCCCAATGCTGGAAGCACTCATGCAGCCCCAGACCATGACACTCCCAACACCATGCTTGACTGTAGGCAAGACACACTTGTCTTTGTACTCCTCACCTGGTTGCCGCCACATACGCTTTACACCATCTGAACCAAATAAGTTTATCTTGGTTTCATCAGACCAGAGTACATGGCTCCATGTCCTTAGTCTGCTTGTCTTCAGCAAACTGTTTTCAGGCTTTCTTGTGCATCATCTTTAGAAGAGGCTTCCTTCTGGGATGACAGCCGTGCAGACTAATTTGATGCAGTGTGCCTGAGTCTGAGCACTGAAAGGCTGACGCCCCACCCCTTCAACCTCTGCAGCAATGCTGGCAGCACTCATACATCTATTTCCCAAAGGCAACCTCTGGATATGACGCTGAGCATGTGCACTCAACTTCTCTGGTCGACCATGGCTAGGCCTGTTCTGAGTGGAACCTTTCCTGTAAAACCACTGTATGGTCTTGGCCACCATGCTGCAGCTCAGTTTCGGGGTCTTGGCAGTCTTTTTATAGCCTAGACCATCTTTATGTAGAGCAAAAATTCTTTTTTTCAGATCCTGAGAGAGTTCTTTGCCATGAGGTGCGATGTTGAACTTCCAGTGACCAGTATGAGAGAGTTAGAGTGATAACACCAAATTTAACACATCTGCTCCCCATTCACACCTGAGACCTTGTAAAACTAACGAGTCACATGACACCGGGGAGGGACAATGGCTAATTGGGCCCAATTTGGCCATTTTCACTTAGGGGTGTACTCACATTTGTTGCCAGTGGTTTAGACATTAATGGCTGTGTGTTGAGTTATTTTGAGGGGACAACAAATTTACACTGTTATACAAGCTGTACACTCACTACTTTACATTGTAGCAAAGTGTAATTTATTCAGTGTTGTCACATGAAAAGATATAATAAAATATTTACATAAATGTGAGGGGTGTACTCACTTTTGTGAGATACTGTATTTCCTTAGAAATCTGATTCCTGAATGGGAGCGTCTGAGTTCAATCTAATCAGCTGGTGCACTTGCAGACTTCTAATGAGGAAAGTTGCATCGTCTGCATCCCTTTAGAAGTAATTAACCCATAGGGAGTATCTCACCAAAAATATTATTTTTGCAGAGGATGCCTAAAATGTTACTTATATCTTTGTGCAGACTTCTAAGAAAGTTATCATACAAGTGGAAAATTAGGTCTCCAGGCTGCCATATTTAATTGAATTTTACAGAAAATTACAGTGGTTGCAAACTGAAAAGGAAAGGTAATTTTTAACATAATTTCCACTTCAGCCTCGGAAGCATTTGCTCCCTTCCTGACCAGAGCACTTTTTACAATTTGGCACTGCGCTGCTTTAACTGGTAATTGTGCGGTCATGCAATGCTGTACCCAAACAACATTTGCGTCCTTTTTTCCCATAAATAGAGCTTTCTTTTGGTGGTATTTGATCACCTCTGCGGTTTTTATTTTTTGCGCTATAAACGAAAAAAAACCTGAAACTTTTGAAAAAAAAAAAAAGATATTTTCTACTTTTTGTTATAAAAAAAATACAATAAACAAAATTTTAATCGTACATTTAGGCCAAAATGCATTCAGCCACATGTCTCGGGTGAAAAAAAATTAAACAAGTGTATATTTATTGGTTTGCGCAATAGTTATAGCGTCTACAAACTAGGGTACATTTTCTGGAATTTACGCAACTTTTAGTTTATGACTGCCTATCTAATTTCTTGAGGTGCTATAATGTCAGGGCAATACCCCCCCCCCCCCCCCCAAATTACCCCATTTTTGGAAAGTAGAAACCCCAAGGAATTTGCTGAGAGGCATGTTGAGCACATTGAATATTTTATTTGTTTGTCACAAGTAATTAAAAAATGACAAAAAAAAATTTTTTTACACAAAGTTGTCACTGAAATGATATATTGGTCAAACATGCCATTGGCATATGTGAAATTGCATCCCAAAGTACATTCTGCTGCTTCTCCTGAGTACAGGGATCCCACATGTGTAAGACTTTTTTGGAGCTTAGCTGCATACAGGACCCCGAAATCCAAGCCCCACCTTCAGGCTTTCTAAGGGCGTAAAAATACATTTTCCTTTTCTTTATTCATTTTCAAAAACAAATGAGAGCTGCAAATTACTCACCATGCCTCTTAGCAAATACCTTGAGGTGTCTACTTTCCAAAATGGGGTCATTTGGGGGGGGGGGGGGGTTGTGCTATTTTGACATTTCAGGGCCTCTGAAACTGTGATAGGTAGTTAGGAGTAAAATCACAATTTTACATCCTTAGAAATCCTAAAGGCGGTATATATATTTTATTTTTGTTTTTTAAATTTTTTTTACACTTTTTTTGTAACTGTAAAACATTCACAGAGGCAGAGACCAGGTTGATCAGGACAGGAGGGACAATAAAAGCGGGTGTCAAGCCTGCATCCGCGTTTCCTACAGACATGACATCTTCTTTGGGAGGTTCGTTGGGTAGGGGTACCACGGAGGACATATGGAAAATGCCTCTCATGCAGCCGGCTCACTGCATTTGCATTGGGAAGTTGGGGCACAGCACTGACTGTCAGAAGGGCTGTGATGACCTCTTCCTGGAATTTAAGGAAGGATCCAGTTCGTCCTGATGCTTTGTATAGCACATAAGGGTTCAGCAGAGCCAAATGAAATAGGTATACAGACACTTTTTTGTACCAGCGTCTGGCTCTACGGACAATTAAGTACAGCAACATCAACTGGTCGTTGAGGTCCACCCCTCTCATATTAAGGTTGTATTCGTGGACACAGAGGGGTTTCTCCACAACACCAGTCGCCGTTGGAATTTGGACTGTTCTATCTGCATGAAGGGAGGACAAAATTAAAACTTTTCTTGAATCCCACTTCACTGCGAGGATTCTTTTAATGGATATAATTTTGCTAGCCTGTTATTAAAGAGTGTTTTCTTATCTGGTTTTTGACACTCCTTCTGAATGAGTTCTTCTAATTCATCTATGAATGGAAAAGATTTAGCTTTTTTCTTAAGATTTTATTTTTTTTAAGATTTACGAAATATTTTAGTAAGATTTAGGAAATATTTCTGACTTTACATGGTGTTTCCTTCTCCTCCTCCCAACCAATCGCCTCTTTTACTGTCTTCACAAAGGGTTCTACTAGTGTGAAAAATCGAATCCCATGGAACCCTCTATTTATTTGCTTTCTGATGGGCTATCAGACTTCTGCAGCACGTTGGGAGCAGGGGCGGATCCAGAGCCTAGTCTCGGGAGGGGCACTGCCATAAAATTTTGCGGGCAATTTGTCGGGCAATGGCTGGTGTTGGCGCTTCAATCATAACAGCACCATGGTTGATGTGGTGTCAGGATGATTGAGGCGCATTATTTATATTATTACATTGTAATGTAAAATGAAATCGTTCAACTCACCATAATGCAGAATCATTGGGAGCCCTGAGCGTGTCACTTGCTACCGTCGCCTGCCACCAGATGCAGCGTGTCACTTGCCAATGTCGCCTGCCACAACATGCGGATTGTCACTTGCCAATGTCGCCTGCCACAACATGCGGATTGTCACTTGCCAATGTCGCCTGCCACAAGATGCGGATTGTCACTTGCCAATGTCGCCTGCCACAAGATGCGGATTGTCACTTGCCAATGTCGCCTGCCACAACATGCAGATTGTCACTTGCCAATGTCGCCTGCCACAAGATGCGGATTGTCACTTGCCAATGTCGCCTGCCACAAGATGCGGATTGTCACTTGCCAATGTCGCCTGCCACAAGATGCGGATTGTCACTTGCCAATGTCGCCTGCCACAACATGCAGATTCTCACTTGCCAATGTCGCTTGCCACAAGATGCGGATTGTCACTTGCCAATGTCGCCTGCCACAACATGTGGATTGTCACTTGCCAAGTTGCCAGTGGATGTGTCCTAGAGTGAGGGCGGGCAGTGAGAGATATTGTAACTCATCAGAATATGCATGCAAAAGCATGTTGCATTGCGGCCATCTTGGTACACCCTCACTTGTCAGCAGTAAGACTAGAGTTAGAAGTCGGCAAGCAGACATCTTTATACACCCACCGGAGTCTTGCTTTTCACAGTTATTTTTAATAGTAAACTCAGCTTATTTAGTGAAATATAAGTTGAGTTTACTGTTAAAAATGACTGTGATAAGCAAGACTCTGGTGGGTGTATAAAGATGTCCGCTTGCCGACTTACAAACACTAGGCTTACTGTGGACGAGTGCGGGAGTACCAAGATGGCCGCGACGCCATGTCCCTTCAGTCACATTATCAGAAGGGGAGGGGCTTCAACACCTGCCTGCTCGCTGCCTCGCTCAGCCTCAGTCACACACCAGCCGCCCGCTCCAGGCCCTGTCACACTGTCACGTCGGTCGGCTCTGAGAGACTCGAGTCCGACCTCCGACGTGACGCCGTGACTCACTCACTCACTGCAGTGTGAGTGTGACTGACCGTGACGTCACTCGTTGCTAATGCCAGGGCCGCCTGGCGTCTAGCAACGAGTGCAGAGCAGGGAAGAGGCTCCACCCACCTATCCTTCCTTCAGTGTCAGTGACCGCCGCCGCCACCCGTACATACCACACGCGAGTCTCTCTCTCGGCGCCGCTGATCGGCACATGTGAGAGAGAGACTCGGGCCGGCAGCGGAGCGCAGGAGACAGTTACATTAAGAGTGTGTGTGCTATTATTTCGGGGGGGGCAATTGCCCTGTTGCCCCCCCCCTGGATCCGCCCCTGGTTGGGAGCTTCAGTAGACATACTCTGAACTGCCTTGTCTGAATCAGGGACTAATGCTTCCAAGATTGACTTTTGTACTGATTCTCTTATGAGATCCATTACTTCTCTAGCATCTGATTCTTTTTCTTCGGTTGCTTCCTCATAGCATGAATGGCAGGCCAATTTTTCTGGAAGTGCTGGAGCCCCGCATACCCAGCAGGTCACAGGACGGGTATGATGACTGCAGGAAGAAGGACAGTGATGAGGGATGGAGATCTTCTATGGAAGGAGTGGTGATGACGTAAGGAGGACCCTGATAACATTTTCTTATATTGCCCATGAGAAGAAGAAACCGATTTTAAACAACCCACTGAACCGGCAGAAATGACATCACTGCCCGTGCATGTGCCCTAGAGACCCCCGAGACCTGGCGCCATCTTGGAAACTGGCAGCTACCTGACACCATCACATCAGGTTGCACAGGCGTAGAAGTGATAGAGATTGCGGATGCTATCTTGGGAAAGAGAACTGAAAAAATACAAGGCCCAGAGGAGAAAATTAAAGTAATACAAGTATAAGAAAGGGAATGAAGGAGACCACTGCAAACATAATAAGCCTATCTGAAGCTTATATAGAGATGGCCAGAAATACCTCCCCCCCCTCCGAGAACACCAGACTGGGGTTTCTTCCTTCTAGCTCATTTAGAGACTGTACAGGCAAGGATTTACACTCAGGAGAGGCTGAACCTGGCTGGGGTGAATGTGGTACGGGGTGCCGAACTATCCATCTTAATCAGGTGAGGACAAAAAAGGAAAATGCTGCAGTGGGATCCTTCTCAAAACGTATAGCTAACCAGTCTTATCAGGTTGTGGGGGGGTGGAGCCACAACCCAGCGTTAGCTGCCATGAAGATGCTCCAGGAAAACAAATTCTTGACAGGAGTTCTAAACACTATCCAAAACCCCAAAAAAAAGTTTTGCTTTTTTTTAAATGTTTAGTTAAACAAGGCTAGTTTGATATAGAATATATGTGTTCAGAAATAATGTAGTATCAGTGTTCCTTTAACTCAATCTGTCATTGGGCAAGCTGTGGTTGTCTGATTTTCTGATACAATCAAACCAAGCTTCTATATACCAATCACAATGTTTTCTCTCTGGAAAAGTGAAATGCTGACAAAAGTTTAAAGTCCAAAAGAACATATAAATACTCAGTAATTGTGCCTCAGGGTTGATTTTACACGCATTCGGCAAGTATATAGATTTATTTTGCTGAATGCAGGAAAATTAATGTTTGCCCACTTTGTGTCAGCCTGTCAGTTGTAGATTTGCTTTTACCCATTATTACACATTCTCATTATTCTAGACTTTTATAAGCCAAGCATTGAGCGCACCAATATATTTTTTGACTTTCTATGGCCAATTATTTACGTACATCTGTTGTTCCATGACATATATTATTGAGCAGAATCTAGGACAGTCTTTTATTCCTAAAAAAATAAACTGAGATACAGTCATCATCTTAATAGCACAGATTATAATACACTATGTGTTGAAAATACATTTAAAACTACTTTCCAAAACCATTGCATTTTCTTACTCATATTAGAAATTTCCAATCTAAAAAATGTAAAAATGTAAAAAAGAAAGTCATTGTTTAGAATGTCATGAAGGAAGGATCACTATATAATGTATATAATAAGTATAATTTAGGTAAAATTGTTTTATTTGTTTACCACATAATTATAGCAAATGAAATGATTGCAGATAGAAAATCAAACTTTCCAAAGATTATTAAAGTATTTAAATCAGAACTATTGTGGTTAAGCCATAGTTAACATGGCCAATAGGGATGAGCTTCGAGTTCGAGTCGAACTCATGTTCTACTCGAACATTGGCTGTTCGCAAGTTCGCCGAACAGCGAACAATTTGGGGTGTTCGCGGCAAATTCGAATGCCGCGGAACACCCTTTAAATGTCTATGGGAGAAATCAAAAGTGCTAATTTTAAAGGCTTATATGCAAGTTATTGTCATAAAAAGTGTTTGGGGACCCGGGTCCTGCCCCAGGGGACATGGATCAATGCAAAAAAAAGTTTTAAAAACGGACGTTTTTTCAGGAGCAGTGATTTTATTAATGCTTAAAGTCAAACAATAAAAGTGTAATATCCCTTTAAATTTAGTACCTGGGGGGTGTCTATAGTATGCCTGTAAAGGGGCGCATGTTTCCTGTGTTTAGAACAGTCTGACAGCAAAATGACATTTGGAAGGAAAAAACTCATTTAAAACTACCCGCGGCTATTGCATTGCCGACAATACACATAGAAGTTCATTGATAAAAACGGCATGGGAATTCCCCACAGGGCAACCCCGAACCAAAAAAAAAAAAAAAAAAATGATGTGGGGGTCCCCCTAAATTCCATACAAGGCCCTTCAGGTCTGGTAAGGATATTAAGGGGAACCCCAGCCAAAATTTAAAAAAAAAATTGACGTGGGGTTCCCCCTAAATTCCATACCAGACCCTTCAGGTCTGGTATGGATTTTAAGGGGAACCCCGCGCCAAAAAAAACCAAAAAAACGGTATGGGGTCCCCCCAAAAATCCATACCAGACCCTTATCCGAGCACGCAACCTGGCAGGCCGCAGGAAAAGAGGGGGGGACGAGAGTGCGCCCCCCCCCTCCTGAACCGTACCAGGCCACATGCCCTCAACATTGGGAGGGTGCTTTGTCCCCATGTTGATGAAGACAAGGGCCTCATCCCCACAACCCTGGCCGGTGGTTGTGGGGGTCTGCGGGCGGGGGGCTTATCGGAATCTGGAAGCCCCCTTTAACAAGGGGACCCCCAGATCCCGGCCCCCCCCCTGTGTGAAATGGTAAGGGGGTACTTACCCCTACCATTTCACTAAAAAACTGTCAAAAATGTTAAAAATGACAAGAGACAGTTTTTGACAATTCCTTTATTTAAATGCTTCTTCTTTCTTCCTTCATCTTCTTCTGGTTCTTCTGGCTCTTCTGGTTCTTCCTCCGGCGTTCTCGTCCAGCATCTCCTCCGCGGCGTCTTCTATCTTCTTCTCCTCGGGCCGCTCCGCACCCATGGCATGAGGGGGGAGGCTCCCGCTCTTCTCTTCATCTTCTTCTCTTCTTCATCTTCTTCTTCATCTTCTTCTTCTTCTCTTCTTCCTTCTTCTCTTCTTCATTTCTTCTCCGGGCCGCTCCGCAGCCATGCTGGCATGGTGGGAGGCTCCCGCTGTGTGACGGCGTCTCTTCGTCTGACGGTTCTTAAATAACGGGGGGCGGGGCCATCCAGTGACCCCGCCCCCTCTGATGCACGGTGACTTGACGGGACTTCCCTGTGACGTCACGGGGAATGCCACAGGGAAGTCCCGTCATGTCCCGTGCGTCAGAGGGGGGCGGGGTCACCGGGTGGCCCCGCCCACGTTATTTAAGAACCGTCAGACGAAGAGACGCCGTCACACAGCGGGAGCCTCCCACCATGCCAGCATGGCTGCGGAGCGGCCCGGAGAAGAAATGAAGAAGAGAAGAAGGAAGAAGAGAAGAAGAAGAAGAAGATGAAGAAGAAGATGAAGAAGAGAAGAAGATGAAGAGAAGAGCGGGAGCCTCCCCCTCATGCCATGGGTGCGGAGCGGCCCGAGGAGAAGAAGATAGAAGACGCCGCGGAGGAGATGCTGGACGAGAACGCCGGAGGAAGAACCAGAAGAGCCAGAAGAACCAGAAGAAGAAGAAGATGAAGGAAGAAAGAAGAAGCATTTAAATAAAGGAATTGTCAAAAACTGTCTCTTGTCATTTTTAACATTTTTGACAGTTTTTTAGTGAAATGGTAGGGGTAAGTACCCCCTTACCATTTCACACAGGGGGGGGGCCGGGATCTGGGGGTCCCCTTGTTAAAGGGGGCTTCCAGATTCCGATAAGCCCCCCGCCCGCAGACCCCCACAACCACCGGCCAGGGTTGTGGGGATGAGGCCCTTGTCTTCATCAACATGGGGACAAGGTGTTTTGGGGGGCTACCCCAAAGCACCCTCCCAATGTTGAGGGCATGTGGCCTGGTACGGTTCAGGAGGGGGGGGGGCCGCACTCTCGTCCCCCCCTCTTTTCCTGCGGCCTGCCAGGTTGCGTGCTCGGATAAGGGTCTGGTATGGATTTTTGGGGGGACCCCACGCCGTTTTTTTTTTTTTTTTGGCGCGGGGTTCCCCTTAAAATCCATACCAGACCTGAAGGGTCTGCTATGGAATTTAGGGGGAACCCCACGTCAATTTTTTTTTTAAATTTTGGCTGGGGTTCCCCTTAATATCCATACCAGACCTGAAGGGCCTTGTATGGAATTTAGGGGGACTCCCACATCATTTTTTTAATTTTAATTTTGGTTCGGGGTTGCCCTGTGGGGAATTCCCATGCCGTTTTTATCAATGAACTTCTATTTGTATTGTCGGCAATGCAATAGCCGCGGTAGTTTTAAATGTGTTTTTTCCTTCAAAATGTCATTTTGCTGTCAGACTGTTCTAAACACGGGAAACATGCGCCCCTTTACAGGCATACTATAGACACCCCCCAGGTATGAAATTTAAAGGGATATTACACTTTTATTGTTTGACTTTAAGCATTATTAAAATCACTGCTCCTGAAAAAACGGCCGTTTTTAAAACTTTTTTTTGCATTGATTCATGTCCCCTGGGGCAGGACCCAGGTCCCCAAACACTTTTATTGACAATAACTTGCATATTAGCCTTTAAAATTAGCACTTTTGATTATTCATGTTCGTGTCCCATAGACTTTAACGGTGTTCGCGTGTTCGAACAAATTTTTTTCCTGTTCGCATGTTCTGGTGCGAACCGAACAGGGGGGTGTTCGACTCATCCCTAATGGCCAACAGCCATGTTTGTTCACACTGCTGTGGTGCGACAAAGTTTATACCACAGGTTGTATTGGCAAGCAGTACCACAGCCATATGCGACCAAATCAAGTTCATGGGGCCAGGGTGCAACTGCACGTAATGCAGGCTTTTAATGGTTAACACAGGCAGTAAAAAGGTGGCATATTACCTCTGATCAAATGTTTGAAGTCCACACTGGTAGACTTTAGTTTATACTTTAAAAAATCAGGACAGGTTCAGTTTGCTTTAGTTACCTTCACTTCAATCCTCATGTCAAGCCCAGGTGAAAATTACAACTTTAGTTAACCACTAATGCCTATAAACCTAAAGTGTTACTAAACCTTAGGACCTTGTATTCACTATATCTGGTCTCCCACAGTACGCAGAACATGGAAATGCAATATTTTTAGTAAATATAAAGTGCTAAATACCTTTTCTCATCAGCAGTATATAGCAGTCTTGTGACTTCTATCAGTGTCTGGTTAAAGCATGTAGGAGAAGTTTTCCCCTAATTGTCCTATGAGGCTGCAGGACCCCTGCCTCTCTGTCTGGACAGTGCTGATTGACCCTGTGCTGATAACATGCACCCTCAAAAAAAACAAAACAACTCTCTAGCAATACACACCAAACTGAGCATGTGCAGCTTGCACCCAAGGCTCTGTTCTATCAGATTGGGGACTGTGGAAAAAGGGGAGGATCATAGAAGACAGGATCAAACACCCTTTTTACACAGTGCAGAGGATTAACCACTTAGGTTGCACAGTGAGTATAACAAGCGTGCTTTACTGCATATACAGACTGATTTTACTGTTGTGGGTTTAGTAAGACTTTAACCAGTTTTAACCAGTTGCCGACCGCACACTGTAGTTTTAATGCTACAGTGCAGGCTGTCTGCCCAGAATTACGTATATATACATGATTCTGCTCTTCTGGGTAGGGGCGCCCATCGCTTCACTAGCGTGCTGCTTGTGCTGTGAATAATCCAATCAGCAGGTGACAGCCAATGGATGACCAACGGCAACTGCTGATGGGTGAGAAGAAAGACAGAACGGTGTTCTGCCTATGTAAACAGAGTAGAGCTCTGGCCTGTCAGTGGGGATGTGCTAGATTTTCTTTCCCTGCAAAGGGAAAAAAAATTCAGCATATGCCTTAGTGAAAGCACAGTAAACACAAAAACATTGGTTAGGCACACATTTAACCCTTTGATCTCCCTGGATATTTAACCCCTTCCCAGCCAGTGTCATTAGTACAGTTTCAGTGTATATTTTTAGCACTGATCACTGTATTAGTGTCACTGGTTCACACAAAGTGTTAAAAGTGTCAGTTTCACATTGTCTGCCGAAATATCGCAGTCTCGCTATAAGTCACTGATCACCGCCATTACTAGTATAAAAATAAATAAAAAATCCATAAACAAATCCCATAGTTTGTAGACACTATAACTTTTGCGCAAACCACTCAATATACACTTATTAAGATTTTTTTTTTAACAAAAATATGTAGCAGAATACATATGATCCTAAATTTATGAAAAAATGTGATTCTTTACATTTTTTTATTGGATATGTTTTATAGCAGAAAGTAAAAAATATTGTTTTTTTCTTTTTTCAAAATTGTCGGTCTTTTTTTGTTTATAGCGCAAAAAAAAACCCACTGGTGATCAAATACCACCAAAAGAAAGCTCTATTTGTGGGAAAAATGACATAAATTTCATTTATGTACAGCATTGCATGACCGCCGCATAGCAAAAAATGGCCTCGTCATGAAAGGGGGGTAAATCTTACGGAGGTCCAGTGGTTAAAGTGTGTCTAAAAGGAAAGGGTTTTGGATAGAGTAAGGAAGATTTAGAACCACAAACAGGATTCTAATGCTGTCTGTGAACCCAACAATGAGGAATGGCAAGGACAATATTTTCACCATATCGGGAATAGAAATGTTATGATGGGGACAGAGAGATTTCCTCTCACTCTCACTTTGTCTACAGAACAGGAAGTAAAGGTAGTTTCCCCCCACTGAAGCAAGATAGCAAAAGACACCTGACGAGGGTTTTAATCATGTCCTTCTCTATTCAAAATAAATAAGACTTGGATTTAGATACAGTTGCATGCAAAAGTTTAGGAACCCCTGACAATTTCCATGATTGTTATTTATAAATATTTGGGTGTTTAGAACCCCTGACAATTTCCATGACTGTCATTTATAAATATTTGGGTGTTTGGATCAGCAATTTCATTTTGATCTATCAAATAACTGAAAGACACAGTAATATTTCAGTAGTGAAATGAGGTTTATTGGATTAACAGTGAATGCGCAATATGCATCAAAATGAAATAAAACAGGTGCATAAATTTGGGCACCCCAACAAAAAAATCACATCAATATTTAGTAGAGCCTTTAGCAGAAATAACAGCCTCTGTACGCTTCCTATAGCCTGTAATGAGTGTCTGGATTCTGGATGAATGTATTTTGGACCATTCCTCCTTTCAAAACATCTCCAGTTCAGTTAGGTTTGATGGTTGCCGAGCATGGACAGCCCGCTTCAAATGACCCCACAGATGTTTAATGATATTCAGGTCTGGGGACTGGGATAGCCATTCCAGGACATTGTACTTGTTCCTCTGCATAAATGCCCGAGTAGATTTTGAGCAGTGTTTTGGGTCGTTGTCTTGTTGAAATATCCAGCCCCGGCGTAACTTCAACTTTGTGACTGATTCTTCAACATTATTCTCAAGAATCTGCTGATAATGAGTGGAATCCATGCGACCCTCAACTTTAACCAGATTCCCAGTACCGGCACTGGCCACACAGCCCCACAGTATGATGGAACCTCCACCAAATTTTACTGTGGGTAGCAAGTGTTTTTCTTGGAATGCTGTGTTCTTTTGCTGCCATGCATAACACCCCTTGTTATGACCAAATAACTCAATCTTTGTTTCATCAGTCCACAGCACCTTATTTCAAAATTAAGCTGGCTTGTCCAAATGTGTGTTTGCATACCTCAAGCGACTCCGTTTGTGGCGTGTTTGCAGAAAAGGCGTCTTTCTCATCACCCTCCCATACAGCTTCTCCCTGTACAAAGTGCGCTGAATTGTTGAAGGATGCACAGTGACACCATCTGCAGCAAGTTGATGTTGTACGTCTTTGGAGGTGGTCCATGGGCTGTTTTTGACCGTTCTCACCATCCTTTGCCTTTGCCTCTCCAATATTTTATGTGGCCTGCCACTTCTGGCCTTAACAAGAACTGTGCCTGTGGTCTTCCATTTGCTCACTATGTTTCTCACAGTGGACACTGACAGCTTATATCTCTGCGATAACTTTTTGTAGCCTTCCCTTAAACCATAATGTAGAACAATCTTTGTTTTCAGGTCATTTGAGAGTTGTTTTGAGGCCCCCATGTTGCCACTCTTCAGAGGAGAGTCAAAGAGAACAACAACTTGCAATTGGTCACCTTAAATACCCTTTCTCATGATTGGATGCACCTGTCTATGAAGTTAAAGGCTTAATGAGCTCACCAAACCAACTGTGTGTTCCAATTAATCAGTGCTAAGTAGTTACAGGTATTCAAATCAACAAAATGACAAGGGTGCCCAAATGTATGCACCTGTCTAATTTCGTTTTGATGCATTTTGGGCATTTACTGTTAATCCAATAAATCTCATTTCACTGCTGAAATTTTACTGTGTCTTTCAGTTATTTGATAGATCAAAATGAAATTGCTGATCCAAAAACCCAAATATTTATAAATGACAGTCATGGAAATTGTCAGGGGTTCCTAAACTTTTGCATACAACTGTATACTTTAAGTTTATTGGTGATATTTCACAGGAAGATGGATCCAGTTGTAATAACTTGGACTTACAGTAAATAAAATTTATGTTTGCTTGCTCTAGTTTCTTTACAGCATATTTCCAGCACTTTACAAAATAATCTTAAACCATATACCAATAAATAAGAATAACAGCTTACCAACAAGCCTGCATCATCACACACAAACATTCAACTAATTTATTACTGTTAAAGTAAAAATTAAAATACCCGGGAACCTGTTTCATGGACCACAGATCTAAGACCTGCCAAGCTGGAAAATACCCAAGAGATTAGAAGCCCAGGTCCAGAGCTGTCAAACCACCTCCATCCCTCCTGTCCACATCAGATATAACACACAACAAAATATAAAAATAACACAAATGTGCTACAAGTATCTAAGCATAAAAGAACTAGAGCACGACATGTTTGTTTAAGATAGAATAAATACATTTAGTTTCTCTAAAAATAAATATGCTGTAAGCTGATTATTGCGATTTATTTTGCTGTTCAGTAATACTAATACAAACTTAACATTGTGTTATTAAAGCCAAGTTAGTAAAGTACTAAACACAAGTACATAGCACTTCATTAAAATAATTTACTAAAGCGGAGACTAAGCTTAACACATATAGTTGGAGCTTTGAAATACTTAAGGAAAACCAATGTCATACCATTGCAAGGGAAAAATAAAAATAAATCTTGCCTTAGGCAGTAAGATAGATTATGCATTATTTTTAGAACACAACCATATAAACTCTTCCTGGCTGATAATGACAAGTCAAATCCTCTCCAAAAGAACAAAGGAAACATGATTTACCTGTGGACTGCATTGCTTTTATCACAAACAGATATTATCATGACGTACCTTTGCAAACAAATTTAGTTGACATGAAATGTTTCTGATTGAAAATGAATAATAGATTTATCACATGATTTATCTAGAAGAAATCTGTCAGCTAAAATGAACATTGTCCCCTTTCTATGATATATGGTTTTGCCCTTAACTGCAATGCCTTTTTCTTTAAGTAAACATTTTGTACCTTATGTGAAATATATACTAGTTTTGTACGTGTGTTTTTTATGGTAGAGAATAATTTTTTTTTTTTTTTTTTAAATTTACAGTGCCTATTTCCTTTAAAATCGAATTCCACTTTTGTTGAGAAAAAACAATCCCCTCTGGGTGATTTATAACAAATTGCAAGGATTTTAAACTTTGTTGCGGATTCCTACTTTTTCTACTCTGAAAAAGTAGCGGTTTGTTTTACCATGTCCTTTGACATCTGATGGCAGGGTCTGCTTCATTATTATCACCTGTTGCATTTTCAGTGTTCTGATAAGGAATACTGTAGTGTCAGCATACCTTTAAAAGTATTTACCCTTGTGGAGTATCTCACCAAAACTGAATTTCCTGTTGCACGGGGGTGCCTAAAATTTTACTTGTATCTTAGTGTAGACTTCTGGGGAAATCAGTGAGCCAATCGCACAAGAAGAAAATGAAATTTCTGGGTGGAGCTCTGTACATAATTAGTGCTTCCAGGTTGCCATATTACATTGAATGATACAAAAAGTTACAGCAGCTGCAGATTTTAAAAAAAGGAAAGGTCATTTTTATTAAGGACATTTGTTTGGTTATTTTTTTCCACTAAAGTGGAGACATCTTTTAAGTAAACAATGGGGTTGCTTTTCTAAACAAAGTGAAGCACTTATCCTAGTGAATGAGTTGTGGTGACTTCAATCATCCAATCACATGCAAGCAAAACCCTTGTTTTTTTTTTTAAGATAAACCCCAAATAAATATAAAAGTCTCACATAAATGCAGATCCATAATCATAAATAATCATGACTTTTTTTTTTTTTTTAAATGGAAGCAGTGTAAGTACCAGAATTGGGCCTGCTATTAGCCCCTTACAGCCCCCATATAACAGGCCTAGAGTGTGAGAGAACAAAGCAGTACAAGGAGCCAATCAGTTCATGCCTCGACAAGAATCAGAGGCATACAGATAGGAAGAGAAAGCAGAGTGACAAGGCGATGAGCTCATTACTAACCTGCTCTTACTTTCACTGTTTTTAAACTGGTTGGGTGGATCTAGTACCACCTGGGCCCCTAGGAATTGAGTTAAAGGATGCTTGCAAACAGACAGAAGACATCTATGGGCTTAACCACCTGCCGACCGCCGCATGTACATATACGTCAACAGAATGGCACGGACAGGCAAATGGGCGTACAGGTACGTCCCTTTAAATTTGCCGCCGGCATGTGCGCGACCCTGCCGCGAACTCTGTGAGTGTGATCACGGGTCCTGAGGAGTCGATGTCCTTGGGGATACCCGGGATCATCTCACGGTGAGGAATAACGGGGAGATGCTGATGTAAACAAGCATTTCCCCATTCTGCCTAGTGACAGGACACTGATCACCGTTCCCTGTAATCGGGAGCGGTGATCAGTGTCGTGTCACACATAGCCCCTCCCCCCCACAGTTAGAACACATCCCTAGGACACACTTAACCCCTGCAGCGCCCCCTCCTGGTTAACCCCTTCACTGCCAGTCACATTTACACAGTAATCAATTCATTTTTAATCGCACTGATCGCTGTATAAATTTGAATGGTCCCAAAATAGCACCAAAAGTGTCCGATTTGTCCTCCATAATGTCGCAGTCATGATAAAAATCGATGATCGCCGCCATTACTTTAAAAAAAAAAAATATTAATAAAAATGCCATAAAATTATCCTCTATTTTATAGACGCTATAACTTTTGCGCAAACCAATCAATAAAAGCTTATTGCGTTTTTTTTTTTACCAAAAATATGTGGAAGAATAGGTATCGGCCTAAACTGAGGGAAAAAAATGTTTTTCCATATATTTTTTGGGGATATTTATTTTAGCAAAAAGTAAAAAATATTGCTTTTTTTTCACAATTGTCGCTCTTTTTTTGTTTATAGCGCAAAAAATAAAAACCGCAGAGGTGATCAAATACAACCAAAAGAAAGCTCTATTTGTGGGGCAAAAAGGACGTCAATTTTGTTTGGGAGCCATGTCACACAACCGCGCAATTGTGCCGAATCGAAAAAAGTGCTCTGGTCTTTGGCCAGCCAAATGGTCCGGGGCATAAGTGGTTAAAAAAGTACTGCATGGAATATCTCTGCCCTGGAACAGAATATTGCAGCAAAAGCTTTATTAAAAAGTTATTCTTTTTTTTTATTATTATTTTATTTGGCCATAGTTCTGCTGTAAAAATTTCCTTGCACATAATTGTCTATTTTTATCAAAGTAAATTTCTACTTTTTTCACCTCATTTACTTAGATAAATTCCCATTGAGAGTGGATTCCTTTAGTAAATCAGTGTAATTTTTACCTTACATGAAATGTAGAATGGTTTTGTATATAGTTTTTTTTGTTTATTTTATTTCTTTTGTCAAAAAAAATACGAAATATCTCTTTAAACCACTGTATGTAATAATCTTTTATCCAGCCAGTAGATGAAGTTTTAATCGTTTTGTCTCATTATTAGTATTGTCATTTTTTCATGTATGCTCTTTAATCCACCTCAGAATGCTTTTCAGAGGGGCAGCAAGGGCTGCAGGATGTCAGAACGAGCCCTAAATGTCACAAGTAGAGATGTGGATCCTTCTCTTCTGTGCAGCTGACTCCTCTGAGAATGAAATCTAGCTGGTGTTCTGCCAGGGACCCCCTCACAGAAGTTTGGGCTTAGCTGTTGGCTATCCTCAGGTCACTTACCAGATACTCACAGCCACTGAGGAGGGTAGGTGCCTGCTAACAAAGGACTGGAGCATGAGAGAGGAATGCGGTACTGGGTAGTTGGAAACAGCTGTTGAGGCTTTAGGCTGTGGGTGCAGAGGAGACACAGCAGAGGCTTGATGCTGGGGGTTCAGAGGTGATACAGAGGAGGCTGAGTCTGTGGATACAGCTGAGGCTGGTTGCAAAGGCTTGTCTGAGGGTGCTTTAAGACTTGGCTGCAGATGCAGTGAAGAATAGGCTTCGATTGCAGAGGTGACCTGGTTGCAGATACAGTGGAGGTTTGAGACTGCCATTGTAGCAGGCCAAAACCTGTGGGGGTAGAAAAGGCTGAAACTGTAGGTACATAGGTAGCCTGAGTCTGCAGAGAAGGTTAGGATAGTGGATGCAGCAGAGAATGAGAGTGCAGTGGAGGTGGAACAGAGGCTGTGGGTGTAGCAGCGGTGTAATGGAAGCCACAGATGCAGTGGAGGCTGTGGGTTCAGTGGAGGTGCAATGGAGGCTGAAGGTATAGTGTAGGTGCAGCAGTGGCTGCCAGCGAAGGGGGTCTAGGGCTGTAGTGCTATATATCGGTAGCACAGGCAAGAAAGTAAATAAACGATGTTGCTGCAATTGTAATTATTCTTGCTGCCGGACATAATTGCAATGAAGAGAACCCACTCCCTGATGACTGTTAAGAAAGCAATGCTTCCATGAGCAAGAAACCAACACAACTTCCTACCAGGTCAACATCCGCTCTTCCTAAAAAATAACAAGCAATGAAATGAGACCATGTAATAGGGTTGATTTAATAAAGGAATAGCGATGCTTCACTGAGATTAGTGAATAAAGTGACCTGTTTGCTTCAATTATTCAATCTTGTGTAATAAAAAAAATCCTATATTTCTAATTTCACCTTGCACATGACTGGATATTCAAAGTGAACACTGCTTCATCTTTTTAGTAAACTAAGTAAACATTGACACAGTGAGCAATCTCTACTCCTTTAGTAAATTAGTATCAGAGATGTATGATACCAACCTTATGATTCTCCCAAATTTTGACTTTGGACTATACAGTTGAATGTACAGCAATATCTGGTTTGTCATTTCCACTACAGCAATGGCATGGACCATTTTTAAACAAGCCTTTTTTAAACCAATAATATTGCAAGTTTATATATAGATATGGTTGACCTGGTCAATGTCAGCATTGTACATGGCATACTTTAAAGCAGGCCATGTAATGATCCTTATTTGCCTTATGTTAATTAACCAAAAATTCCATATGATCCAGAAATGCTAAGCACACTGCCTTTGAACAGGGGGAGCTAAATCCCTATCTTACTATTAAGCTTTGTTTGATGTAAAACAACCGTTGATTAAATCCATCAGGGCATTAACGTGTTTGCTCTTTAATCCATTAACAATGTCAATGACTATAATTAACTTTAATCCTAAGAGAAAAAGTATTTTCAATGGAGACTTCAATAATTCTTTCATAGATATCTCTAGGGACAATATGAAATAATACATGTGCAAGCATAATACAATGTCATCACAGAGCTTAGCAGTGTGCAAACTGTTTTGGAGCACATTTATACTAAGGTTAACAAGCCTGAATGTGATGGCACTCAACTGGAATTTAATTCATTTACTTTGTACCAGACGCCTTTTATTCTACATAATAACATTTTCAATGCCGTTCCTAATGCTCCTAATTTTGGATTCTTACACTTTGCTGTGATTTATGAATATAGATCTCTTTGTGAAACTAATGAGACATAAGTTCATTACATTTACCATGCTTAGGCATCATTTTCATATTTTATTTCAGAGTTTATATATTTTTTTAATATAAAAAAGTTATTAGAATTCCCTATACCATTAGCTAACACCTTTATAAATATCAGGACATTAAGGTAACAATATTAGTGTAATATAATGTGTTTATCTAGTTACAGTTGTAGTTTGTCTAGTTATAAAAAGTTTTTTGGATTCAGATTATTTAAGTTAATCTCCTGAGCACAAGATGTAGCTGGCATATCAGAGAATGAGTGCAGAAATCTCCGCTATGAAAGAAGTCATTTTGCTTGCATCACAAATTCAGGGCAAATGGGTTGACCTGTTTCCTTCATACACTCAACCATCCTACCTTAAAGAAGCATTACAACATGCTTCCAAAAGCAGAAAGCTTCTAATGTCTTACCCATTGGATCAGTAGCCTCCCTGGCAGTTTTCCCGAGTGTGGCTCGGGGTTAAAATTCAGCACCATTAGCGGTAACCCCGAGCCACACTCGGGATTACATTGCAGGATCCTGGAGCGGTACACTTACCTTGTCCCCGGGATCCTGCGATGTCCCCCGCAGTATCCGTGGGCTCCGTCCTCTGCCCGAAGTCTCTCTGTGCCAGGCTCCGTTCCCTGCGAGCGTCGCGAAGCACGGGGGCGGAGCCTGGCGGCAAATTCAAAAAAATTTAAAAATCATAACACATACGTTACTGTAATCTTACAGATTACAGTACTGTATGAAATTATTTCACATCCCTTTTGTCCCCAGTGCTTTGGCCCATGCCCTGCATGTAGTTTTTTATTACATATACTGTTCTTTCTGCCTGGAAACTGGAGATTGTCCATAGCAACCAAAAAGTGTCCCTTTACGTCAAAAGTGGCTTTAGACCAGCTAGAAAACAGCGATAGTAAATTAGAACACTTGCAGAATTGAGCGATAGTGAATCATGGGGAAATTTATTTTATTATTATTTATTTATTTATTTTTTAATTATTTATTTTTATTTATTGTATTAAAATTTATGTTTTTGTGTTTGAAACTTTATCATACCCGGGATATCTACTAGACTCTTGTTTGGACAGATTTAAGTGTGTTATTGTTAAGAATTACAGACCTACAATATAAAACGCCAAATTTCCATGCAAAATAATTGTACCGCTTTTAGCACCTAAAATCCAAAATAATCATACCGCCAGGGAGGTTAAATCTGACTTTTTTTAAGTCTCAATAAAAAAATAATTTTGATTGTCTTTGTTCTTTTTATCACTCATCTGCAATTCCCACACCATTTAGTGTAAACATTGAAGGTAATTGGGCATTTGAGGTTTCTCCCCATTATGTCCCACATGGGTCTCTTCTACCGCTCTGCTTCTGGCCAAATTGTGCCTGGAGTCATGTTTACTCTATATAGCGGACTCCTCCTCTTAGCCATTTACCCCTATATCTGCCAGTTGGAATGGCTTTATATGCACATTGTCAAAACATTTGGCAGGGTAGTATTGGATGTACTGTATCAGCTTTTTCATATCTAACTTTTTACTATAGTCTTTATTTATTTACACTAATGTTATTAAACTACTTATATGACAAGTACATTATCTTTATGCCCATTAAATTTAATTTTATGTACTGTATGTATGTATGTACCATTCCATGTATGAGAAAGGAAGTGTAATGCTTTTCAAAAGGTTCTCTAGTTTTAATGTGTGAAGGATGAAAAGGCAAGGCCCTCACTGGGCACATTAGGAGCTCTTGAGTTAAATCTAAATATCCTTTAGGCCTCAGTTGACCTTGTCCAGATTACCTTTTTAAGGAAACAACTTTTTATCCTGGAGAACCCATATAAAGTATATTACACCTGTAGAGCTCCAATATTCAGCATATCTTGTGTTAGACTGTTAATATGATCCCAAAGTGCCCTGTGATTTACTTACAAATTAAACGTTATGGTATATCTTATGCTGCCAATATTTTTTATTGAAATTGGTTTAATATTGATTACATATAGAGATATTTATTCTACATCTGTATACCTTTGCCACAGGAGTTTCCTGTGTGATTGATTATTATGGGCATCATTTATCCATGAAAACAAAGTAACAAAGTGATATAATTTTTTTTTATGTAGTTAATTATTAATTTAAACAAGTCTGGCCAAAAGAAAAAGTTACCATTTCAGTGTGCGTCCCCCCTGCACTGCAAAGGTTAACTTTTCATTTTGTCTAGGGGGATTTGAATAAGGCAGAATGCTTACTTTATTTCTCACTCCCGCGGGCTTTCGACATGAACTGCAGAATTATACCTCTGTAGCACACAAAGCTGGAAAGAAGTAACAGGTATTGTCAGGACTTGAACATAGTATAGGAATTTCGGTAACAAGGTAATTTAGTCGTTATCTACCCTAGCCATGAAATTTTGTGGTTCTCCCAGCTAATAAGGAAAATACAGTATCTTGGTAAATAGTATGGCATAGTGAACTTGGTATAATGACTTGAAAGAGGCTATAAGGTTAATTCCCAGCAGTGTTGTCAACCTCCTGAAGTGAAATTGACTGACAGGACACCAACAATGTACTGACAACACCCATTTTTTACTAACTCTTCAAATTTACTAACAGAGCCAAACAGTGGGGTCTCCAGCTTTCATATTTAGGGGGGCACATGGGGAGACAGGGACAAAAGTAGGGGGGCAACTATAAAATGCAAATATATATGCAAATATATATATCCTGGGGCCCTTTACTACGATCCCACAATGGCCCTTTCACATGTTCTGCAGTGAACTCCCTTCCTACTGTATTGGGGCCCCCCCAGGGTGGCAGAAAACAAGAGATATATGTCACCAGCATACGAAGAAAATGTAAGAGTCCAAAGCAGTGAGAGAACTATCAGGGTTGCAAAGGTTGTCTTGCCACCGGCCCTGGTGTTCTGCCACTGTGGGGTTCCCCAACCTCCTCTTGCTGTCCTGCCCCTGCTATTGACAGCGCTGCTCTGGCATCTCTTGGAATTTACAGGCTGGTTCTCCTGTCCTAAGGATGGGAGAAATAAGTCTGTTTTTTCAGTAACTGAGAGTCCTAGTGGAGTCCTTCCTGCAACTCGCTCTTCTCCCTGCCAATGAGGATGCAGGGGAAGGAGCAGATCGGGCAGCCGTGGTTGTATGAGTGCTTGCATTATGCAGTGTCAGCGAGCAGAGGGAGGGGGGAGGAATCACCCACAGGAGCTGACTGGGTGACGCTCTCCCTCTTAGACATTGCCTTTTTGTAAAAAAAAAAATTTGAATGGGGGAGCACATGGTGGGGCACAGCATAATGTTGGGGGGGAAGGGCCCCCTCTGGCCCCCCTAGGGTCACCATTGGAGCCAAATATTTTACTTACTCTTCTAAAAAGTATATAAATTGACTTGTTTCAGTGCAAAACAGTGCGAATATCAATGTTTAAAGTTCAAACATGTATCTAGTGTTATTAGCAATGTGTTTACAGTATATCAAAAGGCAAACAACATATTTCTCCTTTTACATAAAGGTCAGGGTATTATAACCCAGCACAGAGTTCCCCCTTACAAAAGCAGAAAACTTTGGAGTCTGATGTAAAGGAGGAATGCTGCGGACTCTGGTGTAAAAATAAATTCTGATGTAAGGGACTCTCTGGTCAACAGAGCCCTCTCCTTACACAAGAGTCCACAGAGCTTCCCCTTACATCAGAGTCCAGAGTTCCCCTTTACATCACAGTCCACAAAGTTTTCCCTGACATCAGAGTCTGCAGTATTCCCCCTAACATCAGGGTCCGCAGCATTACCCCTTACATCAAAGTTCCCCTTTATGTCAGGGTCTGCAGAGTTCCTCCTTACACTCTAAGGGGGAATCCTGAAGACTCTCATGTAAAGGGGAACTACTAGGACACTGATTTAAAGGTGAACACTGTTGGAGGCTGGAGCTGCCTAAAATATTGAAAAAACACCTCTTGCAGACAGAGTGACATGCGCCTGTCTATTTCATCCACCTACTTCTTATACCGTGTTTGCTCTCCAACTTGCTTGCTTCCCCAGTCCCCACACACACACACTGTTGTCCTTCTGATTACAGGCAGCCAGCAGATGAGGTGACAACAACTGGCAGCTGCAGCGGGTTATGGGCGGCGATGCTCCGCTCTTGCACCTAAGTTCTTCTTGGCTCCCCCTCCAGTAATACATAAAATGTGCCAAATGGTGGCATGGTGCCATGACATCACCATGTTCCCGCCCCCCATCTAAGCCCACCCAAGCCCTGCCTGATCCTGACCGAGCCCATGGCCATATTTTTTACGGGTGGCCGCTGTCCGTAATGGATATTTACAGACAGTTTGTAAATTTCCAGAAGTTTACAAACTGTCTTTAAATTTATGGACAGTTGGCAACCCTGATTCACAGGTAGGGTAACATAGAAGAGTCCATGTAAAGCAAAAAAAGTGTGGAAGGATTGCATGGTATAGTCAAGCAGGGAAATGTTCATGGCCTTGGATTTAGTTAAGTTGATGCGTAAGACTAGTTACACGCATAAAGTTTTTTTTGTTCAACTTTGTTCACAGCCATGTTAGTGCTGTGATCTCCCCCACTGTGCCTTTGTGTTCTGACAGGGGGGACTGACCCAGTGCCAGAACAGACTAATCAGCGTCTACAGTCATTGGCTACAAGTGTTGATTGGTTGCTGGTATTCTGGTTGTTACACCTACTTCTGTAGGAAAGACAGCTGCACACACTGAGCAAATGTCAGCCCATTTCTGTTATACTGTACCGGCTAATATTCGACCCGGGTGTACCTAGACTAAAAGCTCTCCAAATTTAATTAGCAATGGCAAAAAATTTGGACGGAAGACCAACAGGTTAGATAGTCCCATGAGGGCATATACAATGTATACCTTATATTTACAATTAAATTACTTTTTTATGCCAACACTGAAAAAATAGAAAAACATTTAAAAAATTTTTTTGACATCTCTTTATCCATAGATTACATAGAAAATACTATTATTTTTGTAACCATTATTGCCAAAAAAAGTATAAGCTGCCCCCCATAAAACAAGCATGTATTACTTTGTAATCTTGCCGAATAGGCCCATAGTGGAAATGTAAAAATTGTTCTGGTCCCTAAGGGGTAAAAGTTATGTAGCACCCTCTAGTTTTCTAGAGTGATGTATATAGGTTTTTTGGTAGAGTAGGTAAATTTAGGCAGGCTGGCAGCCAGGCTTATTTGTTTTGATCTGGGCTGGGAGTGGCTCAGAGTAGAGCTGGTAACTCACAGGCAGCACCACTGGGACTTCCCACTTCTTTCTAGAACATTCTAGTGTCTTCTAGAAAGAAAGGATGACAAGAGAGGTGGAGCTGTCTGGGGTATTCTAGGGAGCCCTGACCAATCCCCAACTTGGATCGGCAGACCTCCTTAAATACCTAGGGTCAGCCCAGCTGGGGAGGAGTTGTTCAAGTGGAAAGCTGGAGATGGTGTGCTAGGCTGTCAGGGCCTTGGAGGGAGCTCCCCAGTCTGGGGGGTGACCTTGGGCCTGGGCTCGGTTGCGGATGGGACCCTCTAAGAACACATGGAGGTGTCCTGGACTGGAGGCAAGGAAGCAAGGAGAGGACAGCAGGAGAGAACACTGCCAGGCAAGTCAGGGAGGAACAACAGGTCGCAGCCAGGAGACCTGGTGAGTGATGCACAGTCAGGAGCACTGGGGATGCACATGTGAGAGGACTGGGAGAGTGTGGTCTGGGATGGGTGCAGAACCAGAAGTGTGGACTGTGGAAGCATGGGCAGTGGAGAGAGGCATCTGCAACCTGGAGGGCTGGCAGGGCCTGAAGAGGTGGTACTGGGAGCAGTAGCCACATAGATGGCTAGCACTGGGACCTACTCACATTTTTGCTACACTAAAGGGGTCCGCAGTCCCTGCGTGCAAAAGGCATTCACCTTAGGCCTGGTGGAGTCAGTGCCAGGCGGGGTTAGGCCTGGTAGAGTCAGTGCCAGGCCTGCAAATCATCTCTAGATTGTCTGAGGAGTACAAACAAGTAATGTGCTGGAGGTGTGAGGAGTGATAGTCTGCAAGCAAGTGAAGTGCTGGAGAGAAGAGAGGAGGTGTATATATCGAAGTGTATATACATTCAGTCCTGTGTATATCACATTATATATATATATATATATATTTTTTTTTTTTTATTTTTTTTTCTTTGAGGGGGTGGCTCTAGCCTAGCTTTGAGGAAGGGAGTGTGCCCTTGAAACGCGTTAATTGTACCCTGTGTTCTATTTATAAAAACGTGAGCAGCGCTACAGAAAGTGAGTACAATGTATGAAAATTATATAGATAAATATAAGCCAAGGATCTGTGATGGAAAAAACAATAACATAAAAGGGTGATAAAAACATAAAAGGGTTGTAAAAATTAGTCCCAACAATGAAAAATGTAGAAACGATGAAGAATCCATAAATAGACTCATCCAAAAAGTGTTCAAAACAAATAAATGTGAGGTTAATCGGTCACACAAATAGCAACTTGTGAGAAAATCCATCACCGTATGTGCTAAACACTTATCAGATGACAAGCTTTGGATAGCTTGTAGGTAGCCTGACAATCAATGGTAAGTAGCGTCACACCACGGCTTTTCAGTGAAGAGCCAGAAACACACAGGGTTGCTCCATCCAATAGGCGATCAGTAGGCAGGACCCAAGAAAATAATAAGACAACGGCTCTCCATAGTGTAAATCGATAAAATCCACGTTTAATAATGTTTAAAAGTTGCACTTACATGCATGATGTAGGTAAAAGCATGAAAACGAACAATAGCAGCAGCCGTCCGGCTTACAGACACCCATTTGGGACGAGGTAGTCAGCGATAACGTCAGCGCGTCAACCTCCCGACGTACGTTTCGTTTCACGAAGACATCGTCATGGGAACGGGCGACGCGCTGAGTCATCGCATATTTATAGGTAAACAGACCCACGCCTCATTGTGAAACATCAGCGGCGGAGCCTGCTCTCCCAGGTAAAACCAGGAAATGATAGGAGACATAGTGATATATTACATTATGCTTGGGACTGAGTTGTAGTGAAAACAATATGTATCAGACACCTGACATAAAGAGAAAATATAAGGAAAATATATGTCAAATTTACAATGATGTATGGCGACCATAATATATAGAGCCAGACATACTAAAACCCACTGTGCCATCTAGTGGGAAAAAAGAGAGAAGGATGTCTGCATGAATAACCACAAAGGGAAATTAACTTGAATGTGTATAAATATGAATAAAAATAAAAAGGAAAAATTGCATATATAAAAAAATGGAAACAAGGAAACTAAAGGCTGAAAAATCTAATGATTCAATGAAAAATGTTATTAATGTAAATAAAAAATCTATTGATCTGATGAAAAATGTATTAATGTGAATAAAATAAAAAGTGGATATGGGAAATGAATATACTTATTATATGAATCCATGCCGGAGGAACCCACATGGAAACTAAAAAAGCTAATACATATCTGAAAAATATATAAATCTAATGAAAAATGTGAATGATTGTATGAATTATGAGCAAATGGGACCTGAGATGGAACATAATAACATACCAAATATAGGCATGGCCACCAAGGGTTCACAACAAGTACACATTTTGGGCAAATGGCAATTAGGAGTTGTCAATGAATGCATTAAGATCCACTTCTACATTGAGCCCAAAGGGTGTATAGCTTCTCAATTTATGTATCCATGCCATTTCTAGCCTTGAGATCCCACGTATCAAAGATCCATACCTCCAATGGGGGGGTGTACTTGTCAATCCCCAAGAAAATCATCTTGGCAGGATTTTGATTGTGGGCCTCAAGGTAATGTCTGGAGACTGGATGCTTGGAAAAACCAGTCAGAATGTTCGTCACATGCTCGTTCAACCTGACAGAGAGGGGGCGTTTGGTCCTACCAACATACTGTAGCTCACATGGACACTGAAGTAGGTAGACCACCCTCACTGTCGAGCATGTGATGAGCGGTTTGATCTCGAACTCCACTGAGGTGCTGGTAGAAACAAATCTATGTGTTCTTCTGTGTGTGCATCCACTAAGAGAACATACCCCACATTTCCTACATTGATAAAACCCTGTCAAATTCTCAAAGAATCCTTTCTTATTGGAGGGAGGGCCAAGGATATTAGGAGCCACTCTCCCTCTAAGGGCCCCCTTATAAATCACTTGTGGTCTGGCAGGAAGCACACTCCCTAGAGTGTGATCATTAGTGAGAATATGCCAATGTTTCCTGATAAGTTTGGCCACACTATTGTGTTGTATCGAATAAGTGGTTATGAAAGGAATGGAAGGTGTTCTGTCTTGATTGGGTGTTTTGGCCTTCAACAGGTCCTTTCTGTCAATTAGTGATACCTCCTCAAGAGTGTTCCTAAGAGAGGTCTTGAGGTAGCAAGCACCGATCGCAGCCACGCTCCGCGGTGACAGCTATCAGTGGATATATAAGAGTTGCGATCAGTACTCTTAAAATAAGTGGCCGTAGTGAACTGACCATCTTTGACCCCAATTTTCAGATCCAAAAAATGTATCTCTGTTTGGCTGGCTTCGTAGTTAAGGCGAATACCTCTTTCATTGGTGTTTAACTCACCCATAAAAGTATCCAGTTCATCTTGGCTACCATCCCATAGGAGGAGGATGTCCTAATATAACGCGCCCACAACACCACCTGAGATTTATGGGGGGCATAGACGACATCCTCCTCCCATAGGGCCATGAAGAGATTAGCCAAACTGGGGGCATATTTAGCCCCCATAGCGACCCCTCTGTCTTGCCTGTAAAACTGACCCCCGAACCAGAAATAACTCCGGGTAGCCGCAAAATTGAGCAATTCCATAATAAAACAGATTTGCTCATCAAATAATTCTGAATCACGCCTTATTCAACTGCGAATAGCCCCAAATTGTGTGGTATCACCGTATATAAGGATGTAACATCAGCTGTAACTAACCACCAACTTGAGTTGGGGGTATAGTCAGCTAATAGATTAATCACTTGACGAGAATCTTTGATATATGAGGGCATTTTAGCAACCAAAGGTTGTAAATAGAAATCTATATACCTGCCCACCCGGGATGTGATGGAATCAATGCCACTTACAATAGGGCGTCCCGGAGGCAGGTGGCATGTTTATGGATCTTCGGTAAGTAATAGATCACCGGAGTACGTGGGGCTTTATGTATTAAATGCAATTTCTCTTTGCTATTAAGGATGCCTTGTTCAAAACCCCTCTGAATCAAGATTTCTAGTTCTTTCTTATATTGGACCTTAGGATTTGATCTAAGGGGGGTGTAAATGTCCCGAACGTCGAGGATCTTATACATTTCGGTCAGATAATTTTTTCTGTACAAAATTATAATACCCCCCCTTTATCGGCCGGTCTAATCACCAACTCCATGTTCTCACATAGAGAGTTGAGACCAGACTTCATCTCCCTATTAAATCTCACCCTTTTGAGGGGCATTTGGTCTAAATCTCTTAATACCACATCCCTAAAAATTTTAAGAGAAGGGGCTAAAGCGCCCGGAGGGTTAAATAGGGAAGCATTAGAAAGCCCACAGTGGCGGAAATCATTAGATACAATCTCGTCACTATGGGTGGGTCTAGAAACCATGTACCTTTTGATACTCAGCCTACGTATAAATTTGTGTACATCAATGTAGGTCTGAAATTTATTCAGTACTCAAGGAGGTGCAAACTTTAAACCTTTATTTAGTAAGAGTTTTTCAGAGTCGGTCAAAACGACTGAACTCAAATTAAATATTCCATCGCTGGTTAGGGCTTTTTGCTTTTTAGTTCGTAAACGCTTCCCCCCTCTAGATCCTCTCTTTGGTCGGCCGACCTTTTGGTGCCCTGATTGGGTTTGTGAAAACCCCAATGCTGATGGTCTCGATTAGAAGGACCTGGACTGGCAGATTCGCTCGGGCCCTTAGGGATAAGATGTTGGGGTACAGAGACAGAGCTTGCACCCTCCTTACGTCCATAGTCAACCTGAGGACCCTCCATATCCCGTAGAGGGAAAAAACTTTTAGAAGTACTAACATTATATTCAAAATCATACCTTCCATTACCCATAGAGTCGGGTTGTTGGAAATCTGGACCATGTCTGTTATACTGATTGTGCCTAGGTCCATATTCCGGACCGTATCCATAATCAGGGTAAAACCTTTGATCAGGTCCTTGGAAGGATGGAAAACCATCACCATGGTTGTTGTAATGGCCCTGCATCCTACCACCAAAAGGTCTACCCTGCATTAGACCAGAATTCGTGTATGCATTTCCCCGACCACGTCCCCCACCTGAGGGATTGGCCGACCCATGGGGACGACGTTGTGGTAAGGGGAAATGGTTAGATGAAGTACCCCCCTATTTACCCCACCTCATCTAAAGGGAGACGAATATGACCCCTGTCTACCTCACACAGAGGGTCCACTATGGCTACCAGGGGGATTTCTTTCCCTCACAGGTTGTAAACTTAAGGGGGGGACCCATAGTTGCTGGTGCCCCTGTCACCCTATCATAAGTAGTGGTGACAAGGGCCTGCTCAGCTAACAGTCTTTTTTGCCATTCGAATACAATCGCACCTTGATAATCGAGCAAATCTCTGTTATATTTCTTTTTTTCTTTGTTTTTTGTTCTCTATCCTCTTTTTCAAGTGTCTTTAAAAGGGATGCTGATCTCTCCTTATATTCACTACTCTCCATAAAAGGGTTTACTTTATCTTTAATACTCTTAATTTCTTCGTCTAATCTAATGAGTTTAGCATTCTTCCTCTCAATTAAAAATTTAAGGAGATTAACTCCTGCTACATTAAAATAACTGAACCAGTCCTCAAGTTGGATGTCGCCCTTTTGGGGGCCCACCTCCCACCTGAGGCTCCTAGGGACCATACCATTCTTCACATATGTCTCTAGGTAGGCTATGTCCCACTGTATGTGTCTCAGAAACAGTTAAATTATTGAGCCTCATAAACAGACCGCTGAGGTCACCCTTGTTTTGAACAAGGCATCCTTAATAGTAAAGAGAAATTGCATTTAATACCTAAAGCCCCACGTACTCCAGTGTCTATTACTTACCGAAGATCCATGAACATCTCACCTGCCCCCCGAACTGGATACTTTTATGGGTGAGCTAAACACCAATGAAAGAGGTATTCACCTTAACTATGAAGCCAGCCAAACCGAGATACATTTTTTGGATCTGAAAATTGGGGTCAAAGATGGTCAGTTCACTACAGCCACTTATTTTAAGAGTACTGATCGCAACTCTTATATATCCACTGATAGCTGCCACCATGAAGCGTGGCTGCAATCAGTGCCCAATAGCCAATTTATACCCCAAAGCACCCTCCCAATGTTGAGGGCATGTGGCCTGCTATGGTTCAGGAGGGGGGGCGCTCTCTCGTCCCCCCTCTTTTCCTGTGGCCTGCCAGGTTGTGTACTTGGATAAGGGTCTGGTATTGATTTTTTGGGGGACCCTAAGCCATTTTTTTTTTATTTTGGTGCGGGGTTCCCCTTAAAATCCATACCAGACCTGAAGGGTCTGGTATAGATTTTGAGGGGGACCCCACGCCATTTTTTAAAAAATTTTGGCCAAGGTTCCCCTTAATATCCATAGCAGACCTGAAGGGCCTGGTATGGAATTTAGGGGGACCCCCACGTCATTTTTTTTTTAAATTTTGGTTCGGGGTTCCCCTGTGGGGAATTCCCATGCCGTTTTTATCAGTGAACTTTCATGTGTATTGTCGGACCGGCAATTCATTAATAGCCGCGAGTAGTTTTAAAATCACTGCTCCCGAAAAAACGGACGTTTTTAAAACTTTTTTTTGCATTGATCCATGTCCCCTGGGGCAGGACCCAGGTCCCCAAACACTTTTTATGACAATAACTTGCATATAAGCCTTTAAAATTAGCACTTTTGATTATTCATGTTCGTGTCCCATAGACTTTAATGGTGTTCGCGTGTTCGAACAAATTTTTTGCCTGTTCGCAAGTTCTGGTGCGAACCGAACAGGGGGTGTTCGGCTCATCCCTAATGCCCACCATAAATCTCGGGTGGTGTTGTGGCGCGTTATATAGACGACATCCTCCTCCTATGGGATGGTAGCCGAGATGAACTGGATACTTTTATGGATGAGCTAAATACCAATTAAAGAGGTATTCGCCTTAACTACAAAGCCAGCCAAATTGAGATACATTTTTTGGATCTGAAAATTGGGGTCAAAGATGGTCAGTTCACTACAGCCACTTATTTTAAGAGTACTGATCGCAACTCTTATATATCCACTGATAGCTGCCACCACGAAGCGTGGCTGTGATCGGTGCCCAAGAGCCAATTCATACGCCTCAAGCGTAATTGCTCTAATCATGGACAGTTTTTACTTCAGGTGAATATGCTCATTAAACGCTTCCTAGAGAAGGGCTACCTCGAGACCTCTTTTAGGAACACTCTTGAGGAGATATCACTAATTGACAGAAAGGACCTGTTGAAGGCCAAAACACCCAATCAAGACAGAACACCTTCCATTCCTTTCATAACCACTTATTCGATACAACACAATAGCGTGGCCAAACTTATCAGGAAAGATTGGCATATTCTCACTAATGATCACACTCTAGGGAGTGTGCTTCCTGCCAGACCACAAGTGATTTATAAGGGGGCCTCTTCCCTTAGAGGGAGAGTGGCTCCTAATATCCTTGACCCTCCCTCCAATAAGAAAGGATTCTTTGAGAATTTGACAGGGTTTTATCAATGTAGGAAATGTAGGGTATGTTCTCTTAGTGGATGCACACACAGAAGAACACATAGATTTGTTTCTACCAGCACCTCAGTGGAGTTCGAGATCAAACCGCTCATCACATGCTCGACAGAGAGGGTGGTCTACCTACTTCAGTGTCCATGTGAGCTACACAATCAAAATCCTGCCAAGACAATTTTCTTGGGGATTGACAAGTACACCCCCCATTGGAGGGGTGGGTCTTTGATACGTGGGATCTCAATAGCTGCTGCTATTGTTCATTTTCATGCTTTTACCTACATCACGCATGTAAGTGCAACTTTTAAACATTATTAAACGTGGATTTTATCGATTTACACTATGGAGAGCCGTTGTTTTATTATTTTTTTGGGTCCTGCCTACTGATCGCCTATTGGATGGAGCAACCCTGTGTGTTTCTGGCTCTTCACTGAGAAGCCGTGGTGTGACGCTACTTACCATTGATTGTCAGGATACCTAAAAGCTATCCAAAGCTTGCCATCTGGTAAGCGTTTAGAACATACGGTGGTGGATTTTCTCACAAGTCGCTATTTGTGTGACCGTTTAACCTCACTTTTATTTGTTTTGAACACTTTTTGGATGAGTCCATTTACGGATTCTTCATCGTTTCTACATTTTTCACTGTTGGGACTAATTTTTACAACCCTTTTATGTTTTTATCACCCTTTTATGTTATTGTTTTTTGGCACTCATATTGTTTATTCTTTGGATCCATCACGGATCCTTGGCTTATATTTATCTATATAATTTTCATATATTGTACTCACTTTCTGTAGCGCTGCTCACGTTTTTATAATTACTATTTTATTTGTGTATATCTCACATTTTTGAGCTGCAGCTGTTTTACAATTTTTTCCTTATCAAGTAGCGCGGTATACACATTTTTTCTGTTTTACCCTGTGTTCTATGCATGTCCATGCACTGTGTTTATGGACTTTTGTCAGTTGCATTTTGTGAGTACCCACTTTTATATAAAAATTTCTTATTATTAAATTATCTTTGGTAATGCACTAGGTGTGCAAGCCTTCCATTTCTGTTTTTCTTGTAGTACAATCATTACTTCCCTCTTTCAACCCCACCACCTATAGACGAGGTTGATAAACTACTTGCCAATGTCTAGCTAACCAGCCCCATACTTATACTTACTAATGAGCAGGGCCCTCTGATTCCACCTGTATTGAATTGTACTGTAACTGTACTGTCTGCCCTCATGTTGTAAAGCACTGCACAAACTGTTGGCGCTATATAAATCCTGTATGATAATAAATAATAATAATCTTCAGGACACTCTCTAGCATCCCCTTGACTGACACCCATCCACTGACTCTTCTAGCTGAAGAGGTGGCCCTCATAGGACAGGCCCAAAAAACACAGATCTGTACTCACTGTAGGCAGAATCAGATCCTTGCTGGTGTCCCCCTTCCAGTCAGCACTGTGGGACCTCTGGGTTCAGCTCCTCTCTGACTTCAAGCCCTTGGGTCGGTTACCAAAGGCCGCATGACAACTTCTTCAGAGGAGGGGCAGCCGCCCCCTCCCTCCGGTTCCCCGCTCTCCAGCTGAAAGAGCCCAAGCACATGTGCCCTTGGCATTTATACAGTATCCCAGCATGCATTGAGGCACATTCCTCTGCCAATAGCCAGGGCTGTAACAATGCCTGTGCCCTCCCACTGTCCCATATGCCTGCCTGTTGGATCAGTGTGAGACATTGAGACAAGCTGAGCTGCACCTGAGCACAATGAGCAGACCTTACCAAAAGATCCTGCTCCCTGGTAGGCAGAAAGCACTCTAAGTTTGCTGACAATCTTCCTGGTAAGCAGAAAGACCAAAAACTATGCCCTCTTCTAGCACCTACCTAGGAGAGTGCTAAATATGTGAGATTCTTTTTCCTTACCTTTTTGGTTTACGGATGGATGTCATGTCATGGATCTCAGGCAGGATTGCAAGTGGGACTGTGGGACAGCTAACAGTGGGATGCTCCCAGATGTGTCTTACAGTATTCCCAGCTATTAGCAGGACACTTTTACAGAATGATATAGGGATTTCCAGCTTTCAGTGAGGTGGTATTAATGGCAACATACAATGATGATCGTATCCAGGGGTTTCCCAGTGTTTTCAGCCATTTGCAGGGCTGTATCATACCATGTTCCTAGCTATCAGTGGGAATTGTTAGCAACTTCAAAAGGGGATGTTGCAATTTCCCTATGTTATCTGAAGTAGAAGTTCATTCTAGAGGAGTGGATCAAAATTGAGCAAAGGACACAGCAGGATGTAAAATTAGGCCCTTTTAGAGGACATCAGGCATAAGAAGTCACCAGTTTGGTGGACAAGTCCCTAATGAGATTAGCCAGATACATACTGTAATATTACCATTAGAAGATGCTGTGTCCTTCAAGAACGTATTCACAACATTAAACTTGATCATAGAAGGCATATCTGTCTGCAGTTGTGGCCTATAAACCTGCTTTAACCCTTGCCTCTTTTCCAATGCAGTGGATGTTTGGATGGAGAATAATAATTCTACCTTATAAAATATTTACAACAAGTGAGAGATCTTGTCTGCATTACAACAGATGAAACTATCCTCTTTTTCTCTTGGGGCAAACTTCAGGCTGGGTTCATGCTAGTGCAAATTGTATGTGGATTTCCCTGCATCCAATTCGAATAGCAGGAGATTGTGACCGGCCCTCTTTGGAGCCAGTTCACATACCTCTGCAGTGGCTCTGGTGTGAATTGCACAGGAGCCCTGAGCGTCTTTTGGTCCATTTCAGGTCCAAATTCTGTCCAAAATTTGGGCTGAAATCGGACCTAAAATGATGAATGGAGACACACCAGATTCCTGCTGTGAGCCGGAGCTTGCTGCGTTGTGAACCCAGCCTTAATTGATAGCAAAGATTTGTAATTGTATTTAGTCTGGTTTTCTGCTTCAGAGTAAATGTTTATTGAGCCAAAGAAGATCGCAGTTCAAGAGTCAGTATATAAATCACTCCAAAGAGGCTCCCTTATGCATTTCCGACTTGGAGTCCAGAAAGTACTGGAAAGAGGGAGTCCTCATCCAAGAAGTTAGCAAATAGTTCCCCTTCAGAAAGACAGGGTGCTGGTCTTTTTGAGATCATGTCACCCATACATATTTTATGGGCACTTGTTTACTTCTGTTTTGACATGAGTGCACAGCTTTGGTCTCAGTAAAAGCACTTCAGGCCATGTTTGGATGACCAGTCATCCTTCAAGCCTCAGATTGTGCCAAAAGAATCAGCAACAAGATTCAAATTTTCCTAACCAATGTTAGAGCTTATTATCTTATGGGACGGTAATTCCAATACCAGCAAATGAGGTTTTAAGACAGGTATTTTCGTTGCTCAGAGGGTCACCTGTTTTCAGTTTCCAATATTTTTCTCTTTTCAGAAGTTCCTCTGTTTCTCTTTGGATCAAGACATTAGGCAGCTTGCCTGCTGATTGTCCTCTCAATCTGCTCTTTCTCAAGACAGAGATCCTTTTCAAGAACACAGAGAGTGGTTTCTCAGAATTATACATGAGTTTGACTGTGAAGTGAATAAAAAAATGGGGGTAGGAGAATCTGACTATGTGGGGGTTAGCTCAAATGGGGATCAATTTCCTGGGAAAAAGGTAGTCCAACGGCAGGTCTTTTCCTTAAATTCTGACTCATAGTCAGCTTTATTTAATCACTTAACGACCCCGCCATAGCTGAATGACGGCTACAGAGTGGCTTGATAACTCTGGGGGGGGGGGGGCGTACGATGATGTCCTCCCAGAATCGTGACTCCGGGCACCCCCTGGGGCACGCACCTGGTAATGTCACGGTAAATGGCCACTGATAGCGGCCGTTTACCACGTGATCGCTCCATCAATGTGATCAATTTTTAGAGATTGGCACCATAGCTTGTGGACCCTATAACTTTCACAAAGACCAAATAATATACACCAATTTGGGTTATTTTTACCAGATATGTAGCAGTATAAATTTTGGCCAAAATTTATGAAGAAAAATTACTAATTTGCAAAATTTTATAACAGAAACAAAGAAAATGCATTTTTTTACAGAATTTTCGGTCTTTTTTCTTTTTATAGCGCAAAAAATAAAAAACCCAGTGGTGATTAAATACCACCAAAAGAAAGCTCTATTTGTGTGAAAAAAGGACAAAAGTACAGTGTTGCATGACTGAGTAATTGTCATTCAAAATGTGAGAGCATCGAAAGCTGAAAATTGGTCTGGTTAGGAACGGCGTTTAAGTGTCCAGTGGTCCAAGTGGTTAAAATGTTGCACAAAAAATAAACAAAACAGAAAATAAATCCTTCTAGCACCTTGATGACATATGCACATCTCTGGACTATGCTTTACACTTCATACCAAGGGTAACATTTGGCTTTCTATTTATCTATGGTTTTTGTGCTATCTTTGATTCTATCACCCTTTCTATGGTGAGTCACTAACCTGTTTCTAGCTTACACTCACAATCTGGTCTTTGTTTCTCTTCCCTTTGGCATTGGCTCTTTTATCTTCCCCAATTATTTATTGTGTAGTCACTTTGCTCATACACTTTATTTACAGTTTTTCCACAGAAGCCCTATGGGCCCCTATTCAGCACTTATTACAACCACAGTTATTTTTTGGGGAGGACATCTCTATTGATGCTCACTTCTCATTTTCTGTTCACCGCTGTTCTGCTGCAGTTACCGCTACCTCAGTTTCTGGGGATGATGTTCTCATGATTTCTTCCTCCGCCGACCCGATCCTCAAAAGCTGTCTCTCGCTGTTGTGTCAGGTCTGACGTCTGCCAGTTCTTATATAGCCGTGGGGCTTGGCCATCCAGGGACGTCCCCCGGAGACCCCACCCTCGGGTATGATGTCATGAGGGGTGGGGTCTCTGGGTGACGTGCCTGGATGGCCACGCCCCATGGCTATATAAGAACTGGCAGACATCAGACCAGACACAATAGTGAGAGCCAGTGTCAGAGGAGGACCGGGTTGACGGAGGAAGAAGTCATCGGTGGAGAGAGAAGATTGAAGGAAGAAGATCCAGAGGGAGAATATCCAGAGGGAGACGATCCGGAGGGACAAGAACCAAAGGGGGAAGAACTGGAGGGAGAAGAACCGGAGGGAGAAGACACGGAGCTACGACAGGACATTCTTCATGATTAATTAGTGCAGTTTTCCAAAACTGGGGTGGAGGTTTCCCTTACAATCCATACCAGCCTGAAGGGTCTGGTATGGTCTTGGGGGACCCCATGCTGTTTTTTTTTGGCGTGGGGTTTCCCCTCGAGATCCATACCAGACTCAAAGTCAGATTCCATTCATTGAAGTCGCATGGAAGTCGGACATGAAGTCGCAGTGCAAAGTGTGTAAACTTATCCCTGAAGGGGACACTGAAAATAATTGTAAGTTGATGATGTGGTCCTTCACTAATACTGTTTTGGCTCACTGTATTGTGGAGTTAGCATCATTATCTTGTTCATTTTGGCCTTAAAGTTTATGTTAACTGGACCTATAATTGGAATCTTATTGCTTCTATATCCCACCATGTTATAGTTCAGTGGTGGCTGGTGGTTTTTTATGGGGGGGGCGGCAAACAACCACCCCCCTCAGTCTGTCGGTCGGCCGGCAGAACCACCCCCCCTGCAGCACCCCCCCTTCCCCCTTGGGAGAACGGTCAGTCCGACATCAAAGCCCTGCACTTACCCCATCTAGGTAGCGGGCAGGCAGAACATCCTAGGAGCGACGGCGGCTTCCATCACGTCTCTTCCTCCTTTGGATCATGTGCGTGTTTTCCCTCCTCATCCTAGGCATCCAAGGATTGCCTGTCCTTTCAGCTAATTGGGTGACGGGTCTCAGAACCTGCTTCCTGATTGGCCAGGAGGAGAATCAGTGTGAAAATAGTGAATATTCATATTCATTCGCTATTTTCACACAACTGGGTGGGCTCTCCAGCAGCTCCAGCACCCAAACCACTTGCGGGACCACCCCAGATACGGACTCCAGGCAGTACTGCTCAGTAAGGCTATGCAGCTCAGAGCCCAGGATGTAGCCCATGGCCATGCTGTACACATCCTCCAAGGACAGAGCAGAAGGAGCCTGAAACCATACCGGCATCGCCCTCCTCCTCCTAGGCCAATGGGTTTGCATCTCCTTTCAGGCCAATCGGGAAACAGTCTCAGTACCTGCTTCCTGATTGGCCAGGAGGAGAATCAGTGTGACCATCGCAAATATGCATTCGTGATTGTCACACAACTGGGTGGGCTCAGGGCGCAGTGCCCTGCGCCCTGAGCCCGCCCTTTTTTGAAGCCTATTAGAGCCTCTGGCTCTAATCATATGCTTCAACCTCCTCCCTATTGGAATCCATGCATCTGTGCACCCCTAATAGAAGGGCTGCCACTGTTATAGTTATTTCCCAAACATATGCTGCCATGGAATCAGTCAGGAAAACCCATCAAATGCTTGCTGTAATTTTCCTGATGGGCTTTATGTCAGCATGGGTTCTCTCCCAGTTTCATGAGTAAGTTAATTACGGAATGTGTGGTCTGGATCAGTCTCAAAATTCATAAGAGTCCTATGTGGTAGAAGTAATGCCCCGTACACACGGTCGGACTTTGTTCGAACATTCCGACAACAAAATCCTAGGATTTTTTCCGACGGATGTTGGCTCAAACTTGTCTTGCATACACACGGTCACACAAAGTTGTCGGAAAATCCGATCATTCTGAACGCGGTGACGTAAAACACGTACGTCGGGACTATAAATGGGGCAGTGGCCAATAGCTTTCATCTCTTTATTTATTCTGAGCATGCGTGGCACTTTGTCCGTCGGATTTGTGTACACACGATCGGAATTTCCGACAACGGATTTTGTTGTCAGAAAATTTTATATCCTGCTCTCAAACTTTGTGTGTCAGAAAATCCGATGGAAAATGTGCGATGGAGCCCACACACGGTCGGAATTTCCGACAACGTGCTCCGATCGGACATTTTCCATCGGAAAATCTGACCGTGTGTACGGGGCATTAGGGTGGAGTCTACCCAAACTGCTGCCATGGAGTCTATCAGGAAAGGAACATTACGGTAAGTATTTATTAGGGAATTATCCATTTTCAGAGCTGTGGTCCCTGCTCTCGTTATCTAATATGCCAGCTGAAAAATAATCTCTATTACTGTCATACAAAAAGCAACAATTCAGTTTTATGAAAGAAAGACAGACAGAGTTTTGCACAACAGGTACAAAAATGATAAAAGCAAGTGAAACTGCCATATTAAATGACTTTTAAATGGTAACTTGATTGATGTCAAAGAAAATGTTCTTCTTTGGAAGTTACATACAGTTTAAATATATTCTTTAACGGTATACATCACATTTTGTCCTAAAAATTGACTGCTGCTTTAGAAATGTGCCAAAATATTTGGCAGATGTTTAATGCAAAAACGGAATTGCACACTGACCTTCTGCAGACTTGATCAGGAACATTCCATTAGGCTGCAGCACCAAATGCTTAAAAATTCATCTATAATCCACTGCGTACATAATGGGCATTTTTATTAGTGGCCTGCTGCCATTCGATGGAAAATGCTAAACTCAAGATTACCTACTCCAGATGTATTATTGACTATTTGAGGAATATTTTCAATGGGTAAAGCAACACCATTTTCCAATACTTGAAATCTGAGCAGATGGGCATTTTGGAAAATGTTTAATTTTAGAGTTTGTTTATATAAAGCTAATTACCAAAAAGATGGATACTAGCCCTGAAATTTCATCTGATCAAGGAAAACAACACTTTTGTTAAAAAGCAAATATAAAATATAATTGTTAAGCCATTTTGTAATTCAGTGCTATTAAGAATTACATTGACATTTTCATTATCACCCTGATTTTTTAAAACTAAAAACATGTTCAACTATCATTTCTTGCAAAAAATGCAGTACCGGGATCTTCCTGTGCAAATTTTTTCTATAAATTCTAGGGCCTCTGAGAATATCTCAGATATTCATGCAGAAATTCAGTATCAGTTTTCAAGATATGAAAATCTTAGCTTGCAGTCTCAGATGGGGAAGGTTACTGAGCTGATGCATAGCTGGGTTTCAGCAAAAGGCCCATGTAAACCATGAGTAAGCTTTTAATGCTGCGACCTGAAATGTCAATGTACCATTTTCTGTGTCTTCAGTTAGCAATTGCTTTTGAACCCTAAAGTTTGCTTTACCTAGATTGTGCCTTTCCTGCTACCTCTTTCCCCCTCATAAACACACTAATAACATTTTTAAATTAAAAAATTACTTTTTTTATTACTTGCCCTTATTTTAGACCTGTGACATCATCACATCATCACTGAGTCTCTGTTCTTCCTTATGCAATACAGGCAGATCATGACTGGTGGGAGGGGCCAGCATAGTGATGAAAATGTATATAGCTTCCTAAAGTCTGCTACACACTACAGTTTCTACTGTACTGTGGTGACAGCTCTGGTTGGGAGCCGCTGTCATAACCATGCAAAGTTAGTCCAGTGATCTCCCCCGTTGAGCTGTTGTGTTCTGAAAGGGGAAAGCCCCCCCCGCCAGAACACTCCCATCAGCACTCTTTGTCATTGGCTGAGAGTGCTGATCGGGAGCATTTAGTAAAAGAAATCTTCACCTTCCTTTATCAGAAGTGTCTGTTAGTATTCAAACATGAGGCATACCGCATGACACTGCACAGGTTAATACATGAGCCCTAACTGTGGTCTAAGAACTAACATGCCCTGTGAAAAAAACTACATATCCCACAATCCCTGGGTCTCTCAGTTTAGTGGAAGACTTACATTAGCACTCTTGCATCTGTAAAGCAAAACAAAGAAAATGGCAAGGCATGTATCCGATGCTGTGTGAACAATACAAGAAATTGCCTGTCCCTAGCCAGGCTGGGTGGGAAAGAAATAAATGATGCTGGATGTCCTCCAGCCAAGAAATGAGGTGGGTTCTGCCTGACTTGCTACAGTGTTTAATACACACAGTAAGCAGCTCACAGTGTGCATATAAATTAAAGTAAGCAATTTCAGTACATGTAAGGAGCCTATACAACTGATAAGATAAGGATGGAGTCCAGCTTTAAAATATGTAAGCGTTGTAAATTGCTTAATTCCCCATAGCACTGGGATGATAGTTTTTCTCTTTGCTAACAACTGTTATTTTGGAGCTTTTGGAAACAATCCATTTGAAAAAGCAAATTAGATTGCTCATTGCCCTTTTCTTCTCCAGTTTTGTACACATTATAAGGAAACATATTATGTTTTCCCAGTGAAAAGAAGAAAAACATGTTTGAAAGTAACTATCATGCTAGCTGTCTGCTGGCTACATCTGAAATTGTTATAAACTCTGCAGCAATTACCTTGTTTCAGCTTTTGATTTCTTTACCTATGTTTCACAAAATTATAATTGCAATCAAACCATCCACCTCTACACATCACACTAAAGCAATGTCAGTGTTCTATGTGATTAATGAGCAATTACTGGCAAAAATGAAACCAATCAGTGAGCTACCGATGTAGTTCAGCACATTGCAGCTAAGATCAGAAAATTCACTTATTTTAGGCTCGGTTCACAGTGCTGCGGTACGACAACCCGTGCGAATCCAGTGCGGGTTCCCACATCGCATGCAACTCGCAGCTGCCTTATGCGAACCGATGCGGGTGTCAATACAAAGTTAATGAAACCCCCAAATCGGTTTGCATATCGCAGTGTGAACTGTCAATTCGAACAGGAATCGCATCACATGGGTGTGAACACCCATGCAATTCGATTCTGGTGTGGACCAAAAAAGGGTCCTGCACGACTTTGGTTCAAATGCAATCTGTACGGCTGAATTTGCATTGCACAGACATCGCATGTAATTTGCACAACAGTGTGGTGCGAATCACATGCGATATCTGATGTCGCAGCAGTGTGAACCCAGCCTTATGTACGAAACTGTTAAACAATAAAAATACTCAAACCATAATATCATATGAATGTGCAAACAAACACAGCGCATGAAAAAGATGAAATACAAAATGTTAAAGTGGTTGTGAAGTCAGAAGGTTTTTTTTATCTTAAGGCATTCTATGCTATCAAAGTCAGTTAGCCAATCAGGGGAGAGAGGGGGCAGGGCTTTGACTCGGCTCGGGTGCCCCCATAGCAAGTTGCTTGCTGTGGGGGAACTCGACAGGGAGGAGGGTCCAGGAGAGCCCAAGAGGGACCAGAGAAGAGGAGGATAGAGGCTGTAAGTATGACATGTTTGTTATTTTTAGAGAAAAAAAAAACAAGACTTTACAATCACTTGAAGTCCATGAGGTAGATCCAGACTTTAAGTATGGTATAAAAAATGGGGTAAATGCTCTACCCTATAAAGCACTAAGTGGTTGTTAAGAAGTAATGTGGAGTATTAAGCTAGACTCCTTAAACCAAATTAAAAGGGAACTTACTCCCACATAAAAGTGTGATATGCAAAAGTGGGTATGTGAAAAATATATCAATCCATAACTAGAAATTATATGAGAAAAAAATATATATGCAGAAAACCTGAAAGGTGAGTATGTGTTAAAGTATGTCTAAATAGGGCTAGGATCCAGCTCAGATTAGTGATTAATAAGATGCATACCCACTCAACCTTGTGACCCAGCCCAGTTCTATAGGATTAACAAATCGTTATAAATATATGATATAATAAGTGGATACAGAATAATAGAGTGCAGAAATATCCACACCCTACCATACAAGCGCTAATTGTGTAAGCGTACCCTTAATAATAAAGTGCAAGTAAGTCCGCAGCTAATACATAAATATGATAGGTGTTTAATATAATAACCCCAGTCCCTAATCAAAAATAAAAATGCATATTAATAAAAAACAAAACAAAAATGTAGTCCCAAAGTGTCCAATATTGCATAAATCAAGTGACTTTGGTGCACAGCAAGTAGTGTTACTGTAGTGCTCCCCCAGTGGGTGCCCACTGATCAGACATAGTTACCCCTGCAGGGGTAGTAAGCATAAAGTGGGTAACTGTGAATGGATCTCCACCTTGGTAGCTGTGCTAAAACGTCTGTTCCTCCATCGGGCTTGTCCACCTGTTCAATCGGACTCCGGAGTGTGCTCCAATCAGGGCTTCCCAGGGCGCTCCACACCAACAAGCGGCACAATCCTCACAGGAAAAAACAAGGGGCTCCCATAGTGCAAGATTAAAAATGAAGTTTATTTAAAATAGTGTAAAAACAATCGCTGGTAATCAAAAGCGAGAAACCGCATTAAAATAGGTAAGAGCCGAACAGGTATAAAGGAGAAATCTTCCAATGGAGACATTTGTTCCTATGACAACTGTTTACAACAGTATTTCCAATCTCTTCTCATTGAGTCCACAGAACAGAAAATGAAGGGAAATATCCCTAATCAGACACAGGGTAGAAAAAAATCTTCAAATTTTCATTAAAATCGAATTTGCTCATCCCTAATTACCAATCAAATGCTCATTGCATCTTACCTTATCGCAGCTAAGAGATACTGTTTATTGAGACGTTAATGAGACGGGCAATAACATCCAACCCAATTCCAGGAACAAGCTGGACACAACTGTTAATGATTTGTGAATAGTAAAACAGTCTTTTGTATCCAAAGGAGTTCATTTACTAAAATTGGAAATTGCAAAATCGGGTGCAGCGCTGCATAGAAACCAATCAGCTTCCAAGTTTTTTTTCCCTCAAAGCTTAATTGAACAAGCTGAAGTTAGAAGCAGATTAACTACCATGCACAGCTGCACCAGATATTGCACTCTCCAGTTTTAGTAAATTAACCGCAAAGTGTTTACTTTGAAAAAAATATTTTTTAGATATACACATATATATCATTACATTATATGGTTGATACCCTAAGGTTTTTTTTGTTTTTTTTAAATTTTATTTGCATTTATCCCTTTTTATAGTTATTTTTTAAAACTATGGAGCCTTAATAAACCCTGCTGGACGACTACCATAATAAACGTTTCCTTTGTTGTAGATCCTGAATCCTTGACGTTCCATTGGTTTCCTCTTTACCCAACTATATTCTTGACTATGACAGAAGCATTAGTATTGCAGGATGGAATAATGAATGAGCAGAGAAGAAAAGAATGAGTGAAAAGAAAAGTCTCAGCAGTATAAGTTTAGTACAAGACAATATATAGATTTGTAAATATATAATGTCCAGAATTAATTACGTTAAAAAGGTGTATATTCATTAAGTTCAACCAAAAGACAAACAAAAATACTTTAAAACCTTGCATTCTCAGAACTCTAAACTCTCAGTTAACAAATATTTTAAATAACATAAATCAAAAGATAGTCTTTTATTTGGGAGAACTCTTTCAATTTCGAACAGATTTCCAAAGAATAAAAAGCATCAGAAACAGTTATTAACAATTTATACAACCACCTATAACAGCCTACCTCTAAAAGCCTGAAACTACCTTGTTGGTGCTTAAAAATATAATACATACCTTATTAATTTTGATATTCGCATTAGTATCAGACAAAATGATTGTCTAAACCTCTCATTACTGGGCAAGGCATCTTGCACAGCAGATAAATAGATGGGTTTAGTCTTTGTTAAGGGTAAATATTCACTGGGTACTTTTTCCTTTTTGATGTCACAGTGCAGACTCGGAGTTGTATTAATCTGTGAAAAGTCTTCATAGTTCATGTTCAAGACAACAAACAAACCAAAAAATAAATAAAATTTCAAGACCACACAAGCTAGCCAAATTGCCCAAGATAGTATTTTGCAAAGACATTCAAAAAAACAGCTTAGACATCATCTTGGAAATTTATAGTAAGTATATATATATATATATATATATATATATATATATATGTGTGTCTTTTTTTTTAATAAGCAGAGCAGATACGTTAGAAGGGACAATATATTATAATATTTGATTGAGATTTCCCCCTGACCTTCTCAGTATTTTCCTCCTGTCCTCCACCTGCACATACTCTATCAGATACATCTGTATGAGCAGACCTCACATGGATAGACATAGACATTTTTAAAACTAAAACTCATTGCATGCAGTTGATTTTTTTTTTTCTGGTGATTGGATAAAATAGATTCCACATTATATAAAACGGGGGTTATTTTTTACATTTTGATTTGAATACAGAATAGAATTGGAGACCCATTCTTTTCATTGTTTCTCTACACCCATCAGCTTAATTCTGTGGATTAGGAGTGGGTAGCGTGGTTATACAAAGACATCAAATGACTTCAGTTTGATGCTGGTGCAGGATACCCGCTATTAAAGTGAAACTTTTTTTTTCTTTTTAATTCTCATATGGTATTCATATATAAATGGATGCAAAATCAAGGAGTGAAAGAGTCCACAAAACTTTAAAAAAGTTCACAATTTGATCATTAAAAACCAGCCGATGTGTGTCAGGGGAAACAACAACACCCCTCATCAAAACTTGAAGCAAAGGAATAAGAACCTGAAAGGGTTCAAACTTCAAATTAAACTAGAGAGATCTATATTAGGAATCTGTGTGTTCACTCAGATCCTTCTTTTAAAACTGTGGACTCACATCATGGTCAGCGGAAGACATTCTCTGGTTTTAATTTGAAGTTTGTGTCCTTCATGTCTACATTCACTGCTTCAACCATGATGAAGAGAGTTGTTGCTTCCCCTGAAAGGTGTTGGGTGTTTTTTTATGGTCGAATTGGGAATTCATAAATTATTCCTAGACTCTTTCACTTCATGATGTATTGCCTATTTGTGAATGATGACATCCGAGTCACTTGCTGGCAACCTTTTGAAGGAAGCCTTATTATTTCTGGAGCTGTCTTACCAAAGATATTGAGTTTTTCTGAAAACTTTTTGTGTTTGTGTGAATATGCATAGAATCTCCAGTGCCTCGTAGATATTTTCTTCAAGGATTTTATTACTGTCCTTGTCCTCATTGAAAAACAGGGGGGAAAAAAAACATTAAATGTGAGAAGACTTCCCTAAATTCAAGGACGCCCCAACTTTAACAGTTTGACACCCTAACAATTGTCTGAAAGGTCTTAGATATGTCTTCTAATTTTTTTGGTGACAATTGTTTACATCCCTCACTTCTTATCCTATTAAAAGCAGACTCTGGGACAAAACAGTGAGAATGCATCTCCCAAACAGATGCAAAAAAAATAAAAAATACTGCGCAGGTGACAATAGCCTAAGTGAAATAAAGCTGCTTGCAATATCAAAACAGAACCAATTGTGCAAAAACATACATAATAAAAATTGCAGCACTAAATAAATAAAGTTCAAAGTAAATCATTAAAAATAGTCAGCTGTTAAAATGGTAGTTCCCAGGGTAAAAACGACTTGTGTACAAGCTCAATTTGCATAGTTCGGACATAGACTGCTTGGATGCAGTCTATGTCTGAACTAACCAAGCCAACTGAGTTTGTATACAAGTCGGTTTTATCCTGGGAACCACCATTTTAACCACTGACTATTCACTGGATTGCTGTAAGTGATTAGTAACCTTTTCTCAAAATAAAAGTTTTTATGGTTTTACACTATGTGGACCCCCTCTTTCTTCCTTATTGGTCACATCTGAGGAACACCGAGGTTTGTTTGGCCAGCCATGTTACCTTCCTTTCTGATCTAACCATTGATGGATTCGACTTGAGCGCTGGATCATTATTTAAAAACTTGTCTAGACTCCTATAATGTAGAGTCTAGAGATCTGGTAAGCTCACATCCTGCTTATTATCACAGTGGAGGTGCACCAGGTGGATATTCATTTAAACAATCACATTTCTTTGGATATTACTTCAATGGGCTTTCTTTTCATTTGTCACAATGCACTTTAGTGTTCAAGCACTATATGGTCTTTTTTTAATGATTTACTTTGAACTTCATTTATTTAGAGCTGCAATTTTAATTATGTATCACCCAAACATAGACAGAAATATAAGTCTGGGAAATTTTGTCACCCTCTAAAATAGAAAACAATTTTGGCTAGGGCTCCACTTTAATTTTATTACCATCAAAATCCTCTTCTTTGATCTTTATCTTCATCTACGTTATGCCTTGCCATTCAACTGTCCATATGCTTTGCCTCAATGGTCAGAAAGGAAACTCTTAGGCATGATTCACATACAGTGCCTTGCAAAAGTATTCACCCCCATGGCATTTTTCGTGTTTTGTTGCCTCACAACCTGGAATTAACAGAAATTAACATGGATTGTTTGAGGATTTGCATAATTTAATTTACAGAACATGCCCACAACTTTGAAGATTTTTTTTTTGTGAAGCAAACAACAAATAGGACAAAATAACAGAAAAAGTCAATGCACACAACTATTCACCCCCCTAAAGTCAATACTTTGTAGAGCCACCTTTTGCGGCTTTCACAGCTCCAAGTCGCTTTGGATAAGTCTCTATGAGCTTACCACTGGGATTTTTTCCCATTCCTCCTTGCAAAACTGCTCCAGCTCCTTTAAGTTGGATGGTTTGCACTTGTAAACAGCAATCTTTAAGTCTGACCACAGATTTCCTATTGGATTGAGGTCTGGGCTTTAACTAGGCTATTCCAACACATTTACATGTTTCCCCTTAAACCACTCAAGTGTTGCTTTAGTAGTGTGTTTGGGGTCATTGTCCCGCTGGAAGGTGAACCTCCATCCTAGTCTCAAATCACACACAGAGTGGTATAGGTTTTGCTCAAGAATATCCCTGTATTTAGCACCACCCATCTTTCCCTCAACTCAGACCAGTTTCCCAGTCCTGACTGCTGAAAAACATCCACACAGCATGATGCTGCCACCACCACGTTTCACTGTGGGGATGGTGTTCTTTGGGTGATGTGATGTGTTGGGTATGCACCAGACATAGCGTTTTCTTTGATGGCCAAAAAGTTGAATTTTAGTCTCATCAGACCAGTGCACCTTCCTCCATACATTTTAGGAGTCTCCCACATGCCTTTTTGCAAACTCAAAACGTGCCATTTTGTTTTTTGCTGAAAGTAGTGGCTTTTTTCTGGCCATTCTGCCATAAAGCCCAACTTTATGGAGAGTACGGCTTATTGTTGTCCTATGTACAGATACTCCAGTCTCTGCTGTGGAACTCTGCAGCTCCTCCAGGGTTACCTTCGGTCTCTGTGCTGCCTCTCTGATTAATGCCCTCCTTGCCCAGTCCGTGAGTTTTGTTGTGCGGCCGTCTCTTGGCAGGTTTGCTGTTGTGCCATGTTCTTTCCATTTGGTTATGATAGATTTGATGGTTCTCCTAGGGATCATCAAAGATTTGGATATTTTTTTATAACCTAATCCTGAATTCTCAACAACATTGTCCCTTACTTGTTTGGAGAGTTCCTTGCTCTTCATGGCAGTGTTAGTCGTGCCACTTGCTTAGGTGTTGCAGCCCCTGGGGCCTTTCAGAAAGGTGTGTATATGTAATGACAGATCATGTGACACTTAGATTGCACACAGGTGGACATCATTTCACTAAATGATGTGACTTCTGAAGGTAATTGGTTGCACCAGAGCTTTTTATGGGCTTCATAAGAAAGGGGGTGAATACATACGCACATGCCAATTATCGTTTTTTTATTTCTGAAAAATAGTTTTATGTATATATTTTTCTAATTTTACTTCACCAACTTAGACTATTGTGTTCTGATCCATCACATATAATTCAAAAAAATATTAAACTAAAGGCTGTAATGTAACAAAAGAGGTAAAAAGCCAAGCGGGGTGAATACTTTTGCAAGGCACTGTATTTGCGGCCACAGGTTCTTGCCTGGTGTCGATGCGTGTGTGTTTAACAGTTCAGGTGTGATTCAGGCCTGAATTTTTGCCTGCATTGGACCTAAACACACATAGGACCCTTTTGCAATCCGCTCCGCGGCCACCCTGGATCTGTGTGAACCAGCTCCATTGCGAGCCGGGCACACTCGCATGTCATGCGATATGAATGTGGGGAAACTCGCATCCAATGCGCACCTATGTGAACCCAGCCTCACTCTGAACCACCTCTATGTAGATGTTAAGATATTCACGCTATGTGCCAATGGTCCAGCAGGTTCCTATGTTTGACTTAATGTGCTGCATGACATGTATTATTTTTTCACAGTATGCATTTCCTTTCCTTTTTTTTTTTTGAAAAATTCTTTTTATTCACAGTTTTCAATACAAGAACAACAATAACATACACCCACAAAAATACCCCCCCCCCTCCCTATTGTGCAATGTTCAACCATAACAGGCATTTAAATGTAATCACATGCCTTTCCGACCTACTTGAGTCGTTCTAACCATACATGCTTAAGTGAAATCTAAGACAATGACCACAATTATCTGGTAGCTATAAAGCCTGTCTCGTCTCTTCCATTAGTGCATGTTCTCTTTCATATAACATCATATAGCCCATCAGTTATACAGTAACTCATACAGTATCATCAGAAGAAAGCAAGCTCTGCAATACCTTCTCAATTTTTTTGGACACCCTCTACTTAAGTAAGTGGCTTTATATAGGGGTAAAGCTTTATTTACTATGCCTTTACAAAAGGCTAAGGATGGGGCCTCAGGTTTTTTTCCAGCATAAAAGGATGGCTTTGCTTGCATAAAACAAAGTGAGGGAGATCACACAGTAGTTCTTTGTGCCCTAAGTGGTGCTACCTCCTCCACCAGGCCCAGCATACATACCTATATTGTCATGGGGACAGGCAGCGAGACCAGCCCCTGAATGACCCCCGTAAACTCCGTCCAAAATACCTGTATTGATGGACATTGCCAGAATACATGATCGAAATCTGCCCCTGCCGCGGTACAGCACCAGCAGGTGGCTTCATCCAAGCCACAGATGCTGGCCAATCTCACTGGTGTATAATATACCCTGTTAAGTATCTTGAATTGTATGTACCTGTCATGGGCCGACACCAGAACCTGAAAGGGGTGGTTGCACATATTGTCCCAGTCGTCCCCTTGGAAATTGGGAACTAATGAGCTCCATTTCTCTCTACATTTACTAAGTGCCGGAGGCCTTTGGGCAAACAACTCTTTATATGTTTCTGAGAGCGTCCCCCCGCACAGATTCATCACAGAGCAACTGCTCTAAAGGTGAGGAATGAAGTATCACCGTGTCTGTGCCAAACTGTGCAACAAACGCATGCCTCAGCTGCAAGTAGCGGAAAAAATACCAATTTGGTAGACCATGTCTATCTTTCAATTGATTAAAGGAAAACAACTTCCCCTTCCCTACTATGTTCTTTAATTGTTTGATGCAGACTCTGGCCCATATTACTGGATCTGGAATATCGCTGAAATGGGATAGCCTGGGATTAAGCCACAATAGTGTGTCCGGTGACCAGGCTTCCGTATCAGAATGCATTGGCACCCCGCCCTGTCCCACACGCGAATAGTAACGCGTATGAAGCCAGTCAGAGGTGCCGCTACCTGTGGCCCTCTATACACTAAATAGTAAAGACTCTCATAAGATCCCATTAAAGCTGCCTCCAGTACTGTCACTGCATCCCCACTGTCTTTTGCTAACCAACGTCTGGCAAATACCATCTGCCCCACAATAAAATACTTGAACAGGTAATCCTCCCTGTCCATATGGTTCTTGTAATGTATGAAGGCCCATTCTAGGATGTCCGGAGCCCCACTGAAATGAACTAAACAGGCTGCTTATGTGCCGAAAGAAAGAGCAGGGGACCCAAATTACGCAAAAAATAGAGGAACACTGGTAGTAACTTCATTTTAAGCAAGTTCACCCTACCAATTAGGGAGAGCGGTAGGTGTTTCCAGGCCTCTAGTTGTATTTTAGTCTTCGTAAGCATTAGGTTAAGTGTCAAGTAGTCTGTAACTTTAGGGGACACACGTACACCCAAATATTTTATTTAATGGACCCAGGCGATAGGCACCAAGGTTGATGCCCGCGCCTCTGCTCCCTCATCAATAGCCATGATATTGGACTTTTCCCAATTCACCCGTAGACCTGAAAAATTTGCAAATATGTTTAGGATCTTAAATACTGCCTCCAAGGATGGTCCTGGGTCCTCTAGAAAGAGGAACATATCATCTGCATATAGGGCCGTGCATTCTCTAATGCCGCCTACCTGGAGGGCTTTAACTTCTGTGGATGCTCTTAGAGCAATAGCTATTGGCTCTATGGTCAGAGCAAATAGAGCAGAAGAAAGTGGGCAGCCTTGCCGCGTTCCTCTCCCCACCAAAAACTGTACTGAAACCTGAGTGCCTATCTTTATTGTTGCCTTGAGTGAGCTGTATAGGAGCATTATCCAAGTAAGGAACACCTCTCCAAACCCCATATGCCGTAATACAGTGGAGATGTAATGCCAGTCCACTGAATCAAAGGCTTTAGCCATGTCCAAGGACACAATCACCCTGGCTACGGGGTTAGTATGATCAATCTGTAGGTGCGCAAACAGCCTGCGGAGATTCTTATCAGTGGACTTCTTGGGTATGAACCCAGTTTGGTCTATGTCTACCAGTGTGGTTATTACCTTCGATAATCTTGTGGCCAATATTTTAGTGAGAATTTTAAGATCCTGATTGAGGAGAGCTATAGGTCTGTACAAGGAGCAGCTTAGGGGATCCTTGCCCGGTTTTGGCAATAGAACCACCTGAGCCTCCATGAGAGAGTCTGGTAGTGTCCTATGTTCCAAGCAAAAATGAAATAACGTCTTAAGTCTAGGTACAAGTGTCTCGAGGTGTGACCTGTACCATTCAATGCAAAAACCATCCGGCCCTGGTGATTTGTGTGGTGGGAAAGATCTACTAGCAGTTTCTATTTCCTTTTCAGTGATCTCTACTTCTAGACTATTTTGATCTGACTCTGACAGTTTTGGTATAGATATGGAAGTAAGCAGTGATTCAAGATCCTGTTTGTTATATGTCGGAATGAGCAAGTAAAGGGTACTGTAATAGTCTACAAAGGTATCAAGGATATCATTTGGGTCCGTTAATAGGGCACCTTGAGAGTTAGTGACACAAGGTATACTGGTCTGAACTCGCTGCTCCGCAACCAACATAGCCAAAAGCTTCCCATTTTTATCTCCCTGTTCGAAGAGTGACTCAGCCCTCCTCGCCCAGGACGTGTGGGTTAATTCCGTGAAGTGCAACGTCAGAAGACGGCGTGCCTCAAGCAATTCGGTGTATGTAACATCTGACTGGTCAGCCGCATGGGCTGCCTCACACCCTCTCTCTTTATCTTGTAGTTCTTGTGATTTGAGGTTAAATTGTTTACGTGCCTGTTTGATTGCCGAGATGTACTGACCTCGCATACATGCCTTAAAGGCGTTCCATACCATCGGCAGCCGGGCTGACTGTAAGTTATCCTCCCAATAGCTAGTAAGAATTGGTGCCACTTGGGAAGAGACTGATTCTACTTCCAACCAACCTGGGTTTAATCGCCATGCACCCCCTTTAACCTGCGAGGGTCGACCAATATGAACCCGTAGGGGGGTATGATCCGACAGGCCCCTGGCAATGAAATTAGCTCCCCTCACCAACTGCAACATGGGGACATTAGCAAACGCTAGATCAATCCTGAACGAGGGCTTGGATAAATGTGAGTAACTTTTTGTGGTGGGATTTTTCCATCTCCATAACTCTGTGAGAGCAGCCGTCACCGCCCACGCTGCCAATTCTACCGACGCCCCTCTCCTAGAGTTAGAGGAGTCCAGAGCAGTATTCAATATAGCGTTAAAATCGCCTGTCACAATGAGAGGCAAGTGCATGAAGGAAGCCAACCTACCTAGCAAATCGTATAGCACCTGAATTTGAAACGGTGGGGGAACATATACATTAGCTAGTACCATCCTATACCAATGGATGTCAGCCACGACAATTGCATAACGGCCCCCTGGATCTGTGATAACTTGGTGAACAGTGCAAGGGACCGCGTCTCTGGCGTATGTAGAATACGTAGCATGTATTGCATGTTGTATCCAGGAGCGTCGCATAGTGAGAATCCTATTACCGTCTAGATGCGTCTCCTGTAAAAAGATGATGTGTGGTTTAAGCGGTTTCAAGTATTGGAACCTTAGGGCACGACGAAATTTATCGTTTAGGCCTCTAACGTTCCAAGACAGTATATCAAATACAATACCTGCCATCAAAATACCTTAGAAAAAATAGCAATAATTGCTATAACCTTATTACAATTGCTACCGACCTGTAAGCATTAAAGTATTGGTGTATGACACAGGTCTCAAGTAGCCCTGGACAGAATCTGGAACATTGCACAAATGAAAACACCCCCCCCAAAAAAAAAAACATGTAACTCCCTGCTGCTGTGTAAAACATGCACTGATACACGCAGCGTATTCCCAAAACTAAGCCCAACTGTTACGTGAACGTGACCTAGAAAAAAAATTAGGAAGTCCAGGTCATTACAACCAGTCCAAAAAGGAAAATAGAAAAAAAAAAGAAAAACGTATGAAAAAGTGCAGTGGCGGAATTTTCAGGGTCGCAACAGTCGCACTTGCGACTGGGCCCTGGAATTCTGCCAGTGTGGGGGGGCCCCAAGACGCCGCACCTCCCCTGGCTGGCATCTAACTATACAGGGGAGGGGGGCGGGAGGGGGCGATCGGCAGCTATGTGATGTCTGCGGGATGTCCCTCCAGGCAGCACACAGTTCACTTCCCGAGTGTCAGTGAGTACAATGGAGAGGGGAGGGGCCTCTGACCCGAGCAGACACCAGATTCAGTGCACAAGTTTGTCCCTCTGCTTGTACAATACACGCTCAGGTCAGAGGCCCCTCCCCTCTCCATTGGATACAATGATATTCGGGAAGTGAACTGTGTGCTGCCTGGAGGGACATCCTGCAGAGTGCAGACATGACAAGGAAGCATGCTGCTTCTCATGTAAGTAAAACACAACACTGGCCACCCACCTGTCCCCTCTCACACTGTCCCCTCTCACACTGTCCCCCCACACACTGTCCCCTCTCACACTGTCCCCTCTCACACTGTCCCCTCTCACACTGTCCCCTCTCACACTGTCCCCCCACACACTGTCCCCTCTCACACTGTCCCCCCACACACTGTCCCCTCTCACACTGTCCCCCCACACACTGTCCCCCCACACACTGTCCCCCCACACACTGTCCCCTCTCACACTGCCCCCCCACACACTGTCCCCTCTCACACTGTCCCCCCACACACTGTCCCCTCTCACACTGTCCCCTCTCACACTGTCCCCCCACACACTGTCCCCTCTCACACTGTCCCCTCTCACACTGTCCCCTCTCACACTGTCCCCCCACACACTGTCCCCTCTCACACTGTCCCCTCTCACACTGTCCCCCCACATACTGTCCCCCCACACACTGTCCCCCCACACACTGTCCCCCCACACACTGTCCCCCCACACACTGTCCCCTCTCACACTGTCCCCTCTCACACTGTCCCCTCTCACACTGTCCCCTCTCACACTGTCCCCTCTCACTCTGTCCCCCCACACACTGTCCCCTCTCACACTGTCCCCTCTCACACTGTCCCCCCACACACTGTCCCCTCTCACACTGTCCCCCCACACACTGTCCCCTCTCACACTGCCCCCCCATACACTGTCCCCTCTCACACTGTCCCCCCACACACTGTCCCCTCTCACACTGTCCCCTCTCACACTGTCCCCCCACACACTGTCCCCTCTCACACTGTCCCCTCTCACACTGTCCCCTCTCACACTGTCCCCTCTCACTCTGTCCCCCCACACACTGTCCCCTCTCACACTGTCCCCTCTCACACTGTCCCCCCACACACTGTCCCCTCTCACACTGTCCCCCCACACACTGTCCCCTCTCACACTGCCCCCCCATACACTGTCCCCTCTCACACTGTCCCCCCACACACTGTCCCCTCTCACACTGTCCCCTCTCACACTGTCCCCCCACACACTGTCCCCTCTCACACTGTCCCCTCTCACACTGTCCCCTCTCACACTGTCCCCTCTCACACTGTCCCCCCACACACTGTCCCCTCTCACACTGTCCCCTCTCACACTGTCCCCTCTCACACTGTCCCCTCTCACACTGTCCCCTCTCACTCTGTCCCCCCACACACTGTCCCCTCTCACACTGTCCCCTCTCACACTGTCCCCCCACACACTGTCCCCTCTCACACTGTCCCCCCACACACTGTCCCCTCTCACACTGCCCCCCCATACACTGTCCCCTCTCACACTGTCCCCCCACACACTGTCCCCTCTCACACTGTCCCCTCTCACACTGTCCCCCCACACACTGTCCCCTCTCACACTGTCCCCTCTCACACTGTCCCCTCTCACACTGTCCCCTCTCACTCTGTCCCCCCACACACTGTCCCCTCTCACACTGTCCCCTCTCACACTGTCCCCCCACACACTGTCCCCTCTCACACTGTCCCCCCACACACTGTCCCCTCTCACACTGCCCCCCCATACACTGTCCCCTCTCACACTGTCCCCCCACACACTGTCCCCTCTCACACTGTCCCCTCTCACACTGTCCCCCCACACACTGTCCCCTCTCACACTGTCCCCTCTCACACTGTCCCCTCTCACACTGTCCCCTCTCACACTGTCCCCCCACACACTGTCCCCTCTCACACTGCCCCCCCATACACTGTCCCCTCTCACACTGTCCCCCCACACACTGTCCCCTCTCACACTGTCCCCTCTCACACTGTCCCCCCACACACTGTCCCCTCTCACACTGTCCCCTCTCACACTGTCCCCCCACACACTGTCCCCTCTCACACTGCCCCCCCATACACTGTCCCCTCTCACACTGTCCCCCCACACACTGTCCCCTCTCACACTGTCCCCTCTCACACTGTCCCCCCACACACTGTCCCCTCTCACACTGTCCCCCCACACACTGTCCCCTCTCACACTGCCCCCCCATACACTGTCCCCTCTCACACTGTCCCCCCACACACTGTCCCCTCTCACACTGTCCCCTCTCACACTGTCCCCCCACACACTGTCCCCTCTCACACTGTCCCCTCTCACACTGTCCCCTCTCACACTGTCCCCTCTCACTCTGTCCCCCCACACACTGTCCCCTCTCACACTGTCCCCTCTCACACTGTCCCCCCACACACTGTCCCCTCTCACACTGTCCCCCCACACACTGTCCCCTCTCACACTGCCCCCCCATACACTGTCCCCTCTCACACTGTCCCCCCACACACTGTCCCCTCTCACACTGTCCCCTCTCACACTGTCCCCCCACACACTGTCCCCTCTCACACTGTCCCCTCTCACACTGTCCCCTCTCACACTGTCCCCTCTCACACTGTCCCCCCACACACTGTCCCCTCTCACACTGCCCCCCCATACACTGTCCCCTCTCACACTGTCCCCCCACACACTGTCCCCTCTCACACTGTCCCCTCTCACACTGTCCCCTCTCACACTGTCTCCTCTCACACTGTCCCCTCTCACACTGTCCCCCCACACACTGTCCCCTCTCACACTGCCCCCCCATACACTGTCCCCTCTCACACTGTCCCCCCACACACTGTCCCCTCTCACACTGTCCCCTCTCACACTGTCCCCCCACACACTGTCCCCTCTCACACTGTCCCCTCTCACACTGTCCCCTCTCACACTGTCCCCCCACACACTGTCCCCTCTCACACTGTCCCCTCTCACACTGTCCCCCCACACACTGTCCCCTCTCACACTGTCCCCCCACACACTGTCCCCTCTCACACTGTCCCCTCTCACACTGTCCCCCCACACACTGTCCCCTCTCACACTGTCCCCCCACACACTGTCCCCCCACACACTGTCCCCTCTCACACTGTCCCCCCACACACTGTCCCCTCTCACACTGTCCCCTCTCACACTGTCCCCCCACACACTGTCCCCTCTCACACTGTCCCCCCACACACTGTCCCCTCTCACACTGTCCCCTCTCACACTGTCCCCCCACACACTGTCCCCCACACACTGTCCCCTCTCACACTGTCCCCTCTCACACTGTCCCCCCACACACTGTCCCCTCTCACACTGCCCCCTCTCACACTGTCCCCCCACACACTGTCCCCTCTCACACTGTCCCCCCACACACTGTCCCCTCTCACACTGTCCCCCCACACACTGTCCCCTCTCACACTGTCCCCTCTCACACTGTCCCCCCACACACTGTCCCCTCTCACACTGTCCCCTCTCACACTGTCCCCCCACACACTGTCCCCTCTCACACTGTCCCCTCTCACACTGTCCCCCCACACACTGTCCCCTCTCACACTGTCCCCCCACACACTGTCCCCTCTCACACTGTCCCCCCACACACTGTCCCCTCTCACACTGTCCCCTCTCACACTGTCCCCCCACACACTGTCCCCCCACACACTGTCCCCTCTCACACTGTCCCCCCACACACTGTCCCCCCACACACTGTCCCCTCTCACACTGTCCCCTCTCACACTGTCCCCCCACACACTGTCCCCCCACACACTGTCCCCCCACACACTGTCCCCTCTCACACTGTCCCCTCTCACACTGTCCCCCCACACACTGTCCCCTCTCACACTGTCCCCTCTCACACTGTCCCCCCACACACTGTCCCCTCTCACACTGTCCTCTCTCACACTGTCCCCTCTCACACTGTCCCCCCACACACTGTCCCCTCTCACACTGTCCCCCCACACACTGTCCCCCCACACACTGTCCCCCCACACACTGTCCCCTCTCACACTGTCCCCTCTCACACTGTCCCCCCACACACTGTCCCCTCTCACACTGTCCCCTCTCACACTGTCCCCCCACACACTGTCCCCCCACACACTGTCCCCTCTCACACTGTCCCCTCTCACACTGTCCCCCCACACACTGTCCCCTCTCACACTGTCCCCTCTCACACTGTCCCCTCTCACACTGTCCCCTCTCACACTGTCCCCCCACACACTGTCCCCTCTCACACTGTCCTCTCTCACACTGTCCCCTCTCACACTGTCCCCCCACACACTGTCCCCCCACACACTGTCCCCTCTCACACTGTCCCCTCTCACACTGTCCCCCCACACACTGTCCCCTCTCACACTGTCCCCTCTCACACTGTCCCCCCACATACTGTCCCCCCACACACTGTCCCCTCTCACACTGTCCCCTCTCACACTGTCCCCCCACACACTGTCCCCTCTCACACTGTCCCCCCACACACTGTCCCCTCTCACACTGTCCCCTCTCACACTGTCCCCTCTCACACTGTCCCCTCTCACACTGTCCCCCCACACACTGTCCCCTCTCACACTGTCCCCTCTCACACTGTCCCCTCTCACACTGTCCCCCCACACACTGTCCCCTCTCACACTGTCCCCTCTCACACTGTCCCCCCACACACTGTCCCCTCTCACACTGTCCCCCCACACACTGTCCCCTCTCACACTGTCCCCCCACACACTGTCCCCCCACACACTGTCCCCCCACACACTGTCCCCTCTCACACTGTCCCCTCTCACACTGTCCCCTCTCACACTGTCCCTTCTCACACTGTCCCCCCACACACTGTCCCCTCTCACACACTGTCCCCTCTCACACTGCCCCCCCACCTGTCCCCTCTCACACTGCCCCCCCACCTGTCCCCTCTCACACTGCCCCCCCACCTGTCCCCTCTCACACTGGCCCCCACCTGTCCCCTCTCACACTGCCCCCCACCTGTCCCCTCTCACACTGCCCCCCCACCTGTCCCCTCTCACACTGGCCACCCACCTGCCACATAGCCCCTCTTTTATCACACTGCCCACGTCATACTATTTCCCCATCATACTGCCCCCACCTGTCTCACTGCCCCCTTGGCACAATACATTCCTGTCATACTGCCCCCTCCTGTAACACTGCCCCTCCATCATTCTGCCCCCTCGTCACACTGCCCCCTTCTGTCATATTTACCCCCCTCCTGTCACACTACCCCCCTCTTGTTAAACAGTCCCCCCCCCCTTTCACAGTGCTCCCTCATTACACTGCCCCCCTCTTGTAATACTTCCCAGGTATCCTTTTCCTGTCACACTGCCCCCCTCTTGTCACAATATCCCCCTGTCATACTGCCCCCTCCTGTCACACTGCCCCCATCGTACTGCCCCTTCTTGTCACACTGCCCCCCTTCTTTCACAGTGCCCCCTCTTATCACACTCCCCCCTCTGGTCACACTTTCCAGATACCCTTCTTTGGTCACACTGCACACTCCTGTCAAAATACCCCGTCATACTGCCCCTCATCCTTTCACAATACCCCCCCCCCATCATAGTGCGGGTCAGGGGCCCTTCATGGTTTCTTGCACTGGGGCCCTGAAGGTTATAGTTACGCCTCTGAAAAAGTGTCTGCTCTGACTCCACTTTCGGTCCGTGCCACTGAGAAGGAGTGGAAGCCCGCCTATCCTCCCACCACAGCATCCAGAAGCATGAGCTAGGTATTGCACCCAATGCAAGAGTACCAACAATATGGGTAAAAGAAAAATCCATGAGTTCCATAAGAAAACTTAGTCCCATCATCTGTGTGGTGCTATGAAAACAGTGTACTCATAATATCTCAGGCAATGAAGGTGTATGAGTAGCCTCTTAATGCAGGCCGCTCCCCCCTTTCCCCGGGGGCACAAACAGCAAGGTCCCCAAAAACTCACTGTGGAGATGGAATCACATATATCGTTCTTTACAACGTGTCGATCCAATCATTTGCCTCTTCAGGTGTATCAAAAAATCTGACTGTGCCTTTGTGAGGAATCCGCAGCCGGCTGGGGTAAAGCATGCCATACCTAATATTTTTTTCCCGGAGGTGGCGTCTCACCTCATTGAAGGATCTGCGATGTTTCTGGACCTCAGCTGAGAAATCCGGGAACAGCATCAGCTTGGTGTTCTCATATGGTAGTCCTGGATGTTACCTTGCCTCCGCCAGGATCATATCTCTATTGCGGTAGTTTGACAGTCGCACCAAGAATGGCCTGGGTGGTGCACCTTCTGGACGCTTTCTCGTGGGTACTCTATGCGCCCTTTCTACTACGTATGTGGGTGGCATGTCTGGCAAGTTCAGCAGTTGTTTGAACAATATCTGAGCAAAGATGGCGGGGTCCCTACCCTCTGCGCCCTCTGGCAGGCCTATGACACGGACATTGTTCCGCCTATGTCTATTTTCGGCATCATCCACTTTGTGTACAAGGTAACTCACCAGCGATTGTAGTTCTGCTATTTGTGCAGTGTGTGTGCCCTGTTGATCCTCCACCGTGCTAATCCGATCCTATGCTTCGTTGATTCTCCCTCTCATTTTGTCTAGATCATGGCGGATCAGGGTACACTCAGACGCCAGGTGATCTATGCGAACCATCATCATAGCTTTGAACCCCTCTATAGCAGCCAGAATAGGCTTTGTGATCGCCTCTGGTGCTGTCTCCAAAACAGCCGAGGAAAGGTCAGCCTCCTGTGCTTCTGAGGGAGCTGACATTTTCACAGAGGATTTAGCTGCAGAGGTTCCCAGGCTTTTCACAGTTCCCAGTCCGCTCCGTATGACGGAAGTGGAGGTGGAGCCATTGCCTGGTGAGCTTGCGCCCCGCCCCTTCCCCCAGCGTGGCGGCTTCGGGTACTTGATGAGCTTACCCTGGCCCTTTACAGACATGGTCGCCTTCTCAGGGTATCCGCAGGAGCTGCTGTGTAATTTGTGGGAGAAACAGTGCAGGTATACAGGATTACTGGCTCGGATATGCAATGAGCTCCGGAGACACACATCCGTCCCGCTTCACATCCCCAGCTGGGTTTGATTTCCTTTCCTCTTAAAGCGGAGTTCCACCCAAAAATGGAACTTCCGCTTTAAGTGCTGGTGACCCCCTGACATGCCACATTTGGCATTTTTGGGGGGGAGCGGGTACCCTGTTTTTACAGGCACCGAGCTCCCACTTCCTCTCCTGGCACCGGCAGCGCCGGAAGGAAGATCACCTCTCCCCCTTCCTCCCTGCAATCTTCTGGGACACGTCACAGGTCCCAGAAGATTGCCCGGCTATTCACAGCGCTCAGCGTAGCTCACCCGGCTGTGAAGCCACAGCCAGGAGCCCACAGTTAGAATGCTGGAGGAGGGGGAGAGGAGCGGGGCTTTTCCTGAACTTGCATCGCCGGACCATGGGACAGGTGAGTGTCTGATAAAAGTCAGCAGCTGCACTTTTTGTAGCTGCTGAATTTAAATGGGTGGAACTCCGCTTTAACTAAAGAGTTTATAAAAAAAGAAACAAAACTCTTCCTTGACAAGGCGGTGGCAGTTAATGAAGCTCAACAGTAAGTTTAGGGAAAGCTAGGCCCAGTAACAAAGTACAACTTAATCAGAAAGGAGCACAGATTAGATGGTTTGGGCTATATTAGGAGTACCATGTGTCTGCTATTTTAATGTCCTTTACAAGTTTAATGAAGCAGGTTCACTTTAGACACTTCTTAACAATAAATGCCTAATAATATTATTTTTGTTTTTTGTTAACTTACTAATGTGCATTATGCAAAAAGTGCTTTATGTGGTAATTATGCATTGTTTCAGAAATTACTTGTCATTCAGAATGTAAACTGTTGCAAGGGTAATGGTAAAAATACATGATTATCAAACAAAATTAAGGATGCAGAATTTTCTGACATCCTATTTCTGCATCCTGATTACCACTTCCAAGAACAGACAAAGAATAATGATCATGGTAATCACTTTAGGATTTGGAAACTTTGACAGTTTACATTAGCCTTTAATACAGTGATGACCAATTCCTTTCAGTTTGGCACAATTCCATTTAATTAACTAGCAATATAGGTTTTGCTGTGCATGGGGTCTTTTGTAGAAAGTTAATGAAAATGATTATTAAATGTTTGTAGTTAACAGGTGTTTTGTGATAGATAATGAGCTGTATGCCTCTTGTAGATGTAAACCACAAATGAATAGCATTTTGTTTGATAAAGCACCACATATAATAAACAAATGCCTTTTTATAATAATAGAAAACTTTTTTATCCTTTGTACCCCAGTGCCGTTGATATCTTGAAGACACTTTGCAGCCACTTCCTGTGGTTCCTTGTCCATGGCATTTTCTGGTTTAAATAATTTTTATTTAGGCATTTATAAACATACAAGACAGCAAGCACAATTCCAATCAAGGATAGTGCATATATATGGTACACTCATCTGGGGCTGAGAAGTCATGACTATTATCTACATTCTCAATGACCTTGATAACGTCTGTTTAGACAAAACGTACATCAGGGCGGGGTGGAGTTTGTACTGACTTCACCTATGCTTTGCTTGATCCGGCACCAGCGACATTTACATTGTATAATGTGCTATTCAGAGGATGATCTGTGATGAGTTTTTTTGGCATATATTTAATAAAACATCTGTACTACACCATTGGAGGCTTGTATCTTTGCTGGGCTTAATTTTGAAGCAGGAGGGAGAATCACAGTGGATTTTCCATTGGAGGAGCTAAATGTGCCCGTTTGCCAGAGGATTCGTTTTTCCGGACCCACGCAGCTTCATGCCTTATCAGACCTCCTATACCTTGGGGTCTGTCTTTTTGGTATGAGCCTGTGTGTGTTGAGGTGGTGGGTTTACTGGTCACACTTTGTTGTTTCACATTTTGGACAATATGGCATTTTGATTATTTATATACATTTCATTGATTAACTGTCACCAGAAATTATTTTTTGTTTATTCATTGGGAGTTTACAGTACAACTGTACTGTATTAAGATGCATATAAATATTTTATATGTATTTTTGTACTTCTGTGTGTTTTGAGGACTAATCATTATTACTATAACATTTTTGTTATCGCAATTTTCACTTTTATATTTAAAGCACTGTGTTTTTTCTTTTTTATATTTATGGTAAATAAATGTACCTGCCCATATCTTCAGATCTGTTGTGTATTTTCACATCATAGTTTCAATAGTTTCAGTTCCTCAGGTTTGTGGCAGATTTACTGTAAGGATAGCTGGCAAATCTAAACTTAACTGTGCATCCTGGCTGGTTAACAGTTTATTTTATTGAGAAAATGTCTTGTATTCTTTTCACAGAATGCATAGTGATGTGTGAATAGAGGAGGTGCAGAGGAGGTGCAGATGAAAGTCACAATCTCCTCTTCTTCAATCACGGAATGCCTTGCGTTCTGTGACAAAAATACAGTATTCAAGATTTAAGATGGGCAAATGCCAAGTGAGTCACCCACTGCAAGAACTATGTTTCAGATAGAATTGTAACTCTCAGTGCTGGACATTCAGTGCTTACTATACTGTACTGGGGTTTAATAAAAGTAAGAGTTTTACAGAATGCTACAGCCTACATACACTCAATGGCCGCTTTATTAGGTACACCTTGCTATTACCAGGTTGGACCCCCTTTTGCCTTTAGAACTGCCTTAATTTTTAATCATGGCATAAATTCAACAAGGTTTTTTGAAACGTTCCTCAGAGATTTTAGTCCATATTGACACGATAGCATCACGCAGTTGTTGCAGATTTGTCGGCTGCACATCCATGATGCGAATCTCCGTTCCACCACATCCCAAAGCTGCTCTTTTGGATTGGATCTGGTGACTGTGGTGGCCATTGGAGTACAGGGAACCCATTGTCATGTTCAAGAAACCAGTGGTGAGATGATTTGAGCTTTGTGACATGGTGCATTATCCTGCTGGAAGTAGCATCAGAAGATGGGTACACTGTAGTCATAAAGGGATGGACATGATCAGAACAATACTCATGAAGGCCATGGCATTCAAATGAAGCTCAATTGGTACTAAGTGTCCCAATTTTGGCAGCCATGGGCGCCATGGGAGCGCGGCAAAAAGCCACCCCCGCACGAAAAAACCTTCACCTGTCCTCCCACGGCCGCCTCCCGCAACCATGTAGCTTCCGGCACCGCGGCCGGCCTGCAGGAGCATGGCGCCGGCACAGCAATTGTTTCTTGGCCTGGGGAGGCGAGTGACAGGCGCCTCCATTATGGATTATGGCCGATGACTGGCCAGACCGGATCCATGTAGGTAGGGTAACAGTGTCCCTCTGCGCGGCATCATCTTCTCCACGGAGGAGCGGGGAATGTGACATGAGGAGAAGGAATGGTTGAGGGCAGGACGGAAAACCCCCAGCAGCAGCACCAAGGATAGCAGCATTAGTGTTGGCTCCAGTGACTGGGCAGGCAGCAGGGAGATTACATTATCTCTCTACTGCCTGACTCTGGGACACAGCAAGAGACAACCAAACCACCTTAGCAGGCAAGTGGCAATCCGCAAGGTGTGGCAGGTGACGTGGCAAGTGGCAATCCGCAAGGTGTGGCAGGTGACCTGGCAAGTGGCAATCCGCAAGGTGTGGCAGGTGACGTGGCAAGTGGCAATCCGCAAGGTGTGGCAGGTGACGTGGCAAGTGGCAATCCGCAAGGTGTGGCAGGTGACATGGCAAGTGGCAATCCGCAAGGTGTGGCAGGTGACGTGGCAAGTGGCAATCCGCAAGGTGTGGCAGGTGACCTGGCAAGTGGCAATCCGCAAGGTGTGGCAGGTGACGTGGCAAGTGGCAATCCGCAAGGTGTGGCAGGTGACGTGGCAAGTGGCAATCCGCAAGGTGTGGCAGGTGACGTGGCAAGTGGCAATCCGCAAGGTGTGGCAGGTGACCTGGCAAGTGGCAATCCGCAAGGTGTGGCAGGTGACGTGGCAAGTGGCAATCCGCAAGGTGTGGCAGGTGACGTGGCAAGTGGCAATCCGCAAGGTGTGGCAGGTGATGCGGCAAGTGGCAATCCGCAAGGTGTGGCAGGTGACGCGGCAAGTGGCAATCCGCAAGGTGTGGCAGGTGACCTGGCAAGTGGCAATCCGCAAGGTGTGGCAGGTGACCTGGCAAGTGGCAATCCGCAAGGTGTGGCAGGTGACGTGGCAAGTGGCAATCCGCAAGGTGTGGCAGGTGACGTGGCAATCCGCAAGGTGTGGCAGGTGACGTGGCAAGTGGCAATCTGCATCTGGTGGCAGGCAAGTGACAATCCGCAACGTGTAGCAGGTAACGTGGCAAGTGACAAACTCAGGTCTCCCACTGATTCTGCATTATGGTGAGTTGAACTATTTCATTTTATATTACAATGTAATTATAGAAAAAAATGTGCTTTAATCATCCTGACACTGGTGCCGGGATGATTGAAGCGCAAACACCAGCCGTTTCCCCCGATAAATTGCCCACAAAGAAAACGGATTTTCTGGCAGTGCCCCTCCCGAGACTAGACTCTGGATCCTCCCCTGCACCAGAGAGGCAGGAGAGCGGAGGACAGACATCCAAAGCCCCTGCGAGCGCCAGGCGATCTCCCGCTGGGCCTGCCATTCAGACAGAGCAGCCCGAGCGGTCAAATGGAGTATGGCCACAGCGGCTGCATGGGCTGCTCTGTCTTCTGTCAGGCGGATGTGATGATGTCAGGTCAGTCTGCATCTATGGGACTGATGAGGCTGCATCTATGGGACTGGTAAGGCTGCATCTATGGGACTAGTGAGGCTGCATCTATGGGACTGGTGAGTCTTCATCTATGGGACTGGTGAGGCTTCATTCAATGGGACTAGTAGGGCTGCATCTATGGGACTGGTGAGGCTGCATCTATGGGACTGGTGAGGCTGCATCTATGGGACTGGTGAGGCTGAATGTTTGGTACTGGTGAAGCTGCATTTATGGGACTGGTAAGGCTGAATTTATGGGACTGGTAAGGCTGCATTTATGGGACTGGTGAGGCTGCATTTATGGGACTGGTAAGGCTGCATTTCTTTGGCACAGGTCAGGCTGCATTTTATGGCACTGGTAAGGTTGCATTTCATTGGCACAGGTCAGGCTGCATTTCATGGGCACTGGCAAATATTTTAGTACACCATTTGGTTCAGAATATTTTTTTTCTTGTTTTCCTCCTCTAAAACCTAGGTGCGTCTTATGGAGCGAAAAATACAGTAAATCCCCTTTCTTCCCCATTCTGATGCTCGGTTTGAAGTTCAGCAAGTCAGTTTCACCACGTCTAGATGTCTAAATGCACTGAGTTGCTGCCACATGATTGGCTGATTAGCAATTTTTGTTAACAAGCAATTGAACAGGGGCTGGTGAGTGTATGAGGCACACACATTAATAGTACAAATTCTGAGCTGTTGGACAAAGACATGAAAAACAACAATTTTGTTGGCAATCCAAGAACAGATACCACAGACATTTGGGTAAGCTGAACCCCCCGCCTCCTTTTTTCCACTAAGGAGTTTCACTTTTTTTTGTGAAAATCCATTTTATTTCTCTGTCCTGGCTGCTTTACTTGGCAATATATTCAGAAATAGTAAATATTTATAGTGATATTGTCATGGAAATAGGAAGGAGAGTTTGTGTCATGATCACCATTGATTATCTTCTTTAATTTTCTGAAAATAATGACTTTGCCCTCCAATTAAATATATAGTTTTAGATTCATAGTATATTATTTTAGCCGCATTAGCGTTCTTGAAACATTCAAGTAAAAAGCCTTTTCTGCAGTTATGTTCATTTATCTCATCATAAAAAGGACCTGAAATGTATTGTTAGATTTATCATCTAGAAGCATTTGTTTTGGCAGGCTGTTTTTCTAATCACAAATAAAAGGAAATATTGCCAGGCAGCCAAGAATGACATTACATCTGTCTTTTGCTGCTGGAAAACTGTGAATTTTTTTTCATTTGCAAATACATTTGGATTCTAAGCCTGGCTGGCCAGTATGCAGTGCCATTCACAAAGCTGCTGCTGTCACAAAATATGTTTGGAATGGGTAAGCTACATCTAAATAAAAGAAAATATTCTGCATGCTTTTATCATTTATATTATTCTTAAACTTTATTAACGACTTCAATTCAATAGAGCTTTCTTTTGGTGGTATTTGATCACCTCTGTTGTTTTTATTTTTTTGCGGTATAAACAAACAAAAAAAACATCAAGTTTGAAAAAATACAATATTTTTTTACTTTTTGCTATAATTAATATCCAAAAAAATAAAAAATAAAAAATAAAAATTTATTTTAGTTTAGGCCAATATGTATGCTACATATTTTTGGTAAAAAAATAAGCGTATATTGATTGGTTTGCGCAAAAGTTATAGCGTCTACAAAACAGGGGATATATTTATGGCATTTTTATTATTATTATTTTTTTTTACTAGTAATGGCGGTGATCAGTGATTTTTAGTGGGATTGCAACATTGCGGCAGACAGATTGGACACTTTTGACACTTTTTTTGGGACCAGTGACATTTATACATCGATCAGTGCTCAAAATAGGCACTGATTACTGTATAAATGACACTGGCGGGGAAGGGGTTAACACTAGGGGCTATCAAGGGGTTAATTGTTCCTTAGGGAGGTGTGTCTAACTGTGGGGGGAGTGGACTGACTGGGAGTAGAGAGATCACTGTTTCTGATCACTAGCAACAGCAGATCTCCCTCTACCCCCCGGTCAGAACAGGGAGTAGAGGGAAAGTTTGTTTACATTGACAGATCCCCATTCCGGCTCTCTGTGGAGCGATCGCGGGTGGCTGGCTCTGGCATCGCACCTGCTATTTCTCTTAAATCGGCCGACGTACAGCTACGGCAATTCGCGCAGTCGTGCCAACCTGCTGCAGTATAATGACGGTGGCTGGTCGGCAAGCGGTTAAAGCTGAACTCCAGTCACCAATCACAAAGGCATAGTATGTGTGCATCCTTCCCTGGATAGCAAAGTTTAAAGCTCATCTTCAGGCAAATATTATTAAAGTGTTACTAAACCCACAACAGTAAAATCAGTCTGTATATGCAGTAAAACATGCTTGTTATACTCACTGTGGAACCTAAGGGGTTAATCCTTCGCATTGTGTAAAAGGTAGTTTGATCCTGTCTTCTCTGATCCTCCCCTTCTTTTACTGTCCCCAATCCATCCTCTAATAGAACAGAGTCTTGGAGGCACTCTGCACATGCTCAGTTTAGTGTGTTTTTTTTTTTTAGTCCAGACAGACGGTCAGGGGTCCTGCAGCCTTATAGGACAGTCAGAAGAGAATGAAAAATCCTCCTACAAGCTTTAACCAGACACTGATAGAAGTCACAAGACTGCTATATACTGCTGATGAGAAAAGGTATTTAACAGTTTATATTTACTAAAATAATTGCATTTCTATGTCCTGTGCATTGTGGGAGACCAGATATAGTGAATGCAGGGTCCTGGGTTTAGTAACACTAATAAGCATTAAACTTGCCATAGAAGATGTATCATGATAACGGCTGCCATGTTTTGTAAACTGTTGTGCTTTTTTAAGCGAACCTGAGGCCAGAGTATGAAAATTTAACTATTCATGTATTCTTAACAGAAAATACATTTATTTAAAAACAAGCCCTCACTGACCTGTATAGTTTCAGGCACTTTGAAGTCATTCATCCTTTAAAGTAATCAGAGAATTTCCAAACATTAGCACTGATGTGACTGATTGCATGGAAAATAAGTGTGACAAACTTACAACTAATGTCCAGGCAAGTTTGGACATGGTCTTTTCTAGAAATCTTCACAGATGTTTTTTTTTTTTTCCCAACAAGTTTCAATGAAGCATTAGAACAATATTAAAGTTATTGTAAAGCTTTTTTTTTTTTTAAATAACAAACATTATACTTACCTGCTCCTCCTCTTCTCGGGTCCCCTCTCTGTGCTCCTAGCTCCTTACCACTGCCGAGTACCATCCCTGAGGAAGTCACGTGATTGGTGATGCAATGCAGAGCCATGTGATGTCACTTCCTGTCATGCACGAGACTGGAAGGCCGATGAACAGATCGCTCTGATACTTTTGAACACGCAATACTATACTACATAATATGATCTACTGTATGTGAGTGACTTTTTTTAAAATTAATAAAGTGTTTTATGAGGCATATTACACTATAGGCAGAACTTTTCTATTTTTAGGAGTGTCGCTGTCAATTGCTGGAGAACAAGAATTGTTACCTAAAGGGATCTACAGTACGAGGAAAAAGTGGAGCTCTACATGTGAGCAATACAAGTGCTTTATGACCTGTATGAGAGTATAGGTCTATTATCAAGGTGAGCAGTCACTCTACGCAGAGGTGGAGCACATTTTTATGATGTGAATAACACAGTAAAGGTGGATTGGAGTACACTTGATCACCTACACTGTCAAGATTCGCAAATGGTGACCATTGGACAGTTATATTATTGAACTGTGGACTATTACGGGAACCACTTATTAATAATTGTGGGATTATAATTGAATGTTTTTCACTTGCAGCACTGGGATTGTGGCTCCAATTTGTCTATGTGTGATGCGCATATCTCCTTTTTGGCAGCAGCTCATTACATACCCCAAGGTATAATAGAGGTGGCAGCGCACACGGATGTAGCACCTTGTCATTTAGGCAGGGAGCTTCTCATAAATTTACTTGCCAAAGGTAGTTATCCTGGTTAATTGATAGAGATCTATTGATTACTCCCTAAGTTTGGCCTTGTTGCACTTTTCTCTTCTACTGCTAGGTGACTGGGTAGTTGGTGGTACTAGATATGAGAAGGGCAACCCAAGGTCAAGTTATGGGCGGTGATCAAGTCAGGGACCCAACCAGCGGAGGTGGGGCTTGCAGAGCAGCCTTGTGTGTCAAGCTAGGGACTGAGCCGGTTAGCAGGGGTGAAGCTTGGGAAGTATCTGGAGTGCCAAGTTAGGGACCCAGCAGGGAAGCATGGGTGATGCTTGAGGGAGATACCACTGCAGAGATAGTAGGAGCTCAAGGGATTCAGAGTCAGTGAATCCGAGGGTCTAGTGAGAGACCGGTAGTTCAGTGTTGAAGAACTACAAGATGCTGTTTTAGTGAAGCTGAAGGAACTGTTACGTTTGAGTTGTTGAAGTCTGTTGCCATAGGAGACAGCATTCCTGCATGTGCAGATGTGGCGTATTGCTTGGGCCTTTATCTGCACGTCCGTCCTTCTATTGAAGTCTCGGAGTCTGCCAATTGAATCTGTGGCTACTTAAGGGTGTCCTGGCCCTAACCCTCCTTCCCCCCAAAATACAAAAGGAAGTGTTAAGAGAAATAAAACTTCTTTTGCATCCAAGAATTGTCTGGTGCCCAATAACTTTGTCCACCTTGCACCCACTATGCCTCACAAGCCACCACATACAGAAGGATGTCAGCTGTCTTTGGCCTGGAAAGTTCTCATTAGACTGGTCAAGGCCAGAGACCTTGCTACATTTGGTGCCCAACGTGGGGCTAAGGCATTGCCCTTGCAGCAGTCACCCATGGCAACCGGCTTCAGCTTCACTGGGATTTCGCCTGGCTCTGTGGGAAGGTGGCAAGTAACATTTACCCTTCTTATAGACTGTGTTGTCGTGTGTACTATCAATGTGGGGAAGAACCACCGAGTCTCATTGCTTGTCGGAGAAGATCAGCCTGGTCTTTTGACACTTCCCGCTAGCGCTGTGAGGCTTATTACAGACTCCAAAATGGACTCCATTACAGTTTTGGTGTGCAGTGGCAAGAAGAAGGCGGGTGCCACAGTTTCCAAAGAACTTTTGCACCAATCCGTTGGCAGGGGGAGGAGTCTCCGCTCTGCAGAGGAGGATAAGGAAGTGCTACCACGTGTGTCTGATTGTGGGTTAGTGAAGAAGATGGGGCAGTTCTAGAGCATAAAGGAATGGACGATGTACCTTTCAGGTGTTGATCTTAACTAGAGTCGGTCGAAGGGTGTTCTGACTGATACCGTAGTGCGGTATACAACAGGGGGTCAACTTGCCCTGTACACAGTTGGAGGCTACGAGGCGTTGGGGCTGATCTGTGAAAAGTGTTCTGGTTGACCCCACAGTTGGGGCCTTGGGTCAGATGTGGATTCTGTGGAAAGCACCTGTTTGAGGTTGTCTCTAGGACTCCGAGGATTTTGCAAGTAGACCAGGACAGGGATATCACTGGGAGTGATGCCCAGAGCTCATAAGCCATTGCCAGAATCGGGCAAGAAGTTGCCAACACTGCCTTGGTGACCACCCCACAACCCAGCACAACAGTCACCCCTAGAGGTCGAGGTGGGGCCCAGCTGCTTGCTTTGATGTCTAAGCTATCCGAGAGGGAAATACCGGGGCTGGATGAGCCAATGAGAAGTGAGAGTGGTGTGTCTGAAGGGAAGGTGATGCCAGAGGTCGCTAAAGGGGATACCCTAGGGGTGCCCTTGAACGCGCCATACATATCTGACTATATACCAGGTAAAGAGCATTCTACCATTACAGAGCCAGATGTTCTGCTTGACGGACTACCTGAGCCCGGCTTGTGTGCCTTGTCCGGTAGTGAGGAGTGGAGTGACAGTGATGAGGAATTAATTTGGGGGATGGCAGAAGAGTGTCAGGAACGCTGGATTCCTAAAGTCACCCGCTATTGTGATGGGGTGATCAGTACCACATGTCCCATATGCAAGGATTTAAATCCAGTGTGGAGACCTTTATACCCTGCTCGTGGAATCTCGGAAAAGGAGTTAGAAAGGGCAGAGGAAGATAAGGTAACGATGATGTAAAGCTGCTATCGTGTGATGAACTTTGAAAGACTGTATTCCATATTGTTCACTTCCTAATCCTAAGGGAAGAAATGTTTTACTGTTGGCGGAGTTGCAAAAGTCTCATCGCTTTACGAATGCGCACTTGTAGAGTAAAGGACGCTCTACTGAAGTTATTCCAATTCTTTGTACAAAGTTCTTATAAAAGGGAAATAACTCTCAGTGCTAAATACCTGGGGCTACGGCCATAAAAGTAATCTGGACAGCGTGATCCTCCGCAGGCCAGACAGGAAAGATGCTAAATATTATGTTGTCACTGTAAATGCCAAGGGAGAAGATGTAACACTGCCAGATCCCAGATATTATTGGTGAAGTCTTATCAACGTGATACCATTACCTTGTGGATTACAAATATGGGTTGTGTGCTGTCAAGGACGCTACGATGACAGCCACCATGCACACCCATTTAAAGTGTTGTCAATGGGGGATACCCCAGAAAGCTGTATTGTCGGGACTGTGCTGAAATGAATGCTGCTGGCAGTTACAGAAAGTGATCATTTGAGCCATGCTGGCCAAAAACTAAAGTTGTTGTGGTGTTTCACCCTGAAGAGCAATCTGTGGACTTCAGCAGATTGTTGGCTGCAAATGATGAAGAAAGTTTCTTTGTCTTCGGCTGTCGTGTGGATAGACTGAAGATACTTTTGCAAGGGGGCCTGTGTCCCGAAGTGTGGTCCCTTGCATTCAGGCTTGACTGTTTGTTGCTGGAGATGCAGTCATGCCCTTTGTACCCAGAGTTGCTTTTGGAAGAAGAAAAGGAACTGCTGGCAAATGTAGTCCATTTGAAGTACAGTTAAAGGACGGTAACATGTCACCGACACTGGTAATGTAGATAGTTAGAATATGCTGTGATAGAGGAATAATTGCTGTTACTGATCAAACCATTGCTAAAGTTCAAAGCTGATTAGGAAAGGGGGTGGCATTCTCAGCAAGAATGGGGCCTGCTTTCCTGATGTAAATAATGTAGACTTGTGTAGGATGTCTTTACACTTTCATACTGCCCTCGGCTGAGGATCAGTTCAAATCACTGTATACATATTGTTCTTATAGGATAGGATGCATTTGCATTGTTTTGATTTCTCTCTTTCTAGTGTTGCTGTGTCAGTGCATCTTCCTTGGCTAAGGAGAGACAGGGATCTAGCCGGATAACAACACTAACCCTCTGTATATTTGTTACCACTGTATATATTAGATAGATAGTTAGGTGACAATACTATTGCTTTAATTGCTTTCAAAAAGGTACATAACTATTTTTGATATTTGAATTTCATATGTGTCTAACTATTTTCATGTGCTATCAATGCTATTCATGTGGTACGCCGCACATATGTTTATCTTATATTGTTATAATGTTAACTCTTTCCCTGTTTCCCCACCCATCCCAGTTTTTGCCAGGACATTCGCTCTCAGGCTTGGGAGCTCAAATTATTTTCTGCAAACTCTGAGACATAGTTTTTTGGGCAGGGGGAGGATGTAGCACCCTGTAGTTTAGGCAGGGAGCTCCTCATAAATTTAGTTGCCAGGAGTAGTTATCCTGGTTGATTGATAGAAATCTATCGATTTATCCCTATGTTTGGCCTTGTTGCACTTTTCTCTTCTACCACTAGGTGGCCAGGTACTTGGTGGTACTAGATATGAGAAGGGTAACCCAAAGTCAAGTTATGGATATGTGGGGTGTCTCAGCCAATGAGCAGGAGTTTTCTTGAATCCCTTGGCCTGCTGGGAGAACCTATATATATATTTTTTTTTAACCACTTGAGCCCCGGACCATTATGCTGCCTAAGGACCAGAGGTCTTTTTCCAATTTGGCACTGCGTCGCTTTAACTGCTAATTGCGCGGTCATGCAATGCTGTACCCAAATGAAATTTGCGTCCTTTTCTTCCCACAAATAGAGCTTTCGTTTGATGGTATTTGATCACCTCTGCGGTTTTTATTTTTTGCGCTATAAATGGAAAAAGACCGAAAATTTTGAAAAAAAATGATATTTTCTACTTTTTGTTATAAAAAAAATCCAATAAACTCAATTTTAGTCATACATTTAGGCCAAAATGTATTCGGCCACATGTTTTTGGTAAAAAAAATGTCAATAAGCGTATATTTATTGGTTTGCGCAAAAGTTATAGCGTCTACAAACTAGGGTACATTTTCTGTAATTTACACAGCTTTTAGTTTATGACTGCCTATGTCATTTCTTGAGGTGCTAAAATGGCAGGGCAGTACAAAACCCCCCCAAATGACCCCATTTTGGAAAGTAGACACCCCAAGGAAATTGCTGAGAGGCATGTTGAACCCATTGAATATTTTTTTTTTTGTCCCAAGTGATTGAATAATGACAAAAAAAAAAAATATATATATTTACAAAAAGTTGTCACTAAATGATATATTGCTCACACAGGCCATGGGTCTATGTGGAATTGCACCCCAAAATACATTCTGCTGCTTCTCCTGAATATGGGGATACCACATGTGTGGGACTTTTTGGGAGCCTAGCCGCGTACGGGGCCCCGAAATCCAATCACCGCCTTCAGGATTTCTAAGGGCGTAAATTTATGATTTCACTCTTTACTGCCTATCACAGTTTCGGAGGCCATGGAATGCCCAGGTGGCACAAAACCCCCCCAAATGACCCCATTTTGGAAAGTAGACACCCCAAGCTATTTCCAGAGAGGCATATTGAGTCCATGGAATATTTTATATTTTGACACAAGTTGCGGGAAAGTGACACATTTTTTTTTTTTTTTTTGCACAAAGTTGTCACTAAATGATATATTGCTCACACAGGCCATGGGCATATGTGGAATTGCACCCCAAAATACATTTAGCTACTTCTCCTGAGTACGGGGATACCACATGTGTGGGACTTTTTGGGAGCCTAGCCTTGTACGGGACCCCGAAAACCAATCACCGCCTTCAGGATTTCTAAGGGTGAAAATTTTTGATTTCACTCTTCACTGCCTATCACAGTTTCGGAGGCCATGGAATGCCCAGGTGGCACAAAACCCCCCCCAAATGACCCCATTTTGGAAAGTAGACACCCCAAGCTATTTGCTGAGAGGCATGGTGAGTATTTTGCAGCTCTCATTTGTTTTTGAAAATGAAGAAAGACAAGAAAAAACTTTTTTTTTTTTCTTTTTTCAATTTTCAAAACTTTGTGACAAAAAGTGAGGTCTGCAAAATACTCACTATACCTCTCATCAAATAGCTTGGGGTGTCTACTTTCCAAAATGGGGTCATTTGGGGGGGGTTTGTGCCACCTGGGCATTCCATGGTCTCCGAAACTGTGATAAGCAGTCAAGAGAGAAATCAAAAATTCACGCCCTTAGAAAGCCTGAAGGCGGTGCTTGGTTTTCGGGGTTCCGTACGCGGCTAGGCTCCCAAAAAGTCTCACACATGTGGTATCCCCGTACTCAGGAGAAGCAGCAGAATGTATTTTGGGGTGTAATTTCACATATTCCCATGGCATGTTTGAGCAATATATCATTTAGTGACAATTTTGTGCAAAAAAAAAAAAAATTGTCTCTTTCCCGCAACTTGTGTCGCAATATAAAATATTCCATGGACTCGACATGCCTCTCAGCAAATAGCTTGGGGTGTCTACTTTCCAAAATGGGGTCATTTGGGGGGGTTTTGAACTGTCCTGGCATTTTATGCACAACATTTAGAAGCTTATGTCACACATCACCCACTCTTCTAACCACTTGAAGACAAAGCCCTTTCTGACACTTATTGTTTACATGAAAAAGTTTTTTTTTTTTGCAAGAAAATTACTTTGAACCCCCAAACATTATATATTTTTTTAAAGCAAATGCCCTACAGATTAAAATGGTGGGTGTTTCATTTTTTTTTTTCACACAGTATTTGCGCAGCGATTTTTCAAACGCATTTTTTGGGGAAAAACACACTTTTTAAAATTTTAATGCACTAAAACACACTATATTGCCCAAATGTTTGATGAAATAAAAAAGATGATCTTAGGCCGAGTACATGGATACCAAACATGACATGCTTTACAATTGCGCACAAACGTGCAGTGGCAACAAAATAAATACATTTTTAAAAGCCTTTAAAAGCCTTTACAGGTTACCACTTTAGATTTACAGAGGAGGTCTACTGCAAAAATTACTGCCCTCGATCTAACCTTCGCGGTGATACCTCACATGCATGGTGCAATTGCTGTTTACGTTTGACGACAGACCGCCGCTTGCGTTCGCCTTAGTGCGAGAGCAGGGGGCGACAGGGGTGCTTTTTTTTTTTTTTTTTTTTTTTTTCTTTATTATTTTTTGCTTTTTTATCTTATTTTTAAACTGTTCCTTTCATTTTTATTTTTTTTTAATCATTTTTATTGTTATCTCGGGGAATGTATCCCCTATGATAGCAATAGGTAGTGACAGGTACTCTTTTTTGAAAAAATTGGGGTCTATTAGACCCTAGATCTCTCCTCTGCCCTCAAAGCATCTGACCACACCAAGATCGGTGTGGTAAAATGCTTCCCCAATTTCCCAATGGCGCTATTTACATCCAGCGAAATCTAAGTCATAAAATGCTCGTAGCTTCCGGTTTCTTAGGCCATAGAGATGTTTGGAGCCACTCTGGTCTCTGATCAGCTCTATGGTCAGCTGGCTGAATCACCGGCTGCATTTTCAAGTTTCCTGTTGAGACAGGAGAGCCAGAGAAAAACACGGAAGACGGTGGGGGGGGGGCATTCCCTCCCACTGCTTGTAAAAGTAGTCTAGAGGCTAATTAGCCGCTAGGATTGCTTTTACATGAAAGCCGACCGCTGGCTGAAAAGAATGATACCAAGATGATACCTAAACCTGCAGGCATCATTCTGGTATAACCACTCAAAGTTGTGAATGGCGTACCTGAAGACAAAAAAATGGTTAACAATAAAGCACAGTAAACGGTAAAGTATAAAAAATTGCATACCTGAAAAGCAAACATGATAAAACATAACAACATTGCAGAATAGAATACAGTAAAAAAGAGCAGAACAATAGAGAGAATAGAGAGAGAGAGAACAATAAAACGACAACTATTTTTTTTTATTTTATATATATTTTTTTTTTTTTTTTTTTACACTTTTTTTGTAACTAACTTTTATAACTGTAACCGGTTCCAGGTTCGGGTCTCTCAAAATGCGATGGCATCTTGGGAGACCCTGTGAAAGTGTGCCTAGTCTGTGGAATGCTGTACCCTACGCTAATACTCAACTAGTGCATGGTAGCGTTCAAAACATTCACCAATGCAAAGACCAGGATTGTCAGGACAGGAGGGACAATAATAGCGGGTGTCACGCCTATATCCGCGCTTGCTGCAGACACAATATCTTTTTTGGGGGGTTCGTTGGGTAGGGGTACTCGGGAGGACATAAAGAAAATGCCTCTCATGCAGCCGACTGCATTTGGTTGGGGATGTGAATGGGAGAAGTACGGGCGCTGCAGAAGCGGTGGGTTCCCAATTAGGATTGGCGAATGCAGCAGGAAGGGCACTATGGGCACGACAGGCCTGTGTTTGTCTTTTTGGTGGCAGCGGGACACTACTTGTGCTTGCCACCTCACCAGCTTGAACTGCACTTATGGGACTCGCCACGTCACCAAGTGTTACTGCAGTGCTGGTTTGACTACGACCGGGGTGTACTAGGCCGCTGGCGCTTGCCAGTTCACCAAAACGCTACCAAAAAATCTGTTGGCGATCGCAGGGATCAGGCCTGACTCTGCGAACGCTGCAGTTATGCGTTTTAGTCTTTTGTAAGTGACAGTGATCGATCGATTCTGCACTTGGGTGGGCTGGGCTGGGCCAGGCGGAGGGGCAAAACGCAGGTGCTAGCAGGTATCTGGGCTGATCCCGCTAACACTGCGTTTGTGAGAACCCTAAACTGCTGGGGACACTAGTATAGATCTGATCGGATCAGATATTGATCCGTTCAGATACTATACCACTAAGGGAGGCGTATGCTGCGTGCGTGGGTGTTAGCGGTACTGGCGCTAACCTGACCCTGCCTGGGGCTGGTGCTTGCCAGTTCACCAAAATACTACCAAAAAAACTGTTAGCGATCGCAGGGATCAGGCCTGACTCTGCGAACGCTGCAGTTATGCGTTTAGTCTTTTGTAAGTGACAGTGATCGATCGATACTGCACTTGGGTGGGCTGGGCGGAGGGGCAAAACGCAGGTGCTAGCAGGTATCTGGGCTGATCCCGCTAACACTGCGTTTTTGGGAACCCTAAACTGCTGGGGACGCTAGTATAGATCTGATCGGATCAGATATTGATGTGTTCAGATACTATACCACTAAGGGAGGTGTATGCTGCGTGCGTGGGTGTTAGCGGTACTAGCGGTACTGGGGTTAAAACATTTATTCGGTAGTATATGGGGGTCCCTGACGCTATAAAACGCTGACGGAGAACCTAAATATTTATGTCCCTAACTAGCGTCACCAGTGACACTAATACAGCGATCAGAAAAATGATCGCTTAGCAACACTGGTGACAGGGGGTGATCAAGGGGTTAAAACTTTATTAGGGGGGGGTTAGGGGGGTACCCTAGACCTAAAGGGGGGTAATACTCACTGCCCTAACACTGTAACTGTCACAAACTGACACTATGCAGTAATCAGAAAAAAAAAAAAAAAAACTGCTGGGGGGGGGGTGATTGGGGGGGGATCGGGGGGCGATCGGGGGGGGGATCGGGGTGTTTTGTGTGCCTGGCATGTTCTACTGTGTGTGTGTGTGTTGGTGCACTCACATTGATGTCTTCTCTCCTCGGGCCGGAACGGAAATTACCGAGCCGAGGAGAGATGACATCATTTCCTTTGCTGCTGTTTAGCATACAGCAGCAAAGGAATGATTCGATTGGCCGGCGGCGATCGCGAGGGGGGGGCCACGAACGGATGGTCTCCCCCTCACCACCGATCGCCGCTGGACAAAAGACGACCGCCTCGGGCACCGGGGGGGGGTCCGATCGGACCCCCCACCCGCGCAAGGCAAATCACGTACCATGTACGTGATTTTGCCTGTCCGTGCCACTTTGCCGACGTACATCGGCGTGAGGCGGTCGTCAAGTGGTTAATTCTTTTTATTTGAGAAAAAAAAGTTTTCCATTACAACAAACATATACACAGGGAACAAGGGATGGTATCATAATTAAAAACATATAAATACCTATCCCTATATTATCATTCTAATATGCGACAGTTCAACCCGTCCTTATGCTAAAGGCTTCGAGAATAATTTTCTTCCTTTTTCCCCCTATTCACTCTCCCACCCCTCATCCACTCCCCATCATACACTTTGCCGTACATTTTATTATTCATTCAACCATCCCCCCCTCCCCAAATCATCCACCACCCACCCCTCCTATTACTCCAACTCTTCCAGATCCAGCCAAGCTTTCCATATTTTTTCGAATTTCTTAAAATTACCCCTCTTTTTGTATATATATTTCTCTCTGAAAATTACCTCTCTAACTGCATTCACCCATTCTGAAACCGTCGGTGCTTCCTTTCTCTGCCAGTACTGTGCGATAAGCTTTTTGCCCTGAAACAGGCATCTAATCCTTGCTGTCTGTATATCCCTTGAGGCCACCTTGTCCCCCGTTAATCCCAGCAGGCACTCCCTCGCCTCCACTCTCAATGACGTCCCAAACACCAAATTTATCTTTTCCACAACCCCTTTCCAATATATATATAGTTTGGGGCATCGCCAAAACATGTGGATCAGGTCTCCATACCCTCCCCCACACCTTTGGCACTTTGGGTCGGGCCTCTTACCCCACTTAAATAATTTCAATGGTGTGTAATATGCTCTATAGGAAAGATAAAAATGGGACATCACCTGTGAGGGAGAAAGAGTAGCCCTGGGCCCCAGCGACAGAACCTGCTTCCATTGATCATCGGACAGTGCCCCCACATCTCCCTCCCATTTGATCCTACTTTTGTTTTCCACAATGCCCCCCTGGGCTGAAGCCTTCAGGCATCCGTACATTTCAGAAATCAACCCCTTCGTAGTATGTACATCAATAAGCTTTCTCAAAGAGGTCATCTCGCACCACACTGGCGCATCCTTCCCAAATTGTGCCTCTAGGGCATGCCTGAGTTGCAAATACCTGTAAAAAGATCTATTAGAGATTGCATACTCCTCTACCAACTCTTTAAAAGATTTTAACCTCCCCTCTCTATATACCTGAGCCAGGCAATGGATACCCTGGCGGTCCCACTCCACGAAGTGTCCCATTTTTTTAAGCTCATTGAGGTTGTTATTATCCCAAAGTGGGGAAAATTCCGCAAAGCCCGTATATCCCAGAGTTCTTTTGGCTTGTACCCACGCCTTAACCATCAGTTGGGTAGTGGGGCATTTAGTACTAAATGAGTCTGCCTCTAGTGCCTCTGCGATCGTGTCATGGCCGATGTCGTTCCACAAGACGCTACCATCCACTCCTTCCTCCCATGGCCTATTACTGCCTCCCAATTGGGAGGCCAGAAAGTATCCATACGGATCCGGTACTGCCAGGCCGCCCTTCTCCTCTGGCTGTCGCAATGTCCGCAAACTGATCCTGGCCGACCCACCTTTCCAAATAAGTTCTCTAAACACACTGTCTATTTTTTTAAACCAGTGCTTAGGAATCCACACAGGGGCGTTCTGCAAAACATATAAAAGTTGGGGTAGCCAGACCATCTTGATCAGGTTGCAGCGTCCGACGACCGAGAGGGGCAAGCGACCCCACACCCGACACTTCTGTTTCATTTTTTTCATAAGTGGGACTAAGTTACCGGATATATACTGTCCTGGATCATTGGTTATGTTAATACCCAGATATTTCATTTGGCTGACTATTTTAACCTGGGATACCTGACAAGGGAGGGGTTCGTTCAACGGATCTATGGGTAGGATTACTGATTTCTCCCAGTTAATCAGCAACCCAGAAAAAACGCCTCAACTATCCCTATGGCTGTTTTTAATGAATTCTGCGTATCTGCCAAGAACAGCAGGATGTCATCTGCATACATAGCTACCTTGTCCGTCCCCTTCCTTCTTTTAAATCCCTGCACCCCTTGCGCCGCTCTCAGGGCTATCGCCAAAGGCTCAACTGCCAGGGCAAAGAGCAGGGGGGACAGAGGGCACCCCTGCCTCGTGCCCCTGCTCAGCTGGAACCCCTCCGAGCACTGGCCATTGATCCTAACCCTGGCCCTCGGGCCATTGTTTAACAGCCTTAACCATTGGACAAACCCAGGGCCAAACTGGTATTCCACTAAGACTCTCCACAGGTAGTGCCATTCAAGGGAATCGAAGGCTCTGGCCGCGTCCAATGAAAGAGCCGCTCTCCCCCCACTGTTTTCCACCGGTATTTGCATATTCAGGTACACTCGTCTTATGTTCGTACTCGTAGATCTATTCGGGATGAACCCAGTCTGATCCGTATGTATTATTTTGGAAATTATCTTATTCAGCCTTGCGGCCATTACTTTTGCCAGAATCTTCACGTCCGAACATAAGAGCGAGATAGGCCTATATGAGGTCATATCTATTGGGTTCTTCCCTTCTTTCAACAGGGTTATTATTATAGCTTCTGACATGGACGGTGGCAGGACCCCATCCTCCCTGGCTCCGTTAAACACCTCCAAAAGTAGGGGCAATAATACCTCCCCATATTTTTTGAATACTTCTATGGGCAGGCCGTCGGTGACTTCTGGCCTGCCATATCTCCCACTGCCCTCTGCAATTCTGCAAGGGTCAGTGGAGCATCCAGCATTTCCCTATCTTCACTTGTTAATGGGGTTATCCTTAGCCCCTCAAAAAAAAACTGCATTTCGGCCTCCACATTTACTCTATTAGAGCTGTACAACTTCTCAAAGTATGTCCTAAATTCACCCAGTATATCGGGAGTGGTTTTTTTCAATACTCCATCCCCCCCTTTGATTGCTGCTATTGTACCTAGAGGGCCATTAGCCTTGATTATTAGAGACAGAGCCTTCCCAACTCGCTCCCCCTCACCCAAAAAGCTCCGCCTCTGAAATAATCTCCTCTTTTCCAGCCCTTCCCGGAGCACCCTACTGTACTTTTCCTGTCTCTCCACCCAGAGCTTGTAGCTGGATTGGGATGGTATGTCTATGTACTGCGCTTCTGCTACTTCTACACTCTCTTTAGCTTTTTGTTCTTCTGCTTGCGATTGCTTTTTATTAAATGCGATTTTCTGGATTAGTATTCCCCGGAGATATGCCTTCAAGGAGTCCCAAACAACCCCCACTGAGGTCGAGCCCATGTTTATTCTAACAAACTCCGATAGGCTCTCCTTCATTCTCTCCTCTTCTCCTATTAAATCAAGCCAAAAGGGATTGACCTTCCAGCTCCCCCTGATATGGTGCTCTCCTACCTTCACAACAGTAATAACAGGCGTGTGATCCGAAACGGCCCTTGGCTCATACGTTATTTCCTCCACTACGTTTAATGCTTCCTCGTTTCCCAGAACCAGGTCGATTCTGGATAAAGTGGCATGGGTCCTGGAGTGGCATGAATATTGCTTCACCCCAGGATGCCTCCTCCTCCAGATATCTACCAGTCCTATTTCATCGCAATATTGCAAAAGGGGGCTCTTAGGTGCCACTCTAGATCCAATTTTGGGGGGGAACCTATCTATGCTGTTGTCCATTGTCATGTTAAAATCACCCACCACTATGACCGGGGTCCCGGAGGAGTTCATAATAAAACTGGCTAAGTCATCTAGTATTGCCATGCTGAATGGGGGAGGGATATAAACGTTGGCCAGAATAAATCTTTTATTTTCCATCAAGCAGGAAAGAAAGATATACCGCCCGTATTCGTCCACCTTACTCTGAGGAGGAAAGTCAAAATACTTTGCCTGCAGGAGACCCATTTGGTAAAGGACTCAATTAAAATCTTAGACAACACGCAATTTCAGACACAGTATCACTCCACCCACTCCTCCTATTCTAGAGGGGTGAGTGTATTGATAAGCACTGGTTTGCCCTTCTCCTGCAGTCAGAACCTATATATTTAGGTGGAGTCAGGTGATCTAGGTTCTTTGCCACCTGGACGGCTGTCTGGGTGGACATGTGTTGTGTGGCCCGGGCTGCTAGGCCAGAGATTGGGTCTACCCAGGGGCATCTGACTGCTAGGCTGCGTGAGGCCCTATGCAGAAGTAAGAGAGCAGTGCAGGGTTGGGATTGCGGCTTGCAATCTAACCAGAAGTGACGGTTCTGCCGGCCATGGAACCTGTCAGTGGTCAGAGGTAGAAGGGAAGCTGTCGCCACAAAGGGACCAACCACCTTATTACCAGGGACCACAGTGAGTAACTGAAGCAAGAACTGAAGCAGCATTCTCACCGAACAGGCGCGGTGGGGAATCAGGAAACTTCAGGCGGTGATCAAGCCAAACCCAACCAGCGGAGGTGACGCTTGCAGAGCAGCCTTGTGTGTCAAGCTAGGGACTGAGCCGGTCAGCAGGGGGTGAAGCTTGAGAAATATCTGGAGTGCCAAGCTAGGGACCCAGCAGGGAAGCATGGGTGACGCTTGAGGGGGATACCACCGCAGAGATTGGAGGAGCTCAAGCGATTCAGAGTCAGTGATACAGAGGGTCTAGTGAGAGACCGGAAGCTCAGTGTTGAAGAACTACAAGAGGCAGTTGTAGTGAAGCTGAAGGAACTGTTATGTTTGAGTTGGGAACTGTTGAAGAATGTTGCCATAGGAGACAGCATTCCTGCATGTGCAGATGTGGTGCCTTGCTGGGGCCTATCCCTGCATAGCTGTCCTCCTATTGAAGTATCGGAGTCTGCCAATTGAATCTGCGGCTACTTAAGGATGCCCTGGCCCTAACCCTCCTTCCGACAAAAATATAAAAAGGACTGTTAAGAGAAATAAAACCTGTTTTGCATCCAAGAATTGTCTGGCGCCCAATAACTTTGTCCACCTTACACCCACTATGCCTCACAACCCACCACATACAGAAGGATGTCAGCAATCTTTGGCCTGGAAAGTTCTCATTAGACTGGATAAGGCCAGAGACCTTGCTAGATGTAATTTTAGCATATATACATTTTTTGTTTTCTAGGTTACTTTTCTTTATTTTGTGAATTAGTAGAAGTACTATGTATCCCTTACATATGCACATATTTGGGGTGGTACAGGTTCTTCCAGGTTTCGATAAGTCCCACTGGCAGAACTCCCTGGCAAGGCATCCCCTCTTTGTTGAAGGCATTGTGGTCTGGTAAGGTTCAGGGAGTCGCATGCTCTTCACCTCTTACTTGGCCAGCTACTCTGCATGCTCGGATTAAAGTGGTTCTAAAGGCAAAAATTTATTTTTACCTTAATGCATTCTATGCATTAAGGTAAAAAAACTTCTGTTTGCTGCTACTCCCCAGCCCCCCCCCCCTTATTTATATGAGTCAGATGTTGATCCCGGGCTGTCTCCTCACTGGCTTAAACATAGTAGTGGGAGCCATTGGCTCCTGCTGCTGTCAATCACAGCTAATGAGGAGGAAGCAGGGGGCATGGCTGAGCTGTGCTCTGTGTTGTAATGGACACACAGAGTGCGGCTCAGGACTGAACCTGTATGAGTGCTCCATAGCAAGTGGCTTGCTATGTGGACACTCAGGAGGGGAGAAGAGCCAAGAGTAGTGGCGGGGGACCTGAGAATAGAACGATCAGGGCTGCTTTGTGCAAAACCATTTCACAGAGTAGGTTATGTATAACATGTTTGTTATTTTGTTTTTAAAGTTTTACCTTTACAATCACTTTAAGGGGCTAGTATAGAATTCCCGGGAGATGTCACAAAATTCAAAGGGTATACAATTTTTCATTCATGCTGTAGGGTGTGCTAAAGCAAAAGTGAAGTTTACAAAGACAACTTAATTGGTACAGTTTAAATTGCCAGCAAACAACATTTTGTTGCCAAATTCTTAAAAAACAAAACAAAAATAACAACAACTAGAAAAGCTACAATTTCTGGGGAAATTGTGTGAAGTGTTCTTGCCTCCACGTACAGTAGTCTACAACTGGAGTGGGCGGAGTAACTGGGTGGAGTGGCTTGAGTAACTGTTGTGTGGTTGGAGTGGCTGGAGTAACTGTGAAAAGTGTTAAAAAGCTTAATAAAGTATAAGTAGTAGTAAAAAAGTTGAAGATGTCCCATCATTAGCTGAAAGATTTGAACATTTTTTTCAAAAATGATTTTTTTTTTTTCAAAAAAGATTTGTTTGTTTTTTTTCAAAAATGTTTTTTTTTTTCAAAAATGATTTTTTTTTTTTTTCATGGGGTAGTCATAATATTTTGGCTGATCATGGGGTGGTCATAATGTTTTGGCTGATCATGGGGTGGTCATAAATTATTTGGCTGATCATGGGGTGGTCATAAAGTTTTGGCTGATAATGGGGTGGTCATAAATTATTTGGCTGATCATGGGGTGATCATAATGTTTTGGCTGATCATAGGGTGGTCATAATGTTTTGGCTGATCATGCTGTGGTCATAATGTTTTGGCTGATCATGTTGTGGTCATAATGTTTTAGCTGATCATGGGGTGGTCATGTTTTGGCTGATCATGGGGTTGTCAGCTTTTGTCACCCCCCACTCTAGTTTTGAACATTTCGCCATTCATTCCTATGGGACCAATTTCACCGCAAAAACTACGATATTTCGTGAACCATTCGGCAAAACGTTCCACAAAGTAATAGCACACCACTCGGGAACAATCCGCATGTTTTGGTATATTACTGTCTATGTAGTGTAAAATCTGTGGGAGGAGTTAGGGTGGTAAATTTGGCTATAATAAGAATAATAATATATATGTGAGATAACAGTAAGTGGTCTTGCTATGCAAGAACACTTATTAAATAAACCCCTCCAAAGGTCCCCCAAAATATATATTTATTTAAAAGAAGCCAGCAGTGAAATGTCAAAGAGGTGACCTTTGGAGGGGTCTGTGCAAATTTTTTTTTTTTTTTTTAATGAGAAGCCAGATAGGAAATTTCGTTTGCCAGCAACTTAAAAACATTTTTCCTTTGTAAGTGTCAGTGCTTTAAAAACAAACAAAACTAGAAAAGGTACAATTTCTGGGGAAATTGTGAAAGTGTTCTTGCCTCTACAACTGGAGTGGGCGGAGTAACTGGGTGGGGTGGAGTGGCTTGAGTAACTGTGAAAAGTGTTAAAAAGCTTAATATTTTAAAAAGTATAAATAGTAGTAAAAAAGTTCCATCATTCGCTGAAAGAGCTGAACATTTTTTTCAAAAGTAATTTTTTTTTTCAAAAATGAATTTTTTTTAATCAAAAATGATTTTTTTTTCTTCAAAAATGATTTTTTTTTTTCAAAAGTAATTTTTTTTTTCAAAGGTCATTTTTTTTTTCAAAAATGAATTTTTTTATTTCAAAAATAATTTTTTTTTCGAAATTATTATTTTTTTTAAAGTAATTTTTTTTTCAAAAATAATTTTTTTTTTCAAAAATATTTTTTTTTTTCAAATATATTTTTTTTTCAAAAATAATTTTTTTTTTAAAAGTAATTTTTTTTTCAAAAATATTTTTTTTTTCAAAAATAATTTTTTTTTTTTCAAAAATAATTTTTTTTTTTTCAAAAATATTTTTTTTTTCAAAAATATTTTTTTTTTTTCAAAAATGATTTTTTTTTTTCAAAAATTATTTTTTTACTTTTTTCAAAATTTTTTTTTTTTTTTCAAAAATATATTTTTTTTTACATGGGGCGGTCATAATGTTTTGGCTGATCATGGGGTGGTCATAATGTTTTGGCTGATCATGGGGTTGTCAGCTTTTGTCACTTCCCACTCTAGTTTTGAACATTTCGCCATTCATTTCTATGGGACCAATTTCGCCGCAAAAACGTAATTTCGTGGACCATTCGGCAAAACATTCCACAAAGTAATAACACACCAATCGGGAACAATCCGCTCGTTTCGGTATATTATTTGTCTCTGTAGTGTGAAAACTGTGGGAGGAGTCTACAAGCATTATCAAGTCTAGCAGATGAAGTCACATGCATTTGGGGTGTCTCAGCATCTTGTGTTTACAACCACTGTTTCCTAGCAACGCTCATGCCCTGTTTATGCTTCCCAAATACTGCTTCATCAAAACTGCCCCATCAGAATTACCCCATCAAAACTGCCCCATCATATTCCTCTATTATAAATCAGTACATGGTGTGTCTGTCCCCTCCCCCGGGCTCTGTAATCAGCTGAGATGCTCCAGCCACCTTCCCCCCTGTGTATAACAGAAGCTTTGGTAACCATGGCAACAAAACAAACACTAACAGTACACTCTGATTAATGGCTAAAATTTCCTGAAATGACCTCTAAACAAATGGCCGTATTTTAAAAACTATACATCCTACAGCGAAGATCTTTATATTGTGAGAATCACAAGACCCAGACCTAGATTTTGATGTATAGTATGTCTCCGAAATATTAAAAATGAAGGCACAGTCGCAGTTTAGAAATTGCCCTTCAAATTTGGAGGGGGCTAGAGTGTAGTTTCAATGAATGTCAATGGACGGCGTGAGTTGCAAACAAATGGTCATATTGTGAAAACTATCAGGACTATGGCTTAGCCGTGGACATGTTTAGTGGCAGCAGGGATAGCTGAACGTTTTGATATAAGATTTGTGTAGGTGAGCTTGAAAATGAGGGAGTGGTGGCAGTTTAGAAATCATGTTCTGATTTTCCAGCTTTTGTCATCTCCCACTCTAGTTTCCCCATTCATTCCTATGGGACCAATTTCGCCGCAAAAACGACGATATTTCGTGAACCATTCGGCGAAACGTTCCACAAAGTAATAGCACACCATTCGGGAACAATCCGCACTTTTCGGTATATTACTTGTCTATGTAGTGTAAAAACTGTGGGAGGAGTTAGGGTGGTAAATTTGGCTATAATAACTAGAAAATGCATTTCCTGGGGAAAATGCGTGGGAATGCTGAATTGCTAAAACGGCCCCCAGCAAAACTGCACCATCATATTGCCACCATCAAAACTGCCCCATCATATTGCCACCATCAAAACTGCCCCATCAGAATTGCCTCATCAAAACTGCACCATCATATTGCCACCATCAAAACTGCCCCATCAAAAATAATTTTTTTTTTTTCAAAAATATTTTTTTTTTTTTTAAAAATAATTTTTTTTTCAAAAATTATTTTTTTTTTCAAAAATATTTTTTTTTTCAAAAAATTTTTTTTTTTCAAAAATTTTTTTTTTAAAAATTTTTTTTTTCAAAAATGATTTTTTTTTTTTTTAAATATTTTTTTTTTTCAAAAATATTTTTTTTTTCAAAAAATTTTTTTTTTCAAAAATATTTTTTTTTTTCAAAAATAATTTTTTTTTTTTCAAAAATAATTTTTTTTTTTCAAAAATGATTTTTTTTTTTTTCAAAAATAATTTTTTTTTTTCAAAAAAAATTTTTTTTTCAAAAATAATTTTTTTTTTTTCAGAAATATATTTTTTTTTTCAAAAATCTATGTAGTCTATGTAGTGTAAAAACTGTGGGAGGAGTTAGGGTGGTAAATTTGGCTATAATAACTAGAAAATGCATTTCCTGGGGAAAATGCGTGGGAATGCTGAATTGCTAAAACGGCCCCCAGCAAAACTGCACCATCATATTGCCACCATCAAAACTGCCCCATCATATTGCCACCATCAAAACTGCCCCATCAGAATTGCCTCATCAAAACTGCACCATCATATTGCCACCATCAAAACTGCCCCATCAAAAATAATTTTTTTTTTTTCAAAAATATTTTTTTTTTTTTTAAATATTTTTTTTTTTCAAAAATATTTTTTTTTTTCAAAAAATTTTTTTTTTCAAAAATATTTTTTTTTTTCAAAAATAATTTTTTTTTTTTCAAAAATGATTTTTTTTTTTTTCAAAAATAATTTTTTTTTTTTTTTTAATATTTTTTTTTTTCAAAAATATTTTTTTTTTTCAAAAAATTTTTTTTTTCAAAAAATTTTTTTTTTCAAAAATAATTTTTTTTTTTTTCAAAAATGATTTTTTTTTTTTTTCAAAAATAATTTTTTTTTTTTCAAAAATAATTTTTTTTTTCAAAAATAATTATTTTTTTCAAAAAAAATTTTTTTTTCAAAAATAATTTTTTTTTTTTCAGAAATATATTTTTTTTTTCAAAAATATATATTTTTTTCAAAAATAATTGCTGAATAGCTAAATTGCTAAAATGACCGCCATCAAAACTGCCCCATCAGAATTGCCACCATCAAAACTGCCCCATCATATTCCTCTATTATAATCAGTACATGGTGTGTCTGTCCCCTCCCCCCGGGCTCTGTAATTAAAGCTGAGATGCTCCAGCCACCTCCCCCCCTCTGTGTATAACAGAAGCTTTGGTAACCATGGCAACAAAACACACACAGTACACTCTGATTAATGGCTAAAATTTCCTGAAATGACCTCTAAACAAAAAGCTTTTTCTCAAAAACTGTAAAAGATATCAAACTGAAAAGATATAGCCAGATAGCTGAATATTTTGTGAACATTTTAAAGTTTGTTTGGTGTCTCTAGGTGAAAGTATGAAGGAGCTGAAACTTTTGGGAGCGGAAGAAAAATTTAAGGATTTCAAGCATGCTCCCATTGACTTCAATGTTAAAAAAAGTGATAAAAAGCTTAATATTTTAAAAAGTATAAATGGTAGAAAAAAAGTTGAAAAAGAGCACACCTCAGCTAAAAGAGACGAACATTTTGATAGTTGAATGGTTTTAATAGCTGAAAGTATGCAGAAGTTACGCATTACCGAAAAACGTACGGAATAAAATTAAAAACTAGAAAATGCATTTCCTGGGGAAAATGCGTGGGAATGCTGAATTGCTAAAACGGCCCCCAGCAAAATTGTCCCCATCATATTGCCATCAAAACTGTCCCATCATATTGCCACCATCAAAACTGCCCCATCAGAATTGCCCCATCAAAACTGCACCATCATATTGCCACCATCAAAACTGCCCCATCAGAATTGCCCTATCAAAACAGCCCCATCATATTGCCACCATCAAAACTGCCCCATCATATTGCCACCATCAAAACTGCCCCATCAGAATTACCCCATCAAAACTGCCCCATCATATTCCTCTATTATAAATCAGTACATGGTGTGTCAGTCCCCTCCCCCGGGCTCTGTAATCAGCTGAGATGCTCCAGCCACCTCCCCCCTGTGTATAACAGAAGCTTTGGTAACCATGGCAACAAAACAAACAGTACACTCTGATTAATGGCTAAAATTTCCTGAAATGACCTCTAAACAAATGGCCGTATTTTAAAAACTATACATCCTACAGCGAAGATCTTTATATTGTGAGAATCACAAGACCCAGACCTAGATTTTGATACATAGTATGTCTCTGAAATATTAAAATTGAAGGCACGGTCGCAGTTTAGAAATTGCCCTTCAAATTTAAAGGGGCTAGAGTGTAGTTTCAATGAATGTCAATGGACGGCGTGAGTTGCAAACAAATGGTCATATTGTGAAAACTATCAGGACTATGGCTTAGCCGTGGACATGTTTAGTGGCAGCAGGGATAGCTGAACGTTTTGATATAAGATTTATGTAGGTGGGCTTGAAAATGAGGGAGTGGCGGCAGTTTAGAAATCATGTTCTGATTTTTCAGCTTTTGTCCCCTCCCCTGGGCTCTAATCAGAGCTGAGATGCTCCAGCCACCTCCCCCCCTGTGTATAACAGAAGCTTTGGTAACCATGGCAACAAAACACACACAGTACACTCTGATTAATGGCTAAAATTTCTTGAAATGACCTCTAAACAAAAAGCTTTTTCTCAAAAACTGTAAAAGATATCAAACTGAAAAGATATAGCCAGATAGCTGAATATTTTGTGAACATTTTAAAGTTTGTTTGGTGTCTCTAGGTGAAAGTATGAAGGAGCTGAAACTTTTGGGAGCGGAAGAAAAATTTAAGGATTTCAAGCATGCTCCCATTGACTTCAATGTTAAAAAAAAGTGATAAAAAGCTTAATATTTTAAAAAGTATAAATAGTAGAAAAAAAGTTGAAAAAGAGCACACCTCAGCTAAAAGAGACGAACATTTTGATAGTTGAATGGTTTTAATAGCTGAAAGTATGCAGAAGTTACGCATTACCGAAAAACGTACGGAATAAAATTAAAAATAAATAAAATCGAACTAGAAAATGCATTTCTTGGGGAAAATGCGTGGGAATGCTGAATTGCTAAAACGGCCCCCAGCAAAATTGCCCCCATCATATTGCCATCAAAACTGTCCCATCATATTGCCACCATCAAAACTGCCCCATCAGAATTGCCCTATCAAAACAGCCCCATCATATTGCCACCATCAAAACTGCCCCATCATATTGCCACCATCAAAACTGCCCCATCAGAATTACCCCATCAAAACTGCCCCATCATATTCCTCTATTATAAATCAGTACATGGTGTGTCTGTCCCCTCCCCCGGGCTCTGTAATCTAAGCTGAGATGCTCCAGCCACCTCCCCCCCTGTGTATAACAGAAGCTTTGGTAACCATGGCAACAAAACAAACAGTACACTCTGATTAATGGCTAAAATTTCCTGAAATGACCTCTAAACAAATGGCCGTATTTTAAAAACTATACATACTACAGCGAAGATCTTTATATTGTGAGAATCACAAGACCCAGACCTAGATTTTGATACATAGTATGTCTCTGAAATATTAAAATTGAAGGCACGGTCGCAGTTTAGAAATTGCCCTTCAAATTTGAAGGGGCTAGAGTGTAGTTTCAATGAATGTCAATGGACGGTGTGAGTTGCAAACAAATGGTCATATTGTGAAAACTATCAGGACTATGGCTTAGCCGTGGACATGTTTAGTGGCAGCAGGGATAGCTGAACGTTTTGATATAAGATTTGTGTAGGTGGGCTTGAAAATGAGGGAGTGGCGGCAGTTTAGAAATCATGTTCTGATTTTTCAGCTTTTGTCCTCTCCCCCCGGGCTCTGTAATCAGAGCTGAGATGCTCCAGCCACCTCCCCCCTGTGTATAAGAGAAGCTTTGGTAACCATGGCAACAAAACACACACAGTACACTCTGATTAATGGCTAAAATTTCTTGAAATGACCTCTAAACAAAAAGCTTTTTCTCAAAAACTGTAAAAGATATCAAACTGAAAAGATATAGCCAGATAGCTGAATATTTTGTGAACATTTTAAAGTTTGTTTGGTGTCTCTAGGTGAAAGTATGAAGGAGCTGAAACTTTTGGGAGCGGAAGAAAAATTTAAGGATTTCAAGCATGCTCCCATTGACTTCAATGTTAAAAAAAAGTGATAAAAAGCTTAATATTTTAAAAAGTATAAATGGTAGAAAAAAAGTTGAAAAAGAGCACACCTCAGCTAAAAGAGACGAACATTTTGATAGTTGAATGGTTTTAATAGCTGAAAGTATGCAGAAGTTACGCATTACCGAAAAACGTACGGAATAAAATTAAAATTATTAAAAATAACTAGAAAATGCATTTCCTGGGGAAAATGCGTGGGAATGCTGAATTGCTAAAACGGCCCCCAGCAAAATTGCCCCCATCATATTGCCATCAAAACTGTCCCATCATATTGCCACCATCAAAACTGCACCATCAGAATTGCCCTATCAAAACAGCCCCATCATATTGCCACCATCAAAACTGCCACATCATATTGCCACCATCAAAACTGCCCCATCAGAATTGCCCTATCAAAACAGCCCCATCATATTGCCACCATCAAAACTGCCCCATTATATTGCCACCATCAAAACTGCCCCATCAGAATTACCCCATCAAAACTGCCCCATCATATTCCTCTATTATAAATCAGTACATGGTGTGTCTGTCCCCTCCCCCGGGCTCTGTAATCAGCTGAGATGCTCCAGCCACCTCCCCCCCTGTGTATAACAGAAGCTTTGGTAACCATGGCAACAAAACAAACAGTACACTCTGATTAATGGCTAAAATTTCCTGAAATGACCTCTAAACAAATGGCCGTATTTTAAAAACTATACATCCTACAGCGAAGATCTTTATATTGTGAGAATCACAAGACCCAGACCTAGATTTTGATACATAGTATGTCTCTGAAATATTAAAAATGAAGGCACAGTCGCAGTTTAGAAATTGCCCTTCAAATTTGGAGGGGGCTAGAGTGTAGTTTCAATGAATGTCAATGGACGGCGTGAGTTGCAAACAAATGGTCATATTGTGAAAACTATCAGGACTATGGCTTAGCCGTGGACATGTTTAGTGGCAGCAGGGATAGCTGAACGTTTTGATATAAGATTTGTGTAGGTGGGCTTGAAAATGAGGGAGTGGCGGCAGTTTAGAAATCATGTTCTGATTTTCCAGCTTTTGTCCCCTCCCCCGGGCTCTGTAATCAGCTGAGATGCTCCAGCCACCTCCCCCCCTGTGTATAACAGAAGCTTTGGTAACCATGGCAACAAAACACACACAGTACACTCTGATTAATGGCTAAAATTTCTTGAAATGACCTCTAAACAAAAAGCTTTTTCTCAAAAACTGTAAAAGATATAAAACTGAAAAGCTATAGCCAGATAGCTGAATATTTTGTGAACATTTTAAAGTTTGTTTGGTGTCTCTAGGTGAAAGTATGAAGGAGCTGAAACTTTTGGGAGCGGAAGAAAAATTTAAGGATTTCAAGCATGCTCCCATTGACTTCAATGTTAAAAAAAAGTGATAAAAAGCTTAATATTTTAAAAAGTATAAATGGTAGAAAAAAAGTTGAAAAAGAGCACACCTCAGCTAAAAGAGACGAACATTTTGATAGTTGAATGGTTTTAATAGCTGAAAGTATGCAGAAGTTACGCATTACCGAAAAACGTACGGAATAAGAAGAAGAAGAAAAATAATAAAAAAACGAATAACAATAGTGGGACTGCTAAAGCATTCCCACTAATAAATAAAATCGAATAACAATAGTGGGACTGCTAAAGCATTCCCACTAATAACAATGGTGGGACTGCTAAAGCATTCCCACTAATAAATAAAATCGAATAACAATAGTGGGACTGCTAAAGCATTCCCACTAATAAGAACTAGAAAATGCATTTCCTGGGGAAAATGCGTGGGAATGCTGAATTGCTAAAACGGCCCCCAGCAAAATTGCCCCCATCATATTGCCATCAAAACTGTCCCATCATATTGCCACCATCAAAACTGCCCCATCAGAATTGCCTCATCAAAACTGCATCATCATATTGCCACCATCAAAACTGCCCCATCAAAAAATATTTTTTTTTTTCAAAAATATATTTTTTTTTTTCAAAAATATTTTTTTTTTTTCAAAAATATTTTTTTTTTTCAAAAATATTTTTTTTTTCAAAAATATTTTTTTTTTCAAAAAAATTTTTTTTTTTCAAAAATAATTTTTTTTTTTCAGAAATATTTTTTTTTTTTCAAAAATATATATTTTTTTTCAAAAATAATTGCTGAATAGCTAAATTGCTAAAATGACCGCCATCAAAACTGCCCCATCAGAATTGCCACCATCAAAACTGCCCCATCATATTCCTCTATTATAATCAGTACATGGTGTGTCTGTCCCCTCCCCCCGGGCTCTGTAATTAAAGCTGAGATGCTCCAGCCACCTCCCCCCCCTCTGTGTATAACAGAAGCTTTGGTAACCATGGCAACAAAACACACACAGTACACTCTGATTAATGGCTAAAATTTCCTGAAATGACCTCTAAACAAAAAGCTTTTTCTCAAAAACAGTAAAAGATATCAAACTGAAAAGATATAGCCAGATAGCTGAATATTTTGTGAACATTTTAAAGTTTGTTTGGTGTCTCTAGGTGAAAGTATGAAGGAGCTGAAACTTTTGGGAGCGGAAGAAAAATTTAAGGATTTCAAGCATGCTCCCATTGACTTCAATGTTAAAAAAAAGTGATAAAAAGCTTAATATTTTAAAAAGTATAAATGGTAGAAAAAAAGTTGAAAAAGAGCACACCTCAGCTAAAAGAGACGAACATTTTGATAGTTGAATGGTTTTAATAGCTGAAAGTATGCAGAAGTTACGCATTACCCAAAAACGTACGGAATAAGAAGAAAAATAATAAAAAAACGAATAACAATAGTGGGACTGCTAAAGCAGTCCCACTAATAAATAAAATCGAATAACAATAGTGGGACTGCTAAAGCATTCCCACTAATAATATATATGTGAGATAACAGTAAGTGGTCTTGCTATGCAAGAACACTTTAAAAAAAAGCATTTTTACTGGCCAAATAGAAATGTCTTTTTTTTTGCACTGTACATGTTTCCCAGGGCTGTGTCCAACTCTTTACCTATTGGCCACTCAAATATATGCACTTCACCTGCTCTGGAATTCTGCCTTAAGGATGGCAATTCTGCCTTTTTTTGTTTTTGTCAATTTAATCTTTGCTTTTTGTTAATGAATTGGCTTTTACAAAATGCAAATTCAGATTATTGTTGGAGGTTGGTGATTGAAATCAGATGTTTGAAATCTGCTTCTCTTTTGCATGAGTCTAATTTTGTATAAACAGTTGAAATATGGTGACACCTACAAGTGTCATGCAATAAAGCTGTCATTTAAAAGAAAAACGTTAGACTAAGAAAAATACATAATGACAATTTTACAAAAAAATATGCAAAATATTCTTATACTAAGGACATTTTAATAATAACTGTAGTATAATGATGCAAATAAAACAAAGCAGCATGTTTATTTGATGTACTTCTAAATAATGCTGGCCCAACCTTTTTTCATTTCATTGTGGTTTTTGGATCAGCTTCTATTAACTTCTATTAACTCTTTTGCTGCCAGGGTTGTTTTTGTGTTTTTTATTGCACACATGTTTAAAAAATAATTTTAGGCCTGAAGCTTAGTTAAAATCCCCAAACATTATATTATTTCTGAAAGCAGACACCCTAGAGAATAAAATAATGGTAGTTCCAAGTTTTTATGTTACACAATATTAGCACAATGATTTATGAGATGCAACATTTTAACAAAAGTTAAAGCAGTATTAAACCCAATACCAAAATGTGATATATTGAAGCTTACCAATCAATAGATGTGGTGTTTGCATTCATTTTTTTAGGCTTGTTTCTCCCTCTGTGCTCACTTGGTGATCTGGCCAGTAACACACATCCTGTATTAGAGTGTCCCCCACTCTGAATGAAAGAGCAACAGAGACACATTTGGACAGCAGAATTTTCAGTCTATGGGGAGGGGAGTGTTAGATGTACTTGCAGATTTAGCTAACAAACTGAATCCAAACTCCAGGTAAAACTGTTTAGGCAGTTACAGCAACTCTTCCATTTGTTTTGGATTCTACATACATAATTAAAAGCCGATCATTCTAATCACCCTTGTCAATGGTAAATTGTAGGGGAGCACAGCTGTGCATGTGCAGTAGGATGCATTAAGGTGAAAAAACACGAGGGTTTACAACCCCTTTTACATTTTTAACTTTATCATACAGTGCAGGTGACAGGTTTTCTTTAACCACCTGACCTCCAGAAGATTTATCCCCCCCTTCATGACCAGGCCATTTTTTGTGATACGGCACTGCGTTACTTTAACTGACAATTGCACAGTTGTGCGACGCTGGACCCAAATTAAATTACATTTATTTTTCCTCCACATTTGATCCCCACTGCGTTTTTTTTATTTTTTGCGCTATAAACAAAAATAGACCAACAATTTTGAAAAAAAACAAAAACAATATTTTTTACATTCTGCTATAAAACACATCCAATAAAAAACATAAAAAAATAGAAATTTCTTTATAAATTTAGGCCAATATGTATTCTGCTACATGTTTTTGGTAAAAAAATGCCAATAAGCATATCTTGATTGGTTTACACAAACGTTATAGTGTTTACAAACTATGGGATATATTTATGTTTTTTTTTTTTATACTAGTAATGGAGACGATCAGGGACTTATAGAGGGACTGCAATATTGCAGCGGCCAATCGGAAACTAACTGACACTTTTGACACTTTGTGGGAACCAGTGACACTATTATGCCACGTACACGCGATCGCACATTGATCGGACATTCTGACAACAAAATCCATGTTTTTTTTCTGATGGATGTTGTTGTCTTGCATACACACGGTCACACAAATGTTGTCGGAAATTCTGAACGTCAAGAACGCGGTGACGTACAACGCGTACGACGAGCCGAGAAAAATGAAGTTCAATAGCCAGTGCGGCTCTTCTGTCGGAAAATGTGAGATCCAGATCTCAAATTTTGTTTGTCGGAAATTCCAGTGGAAAATGTCCAATGGAGCCTACACACGGTCGGAATTTCCGACAACAAGCTCCCATCTAACATTTTCCGTCGGACCATGTGTATGCGCCATTACAGTGATCAGTGCTAAAAATATGCACTGCCACTGTACTAATCACACTGGCTGGGAAGGGGTTAAACATCAAGGGCGATTACAGGGTTAACTGTGCCTACCAAAAAAAACACCAAAGGAAAAACGCACCTACAAAGGCTATCGATTGCAATACAAAATTGTATTTATTGGACATGCATGTAAAAAGTAACCATGGCAAAGATGGGAAACCCCTTCAGCACATATACCCCTCCCCTTGGCCCTACACCCAACACAACCCACCTCACTCTGATCTGAATTTAATCAGAGTTAGATGGGTTGTGTTGGGTGGGGGACCAGGGAGGAGAGGTATATGTGGGGAGGGAATTTCCAATCTTTGTCATGGTTGCTTTTTACATGTATGTCCAATAAATACAATTTTGTATTGAAATCGATAGCCTTTGTAGGTGCGTTTTTCCTTTGTTGGATTTTGGACATTCATATTTTGGAAGCACCTCCCCTCATTTAATAGGGATTAGGCACCTTTTTCACAACACTCCCAGGATCCATACACGTGTGTTTTCTTTTTTTTCTTAACTGTCTGCCTAGCCAGTGTTTTTGTGTACACAGTGTGCTGCTTTTACTAGGGGGAGAGATGGATTATGTTCCCTGCTTTGCAGAGACACAGAATACATCCCTTCCCCCTGCCAGAACTGAGATATGCCTTGTTTACATAGGCATAGCTCAGTTCTCTGTGTATTTCCGTCGATCGGCAAGTGCCCGGAGGACATCGAGTGCCTGGCACCCGCAGATCAGCTTCTTGTCAGGACCTGTGTCCTTGCTTGAGTCACCTGCTGGTGGCACTATTGAGTTAAAAAGCCAAAGGGTATAGTTCTGGTGGCCACCAGCGGCTGTCTCCCAGCAGATGGACCATACAGGTCATTAGGGGTTATATAAGCCCGCCTTGCAGCTAGGACCAGTGCTTCAGTATTTTCCCTGCAAGCCGTGTCCCTGCCTGAGCCTGACCTGTTCCTGTCTCTTGTCCTGAATCCTGATCCAGAGACCTGTCCCTTGGAACCAGCTTCCTTTACTGACCTTATGCTCCCAGGTACCTGGCCTCCTGTTCCCCTTTTCTCTTGTCCTTGTCTTGTTTTGCTTATGTGTGTTCTCTTCACTTGTATATAGTTAGTTAGATAGTCAGTTAGGTGTTATATAAGGTTTGCTGTGTTCATTTACTTTTCATTTACTTGTTTATGGTTTACTGGTGTTGGTTTTCAAGCGTTTCATTATCTTTAATAAATATACATTTTCACTCATTCATCTGGTCCTGATTGCTTTAAGTGCAGCCAATGGATCTGATTAAGTCTGAGCACTTGCTAATTGCTGCAAGATGCATTCTGAAGAGGTTTTGTATTTTTCGCTACTCATAACAGAAGACAGGGATTATTGTCGCCAAATTTTGAAAGCGCAGACTAGGGAGCAATTGTTGGAATGCATCCATCTGGCTCATGCTTTTGTTGATGAAGTCAGATTTTTATTTGAAGGGATTCAGCCACTCATTTAAATCTGTTCAGAGTTGGCTCTGTCTAGTGCCCCTAATGGTGGTAATGATTATTCTCCTCCTTTTAGTGTGGCTCAGGTGGAATACTTGGTTTAGTTATTGGAGGATTAATCAGACTTTTTCTTTGAACACTACTCAGCATGTCCCTAACAGGTGCTAGTAGAATGTGTTAATGCAGTGCAATCTCTGGTCAGACAGGAAATATGTAAATTAGATTTTGTGCAACCATTATTACAGCCATGGTCAAATTTATTGCACTCAGCCTCTGTCAGCTTGCAACTACCCATTCCTGTGGCTAGATTCCTTTCCTTCCTAGATATCTTTCTCTCCATCACCCACAGCAACCACAGTTGCAGTCCAATATACCAACTAAGTACCAGTACCCTGTTTCAACCTGCTGCACCTACCCTGCCTTTAACCTTTCTACCTCTTCTCCGCTGCCTGCAATAATTCCACAAAAATTCCCCTCAGCAACTGCTTCCTCTGTTTTACGTTCCTCCTGCTTTTCTCTTCCATCAGCTGCACCCACTACCTACAGCCCTGCATCCACATACAGAACTTCAGTGGCTAAACCTAAAAAGAAACTCAAGTTTTTCCCAACCCGCACAACCCTGCCACTATCCAATCCTGCCTCCACACCAGCAAATCTGCTCCAGTCTGCCTTTATGTCAGCTACTACAGTCCAGCCCGCCATGATTCCAACTGCTCCAGCCAGGCTTGCCACCACACCTGCCACTTTGGTTCAGCCTATGATAACTGGACTTTCTGCTTCAGACCTGCCTGTTGCTATCCCACCTGACAGTACTGGTTCTCTGTCCACCATCCAGTTTGGCCCTATGGACTCTTTGCTGGCTAATTCAATGGACCTCACTGATCCTGTTCCTGATGCCCTGTCTGGTGGTCCTGTTTCTGATGTGCTGTCTGGTGGTCCCGTTCCTGATGCCCTGCCTGGTGGTCTGATTCCTGATGCCCTGCCTGGTTGTTCCATTTCTGCTGCCCAGCTTGATGTGCCGCTACCCAGCTTGATGACCCTGTGCCCGCTGCCCAGCCTGATAACCCGGTGCTTGCTGCCCAGACTGATGACCTGGTGCCCACTGCTTAGCTTGATAACCCGGTGTCTGCTGCCCAGCCTGATGACCCAGTGCCTGCTGCCCAGCCCGATGAACCGGTGCCTGCTGCCCAACCTGATGACCCGGTGCTTGCTTCCCAGCCTGACAACCCATGCTTGCTGCCCAGCCTGACGACTCGTGCTTGCTGCCCAGCCTGACGATCCATTGCCCAGCCCGCTGACCAGTTGCCTTTTACTCAGCTGGCTGATTCGGTTCCTGATGCCCAGCTTGCTGGTGATACTTCCCTGCTTGATGCCCAGCCTAATTCTGATGCCCCTGTGTTGTCTGCCTCCGATGATTGTATGCCCGCTGCCCAGCTAGGTTTTGGTATCGGTCCCAAACTTCCAGGCCCTTGTGCTGGGGTGCATGATCCATTACCTGACTCGGGAGGCATGCCCCCCAGCATATTAAAATACTCTGGCCTTAAGAATGCTAAGAAGCCTGCAGACATGGAGGGAAAGCTTTATTGGATTTTTCCAGCACCCACATGGACTGTCTGGTTTATGGCAGAATGGAGCATCCAGAGGCCGCTCCTTAGGGGGGGGGGGGAGTCACCTGCTGGAGGCACTGTTGTGTTGAAAGCCAAAGGGTGTAGTTCTGGTGGCCACCAGTATATAGACCATACAGGTTGTTAGCCTGCACGTGATAGGACTGTTGGGGTTATATAAGCCTGCCTTGCAGCTAGGACCAGTGCATCAGTAATTTTCCTGCAAGCCGTGTCCCTGCCTGAGCCTGACCTGTTCCTGTCTCTTTCCGGAACCCTGAATCCTGATCCAGAGACCTGTCCCTTGGACCTGCTTCCTGTTTCCTTTACTGATCTTATGCTCCCAGTACCTGGCTTCCTGCTCCCCTTATCACTAGCCCCTGTCTTGTTTTGTTTATGTGTTTACCCTTCACTTGTATATAGTTAGTTAGATAGTTAGGTGTTATATAAGGTTTGCTGTGTTCATTTACTTTTCACTCACTTGTTTATGGTTTACTGGTGTTGGTTTTCAAGCGTGCCATTATCTTTATTAAATATATATTTTCACCTATTCATCTGGTCCTGATTCATCTAAGTGCAGCCAACTGATCTGATCACCCCTGCTGGATGCCTGCATGTGGTATCCGTGACACTTCTTTAAAGCGGTTGTATAGTGTTTTTTTTTACTTTTACCTACAGGTAAGCCTATAATAAGGCTTACCTGTAGGTAAAAAAAATATCTCCTAAACCTTTACGGTTTAGGAGATATTCCCCTTGCTATGCGCCGCTGACTGCAGCGGCGCATGCGCACAGGGGATTCTCGGCTGAAGCCCGGCAGCTGCCGGACCTTGCCGAGTAAGAAATCTCCCGTGCGCATGCGCGGGAGTGATGACATCGCGGCTCCAGCCACTCACAGCGCTGGAACCGCGATACCCGGAAGACACGCCGAGGCAACATGACAGCTCCCTCGGCGTGGACCAGGTAAGATACTGACGCCTCGTTCTAAGGTAAGTATTTCATAATGAGCTAGTATGCAGTGCATACTAGCTCATTATGCCTTTTGCTTTACAGGGTTAAAAAAAATTTAAAAAAATTTGCGGGTATACAACCGCTTTAAATTATCACAGCAAAAGTGGCCTGCCGGCAGCGCATGCGCCCTCTGCAGGCTAAACTGTAGAATTTTGTATATATATATTGTACGTGATTCTGCACAGGAGAGCCACCCTGTAGCAATAAAACTGCTGTGAGGCGGATGTCAGGTGGTTAAGGAAACATCACTCCAATAAAGCCAATTGAGCACAGAACATGTTTGATTAGCTCCGTCCTCAGCCACAGCAGCCAGCAAACAACAGCTTTAAAACCAGATGTGATGAAAGTGATGTCAAAAAGGAGGGGGGGGGTTTGGGACTTTAAGTGAGGTACATTATATGTACCTCTATCCCGAGTAAGTAACCAAAAAAGGGGGGGATGTGGGACTTTAAATGAGGCAATTGACTTGGAGGTAGGGTGGTTGGTAAGCATTATTTATTTGTAACAATAATATAAAAAAAACAGATAAAAAAATTTTCATATATCTGCACATACACATGGCATATATGTGTATATTCGAATGAATGTTATGTGTCTATAAATATACATACACAATGGTACATGTGTCTATTTAATGTGTCAAAAAAAAGGGCTGAAAAAAGAAAAAATTGTGCATACCTTATGTGTATGTGTATCCAGTGAATGGGCTGTGTGTGTTGCCTCCCTGGTGTCAAACACATAGTGAAATGGTAAGGCAATCAAGCTCACCTGCTTAGGTAATCCAGGTATGGGCCGGGTTCCCGACCAAAGGCCAACGTCCACAACGTGGAATGAGAATCAGAGTTGGCAGTGAAATCCACCACCGATGCAAGCTCTAAAGTGGAGCCCCGCCAACCCCATCTCCAGCGTGAGATGGACCAAGGACGTACCTGTACTGCGGCGTCAAAGGACACCGCAAACAGGTCGTATCATGATGCCGATCTGCAGGAGGGGCCCCCCCCCCCCCCGCAAATATCTCAACAGAGACTCAGAAGGGAAGCACTGGTGCGCATCTCAGCTCCGGAATCAAGACAAGAAAAAGGGGCACCCCCCATCCTCGACCAGCCTCAGTGTGGATATAGTCATATAGAAAAACAGAGGCTCAGTAGAAAAATATTTTTGATATATAAATAATTAGAAAAAATGGGCATGGTATCAAATAGTATATCTAATACAGATATTGCATATGTCATTAATACATTTTTATTATGTATTATGTTGATCAAATTGAATTATACTTATAGTACAATGTCAGGTATACCGCCAAGTGCCATAGACATGTCATAATAGATGTCTCGTGTGTGTGGACCCTATATAAGGTGCACTACCAACCAAAACAGACCTCACACATGGAGGGCAGGGGAACACTGCCAATCCAAAAAATCAATTGCCTCCATCCCTATAGCATATGTCAAAAAGGGGGGGAGTTTGGAACTTTAAATGAGTCACATTATATGTACCTCCATCTCGAGTATGTAACCAAAAAAGGGGGGATGTGGGACTTTAAATGAGGCAATTGACTTGTGGAGGTAGAGTGGTTGGTAAACATTATTTGTAGCATAAATATAAAAAACAGATAAAAAAAGTATTTGCACATACACATGGCAGAAACGTAATAGATACATATATGTCAACTTGGCAGCATATAAGAGATAGTAGGTAATAATAGAGTATAGTACACGGTATTTCCTATTAACAGGCATTGGTAACCCATATGCAACAGAGCTGCTGTAAGATAGATGCACATACACATGAATGGTTTCATACTACTCAATGAATTTTAAATGTATAAAAGATATATATGGGCCAGTGAATAGGTAGTAAGCCAGGCTTGACTGAGTACCCCATGGAAACTCGACGCATTTCATGGCTATCTGCCATTCATCAGGAGTTGGGTACAGAAGTAAGCTGTAAATACAAATGGATATGTAATATTAATTAATATGCAACAGAGCTGCTGTAAGATAGATGCACATACACATGAGTGGTTACATACTACTCAATGAATTTTAAAAGTATAAAAGATATATATGGGCCAGTGAATAGGCCCATGATGAAAGTGATGAAACCATAAGGGAGGAAACACTTCTTGTTTTCACTTCATCATAGGGAAGATCAGCAAGCAGATGTTCCCTGATTTCTGTCTGCTGTCCCTGCTGATACTTGCCATGGATGTCCTGGGCAACCAGGAGGGATAGGTGAGCTCGGGATCCATGGTGAGGGGGGGGGTGTCAGGTTGAGGTGGTGGCATGTTTGAGTGCCTGTGGAAGTGATCGGGAGGCTTTGTAGAGTGGAGTGGAATTCACTATCGGTTGGGGTCATTCTTACACAGAGAAGTGGCATGGAGCAGAATCATTTAGCAGGTTGTGAAGAAATAGTTGTGACCGTCACTGGTTTGCAACAACACACTAAGTAAAAATTGAATCTCTCAATATGTGCAGTCACAGAATGCAGGTGTTGATGGGCTTTTTGTAGTACTGTTCTTAAAATAAATTACAGTATTACTACCACAACTACAAATGAAAACCCATTACAACTATTATATTAATAATATATATATGAACATGGAATACAAATGATCACCAAACTGTGAACATGTCATTGCTTTTGCCTAGCTCTTGGAACATCTCATTTATGTTATTAGAACGAGTAATTTCATTCCCTATCTGCATCTGTTACTATGGCCACAAAACCAATTTAATATATTTATTTCCATCTCCTTTGTGTTTTCTAGTTCAGGATACGTCTATGTCTGATGAGGATATACATTGTAATATATGTTGTTGAGCTAATATGATTATTTTCATTTTTCACAAATCATGGTGTGCATTGTAATTAGGAACTCATTTTGTAATATTTGTTCTGCACAATCTGTTATCATGTATGTCAAATTAAAGTGCACTGTCTAGACATTGTGCTCTGTACAAGTATTTTTTTCCCCTATAAATATAGCTTATTATATAGTAAGAATAAAATCTATGAAAACTCTCAGTTCTCCCCAGCAGAAGTAATAACAAGATGGAAAAATTGAGATGGAATAAACACTATTTTATAATTTTGCGGCAGTATCTAAAGAAAATGTATATATTGCCAGGTCTTCATACCATAAAGAGAAGGAATAAGCAATGCAGACTGCATATACTAAATATGTGGTCACTTTAATGTGGAGTTTTGTGTCAATGGCTAAAGAAAACCTATATACTGAACAGCTATATATACAAAAAAGAGAAACAATTAGCAATTTAGACTTCATGTACTACATATTTAGTAACAATATTATATAATTTGTGGTCGCATCTAAGGAAATGTTTTTATTGAACGGCTCTACATACTTTTAGGCATTTAACCAGATTTGTACAGACAAAAAAATTTCATTTGCAAAAACGTATTCTCTAAATAAGATTATGCAAATGTATACATACAGCTTATCTATTAAATTCAAATAAAAACTTTGTCTCCTAAAGGCCCTTCTTTATGCAATAAATTCTAGCAACTGTTGAATAGGAGTGGGTATTGATGCTTAATGCCTTGCAGTGGCTGTCTTAAAGGTTGGTACTGTCCTTAGCAATGAGGTGGCCTACTTTCACACATAAAAGTACTCAGGGCACATATCTCTTAATTTGGCTTCTGTCAATATTTGTAAGATAAAACTCAATATCAAAATTTTACTAAACGTGTATCTTATGCGGATAAACAATATAACATTGCAGATGCTTGGAGGGTACTGCACAGATCATATAAAACTAGATGGTTAGGATTAAATATATATGGCTTTTAGTTTGACCAAGGATAAGTAAAAAGGAGACTATATTTTTCAGTTCTGATAGAATATAGGTGTATAATGTAAAAATAATGCATATCATTTGGAAATATTTAACTACAATGAGGCAGTTGTGCAGGTGTCTTGCAACTATTCATGCAAGTCTATAAGTCAAAGCTAATCTGATAAAGAAGACCCTCTTTTTATGGACTACTGAGTTATCTCATCAGGGTAGTCAGTCACGTTACCTGGTAAACATTGAAATGTAATTATGCAATTTTATTTTCAAAATAAAAAGAGCAAGCAATGAATAATGTAAAACTCACCTGAAGTTTATTTCAAGTAAATATTATACTTTCAACTCAAATGTGTGCATTTATAGAGTATTTTTTCCTAAAACCATTTAAAACGCAATGGGGTTGATTTACTAAAGGGAGAATGCGTTGATCATGGATAGGGATCCTAATAGAAGTGTAAATAGAAGAAGGTTCCCTTTAAATGTCAGCACCCCTGTATTTTTAACCCCCTATAGCATGGAATTCAATACAATTAGGAACACTGTCACTAGGTACCTTCCTGTGTTGCTTAATGACCCCATGTATGCTCAGATTTTGACAGGCGGCAACAAAACGGTGTCTCGTTGGGCCCCCACATTGGGGAGATATTTATGTCCCAGCTTATACACTAGTACCAGTCCAAGTTCTCATTGGCTGCAGTTTAAAGGTACTTTTAGATGCGGGAGTAAAACATGTGCCTACTGCTCTTAAATAAAGAAAGGTGATGTCGTTTGTTCAGCTACCATCAGTAACATTTTTAGGATTCCTTCATTCATTAACTGTAACAGGAGATTTCTGGTCTATGTCATCACTTGTATTTCATGTAACTTTCAATACGTGAGACGGACTACTCAACGGTTGAGAGACCGTCTCCACGATCACCTATATGATATCAAGAAGAACCATTCAACTAATATTGCTAGACATTGGAATGATATACATGGCAAAGATGTCTCGTGTTTAGTTATACAGGGGGTTGAAAGGATTACTGTGCCTATTAGAGGGAGTGATAGATTCATAACACTCTGCAAAAGAGAAGTGTTCTGGATATTCAGCCTCAATACCAGAAAGCCGGGGGGACTGAATTTTGAGTAGGACGTATCCCACTTCTATGATTAACTGAAGCATCCATCAATTTAGATACTCCCTTTGTGGCAATTGATCAGCTTTTTGGTATGTTCCATACTTTCTGTATATTCTGCACATCCAGCCCATATTTACAACTCATTTTTTATTGTTCTATCATATTATATCAAGAATATAGAGAAAGTTAAATTACCCATATGTACAGTAAAATAGATGGATGGTATGTGTCATGGTTATGCAATAGAGTTTTCTATGTCAGCTTACCTGTCTCCATGTGTTCATCTCTAAAGACCAGCTGCCTCTCACCTGACTGGTTTTATAACCTCTCCTCTAAGCATGGCCCCACCCCAGGCCCTATCAGGGAACCCTATATTAACCTGTGCACTGAAAGCCAGCAGTGCTGATCAACCATTGTGTGTTAGCCTCCGTGTGTACTTGCTGTGTTTCCCAATTCTGATTCCTGTTACCGACTTTGGCCTGTTCTCGACTCTCCCTGTCTGCTTGTTACCCTGACCTTTGGCGTGTTGTGTTTATCCTTGTCTGCTAGTCGCCCTGACCTTTGACTTACCCCTTACTTCCCTGTCGTTCCAGCCTGCTGCCTCCTTTCTCTTCTCCTGTAGTCTACGGTAAGCGTGAGCTGTGAGACCCTGGGGGCCGCGACCTGGAGCCAGACTGCAGCGCAGTCCATCCTCACCACTAGAGGCTCTGGTGAACACCCACTGGCTCTTAGACTCCGCACCCTGGGGAATCTATGCTCTAGCTCCCACTGGGATCCATGTTAGTTATCCTGTAGACCTGCTTCCTGAACCTTCCAGGGTTTAATCCGCAGCAGTCAGTCCTAGGGTCCACTACCTTAGCAGTGTACTTCTGACTCCTACAGAGTGCATCTGTCACCTGGTCCCAGGTGACCTGACAGTATGGTTATTGAATATACACATGTTGTTGAGGCAAGTTTGCTATATTTTAATACAGTCGGTTGTATTCCTGTGTAGTTTTTCTAAATTAAAGTAATGGTCCCTGTACATATATGTATATGTTCCTCATTGTTTTGCCATTTGGGTGGAGTTCCCCTTTGGACACCATTTGGTGAGCGTCGACTACATATATATATGTGTTCATGTTTTTTAGATTTTCACATATTTTTAAACGATGCATTTATGTTCATGTGCACATATCTATGTATAATTTTCACAAATTGTTTTTATTGGGTGTATTAGGTACATAGGCATGGTGTGTCATTCATTGGTGTACAAGTGCATCAAATGAAACTTGGAGATGGTTGGTAAGCAATCATTTGTAGTTCATTTGTTGGGATCCAAGATTTATTAACAATTTCTACCCTTAATTTTTGGGTTATTTTAACATGCTATTTGCACTGATCGCCTCCACACCCACTCCTCTTTTTATGTGTGTGAAAGCCTTGGAGGACTGCACCTGATCGCAATCTGGAAAGGATACATTTGGTCAGGTGACCAGTAAATTATGCATATAAAAGACAGATTACGGTAGGTGGTCCTACAGCTATGACTAGGCATCACTAACAGTGTGAAATGGGTCAGCTATCTTCAGCTGTACCTGTGCCTCTGTTGGTGTATGGATCATTTTATATCAATAAAGGTGTTAAATTGGAGTACGGCAAAGTGCAGTTGCACTCTGCAAGTGCAGTTGCTTCAGAGCTTAGTAAATGAGGTAAGGCTTCAATTTGCCAATAATACCCAATCACGTGCAAGGAAAAGAAAAAAAACAGCATTTTTGCTTGCACATGATTGGATGATGGAAGTCAGCAGTGCTTCTGCTCATTTACTAAGCTCTGGAGCAACTGCACTTGCAGAGTGCAACTGTACTTTGCAAAGTGCGCAGTCTTTTTGCCTTTAGTAAAAGGTTGGGGGAAGGAATATATAGGAGTCGTTATCTGGGAGGGAATAGAATAGTAGTAAAAATGTAGGGATGGAATAAAAGATATGGCAACCGGGATCTATAGTAGTGTATGGTCTGGCAAGAAAAGTGAAAATACAAAGCGTAAATACCGTATATACTCGAGTATAAGTCGAATTTTTCAGCACATTTTTTTGTGCTGAATGTACCACCCTCGACTTATACTGGAGTCAAGCACTTTTCTGCAGCAAAAAATTTCATTTTCCGAACCGACTTTGGGGCCCCGTATCTCAGGGCCACTTTGTGCTAGGAACCCCACATTTGGTGTGCAAACCCAGTGGAATTGGTACCACAACATATCCAAAGATGGGGTTCCTAGCACTAAGTGGCCCCGAGATACGGGGCCCCAAAATCGGTTCAGAAAATGTCATTCTCTGCTGCAGAAAAGTGCTTGACATTTTCTGAACCGACTTTGGGGCCCTGTATCTCAGGGCCACTTGGTGCTAGGAACCCCAAATTTGGTGTGCAAACCTAGGGGAACTGGTCCCACAACATATCCAAAGCTGGGGTTCCTAGGACCAAGTGGCCCCGAGATACGGGGCCCCAAACCCGGTTCGGAAAATGTCATTCTCTGCTGCAGAAAAGTGCTTGACATTTTCTGAACCGATTTTTGGGGCCCTGTATCTCAGGGACACTTGGTGCTAGAGACCCCAGCTTTGGATATTTTATGTTGCTAGTTCCACTGGGTTTGCACACCAAATTTGGGGTTCCTAACACTAAGTGGCCCCAAGATACGGGGCCCCAAAGTCGGTCAACTGTGTCCATCTGCAGCAATGCCATTTCGGGACCCTTTGGGTTCAGAGACCCCAAATTTTGGCTGCAGCTAGGGGGCATCTAGGAACCCTTAACTACCGAGTTTGAAGTTCGGGGGACCTATGGCTGCAAATAGGCACAGTGAGGCTGCAAATGGGCATTGTTGACCCTCTTTTCCACTTACAGTAGCTGTGCATTTCTCACCCTCGTCTTATACTCGGGTCACTACGTTTTTCCCATTTTTTTGTGGTAAATTAGGGCCTCGACTTATACTCGGAACGACTTATACTCGAGTATATACGGTATATGAATAAAATCATGGCTTCCCACTGGGTCAATGCTTTAAAACCTGGTAGTCATTGCCTTTAACTTTGTGTAGCGTTACTCACGTAGGAGCTGCTGAGTGATTGTGGCCCACCTGTCACCCTGCCCAGCCCGGCATTAACTTCCAGACACTCCAAGACAATGAACAAGTTCATTAGCTTTGTTGTTTGACCTTAGCAAAGTTCTTTATTACAGACAGGGACCGCAGGCCCCTATAGTGTAGCAAAAGAAAGTTCTGGTGCTAGCTACCCTCTTTGGTGCACTACTGATCCCAGTCAGCCCTTTGCGGACCCTGATACTCTTGGCTGCAGCGGCCTGACCTCACTGCCAGTAACACCACAGTCTCTCCCGCTGGCTCTACATCAATCTCAGAATGCACACTCCCAGTCCGCTCCGGCAGTGCTTGTGCTGTGTAATTTGGCCCCTGTATCACCTGACGTACCTGGCTAATCCTACCTGGTGCTGCCCTCCGCCTCTGTAAAATGACCATGGTTTATCATGGCTGCTGAGACCTAACACCATGGTCAGATTTTCATGCCTCCGTCATCTGCAACTCTCCCCCATCCTCTTCCCCCTTTCTCACTGCCTGTCAGCTAGTGACAGTGCCCGCCCCTCCCCTCCTGCTGCTGAAATTACTGTGTAAATTACACGCAATCTCCTCTGTTAGAAAGCGTTCTAGAAGAATCCAGGAGGTTCCAATTGCCTTTATTGAATCACTGTAATGACACCAGGGACACAAGCAAACAGTCACGTAGACACGTTTCATACATACATCTTGTGCTTAATCATTACTCTGCACTCACGTGACTCCTCACTGCTCCCCTCCTCTCCGGCTGACATCCTGGCTCTCTCCTCCTCTCCTCCCCTCCTCCAGACTGACATCAGCGGGGGATTCTTGGCACCTTCCACTGTAGCTGTCAGATGGGGATTGGGAGCAGCGAGGAGTCATGTGAGCGCCGAGCGGGGCTGTGAAATAAGGTAGAAAAGGGTACAGACACTGGGGCCTAGGACGTGTTCTAACAGCGGGGATTGCGTGTAATTTACTAAGTGGCTTAACAACCACTTTAAGCAGAGTCCAGGAAACCGGATATAAAATTCTGATAAGGTAGTACAAAGTCACCACTCTTCTAAATATAAGCTATCCATTGGTCTCCCCTGTTGCTGGAGATGTAATCGCTCCAGGGATTCCCTATTGCATATTTTCTTGGCCTGCCACTTTTTTTGTTCATTTTAGAGAGACATTCAAAGACTACTTGTACAACTCATGGGAACAGGGCTTCCGCAGCCCATCTCCTTCACATGACGCCACTAATCTAAACCTGGTATAAAAAATCCCTACTTATCCACCATTATCAATGCAGCGAGGTCATGCATACCACACGAAATGGAAAAGTTCTGCACCCCCCTCCATTGGCATGTTGCTCTTGATAGGTCTTCTATGCTGTTAATCTCATTAGCTAACTACCACACTGAAGTGTAGAGAAGGTAAATCTCCCTCCATCTGGTTTTACTGAAACAAGTGCAAGTCAATCCTAAAGAGGAGCTCCAGGCACCTGCAAAAAAAATATAAAAGTCAGCAGCTACAAATACTGTAGCTGCTGACTTTTTATATTAGGACATTTACCTATCCAGCAATCCAGTGGTGTCTTCACCCAAGCCGATTTTTTAACTGGCTACCAAGTGCTGCCGCCGGAATCTCCACTAAGGGAAACCGGTAGTGAAGCCTTGCGGCTCCACAGCTGGTTCCTTACTGCCCATGCGCGCTGCACTCTCTGATTGGGCCGGCTGCAGGGGAAGGAGGAGGGGGCCGAACCTGAGTTTGCCGTGGCTGTCAAAACCAGGTACCCGCTCCTCCCCAAAAGGTGCCAAATGTGGCAGCAGAGGGAGGGAGGAGGCAGACAAGTGGAGTTTCCCCTTTTGAGTGGAGCTCCGCTTTAAGCAGCACTCCATGGAATTTTTTTAACCTTCACAGTTGCCGACTGGCCCTAGGGAGAGGGAGGAGAAGGGGAAACACTTATATTTAGTCCTTCTCTTCCCTTTAAATTGTGTAGTCCCTCTTCTCTCACATATCTTTTTTCTCTTTCCCTCTCCCCTTTTGCTTCCCCCGTCTGGCACTTCCTTCTTCCTCAGTGTTCTTTCTCCCTTTTTATTCTATGCTCAATAATACAAAATTTCATCCACATTGACCTAGGAGACCACACCCAAATCCGTAGTTCAGAATGCCGAGATATCAGGTTGTAAATTTTTATTTATTTATTTATTTATTTATTTATTTTTTTTTTTTAAAGTTTTTATTGAGAAAATAATAGAATACATCAATCATCAAAATGAAAAAGGAGCACATCGCTCATCGAGTACAAAATGTAACGATAATACTTCATTTGTAAAAGATGACAACCAAAAATTTTAGGCAGATAGAGGCTTATAACACAACTGGATATCTAGTTATGGGCATCGAGAGTCCCGGCGTCGGAGCCCCTTCTGGGAACTAACTGCTCCGACAAGCCTGGTCTCCCCCAGCCCATCTCTCCACAAACTAGTGAATAATTGCCTAGAGTACAGATACACGCCTACAGAAACTGGAAAATGATAAAAGGGAGACAACCAAAAGGGGTTTGTTACACTGTAACCATGGAAGATCATATCAAAAACGCATTTTTACATTCGTTACTGGGAAAGAAATAAAATAAAAAAAATAAAAATAAGAAAGGAAGAGAACCAATTGGTCTGTCTATCTCTCAAGAAGGGTCAAATTTTGGTTTGATGATCTAGTCCATAACATGTTATGTTCAAAGGTTAGAAGGGTGTTACCTTTGATAATCTGCCCTGAGGCATATAGCCCAGATAATTAAAAGTACTGAGAGCTCGAGGGACCAATATAGATGTGTATAGAAGACAGGAGATTGAAAGGGGGAAAGGAGGAAAACAGGAGGGGTAGAGGGGATAGAGAGGATGAAAGGGTTAGTTGATCTTCAGGAGTTATGGGAAGGAAGTGCACAGGAGACCTCAAAGAGGGGGGGACCGATAGCCCCTCAGCTAAGGACCACTCCAGTGTACCATCTATCACACATACAAAGGATGCCCTACTAGATTTGCCCAGGGTTCCCAAATAGCGTTAAATTTATCAGTAGTATCTAGGATAATGTTGGAAATTTTTTCTTGCAGCATGATCCACGTGATTTTTTGCTTGGCTAACCGAATGGATACTTTCGGTGATTTCCAGGCCCTGGTGATGGTCATTTTGGCCCCCACTAGAATAAACTGGATCAGCTTCTGTGTATGTTTAGAGATTTTTGGTATGGGACCATTTAGCAAAGCAACAGTTGGGTCTTGTTGCAGAGTACAACCGCAAGTTCTGCGGATAAGGGAGAAGATCTTGTTCCAATACATTCTGATTTTAGGGCATTCCCATAGTATGTGTAAAAGAGACCCCATATGACCGCATCCTCTAAAGCAAAGAGGTGACGTTAGCGGATAGATTTTGGCAAGACGTGACGGAACCAAATACCAGTGTGTGAGAACTTTCAGCCCTGCTTCGCTAATTGAAGTATTAACCATACCTTTAAAGGAGCGGGCGAAATTAATATGCCACTTATCCAGGTCCCAGCTGAAGTCAAGATCTCGTTCCCAGCTTGTCATGTATGCTGCTTTTTCCGTGGGTTCCGCCAGGGATGAGTAGATGAGGGAGATACCCCCTTTGGTGTCCGAGGCTGAAGCACACCATTGTTCATAAGGCGTTACAAAGAGATGGTTTTCATTGTCCTTCCATACCCGATTTAAAAAATGAAGGAGTTGAAGGAATCTAAATTTTTCGGTTGGGGGCATTTCGAGTTTGGAGGTACAGTATGCTAGAGTGAGGGGACCATTGGAGTTGAAGAATTGCCCGATTCTATAAAGGCCCTTGTCCAGCCACCATTTAAAGGCCCGAATCTCAAGGCCAGTGGGAAAATTATGATTTCTGAAGATATGTGCCAGGGGGTGCCATGTGGAGATGAGGGGTTTGAACTTATGAAGGGCGTCACAGAGTTTCATTGAGTGAGATAATGTTGGTGCTAAAATAGGGGGACGTTTTTTGGGGATATTCCAGAGCAGGAAGTCTAAGGTGAAACCAGGAACCGCCTCACGCTCCATGCTCACCCAGTCTGGTTTGGGTCCTTTCATAAATATAATTGAGAATTGGCTCAATTGTGCTGCCTGATAGTACCACCACAGATTGGGGACCCCCAGTCCTCCCTTTTTTCTGGGCCTAAAAAGCACCTCTTTAGAAAATCTGTGGCCTTTTTTATCCCAAATAAAACGGATTATGGCAGATTGTAGGCGTTGAATGTGCGGTTTGGGGACTGGAATGGGTAAGGAACGAAAGAGATAAAGTAGCCTAGGTAGGAGAGTCATTTTTACTGCGTTCACTTTACCCAACCACAAGAGCTTATATAGTGACCATTGGGTCAGGTCGTCCGTGAGCTTTTTGATCATGGGGGGGAAATTATATTTATAGAGAGTATCTATGCCAGATGTAAGGTTAATACCAAGATAAGGGATTTAAGTGGAATTCCATGAGAATGGAAATTTACTCTTTAGGTTATTTACTATGTCTGGAGGGGTGGAAACATTGAGAGCGACTGATTTGGATACATTAACCTTAAGTCCGGAAGCTAATTCAAAGTTTTGTAGAAGTTGCAATATGTTGGGGATGGAGGTCATGGGAGACGTAACGAACAGGAGGACATCATCCGCGAATAGAGCGCATTTGTGGTAATTTTGCCCACAGCGAACTCCATGGATGTCTGGGTGTTGTCTAATCGCGATGGCCAAGGATTCTATAGCCATCGCGAAGAGAAGGGGAGAGAGAGGGCATCCCTGCCTTGTTCCTTTCTGTATGGAGAATTTATCTGATAAGTGTCCTAGTAGTCTCACCTGTGCCTTAGGTTGATGATAGAGGGCTCTTAATATATTGATAAAGTTAGGGCCGAAACCCCATTTACCTAAAATAGTGAAGAGATAGGGCCAAGCCACCGTATCAAACGCTTTTTGGAGATCTATGGAGAGGAGGAGGCCCCCCTGGGGAGATCCCCCATCCCACCCCGATCTCATTAGGGAGACTGCATTTATCGCTCTCCGTATCTGGTCCGGTCCCTGCCTCCCTGGTATGAACCCTACCTGGTCCTTATGTACGTAAGTATCTATAAAAGAAGCGAGTCTATTGGATAATATTTTTGTCATAAGTTTTAGGTCGTTATTAATTAACGAAATAGGTCTATAGTTACTGACATCGCTGGGATCTTTACCTGGCTTGGGTATAACTGAAACAAAAGCCAAATTGGCATTTGGGTCTAACTGTGATGCTTTAGCTAAGGAGTTAAAAAAGCGGGCCAGGTACGGAGAGAGGGAATCTATAAAAGTTTTGTAATAGTGGTTTGAGAAACCGTCTGGGCCTGGGGCTGAGTCCTTTCTGAGCCCTTTTATGACTGCTCGGATCTCAGATTCTTGGAATGGTGATTCCAGTATGGAGCGGTGAGATTCGGAAATTTTTGGCAATGGGATTTTGTCTAGAAAAGCATCCAACTTTTGTTGAGAGATTGGGCAATCGTCGGAATACAGATTGGCATAAAAGGATTGGAATGATTTAAGAATTTTACTTGGGTTTTGGGTTAGCGATCCGGATTGGGTTTTTATTTTAGGTAGGGCAAAAGACCTGTGTTTCGGGGTAAGTTTGGCCGCTAACTGGGGGCCAAATTTGTTCGATCGTAGATAGAAACTGCCGCTGAGCCAATGGAGGTGCTTTTCTGCGTTAGAAGTCAAAGCTGAGTTAAGAGATAGCCTAATAGAATCTAGCTTAGATAGAGATGTAGGATTGGGATTCAGTTTATGGGACTTGCTAAGATTTTTGTATTCTTTCTCTAGTTTCTTGATATCAATTTGCCTTTCTCTCTTTAATTTGGCTGCAAATTGGATCAATTTCCCTCTGATTACTGCTTTGTGAGCATTCCAGAGCGTGCTAGGGGAGATGTCTGCCGTGTCATTCAATAGAAAATACTCTTTGATATCCTTTTCTAGTATAGTACAGTGGACGGGGTTAGCTAGGATTTTCTCATTTAGGCGCCAGGTGCGTGGGCCAGATGGGGATAACGAATTGGATATTCCTAAGATTACTAGGGAGTGGTCAGACCACGGAACATCGTGGATGGAGGCTTGATTAGCAATTTGTATGTCAGAATTCAGTAAGAAAATGTGGTCGATTCTAGCATATGTCTTGTGGGGTGCTGAGTAGTGTGTGTAGTCCCTTGTTGCGGGGTTTAATTCCCTCCATGAATCAAGGAGTCCCACCGAGTGGATTAGTTTGGCAATCTGGAGGCTTTGTTTGGGGGGTCGTTTAAGGCGAGGGATCCCCTGAGCTGCTTTATCTAAGATCTGATCAAAGGTAATATTGGAGTCCCCTCCCATAATCACCCTACCCTCAAAATGGGGTGAGAGAGTTGCTAGTAAGGAGGAGAAGAATTTAGCTTGGCCTTTGTTGGGGGCATAATAGGAAATAAAAGTGTATAGATTACCTTCAATTAGACCTTTGATTAGAATGTATCTTCCATCATCATCTCGCACAGTTAGAGTGTGAGAGAAAGGGGTTTGTTTGGAGATTAGGATGGCTACTCCTCTCTTTTTCTCGCTAGCGTTTGCGAGAAAAAAAGTGGGGTATTTGTTGTGTAAAAAAGAGGGCGAATAGTTTGAGGGGAAATGTGTTTCTTGGAGGAGCACTACATCTACTCCTCTTGAGTGATAGCTTTGGAAAGCTTTGCGTCTCTTGACGGGTGAGTTGAGCCCTTGAGTGTTATGGGAGGCAACTTTAAGTGTCCTCTGTAAGGTAGGTGGGTCAGTCATTTTCACTAAGGGAGTAACTTTGGTGCATGAGGTGTGTTCCTACCCGGTTCCTTGATGATGCAGCATGGAGTCTGGGAGAGAGATCTTGCTGTCGCAGCGGAGGGCTCTGGATAAGGTCGGTCTCCTGTGCACTATCCTGAAATAAAAAAAAGGGGGAGGAGGAGAAGAAGGGGAAGAAGGGAGAGATAAGAGAATGAAAGAAGAGAGGAAGAATCATTAAATAATACATTCTAGTAACTTCAAAAAAAAACTAGGCGTAAAAGCCCAGAAAATCCAGGAACTGGACTGAAAAGTTCAGTTCGAGTCTGAGACCCAAAAACAAAAGGGTCTCAGAAAAACAAGAACAACCTCAGCCGAGGTTGTTAGTCTGGTGTAATCAGTGGGAGGGTCTCCCCTGATCACAACAGAGGAAGTGGCGATGCTAGCCCAGCCGAGCCGCCGGGGCCCCATCTAAAATGGAACAATGGAACCTAGTAAGTGTGAGCACAAAAAAATTTGAATAATATACCCATATAAAAAAAACACGGATTTAAACATGAGGAGTTGAGCCCAAACTCTAAGAGGTACGAGGGCAAATTACTGTTTTAAATGAAAATGACAAAACAAAACTCTCCATAGGGGAAGGACCATTAATAACCGGGAGGGGGGGTGGAGGGCAGGAACAGGGAAGTGAGAGGAAGGGGGAAGAAGTGAAGTGAGGTAAAAACTTATGCCTTGGTTTCCCCGTAAGTCAAAGTATCCTCAAGTGCGGTCCATTATGAAAACCGAGGATAGTTGTGGAGAAAAAAAAAAAAAAAGAAAGGGGGGAGGGGGGGTGGGGGAGGTGAGGGAAACAACCCGGAGTCATCTTCGTCCATCTTCATTGCAGTGAAGAGAGTGGGGGAAAATCAGGTGAGTGCGACCATTCTCACTATTGGATAAGTGGGGTCTGAAAGGGTGTATGCAATGTACACCATAGCTTCTCCTTCAGAGGGTACAGCCCTAGGGAGAAAAGGGAGTCACAAAGTCCTTAAAAAGCTGAAAAGGGATGACTTCATCTTGGAGGAAAGGAATCGCGGTGACGCTTCGTTTGCTGTTTGTTCCAGAGGGGGGTGATGGGGCTGCCTGGAGGGGGTCTCTTAGATGAACTTGACTTGGACGGAGGATCCTGGGGGGGAGCTTCTTGAGAGATGAATCCAAGTCGCAGGAGTAAGTGTTCGCCTTCTTGGAATGAGGAGAATCCATACGATCTTTCCTTATGTTGGAACTGAAGACGGAAAGGGAAAGTCCAGCGATATTTAATCGATTTCTGAGAGAGGATTTCAAGCAGAGGTTTTAAAGCTCTTCTCTTTAGGATTGTAGTTTTGGAGATGTCTGCGAAGATTTGAATCTTGTTGCCTTGGAAGGATAAGGCGTCCAGATTCCGAGATCTTTTCATGACCTCCTCTTTGGTCTCGTAATAGTGGGGCTTAACCACTATATCCCTCGGGAGCCCGTCCTGTCTGGGTGGTTGCAGCGCTCTGTGAGCCCTGTCAATCTCCAATTTGCGATCAGAGATATCCGGGATCAGTTCTTTCATGAAAAGCTGCACCGTGTCATGAGTATTAGTTACAGACTCAGGTATACCACGAAGACGGAAGTTTCCTCTCCGATTACGATTTTCCAAATCGTCAATCTTCCCTAAAGCTGTTTCAAGTTGATCTTGCATCAGGTGAATGCAGTCAGTATTCTGATTGGTGCGCGCAACCGTTTGATCGACTGCTTGTTCAATCAGGTCAATGCGGGCCCCCAAGCTCTGTAGGTCTGCCTTAATAGATGTGGTGATTTGTGCTGCATTTTGGGCCAGGCCTGTGGCCAGCATGTCTGAAAAGCAATTCAGAAGTTGTGCCATGTCTGACTGGTGGGGAGAGTTCAGCGGTGCTGCCTGTAGTATAGCAGGGGATGGGGCGGAATCATGCAGTGAGGGGATATGGAGCATATCAGTTAGGGTCCTGTTAAAAACTGAGTCTTTGCTTGTAAGATAGGCATTCTTGGGGGAGATGTTACTCCCAGAGGATCCTGGTGTGATGTTGGGAAGCTGATCTTCCTCTGGGATGTCAGCCATGATGACTCCGTCTCCTGTGTCTGCCTGTGAGGAGGTCGCAGCCGCCATCTTGGATGTAGTGGGGTCGGGTAGGCCAAAGGTGAGTTTCCTGCTAGCCGCTGGGCGCTGTGATCGGTTGGGCATGTAGATTTGTGCCCGCTAGCCTCCTCTACCAGCGGGTGTTAAGCAGGGACGGTTCCGCTCAACAATCCGGCGTCTGGGGACCGCGGAAGGCTCGGCTGTGACGGAGCTCCCGTTCAGAGCGTCTTCCCGGGAGTCCCGCGCATGCGCACTTCGTAAATTTTTATTTTTATCTTTTTGGCTAAAGTTCTGCCTCAAACTTTTTTTTTTTTAAGTGAGTACAGCTAAAGATCAGCATATCACATTAGATACCAGAATGCGGTTGTGTACCAAAATTTCCAGAAAAAAAAATTTACTTTAAATTTCTACATCTATGGGGTATTTCTACAAAAGGAATCAGCTTAAATAGCACATTGAAAATCTAAAATATAACAACATATATGACTATTTTTGCATCTGTTGTTTACCCAATTACAATAAAAGTAACTCTGTTTTAATAACCAGCATGCATAATTACAATGTAATGCTGATAGCACATCATGGCAGGGGTTTCAAATAAAATCAAATAACATTTCCCAGAAAACAATTAAAGGCTAACTGGAAGTGGATCACAGTGAAAAATAAGAACCCAGATTGAGAATGCTTGAATTTTAACTATGACAAATTGACGTGACATGATATTATTTCATTTTGCATGTTCTCTGCCTTCCATAGTCAAAGTGTTCAGTAAAATGCTGGAATATACTGGAAACTATTTGCATTGTTTCAACAAAAGGCACAAATTAGGAACAAAATAGTATATTTATGTAGTGCACCCCCCCCCCCCCCCAGGAGCAGCTTGTGAATTTGGTCCTATCTCCCCTCCCCCCTTTTAGTGTGTACACAGCCAGGAACACAGCATTTTCTTCATTCTTCCACTGGCTCAGAAAACAGCTAGGGATTCTTTTAAAGGCTGTTATTGGAACACGATGTTGGATAGGGATAGGTAGGGAAAAGGTAGCATAGAATACCCCAATGAACTGCAGCTGAACAACCTGAGGACTCCTGAACTTCTGGCTGTACTTCTCACACTGCTGGCTGCACTGCTGCACACTAAATGTCCCATAGGACTCCCAATGTACTCCCTCAGGAGGTAATAAACACTGCTTTTACCTGCAGGACTGGACGGAGGAACACTGCACACTTCTGCCCAGGCCTCATACTATTTATGGGCTCTCCATCCACCTTCTGGGTAAACCTCCCAGGGATTTGCTAAAGTCGATGAATAGTCAGGCTGCCTGCCCTGCCTTTCCTCCCACTATAGTTCCAGAATCATTCAGAAGACAGGGGAAGCAGCAGAACAGCAGCCTGTGAACCACTGAGCATCCCTAAATAATCAATCCCTGCTCCACTGAGTACAGGAAACTAAATTTGCCTAGCAGCCCACTCTAAACTAGGAAGGTGCTACATTTAAATTATTAAAGATGATTCAGGATATAGGTTTCATGTTACATGTATGCATGTTAAGTATTTTGTAAGTGTAACACTAATGCAGCATACACATGGGCGGACTTTTCGACCAGGCTGGTCCGATGGTCTGTCCAACGATCACACCAAAGTCCAACGGATTCGTATGTGATGACGTACGACTGGACTAAAATAAGAAAGTTGATCGCCAGTAGCCATTAGTTGCCCTAGCGCCAGTTTTTGTCCGTCGGACTAGCATACAGACGAGCGGACTTTTCGACCGGACTCGAGTCCGTCGGAAAGATTTGAAACATGTTCCAAATCTAAAGTCCATCAGATTTTTGACCAAAAAAGTCCGCTGCAGGTCCGATGAAGCCCACACACCGTCAAATTCGACCAGTCCAGTTGAAAAGTCCGCTCGTGTGTGCGTGGCATTAGACCAGTCAAACATGATTCAAACTCTTAATGGGCAGGCTGAATGTACCAAGTTGATCGATCGATCAACTAGGGTACAACCAGCCTGCTGGATTCTCTTGCGTGTATCGCTAGCGACTGCTATAGCCGCTAGCAATAATCATTGTCTTCTCCCAGTGGGGATGACTTCCTCTCCCCGCCAGAAGCAGACAATTGCTCCAAGCTTTTATCCCATTTACCACGATCCAGAGCCATCCTTTTCTGCCTTTTTGAACTGCAGCATATCAAAGCCATCCTTTTGAACTGCAAACACATCAGGTGACTGATTGTCAGCATAGGCTGAAGAGGTGATACTGTCTAGTGGGATTGCCACTAGGAATTTGCACAGTAGTTCAGATTATGGCACATATCTGTGGTTTATCACTGTCACTTTATTAGCAATTGTATATATTCTTTGTCAACATACATTTTTTATATATATCATTTTTATATGCTTAGAACGTATGTCACATGTGTTATATATTCATGATCACAATGTCACCGCACAGTCCACCTTTCACTTAGTACTACATTCACGGTTGTAGTATTAATTCTATTGCCAGCGCTGTATTTATTTGTTTTTTTTACATTCATTTCAATGGGCAGGGCATTATGGGAGGGCTAAATACAGCGCTCCCAAACCGTCCCAAAGATGCTGCTTGCAGGACTTTTCCTAACGTCCCACAAGCGAACCGGCTCAGTGTGAAATATCACACTGTAATGAATGGGAGGCGGTTTTCAGGCGCTTTACAGGCGCTATTTCTAGCGCTAAAACGCCTGAAAACCGCCTCAGTGTGAAAGGGGTCTTAGACAATACCCACTTTTTGTTTTTCACACACTATTATGCATAGTGTTTAACCAGTGCTATCACAAGGTTATCTAGTGCCCAGGGCAAAGATGACAAACTTCTCCCCCATGATGTATGAGCATCATGTCTCAGCAAAAATCCCCTTCTCCCAAAACAAATCCAGGATTAAGGTGCACACTCACCCCTCACAAAGCATAAACCAAGATTATCACCAAAGAAAGATGCAAAGCTTATTATTTCTCTCAGCACAAATCTCTGTCCACCCATTCCCCTCTCCTAGCCCTTCTTCAAATCCCCTCTCCCAGCACAAAAATCCCACCCCTTCATCCTCCCCCAGCACAAATTCTCTCTCCTCCCCAAATCCCCTCTCCCACAACAAAATCCCCACTCCTCCTAGCACAAATGCTGTTCCCTTCCCCTCTCCAAATCTCCCCTCCTAGCACAAATCCTCTCATCTCCAACACAAATGTTTGTTATACCCCCCTCCCCCCAATTGTGCCCCAGTACAATCCCCTTATTCCTCCTCAGATACTACAGTGGAATGGTGACAGCAAAGAGGAGGCTGTGCTCTTCCCCCTCCAGCTCCTCCCTCCTGTTGGTATACATGATTTGATACAGGAATGCTGTTAGATTGGCACTCTGCAGGGTTTGATTACTCACCCCCTACCCACATTTTTTTGCTGAGAGGAGCAATATTAGGAGGAGGTAGGTGGTGGATAATCAAACCCTGCACAGTGAAGGAGTGCTGTTCTGCCAGGAAGGAGGAGCTGGGGGGGGGGGGGGGGGGCACAGCCTGCACCACCTCCCAGCTCTCTCCTTCTCTTTTCTGCTTTCACTACTTCCATAGGGCATTCACTGTCACTACCACAAGGCACCCTCCTCCTTCACATAAGTTCACTGCACCAGGGACCAGGGGCAGCCCCCCTGTAGCCCCCCATCCCATCCCTGTCCTTGTCCCCATCTTTGCCCCTGTCATGGCCCTGTGTGTAACCATAGCAGAAACTCTACTAATATAAGGTGACCAGATTATTAAAATGAAATCCAGGGATTTTTCTTAACAAATGGTAAACTATTTTATAAGCATATTTTCCGAGCGGACCGAGGGGGTTTTTGGGTGCATTGTTTGTCACCACCCCCTACATAAAAAATGCAGGGCTCAGGGGTATACTACATAAAGAATGCAGGGTCAGGAGTGCACTGCATGAAGAATGCAGGGTTTAGGAGTGCGCTACATAAAGATTGCAGGGCTCAGGAGTGCGCTATATAAAGAATGCAGGGCTCAGCAGGGCGCCACATAAAGAATGCAGGGCTCAGCTGTGCCCATCTATGAAGCCTCACCAGTGCCCATCAATACAGCCTGACCAGTGCCCATCAATGCAGCCTCACCAGTGCCCATCTATGCAGCCTCACTAGTGCCCATCAATGCAGCCTTACCAGTGCCCATCTATGCAGCCTTACCAGTGCCCATCTATGCAGCATCACCAGTGCCCATCTATGCAGCCTCACCAGTGCCCATCAATGCAGCCTTACCAGTGCCCATCTATGCAGCCTTACCAGTGCCCATCTATGCAGCATCACCAGTGCCCATCTATGCAGCCTCACCAGTGCCCATCAATGCAGCCTGACCAGTGCCCAGGAATGCAGCCTTGCCAGTGCCCATCTATGCTGCTTCGCCAGTGCCCATCTATGCAGCCTGACCAGTGCCCAGAAATGCAGCCTCATCAGTACCCAACTATGCAGCCTCACCAGTACCCATCTATGCAGCCTTACCAGTGCCCAGCAATGCAGCCTCACCAGTGCCGATCTTTGCAGCCTCACCAGTGCCCAGCAATGCAGCCTGTTCAGAACCCATATCTGCAGCCTGACCAGTGCCCAGCAATGCAGCCTCACCAGTGTCCATATCTGCAGCCTGACCAGTGCCCATCAATGCAGCCTAACCAGTGCCCATCCAATGCAGCCTGACCAGTGCCCAGCAATACAGCCTGACCAGTGTCCATCAGTGCAGCCTATCAGTGCCAACTCATCAGTGCCCATCAGTGCAGCCTATAAGAGCCAACTCATCAGTGTCCATCAGTGCAGCCTATTAGTGCCCATCAGTGCAGACTATCAGTACCAACTCATCAGTGCCCATCAGTGCAGCCTATCAGTGCTCCTCAGTGCAGCCTATCAGTACCAACTCATCAGTGTCCATCAGTGCAGGCTATCAGTGCCCATCAGTGCAGCCTATCAGTGTAAACTCATCAGTTCCAATCAGTGCAGCCTATCAGTGCCCATCAGTGTAGCCTATCTGTGCCCATCATTGCAGCCTATCAGTGCCAACTCATCAGTACCCACCCAAAACAAACTCCTCCTTGTAGCTCCATTAATTTTCAATGCAATCCCGCCCCTCTGGACTACATTACCCATAATTCTTTCTAATGTATCATCCAGGAGGGAGGGGGAGGGTGGAACACTGTGCTCTGTTCTCTCCCCTATGCACAAGGAGAGATGGGAGGAGGCAGCAGAGGTAGGAGGAGAGGGTCGGGATTCTGGGAGCGGGTGGTTATGTGCCCCATAGATCGCAGCCGGCGGTTCTACTATCTACTTTTGCAGACAAATGTGGAGGGGAGTGGCAGCTGGAGCCGCTCCAGCTTCTCCTCTACAGCTACTCTGAGATTATTACTCAGAGTTACTATTAGCACATGCCGCAATGACAAGCGCACAGAGCTGCAACAGCCAACGTGCCCCCACCCACTGCCCGCCCAGGATTGGCTCCGCAATCCGGGGACAAATCTGGGGACAGACAGGCTCCAGGGACAGTGTCCTCAACCCGGGGACTGTCCCCGGAAACTGGGGACGTCTGGTCACCCTATACTAATACCAATTCATATTTAGTTCAGTCATGCTGAACAGGTGCTCCAAGAGGTACACCTGCCCAACAGTGCTGTCAAGTTCCTGACTTCCACTGCAGCATGAGCACAGATTGGTCAAAAACACACCCCAGCCTGCAAACCCGCCCTTTCTTTTCGCAGATTTAGGGATGGAGACATGTGACCCATATGTCTCATTTAAAGTCCCAAACTCCCTAGGGCGACTTTGTTTTTTGTTTTTTAATTGCTCGCATTGGACCTATCAGACTTATCTAATTATCCATTTTACATCCATTTAGCACCAGCATTTCCATATGTGTGTAGGTCTGGTTAATTGTGGGACCGGGATTTGATGTGCTGTTCCTTCATTTGTCTTATGTCCGGGAGCTGCGATTTGGGGTGTGAGCACCTTTCCCCTCCCCCCATTTTTGCATCGGGTGATGCGGGGGATTCGGTGGGCTTGCCTCTACCGCAAACCTGCATCACACTTCCACGCCATGCGCGTGATGTTCCCACAGGGCTTCCTGGCGCTGGCGTGTTTGAATTGTTCCATCTGGTGTCACCATATGGAGGAGGGTGTCTCCAGCCTCCATGGGCGATGGCTGCTGCTCAGGCGTGGATGCCTCTCTTCCTTTCTTGATGCACCTGTGTGATGTTAGGAGGAGCCGGTGGGGTATGCCGAGTGTATTTAACATCCTCACTCTGTGCTAGCCAGTCCTCATGGCAGAACCTTTTTGTGCACACTACTTGGAATTCACTTTTCTACATCAGTAACAGGTAATTACATGGTTATTCTTTTCCAGTTCATGTTCACAGAGGCTCACTCTTATTTTTGTCATCCATACCTGTTTCATGGTTTTCTTTTTTCCTTTTTTATCTCTGATCTGCTCCTTCCTCCTCACACACCATTTACTTTTACCCTCACATGTTCACCTGCACCTTGGTGTTGGGCTCTAGCAACTTCCCACAATATAGAGTATTTACAGTATACCCAATATATATTTTTAGATATGAAGTCCACTCACACCACTATCTGGATCTTTGTCCTTCGTTTTCTTGGGGATCATGTTTATGCACCCGGTCCCTCTTCTGCGGGTCCCCTCCACAGCTCCCGGTATAGACAATTTGGACAGCCTCCGACTCCTTGTCCCCCATTTTCCAGACTTATTACTATGTAAGTACTCATAGGAATGAGTAACTCTCTCCCTTTCTTTTTGTACATATCCTCTCCGTTGAGGGGTACAACATTGGATCATACTGGTCTACACATGTTTTGTTTTTTATAGATTTGCATGCACCTGCCCCTGAAGAGTGGTATTATCCATGAAACGCATCAGGCTAATTTGGATGCACTTATTCTCATGCAGACACCCCTACTTAATACATTATCTTGAGTTCTCCATCTACCATGTAATTTTAAGTGTTTTTACTACATCCAGGATTCGTTTCATACCACACAGTGGTTGGCTGGTTGCTACTAATGTTTGTTTCTATATATGGTCTGTAATATGTGATTTATCACCTCATTTAAAGTCCCCAAACCCCCCCTTTCTTTTTGCAGATTTAGGGATGGAGACATGTGACTCATATGTCTCATTTAAAGTCCCAAACTCCCTCTTTATAGTTCATACCAGCCTGCAAATCGGACAGTGAAGGAACAACAATACAATGCTGAGGTTCTCCTTTCCTTTGGCCAAGTTCACTGTTAGCACAATTTACCTGCAACAGAGCCCAACTGCCTCATAATGCTGGCTCTATTTCCAGTCTAAGGGCTGCTATACAGATGAGTACAGGTGGCTGATATCAAGACAGAATCAGGCACTTACATTAATTGCACTTCTAACACACTTGTTATAGTGATCACTATATTGAATATATTTGTGAAAATAGTATTATATAGTTATATAGTAACATATAGTTATATAGTATATTATATAGTATTATAATTTTCAGTACTTATTTTATAGGAATGTATTTATATTTTTGCCACCTCTACATAGAGACCAAGCTGTCTAGGAAATAAAATATAGTGCTTAGCACATGCTACATACAGTGCTGTGAAGAAGTATTTGTCCACTTCCTGATCTTTAATTTTTTTGCATATATGTCATACTTAAATGATTCAGCTCATCAAACAAATTGTAATATTGTACAAAGATTAGCGAGTACATACACAATGCAGTTCTTTTTTATTGATGATCATTTATTAAGAGAAAAAAGCTGTCCAAACCTGCCTGGCCCTATGTGAAAAAGTAATATTTGGAAAGCCGAGTTGAATCTCACTTGCCACACCCAGGCCTGATTACTGCCAGACCTGTTGAATCAAGCAATCACTTAATTGCTTCTAGACCACCTCACGTACATTTACGTTTAGGGGTCACGCCGCTCCCGCTATGATTTAACGCCGATCATTCACAGGAGAGACGGATCATCCGCCTGCCTGTGTAAACAAGGCAAGCGGCGGATCTGTCAGGAAGGGAAAGAAAGATGTTGTGATTCAGCTAAGCTGAATCGCAGACCTCTCTTTTTCTTCAGTGTGACACTGTCCCACAGGGTTAAAACCCTTTCACACTCACAGCGCCCGGGTGTCGGCGGTGAAGCGCCGCTATTTTTAGCGGCACTTTACTGTTGTTTTATCGGCGCACTTTTAACCCCCGCTAGTGGCCAAAAAAGGGGTTAAAAGCGCCGCTGCAGCGGAGCTTTGGCGGCGCTGCCCATTGATGTCAATGAACAGGGGCACTTTAGGAGCGGTGTATACACCACTCCTAAAGCGCCTCAAAGAAGCTGCTTGCAGGACTTTTTTTGACATCCTGCCAGTGCACCCCTCCAGTGTGAAAGCCCTCGGTCAGGAAGTGGGTAAAACCTTCCAGAGCTGAAGTGGTTAAATAGAAGCTGTCTGACAAAGTGAAGCACTCTAAAGGATCTCAAAAAGCAACACATCATGCCGCGATCTAAAGAAATTCAAGAACAAATGAGGAACAAAGTAATTGACATGTACCAGTCTGGAAAAGGGTTACAAAGCCATTTCTAAGGCTTTGGGACTCCAGCGAACCACGCAGAGCCATTATTCACATATGGCGAAAACTTGGAACAGTGGTAAAACTTCACAGGAGTGGTCAACCTACCAAGAGCACAAGGACAACTCATCCAGCGGGTCATAAAAGAACCCAAAACAACATCTAAAGAACTTCAGGCCTCACTTGCTTCAGTTAAGGTCAGTATTCATAATTCAACAATAAGAAAGAGACTGTGCAAAAATGGCATCCATGGGAGAGTTTCAAAGTGAAAGCCACTGCTGACCAAAAAGAACACAAAGATTCATCTCACATTTGCCAAAAAACATCTTGATTAACCCCAAGACTTTTGGGAAAATATTCTGTGGACCAAAAGTTCAACGTTCTGGAAAGTGTGCGTCCCATTACATCTGATGTAAAAATAGCACAGTATTTCATAAAAAGAACATCATACCAAACATCAAACATGGTAGTGTGATGGGCTGGGGCTGCTTTGCAGCTTTAGGACCTGGGCGACTTGCCATAATTGACGGAACCATGAATTCTGAACTTTACCAGAAAAGTCTGAAGGAGAATGTCCAATCAGTTTGTGACCTCAAGCTCAAGCGCACTTCAGCAGGACGATGATCCTAAACACTCCAGCATGTCCACCTCTGAATGGCAAACAAAATTAGGGTTTTGAAGTAGCCTAGTCAAAGTCCAGACTTAAATCCGATTGAAATGCTGTGGCATGACCCTAAAGAGAGGGGGCAAACTTCCTCCACAAAGATGTGAAAGACTCATTGCCAGTAATCACAAATGCTAAATTGCAGTTGTTGCCGTCAAGGGTGGCACAACCAGTTATTAGGTTTAGGGGGCAATTACATTTTCACATAGGGCCAGGCAGGTTTGAACAGCTTTCATCTTTTATACTGTAACTTAAAGTGATACTAAACCCTCATAATTACGCACTTTTCTAGTATCCTATTTAATCACTTTCTGAGTAGGCAGTTTCTTTATTTTTTTGTTTAAACTGGTACAATGACCACTTCCCCCAGTTTCCTGCTTGAGGGTGACTCCCTTTTCTTGCAGCTTCCTATGAAGCTGACCTTGCGTGCAGGGACTAGAGCTGTGTCTCCCTACTAGGGATGAGCCTGCGGTTCGGGTCGAACGTAAGTTCGACTCGAACATTGGGTGTTTCGTTTGCTTGCAAACGAACCAAACATATGGGACGCTGGTGGGAAATTTGAGCGCTGCAGAATGCCCCGTAATGCACTGAGAGATCGCAGTGCATTGACGTCTGATGATTGGCCAAAGCATGCACCTTACCTGCATGCTTTGGCCAATCACAGCACGTTCTGCTGCAAGAGCCATAATTGGCCAAAGGCATGGTGCCTTTGGCCAATCATGGTTTAGGGGGACTAAGTCCATGCCCCACACTATATAGGGCTGCTTACATAGCGGCCGTGTATACGGTAGTGTGTGGACAGAGCTAGATTAGGCAGACAGGTTAGTTAAAATTATGGAAATGTGGCACTCGCAAATGTTATTAAACATGTGTGACCAAGTGTAGATGAATACAAATATGAATATACAAAGCAAAAAACATATAAATAAAGTCAAAATAAATGTGCTGAATGTTCTAATCTGCAATGGGAAAAAAAACGTTTAAAGTGCAATGGACCGCAGACGCTCCAGGACTTTTCAAGTGCAGAAACGCCACTCCCATATGTGTCCCCACTCACCAAATGGCGATGACCCCCAGCTTTGCCGTCTGGGGGTCACTTCAGGCTTATGTGATGGCATTCAGAGGAGCTCAGGAGTGGTGTTGTGCACATCAGATCAAAGGATTTCTTGTTGGAATTTCTCAGCAGAATCACCAGGCACCAAATAGATGGATAATACCCACACACATAGCAAGTTCATTGTCCAACTTTAGTCAAAGTTGCACAGTTTGTTTTTATCTACACATGATCCTTACCTACATACAGTAGGCAGTGAACTAACTCTTTAAAGTGAAACTGAACTCAATCATTGAAGATTTTCTACATTATGGGGAATAGAAGAGAAGGGTTGTGCCTAAGAAGTTTTCTGTAAAATATACCTGTTATCTTGAAATCCTCCTGAGAAATAACTGCTATTCCTGATATGAGAGGGTGCTTAGGCAGTCCTATGCCTATAGCCTCATAGCTGTATATTCGCAGTATGGGATCCAAGGCGCTACTGCCTCTGACTGATAATATTAGGAGATTTGGTGATGACACTATTGTCTTCCTGTTCTCCTTCGACGTGCAGAAATAAAGTCTCCATATAGAGGCGCAGTGCAAAACAAGGCATGGTAAGTCAGCAATGGGGGAAAGATCAGCTGCAGGGAAAGCAGTGGCAGAACCAGGATCTGAACCCAGGACCTCCACAACATCTGGAAGTAGCTCTTCTTGCTGAACCACCTGAAATGCTAAACAGTTCCCTGCGTAATCACTTGGACAAACATACTTTCTATCTTGTTTCTGGTGAACCTTGAACTTTTTGTCCCTCCCATTACCTTTCTACTTAAGCTATTCCTTTGCACTTCCTGATTGCCAGATTATTGTGCTCTTCCCCAGACAATACCTTGCTCCTCCTTGCTATCTGCACCTTCAGAACCATTTGTTGCCGTGCCGACCTTTGGTTTGTTCATCATCTACACTTCCACTTGATGTCAACCTGCAACCACTTGTTATCGACCTCTGGCTTGCTTACTGACTATGCTTCTGCTTGATCCCTACCTGCTACATGTGCTACTGAACCTGGGTCTGCTAACCTCCTGAGGGGGTGGTTCTGAGGACCACAAACTGGGACTAGCATGCATCGAAACCCATCTTCACCATCAGGAGCTCTGGTGAAGACTGGTTGGTGCCCCGCTCCTTGGGTGAGTCTGTTTCATCTGCCAGAGGAATCTGCTTGTATATTTATCCTGCTGCTTTCTGTACAAGCCTTTCCACTGCTATAACCACTGGCCTCAGAGCCTTGCCCTTGATCTGAATAGATAGTGGTGACTTTGTCTACTTTGTCTACCTTTTTGCATATAGCTTTCAGAGTTCAGTTCTCCTCTTTAAATACAACTTTAAATACATGCCGCTGCCGGTGTAGAAAACTTTTTGTTTTACCCATTTCACACATCCAGCTTACATCAAGAGTATATGTAGTAGTTTTTTTTTAATAGGCACAACAGAGACTTTACAGTACATTTGCTGTCATTCTCCTGCAGTGACTTTTACAGCACAGTGAATTTATGTATACTCAGTAGCAATACAATAACTCACAGATCATTATATAGAGTGATATCTCTCTGGTACATTAACAGTACATCTTCCTTTAAAGTGTATGTCAAGCCAAAACTTTTTTTTTTTTTTCGCAGAAGGAAATAGAAATGCTTCTTTAGTAGAGTAAGAGAAGGATATAATTCCTATCCGATATTTTATTTCTGTCTGAGCTCACTGAAGATTTTCTCCAACTTCCTGTTTGGTAAAACTGTTATCACCAGCATAGGAAAAAACAACAACAAAAAAACATTCTAACAGCAGAAGAAACCCAACAGGGTTCTATTCCTTTTTTATGCCATCTAAAACAAAATAGTTTTTAGCCTGACATACACTTTATTTACTCACCAAATCACAAGACTGACATATTTAATGTATTGTATTTGTAATAAGCATTACTTATTTTACCATAAAAGCCATAAATGCCTGGACCTGATAAAAGATAATCAGCAGTGATTGGCCATGTCTGTACCATGTGATCACTGTGACTAATCACAGAGCTCATCACAATAGTACACCATGAAATGTATGAATCAAAGCCTTTAATTGTGTACAATTGTCATGTTACTGTATTGTCAGGGCTGGGCTCAGCCCTTCCTTCTCAGAGCTCTGTGCTCAGCTGACGGTTAATTGCCAAAGACTCTTCCTTCCACAGTGACTCACCTGGTCTTCATTTCCTGCTCGTCAGCTAGAGCTGCTTGTTATATAAACACCTTGGATCAGATCTTCTGTGCCTTTGCCTTGGTCAACATATCCAGACTCTCTCTGCTGTGTTTTCCTGTGAAAAACATTTGCTTGGCTGACTTCCCTTCTGGTTCCTGATCCTGTTTGCTGCACCTGACTTTGTTGCTCTCTGGAATCCTGTTTCTCTATCTTGTTCTGACTACCAGTCCTGGTTACCGAACTCTGGTTATGTTTTGACTAAGTTTGCTCTGTTTATACCATTTTACCGTTTTATTAAATAGTGTAATTTTTACTGCATTTCTGTCTCAGTCTGATTCATGGTTCCTGCCTTAGGCAAAGACCATGAATTCAGAAGTTCAGGCAATCTACTTGTTGGTAATATTTTTTTCAGATTGGATGAGCAGGATCTCCGCATGGATCGGTTTGCCATAGCGTTACGCACGCTCCTGAATCCCCCTGCTCACCTGTAACCTCCCACTGTGGCTGCTCCGGTACAATCTGTGTTGCAGGTCGTCCCTGCTGCTGCTCTGGTCTCAGTGCTGGCACCCACCTCCAATATTACTTCTATAAGAGGTATGTCTGGTTCCGCTTCCATAGCGATTCGGGTGCGATCCAGTTCAATGCAGAGGGTTTCTCTACCAGGTTGAGATTTACTTTGAGATGCTGCCCCAGGCATTTCCCATGGACAGAAGAAAAGTAAGTTTCATGATATCTTTGCTTTCTGCTGCCAAAGGCCTAATTTCCGCCAAACAGGGTATGAGAACTATTGCCGATTACATCATTAAGTTCCGTACTCTGGCAGCAGAGGTTGCTTTGAATAATGAGGCCCTCATGGCTGCTTTTTCTCATGGTCTCTCTGATCACATCAAAGATGAGATAGCAGCCCGAGACATACCCATTGAGCTTGAGAAGTTGATCACGTTTGCCACCTCATTGACTCCAGACTCCGAGAGAGACCCTCTTTTAAGGAGCACTTGCGGAAGCCTTCTGTACGTTTGGCTTTGAGCTTTGCAGTCCCACCCTTGCCTCCCTCACCTCCCATACCTCCTGGTACTGAGTCTGCCAGTGAGGTAGAACCCATGCAGTTGGGCTTCACATGTCTCTCTGTGGATGAGAGGGCCTTTAAGAGGAGGGAGAGATTGTGCCTTTATTGTGGCCAGGCAGGTCACTTTTTGAAGTCTTGTTCTACCTGTCCAGGAAACACCCATACCTTGAGGTCCTGTAGGGGACAGACCTTAGGTGGCGTTGTTTTGTACCCAGTTATCCAGAAGGATAAGCCCCTGGTGTCAGTTACCCTTTCTTGGTCTCAGTCGTCCATCGAGATACTGGCTATAATCGACTCTGGGGCTGCAGGCCTGTTCATAGATGGTGCCTTTGTGTCCAAGCACTCAATTCTGCTGCAGTTTCTTGCCACTCCACGTTCCTTTGAGGCTATTGATGGGAGACCTCTACAGCCTGCCCATGTGACTCATGAGACTGTTCTGTTAACCATGGCCATATGAGCTCTTTACCAGGAGATAATCCTATTCCAAGTCTTTTCCTCGCCTCATTTTCGGGTGGTTATTGGTTATCCTTGGTTACAGAGGCACAACCCCTTTTTTGATTGGCTTTGTGCTGAGGTGCTTTCCTGTTCGCTACAATGCAGAGAGACATGTTTTTTGAAAGTCGCTAAGGTCTTTTGCACCCCTTCACTCTCCGCCCTGCGGGAGGAGTACCGCAAATTTTGTGATGTCTTTGACAAGGGTCAAGCCGGTAGTTTGCATTTGCACAGGTAGTATGATTGCGCAATTGACCTTCAACCTGGTGCCAAGTCAAGTCTACCCTTTGTCTGTCTTGGAGGACAAAGCCATGGAGGAGTATGTGGCCAAGGCACTTCCTCGGAGGATTCATCCGCAGATCCTCGCCTCCTGCTGGTGCTGGTTTCATCTTTGTGAAAAAGAAGAATGGTGAACTGAGACCTTGTATTGATTATAGAGGTCTCAATCACTTCACGATTAAGAACGCGTATCCGATTCCTTTAAATACAAAGTTATTTGACTGCCTCAAGGGAGAAACGTTTTTTGCGAAGCTTGATTTGTGTGGGGTATACAATCTTGTGAGGATCAAGGAGGGCAACGAATGGAAAACTGCGTTTAATACCAGAACAGGCCATTATGAATACCTAGTTATGCCGTTTGGTCTTTGCCATGCTCCGGGAGTTTTCCAGGAATTTATCAACAATGTCCTCCGAGATTTGTTTCAGCTATGTGTGGTGGTTTATCTTGATGATATTCTCATATTTTAAGTCCCAAGAGAGCCATCACACAGATGTCCACCGTGTGCTGTGGAGGTTGAGAGATAATATCCTGTATTGCAAATTGGAGAAGTGCGAGTTTCATTGTGAAAAGGGTATAAAATCCTAGGTTTTGTCATCTCCACTGCTGTTTTTTCGATGGACCCAGAGAAACTTTCGGCATTACTACAGTGGCCCCGAACCCGTGGGTTTATGACCATTGCAGCGTTTTCTTGGCTTTGCCAATTATTATCGTAAGTTTATTCATAACTTCTCATCTCTGGTCAAACCCCTGACTGATATGACCAGAAAGGACGATAACCCACAGAATTGGTCTCTAGACTCCATTAATGCCTTTGAGAGTCTTAAGGCTGCCTTTGCTTCTGCTCCTGTGTTGGTACATCCTGATCCTACGGTACCTTTCATCCTTGAGGTTGATGCATCTGAGACTGGAGTTGGTGCCCTGCTGTCTCAATGTCATACCTCTGAGAACACTATGCATCCTTGTGGCTACTTTACCAAGAAATTATCTCCTGCGGAATACAATTATGAGATTGGGGACAGAGAGTTGTTAGCGATCATTTTAGCCCTTAAAGAATGGAGGCATCTCCTAGAAGGTACTACTGTGCTGGTTCTTATTCTGACTGACCATAAGAATCTCACATTCTTGTCTGAGGCTAAACGCCTCTCTCCCAAAAGGGCGCGATGGGCTCTTTTCTAGTCAAGTTTCAATTACATAGTCTCATTCTTACCCGGTACTAAGAATGTAAGGGCTGATGCTTTGTCGCAACAGTTTTCCTCCACTTCCAAGATGGAGTCGGTTCCTGTTCTTGTGATTCCTCCTGATCGTATTCTCACTTCTCCTTTGGGTGACAATTCTTGTCGCTCAGATCCATTCTCCTTCTGAGAAACCTTGCTTTGTCCCTGAGAGTCTCCGTACTGCCCTGCTCCAGACTTACCATCCTCCCAAGGCTGCTGGCCACCCTGGGAAGAATCAACTCTTTTGGGCCATTTTCCAACAATTCTGGTGGCCTAGTCTATGTGCTGATGTAGCCACCTTCATAGCTGCTTGTTCCGTGTGTGCTCAGAGTAAGACACCATGACACCTTCCAGTGGGCCTCCTACAACCCATACCCAATCGAGAGAGGCCTTGGACCCACCTGTCACTGGATTTCATTGTGGAGTACCTCAACTCCCAGGACAACAGAGTTATCCTTCTGGTGGTTGACCGGTTCTCGAAAATGTCTCACTGTATTCCACTTAAGTGGTTGTCTACATCTAAAGAACTAGCTTCCATTTTTGCTTGGGAAATCTTTCACTTACATGGGTTACCTAAGGACAGGGGTAGCCAGTAGGTGTCCAGGTTTTGGCGAGCTTTTTGTGCACAGTTGGGAATTCAGCTTTCTTTCTTCTCTGCGTATTGCCTGCAGTCCAATGGGGCCGCAGAACAAGCTGAAAAGTCCTTGGAACAGTTTTTACGTTGCTACATTTCTGACCACCCTAACAACTGGTCAGACCTTAGGCGGAGTTTGCTCACAATAGTGCCGTAAATTCTGCTTCCTGATTGTCTCCATTCATGGCGAATTATGGGCTCCAACCATCCATGTTGCCTGACTCATCTGTTCCTCAGAGCATTCCTGCATTGGAGGAGCATCTCCGTGGTCTTCGTTCCACTTGGGTACAGGCTCAAGAGTCCTTGCAATGTGCTAATGATAGTTACAGACTCCATTCTGACCGCAGACGCCTACCTGTGCCTTCCTACCAAGTTGGGGACAGGGTCTGGCTGTCATCTCGCAACCTCCGACTCCATGCTCCCTCATTAAAGCTGGCACCATGTTTTTTTGGGCCTTTACGTATTATCCGTAGGATCAACCCAGTAGCTAATGCTTTAGACCTTCCTTCTAATATGCGGATTTCTAATGTATTTCATGTCTCCTTATTAAAACCTTTGGTATGCAACCATTTCACTACTTCAGTACCAAGTCCTCACCCAGTTCAGGTTGAGAACCATGAGGAATGTGAGATACAATCTATCATTGATTCCTGTAGGTTCCGTGGGCGCATACAGTACCTGGTATATTGGAAAGGGGTACGGTCCGGAGGAACGCTCTTGTGTCTCTTCCTCGGACGTACATTCTCCTGTCCTCCCATGTGCCTTCCATAGACGTTTTCCCCCCAAACCTGGTGGTCCTCCGAGGGGGAGGGGTTGTTGAGGAGGGGGTACTGTCAGGGCTGGGCTCAGCCCTTCCTTCTCAGAGCTCTGTGCTTAGCTGACGGTTAATTGCCAAAGAACCTTCCTTCCACAGTGACTCACCTGGTCTTCATTTCCTGCTCGTCAGCCAGAGCTGCTGGTTATATAAACTCCTTGGATCAGATCTTCTGTGCCTTTGCCTTGGTCATTATATCCGGACTCTCTCTGCTGTGTTTTCCTGTGAAAGACTTTTGCTTGGCTGACTTCCCTTCTGGTTCCTGATCCTGTTTGCTGCACCCGACTTCGCTGATCTCTGGACTCCCATTTCTCTGGCTTGTTCTGACTACCCATCCTGGTTGCCGAACTCTAGCTATGTTTTGACTAGTTTGCTTTGTTTATACCATTTTACCATTTTATTAAATAGTGTGATTTTTACTGCACTTCTGTCTCAGTCTGGTTCATGGTTCCTGTCAGTTATCTGCTGTGATTGGCCACAAAAACCACAGCCATCATATTACAATAGGCTGGGTGGGAGGGGGTTAAAATATTTCTTAAACTTGCTTTTTCTTAAAATAATTAATAAATGGATGAACTCCTGTCCACTTTGCTGTTTGTATCCTATTAGGGAAATAAGGAAAATTCTTTCTTAGATAGTTGTCTTCGAAATAAGTGTCCCCATCAGAAGATTTTAATTTTTTCCCAGCTCAGTGACAATTTTTTTTTTGGCTATGGCATAGAAAGAATGTTCTGCCCCACTTTTGGCAGTTTGGGTCCACTACAACTTGTTTACCTATGTGATTTGGTGTCTCCCTCTGCCCTCTCTTCCTGTTTAGTGCTAGTTAGTTCAGTCCTAGCTAGACCCTCCATGTTCCCTCAGTCAGTGTTAGAGCTTTGTGGAGAGACAGGGATCAGGAAAGTCATTCTTACACATCAAAGGATTGGAAAATGCACTGTACAGCAATTGTCTGAAGGTAAAATTGTGTTTGATTCACCTTCTGTGTCTTATTGAATAGCTAAGGTGCCTGTGGATGGGAATAAAATCAAAATCTTCTGATGGAGACACTTATGCCCTGTACACACGGTCGGATTTTCCGACGGAAAATGTGTGATAGGACCTTGTTGTCGGAAATTCCGACCGTGTGTGGGCTCCATCACACATTTTCCATCAGAATTTCGGACACACAAAGTTTGAGAGCTTGCTATAAAATTTTCCGACAACAAAATCCGTTGTCGGAAATTCCGATCGTGTGTACACAAATCCGACGCACAAAGTGCCACGCATGCTCAGAATGAATTAAGAGACGAAAGCTATTGGCTACTGCCTTGTTTATAGTCCCGACGTATGTGTTTTACGTCACCGCGTTCAGAACGATCAGATTTTCTTTGTGTGACCGAGTGTATGCAAGACAAGTTTGAGCCAACATCCGTCGGAAAAAATCCATGGATTTTGTTGTCGGAATGTCCGATCAATGTCGACCGTGTGTACAGGGCATTATTTCAAAGACAACTATCTAAGAAAGAATTTCCCTTATGACTAGCTCAAATAATGTAAGAGTAGGGACATCTCATGTAACTTTATTCACACTGAAATCCTTCAACATTTTTTCATAATAGCTTCCTTTTCCAAGCAGCTTACCACAAAATATAATCTGGTGTACTGTCTATATCAGAGAGACATTTATAAAACTCACTTTAACCACTTCATCCCCTGAAGGATTTGCCCCCTTCCTGACCAGGCCATTTTTTGCGATACAGCACTGCGTCGCCTTAACTAACAATTGCACGGTCATGCGACGTTGTACCCAAACAAAATTTATGTCCTTTTATTTTGCGTTTTTTTTTGCACTATAAACAAAAAAGTGACAGTTTTGAAAAAAACACAATATTTTGTACTTTTTGCTATAATAAATATCCCCCCCAAAAAATGTCTTCATCAGTTTAGGTCGATATATATTCTTCTACATATTTTTGGTAAAAAAATAGCAATAAGCAGGACTGCGACATTGCGGCAGACAGATCGGACACTTTTGAAACTATTTTGGGACCATTGACATTTATACAGAGATCAGAGCTAAAAATAGCCACTGATTACTCCATAAATGTCACTGGCAGGGAAGGGGTTAACATTAGGGGGCGATCAAGGGGTTAAAGAGGTTGTAAACCCTCGTGTTTTTTCACCTTAATGCATCCTATGCATTAAGGTGAAAAAACACCTGGGAGTGACTGGCCCCCCCGTTTTACTTACCTGAGCCCCTTCATCTCCTCGGCGGGGACGCGCTGTCCCTCTCTCCACGGGGTCCCAGCTCTTGATTGGATAGATTGATAGCAGCGCAGCCATTGGCTCCTGCTGCTGTCAATCAAATCCAATGATGTGGGGGGCGGGGCCGAGTCTGGCATTCGTGTCTCTGGACGCAAATACTGGACTCAGGAGCGCGCCCGCAAGGTAACCCCCTCAGGACAGTGCTTCTCCTAGGGGGTTATGTGATGTAAGGAGGAGTCGCAAAAGCCGCTGGGGGACCCCAGAAGAGGATGTTCAGGGTCACGCTGTGCAAAACGAGCTGCACAGTGGAGGTAAGTATGACATGTTTGCTATTTAATAAAAATAAAAAACGTTACTTTACAATCACTTTAACTGTGTTTCCTAGGTATTTCCTAACTGTAGGGGGGATGGGACTGCCTGGGGGAGGAGACCAATCGGTGTTCTTACTTAGTAGATCTGTCTCCTCTCCCCTGAGTGAACCGGGATTTGTGTGTTTACACACACACATCCCAGTTCTCATTCTGTCACGAGCGACCGCGGGTGCCCGGCGGACATCACACGCACCTGCTATGACGTCTTAAAGAAGCGACGTATAGCTACGGCGATTTGCGCAGCCGTGCCAACCTGCTGCAGTATAACTGGGGCTGCTGGTCGGCTAGTGGTTAAAGCCTAGTACACATGGGCCAAATGTTGGGCGACATCAGCCAGTTCAATAAAAGCCGGCTGACATTTAGCCCATGTGTATGGCAGCAGGTCCCACAGAAGCCGGCTGTTTGGCTGGCTTCAGTCGGAGAAGCATGCTAGAAAACCAGCAGCCGACCGGCTACCGATCAGCACTCTCCAGGAATTATCAGCCATTGAGGAGTCATACACGGTTCAAATCCTGGCCGGTTCAGCAGGAACTTGCCGAGATTCAAACCATTAATGGGCAGGCTGAATGTACCAAGTTGATCGATAGATCAACTTGAGTACAGCCAGCCTGCCAGATTTGCTTGCGATTAACGCAAGGGGCTGTTATAGCTGCTAGCGTTAATTCCTATCTTCTCTCGTCAGGGAGAGCTTCTCCCACCAGTGCCGGACTGGCCGACCGGGATACCGGGAAATCCCCCGGTGGGCCGGCTGTCTGGCTGCCCCTGGTGCCGCTGTGAGGGCAGCGGCGCCTGAAAGAAACATGGCCGCGGGGCCGCCAGGCTTACATGCAACTGCGCATGCGCCAGCACTACTGTCGAAAGTGTGTACGGGCTTTCCCGAGCTAGCCGTGCTCGGGAAAGTCCGTACACACTCGGCAATTCTCGGAAGTGCGGGCGCATGCGCAGTGACGATGGCGCCGATCGGCGCCATTTTTAAAAGTACCGCCGTGAGTACTCGTCTGCTCGCCTCTTCTTCGGCTGGTGGCCTCTTCCTCCCGCCCCCCCTGCAGCCTCTGACCTCCTGCCCCCCCTGCAGCCTCTGACCTCCTGCCCCCACTGCAGCCTCTGACCTCCTGCCCCCACTGCAGCCTCTGACCTCCTGCCCCCCCTGCAGCCTCTGACCTCCTGCCCCCACTGCAGCCTCTGACCTCCTGCCCCCACTGCAGCCTCTGACCTCCTGCCCCCACTGCAGCCTCTGACCTCCTGCCCCCACTGCAGCCTCTGACCTCCTGCCCCCCCTGCAGCCTCTGACCTCCTGCAGCCTCTGACCTCCTGACCCCCTGCAGCCTCTGACCTCCTGCCCCCACTGCAGCCTCTGACCTCCTGTCCCCACTGCAGCCTCTGACCTCCTGCCCCCACTGCAGCCTCTGACCTCCTGCCCCCACTGCAGCCTCTGACCTCCTGCCCCCCCTGCAGCCTCTGACCTCCTGCCCCCCCTGCAGCCTCTGACCTCCTGCCCCCACTGCAGCCTCTGACCTCCTGCAGCCTCTGACCTCCTGCCCCCACTGCAGCCTCTGACCTCCTGCCCCCACTGCAGCCTCTGACCACCTGCCCCCCCCCTGCAGCCTCTGACCTCCTGTCCCCCCCCTGCAGCCTCTGACCTCCTGTCCCCCCCCTGCAGCCTCTGACCTCCTGTCCCCCCCCTGCAGCCTCTGATCTCCTGTCCCCCCCTGCAGCCTCTGACCTCCTGTCCCCCCCCCTGCAGCCTCTGACCTCCTGTCCCCCCCCTGCAGCCTCCGACCTCCTGTCCCCCCCTGCAGCCTCCGACCTCCTGCCCCCCCCTGCAGCCTCCGACCTCCTGTCCCCCCCCTGCAGCCTCCGACCTCCTGTCCCCCCCCTGCAGCCTCCGACCTCCTGTCCCCCCCCTGCAGCCTCCGACCTCCTGTCCCCCCCCTGCAGCCTCCGACCTCCTGTCCCCCCCCTGCAGCCTCCGACCTCCTGTCCCCCCCCTGCAGCCTCCGACCTCCTGTCCCCCCCCTGCAGCCTCCGACCTCCTGTCCCCCCCCTGCAGCCTCCGACCTCCTGTCCCCCCCCTGCAGCCTCCGACCTCCTGTCCCCCCCCTGCAGCCTCCGACCTCCTGTCCCCCCCCTGCAGCCTCTGACCTCCTGTCCCCCCCCTGCAGCCTCTGACCTCCTGTCCCCCCCCTGCAGCCTCTGACCTCCTGTCCCCCCCCGCAGCCTCTGACCTCCTGTCACCCCCCCTCCGCAGCCTCTGACCTCCCCTGTACCATCGGCAGCCTCTGACCTCCCCTGTACCATCGGCAGCCTCTGACCTCCCCTGTACCATCGGCAGCCTCTGACCTCCCCTGTACCATCGGCAGCCTCTGACCTCCCCTGTACCATCGGCAGCCTCTGACCTCCCCTGTACCATCGGCAGCCTCTGACCTCCCCTGTACCATCGGCAGCCTCTGACCTCCTGTCCCCCCCCCTGCAGCCTCTGACCTCCTGTCCCCCCCCTGCAGCCTCTGACCTCCTGTCCCCCACCCTGCAGCCTCTGACCTCCCGTGTACCATCGGCAGCCTCTGACCTCCTGTCCCCCACCCTGCAGCCTCTGACCTCCTGTCCCCCACCCTGCAGCCTCTGACCTCCTGTCCCCCACCCTGCAGCCTCTGACCTCCCCTGTACCATCGGCAGCCTCTGACCTCCTTTCCCCCCCCCTGCAGCCTGTGACCTCCCCTGTACCATCGGCAGCCTCTGACCATCTATTGTCTTATATCACGTCTGCAGTCTGGAGTGGAGTCAACAGTGGGAGTGCCTCAGGGATAGGGGTCATGGGAGAAGTCAGACGTGTATGGACTGTGGAGAGGAAACTATGGGATAAAACCAGAGCCACCGAGCTGGAGCAGACTGACTGAGCCCTGCAAGGTGCACCTGAGAGGAGGTCAGTGACAGCGCCGCCAGGCCTACCTGAGAGGGGGGGGTCAATGCAATATTGTAAGGGGGCACTGATATATAGGTTTCCCCCTTATATCAGTAAACCCCCTTACTTTAGTGTTTTCTTTCTGCAGAAGGTGGTCTCTGGTCACCAGAGTCCTCCCCACATTCCCAGAGTTCCCCTTTACATCATAGTCTGCAGGATTCCACCTTACAGTGCAAGTGAGAACTCTGATGTAAAGAGGAATGCAGAGGACTCTGATATAAGTGGGGTCTCTGGTCACCAGTGCCCCCCTTTTTATATCAGAGTTCCCGCTTAGATCATGATCTGCAATGTTCCCCTTTATATCAGAGTTCCCTTGCACTGTAAAGGGGAATCCTCCTGATATATGGGGGAACTCTGTGTTGGGTTATATTAATCTGACTTTCATGTAAATGGAGAAATATGGTGTTTGACTTTTGTTTAACTTAACACATTGCTAATAGCAGTTTATAGCTTAAATATTGATATTTGCACTGAAAACTGCCATTTACGGCACCTTTTTTTTGCAGTGTCAATAAAAAATGTGCCATTAAATGCCATGATTTTTGCCTTGAAAAAAATTGCTGCTGTTTGTAAATTCCATGTCTCTCTTATCTATATATAATACACTCTTCAAATGTGCTTTAAAATGCATGGTTTTCCCTTTTGTGAACAAGAAAATAACGACGTTATGCGGTTGGGCTGGTATAATAATGCTATGGGGCTGGTATAATAATGCTATGGGGCTGGTATGAAATTATTTCCAGGGCTGGTTTTTATTCCCAGTCCGGCCCTGTCTCCCACCCGTCCCCACTACCCAGCCGGGAGCAGACAATTGCTCGGCAGGAGGGGTTCTCCTGATTCAGCACTGGTGGTGCAGGAAAGAAATTTGCACTATGGCCGGCCTTACCCTTAGGGGAGCAACAGCTGTTGGATGTTATTTTCGGTAATCCTTTTTTTTATCCTTTTTTAATACAGTCTATGCAGAATAGGTAGGCTTTTACTAACACTCTAAGCTCTTTGCCCTTTGTATTTTATATGTATACTATATACCCATCAGTCAGAACAAGGTTGCTTATGCTAATTATAATGATATTCTGAGGTGCTGAATGAAAGTTAACTTGTCACACCTAGCACTTTCACCCACTAGTTTACAATAATAACAATTGTGAAATATTTTTCTACAGTCCTGTAGTAGTTGTTAAAGGGACAAGTCATACAGAGCTGTAATTTTATTTCTAAATAGATAATAGCATGTTGTAATATACACTGGCTTCTGGTGTCTAAGGCTCCATTTCCACTAGTGCGACTTGTCATGTGACTTTAGACACATAAAGTTACATAACAAGTCACCGCCCATTGATTTCAATGGCACCCGTTCCCATCTATGCAACTTAAAGTCAACTCTGAAAAAATTCCTGCACTACGTTGATGCGACTTTTGATGCAACTTTGATGATGCAACTCAGAGACTGTAAATTTGAATCAAAGCTGCACTCAAAGTCGCATCAAAGTCATACTCCAAAGTTGCACTCTAAATCGAGCAACTTTGGGGTCGCAATAGTGGAAACATAGCCTTAGGGAATATATTGGCTAGATCTGTGTATCTAACATGACAAGTTTTCATACTGGTAAATAAAATGTCTAAAGAACTTTCTTTGTTATATTAGTAAGTATAAAGGAACACAAGAGAGCCTCCTTGGAAGGGCATATCATATCTGGAAACTTTGATAAGCAACCCGCATCAATTTGTCATCCCTATTAGATCTGAAAAGCCTGAGTGACTTAGTTGACCTCCAACAAACCTATTCCACTAGCCACAAGGACATCATATCAGCAGTTTGTGGGCCTACAAAAGATACCTATGTGATTGTTCAACAGCCATTCTCAATCATAGTTCCATGAAACCCTAAGGTTCCTTCAGAGTTTGCTAGGGGTTCCATGAGCAATCGGCCATGGCAGACAGATTTCCTGCCGGATGGAACCTGCTTTGTTTCAGCATCGATGTTGCCTGATGTCACTGACTGTCAAGAGACTAGTAGACCAGACTGTGTGGACTGCACAGAGATAACCCAAACGCATGTAAATGAATAAATAATATTTATTAAAATAAGTGATAACTCAGAAAATACAGAGCAAAACCAACACAACAAACCCACAGCAAACAATAATATATACAGCAAGGGGCAATACCGGAATCACAGATGTCAGCCAGGCCAGGGTCATACACAGCAGGTAAGCAGGAACAAGGGATATACCAAAAACATAAACGTCAGCCAAGCCAGGGTCATACACAGGAGATCAGCAACTGAACAATGGCAGGTTGGGAAAGGAAGATAATGGATGGGATAGGATACAGGCTCAGGAAGAGGTTCAGGGTCCGATACAGGTTTACAGGATAACAGGTTCAGGATACAGGTTCAGGATACAGTTTCTGGGCGCAAGGAAGAAAGATACCAAGGCGAGCATGTGAGGGCTTGCCGGGTATTTATAGGGCTGACTATAATTGGCTTCAAGTCACACCTGAGCGCAGAGAGTGTTGTCTGCTCCATACTGCCAGGATCCATCCGCTGGTGGACATCAGTACTGCGGCCAAAAGATGAAATGACACCAGCAGGGAAATATTCTCCTGACAGTTCAACACTGCCAGGAGACACCTGCTGGTGGACCTCAGTACTGCATGCCAAATGATATATCTTACCAGCGGATGGACCCTTTCCTGACAGTACCCCTCCCTAAAGGAGCGGCCTCCGGACGCTCCAACTGGTCTTAATTGTCCATGGTTTATGGCATCAGGCAGAATGGTGGAAGAAGGCATTTCAGGCTGGTCATCAGGCACATCCGGGCAGACGGCTGGCATGTCAGAGTCGTTGAGCTGGGCAGCGGACAGGAACAAGCCGAGCTGGGCAGCAGACAGGAACAAGCCGAGCTGGGCAGCAGACAGGAACAAGCCGAGCTGGGCAGCAGACAGGAACAAGCCGAGCTGGGCAGCAGACAGGAACAAGCCGAGCTGGGTAGCAGGCTCCGGGTCATCGAGCTGGGTAGCAGGCTCCGGGTCGTCGAGCTGGGCAGCAGGCTCCGGGTCGTCGAGCTGGGCAGCAGGCTCCGGGTCGTCGAGCTGGGCAGCAGGCTCCGGGTCGTCGAGCTGGGCAGCAGGCTCCGGGTCGTCGAGCTGGGCAGCAGGCTCCGGGTCGTAGACCTGGGCAGCAGGCTCCGGGTCGTCGAGGTGGGCAGCAGGCTCCGGGTCGTCGAGCTGGGCAGCAGGCTCCGGGTCGTCGAGCTGGGCAGCGGGCACTTCGAGCTGGGCAGCGGGCACTTCGAGCTGGGCAGCGGGCACATCAGACTGGGAAGCTGGCACATCAGACTGATAGGCAGGCATCGGGACATCAGGCTGGGAAGCCGGCACATCAGACTGGGAAGCTGGCACATCAGACTGGGAAGCTGGCACATCAGACTGATAGGCAGGCATCGGGACATCAGGCTGGGAAGCTGGCACATCAGACTGGGAAGCTGGCACATCAGACTGGGAAGCTGGCACATCAGACTGGGAAGCTGGCACATCAGACTGGGAGGCAATCTTCGAGACATCAGGCTGGAAGGCAAGCTGCAAGACATCAGGCTGGGAAGCTGGCACATCAAACTGGGAAGCTGGCACATCAGACTGGGAAGCTGGCACATCAAACTGGGAAGCTGGCACATCAGACTGGGAAGCTGGCATCGAGACATCAGGCTGGAAGGCAAGTTTCAAGACATCAGGCTGGGAGGCTGGCACATCAAACTGGGAAGCTGGCACATCAAACTGGGAAGCTGGCACATCAAACTGGGAAGCTGGCACATCAGGCTGGGAAGCTGGCACATCAGGCTGGTAGGCAGGCATCGAGACATTAGGCTGGAAGGCAAGCTTCAAGACATCAGGCTGGGAGGCTGGCACGTCAAACTGGGAGGCTGGCACATCAAACTGGGAAGCTGGCACATCAAACTGGGAAGCTGGCACATCAAACTGGAAAGCTGGCACATCAGACTGGGAAACTGGCACATCAGACTGGGAAACTGGCACATCAGACCGGGAAACTGGCACATCAGACTGGGAGGCAATCTTCGAGACATCAGGCTGGAAGGCAAGCTGCAAGACATCAGGCTGGGAAGCTGGCACATCAAACTGGGAAGCTGGCACATCAGACTGGGGAGCGGGCACAGACTGAAAAGCGGGCACCGGGACTTCAGGCTGGAAGGCAAGCTTCAAGACATCCGGCTGGAAGGCAGGCATATCAGACTGGATAGCAGGTGCATTAGACTGGAGAGCGGGTGCATCAGACTGGAAGGTGGGCACATCGGACTGGAAGGTGGGCACACCGGACTGGAAGGCAGGGACATCAAGCTGGAAGGCAGGGACATCAAGCTGGAAGGCAGGCATCGGGACAACAGACTGGGAGGCAGGCACATCAGACTGGAAAGTGGTAGCAGGTTGGGTTACTGGCAATATGGTGTTGGTCGGGAAGAATTTTTGTTTCTTTTTTGGTTTAGCCCGTGCAGTTTTGAATGTAGGTGCAGGGCTGTAAGAAAAGAAAGTAGCTGGGCAGAAGGAAGACCAAGGAACTGTAGCTAGAGAAGGGTTTTGTGGGACTGTTACAGGTGGAGGAGAAGAGACAGGTGGATTGAAGGCAGGATAGGTGCGACACTTGGAGACTGGGTGGTAGTATTTGGTAGGGAGCTGATTAAACTGGGTTGTAGCTGAGGTTGCCAAAGGTGACGGGGAGATAGATCTTTTGGAAGGCAGATGATTAATGGCAGGGCTGGAATATTGTGGCTTAGCTAAGGACAGGAGATCTGACCATGCCTGCAGCACAGGTTGAACAAACGCTAATTCACACACAGCCTGACTAACCAGAGATTGTACTGAATAAATGCAATCGGATAACACCTGCTGGGCACAAGCGGAATAATGTTCATCAAAGAAAGCCGGATCATCCTCTAACAACCATACCAGGGATTCAACCTGGTCACAACTGAAAGGAGTGGAGAAATCGTCACTACCTTCGGGAATGCATGACAAGGCTGACTTTGTACATAATTGGATCAAAGGCTGAACATCCTCAAATAACGCATGACCCTGATCTACTAGTAAATGGGCTGTTTGGATCGTTTCCAGCAGTTGGTCACGGGTCCAATCTTTAAGAGTCTGATGGCAATATTCATTATCCTCTGCTGCCAGCAGAGAATAATAGACAATTTCATCAAAGTCCATTTTTTTTGCGCGCCCACCGTAACAGGACGGTTTCTCAGTGCAGCCACGTCTGGTCAGGGATGGCCTTGGTATACTGTCAAGAGACTAGTAGACCAGACTGTGTGGACTGCACAGAGATAACCCAAACGCATGTAAATGAATACATAATATTTATTAAAATAAGTGATAACTCAGAAAATACAGATAGTGCAAAACCAACACAACAAACCCACAGCAAACAATAATATATACAGCAAGGGGCAATACCGGAATCACAGATGTCAGCCAGGCCAGGGTCATACACAGCAGGTAAGCAGGAACAAGGGATATACCAAAAACATAAACGTCAGCCAAGCCAGGGTCATACACAGGAGATCAGCAACTGAACAAGGGCAGGTTGGGAAAGGGAGATAATGGATGGGATAGGATACAGGCTCAGGAAGAGGTTCAGGGTCCGATACAGGTTTACAGGATAACAGGTTCAGGATACAGGTTCTGGGCACAAGGAAGAAAGATACCAAGGCGAGCATGTGAGGGCTTGCCGGGAATTTATAGGGCTGACTATAATTGGCTTCAAGTCACACCTGAGCGCAGGGAGTGTTGTCTGCTCCATACTGCCAGGATCCATCCGCTGGTGGACATCAGTACTGCGGCCAAAAGATGAAATGACACCAGCAGGGAAATATTCTCCTGACAGTTCAACACTGCCAGGAGACACCTGCTGGTGGACCTCAGTACTGCATGCCAAATGATATATCTTACCAGCGGATGGACCCTTTCCTGACACTGACAAAGCTAGGGGCACAGGAGCAGTGACGTCTGTCCTCTCATCTCTCAGGTAAATAACCATTAACAATTTTTAGCTGTCTGTAAGGTATAAGGGGCATTCTTATCCCAGAATCCCAATGTAGTAGAGCATTCTACCTTCAGCAATATAGGGGGCACTACACTGATTACCAAAAATAAGGAACATCCTTTTCACTGACCGTGAATGTAAAAGTGAGTTTTTTTTCCCACTAATCACCAAAGTAAAGGTGCACCTCCCACTAATGACCAATGTAAAGAGGTAGTCTTAACTAAACTTCAGTGTAATGTGGGCTCCTCTACAAGTCATCACTAACTGACCATTTATGTAAGGGAACACTACACTGTCCACAGATGTAAAGATGCATTACATTGTCCACTGGTGTAAGGGGGCATTTCTCTACTGGCCACCGATCTAAAGGGAACGTTTAGTATTCATTTTCTGGCCATTGCTATAATTTATTCAATGTCATGATTATTATTATAAATTGTTTTGTATGGGTAGAGGTGTTAAGAATTATCTGCTCTGTTCATCAAATGCTCTAGGTATTCCCTTATTCTTTATTTATTATAAGTACAATTTACTGATCACTGATTTTGTGGGTGTTCCCTGAGGCCTGAATATTAAAAAAAATGAAAGTTTCCTGCATGGTAAAAAGGTAGAGAGAGGCTGGTCTGCAGTATAGAATAATAACCATAGCTTGCTGTTTAACTGCTGTACCGCTTTATCTGTAATGAACAAAAATGTCCTCTTTTTATTACCTTAATTAAATTGTAATTTACTAATTTAATTTTCTGAGATTATTTTCTGTGCTTGTTTTGATGAATAATTAAATATATACTTTTATGTTCTTAGAATCTGGAGCTTGAAAGCTGTAAGCATAACATCTGATTCCTGCACAGATGAGCAAATGTTGACATGTGTTCTGTCATGTTTAATTCATATTTTTGAAGCCTTTAGCACATTTCCGACAGAACTAGACTGGAGGGAAGAAAAACATTTATATTCTTTTGTTACTCGACTTCCATGGATAAATGATGTCCGTGAAGGATAATCATACAGGAAACTCCTGCGTAAAAAGCTATGAAAATATAGAATAAATATCTCTGTAACTAATCAAAGCCAATTTAAATACCAAATATTGGCAGGATGCGATATACAATAACCTTTCATCTGTAAGTAAATCACAAGACACTTTGAATCATATAAATAGCCTAACACAAGATATGCTGAATATTGACATGCTCATATAAATGTGATTTTTTACGACTATGATTTATTTTAAAGGAAAGCAAACAGTATTAAGCTTGGGTTCATACTAGCGCGATCTCAGAGATCGCATGTGATTCGCACCCGCAATGCAGGTGCCGATCACATGCGATCTCTGAGCAATGCAAGTTCAGCCATACAGTTGTATGGCTGAACTCACATTGGATTCGCACAGAAAATAGTGCAGGGCTTGTTTTTCCAAGCACTAGAATCGGATCACATGGGTGTTCCTGTGCGAGTTCACAGTTCGCACTGCGATCTGTGAACTAAACTGGGGGTGTCATTAACTGCGGGAGGGATGTGAATATTAGGGTTGCCACCTGTCTGGTTTTGACCCGGACAGTACGGGTTTAGGAGGCTGTGCCCGGGTTTCCCTCTGCCTCATACCCGGACACCATTTCCAGCTGACAGGGGGTACCATGGGGCCTCCTTTTACGAGCCCCAGCACACAGGGGGACCTGGACAGCAGGGGGATCGGAGCGGCGAGAGGGGGGAGCAATTACAGAGCAATCAAAACATAAGGGAGAGAGAGATGACAGGCAGCTTGCTGGTGCAGAAGTTTTTGATAAAATAAATGCTTAAAAACGATCCACTCACTCTTCACTGAATCGCTGGAGGAAGCCAAGGATACAGAGCCGTGGGGAAACTGCAGTGAGCTGTCAGCCTGGGATGCTGTGACCAGAGCGTTCCGGAGGCTTAACGACACCTCCATCATCAGAGGCTGACAGTTCACATGAGTTTCCCACGGCTCTCTGTTTCCTCCAGCGATTCAGTGAGCAGCAGCGTGGATCGGGAGAATGGGACAGCCGACTTCACAGACTGACATATACAGCTCTGGCATGAAGAGTGAGTGGATTGTTTTTAAGCATTTATTTTATTAAAAACTTCCGCACCAGCAGCTGCCTGTCGCCTCTCTCTCCCTTATGTTTTGACTCCTCTGTGTTTGCCCCCCCTCCTCTGTATTTGCCTCCCCTCCTCTATATTTGCCTCCCCTCCTCTATATTTGCCCCCTCTGTATTTGCCACCCCCTCCTCTGTATTTGCACCCCCCTTCTCTGTATTTGCACCCCCCTCCTCTGTAATTGTACCCTCTTCTCTGTAATTGCCCCCCCTCCTCTGTATTTGCAACCCCCTCCTCTGTAATTGACCCCCTCCTCTAATTGCCCCCTCCTCTGTATTTGCAGCCCTCCTCTGTTATTGCCCCCCCTCCTCTTTAATTGCCCCCTCCTCTGTATTTGCACCCCCTCCTCAATATTTGCACCCCCCTCTGTATTTGCACCCTCCTCTGTATTTGCACCCCTCTCCTCTATAATTGCCCCCCACGCCCACCGCTGCGCTCCTCTAATCTCTGTAATTGTCCCCCGAACCCTCTGTTGTCCGGGCCCCCATGTGTGCTGGGGCCCCGTGATACCCCCTGTCAGCTGTCATGGTGGTATTGGAGGGAGGAGGATTTGTGCTGGTAGGGGGTAGAAGAAAATTTGTAATAGGAGGGAATGGGGATAATGGCACCCCAATCGCAAATCAAAACTTCTTTTGGGTGACAGGCATCCCACAATTCTGTTTACGTGATTTTGCTGCGATTTGTCGGGTGACAATCGCGGCAAAATCGCACTGCGGTTGGGGTGCCAAGCCGTGCGCCGCTAAAGTGTTCAGGTTTGGCTTGAAGAAAAGGTGGCAACCCTAGATGTGATGCAGGAACCAGCGCTATAATCGCGCTGGTTCCTGCATAGCACGTATGTAAACCCAGGGTAAACAAACATCACATCTGAAGCTGACGTGTTTCCAAAGCTCGCACTTCTGTTTATTACAACATAGCTGAACTCAGAAGCAACATATTATTATATTTCAGTTTAACAGTACTAAGCTGCATTCCTTTTCATTTTTTTTGTTTTCAGTAGTTGATCCTTCCAGGAGTACACTTTCTGGCCTAGGGTCTACATCTCCCCCTCTCCTCATCTTAATTACATGGGGGAGGGGGGGTTGTAGTTCACAGAAGACAGCTAGGAAGGCTAACTTTGAGTTTTATTTACTGAAATAGTACAGTCTATTTACTAACCAAAGCGAATGTTCACTTTGCAAGGGAATTTCAACTTCAAGTTCACATCTGTTCATTTTATGGAAAGGACCAGGGATTTTTTTCTGGTTTTTGGTTCCATAGACTTTAACCGCTTCCTGACTGATGCACAACGTTACTCGTCGGCAGAATGTCAGAATGGGTGGGCAAAAGGGCATACAGGTACACAGGTACATCCCCTTTAAGAAGCAGCACTGTGGGCGCACGCGCGCCCGGCGCGTTCTCCGTGACCAAGACTGCGCGTCTCCCCGCTCTGCCTAGTGATATGACAGAGATCACTGCTCCCTGTCATCGGGGGCAGTGATCGCTGTCATTTGTTTTGAAGTCCATCCCCCCACAGTTAGAATCACTCCTAGGACACACTTAACCTCTTCATCGCCCCTTAGTGGTTAACCCCTTCCCTGCCAGTGTCATTTACACAGTAATCAGTGCATTTTTATAGCACTGATCGCTGTATAAATGACAATGGTCCCAAAATAGTGTCAAAAGTGCCCGATTTGTCCGCCATAATGTCGCAGTCACATGAAAAATCACAGATCGCCGCCATTACTAATAAAAAATAATGAATATTAAAAATGCCAAAAATCTATCCCCTATTTTGTAAATGCTATAAATTTTGCACAAACCAATCAATATACGCCTATTGCGATTTTTTTTTTTTTTTTACCAAAAATATGTAGAAGAATACATATTGGCCTAAACTGAGGAAAAAAAAATGTTATATATATTTTTGGGGGATATTTATTATAGCACAAAGTAAAAAATATTGCTTTTTTTTCAAAATTTTCGCATTTTTTTTGTTTATAACGCAAAAAATAAAAACTGCAGAGGCAGAGATCAAATACCACCAAAAGAAAGCTCTATTTGTGAGAAAAAAAGGACATCAATTTTGTTTGGGTACAACGTCGCACGACCGCGCAATTGTCAGTTAAAGTGACGCAGTGCTGAATCGCAAAAAGTGCTCTGGTCAGAAAGGGGGCACATCTTTCCGGGGTTGAAGTGGTTAATGGATCAAAAATGTGTATTGAAAAACGCAAAATGCACCTGGGATATGCAAACTGCAACCTGCATAGGTGTGAATCGGGTCTAAGTGAACATTCTCTTGCAAGGGGAATTTTCATTTTGCAAGGTGAACATTCTTTGCTTTAATGGCGTACTTAACACCATTGCTTGAGATTTCAGTTCAATGCACAGAAAGTAACAAGGACATTGGATTTCTGGCAATTCCAACGGGTTAGCAAAAAGCGTACTAAGCCTGAAAAACAAAAAAACAAATGTAGTCAGCACAACTAAGGATTGCTAAGCTGCAATTTAAAAAAAAAAAAATGGGGGGGGGGGGAGTTGGTTGAATCCTAGCCACAAATTACTTTCCATCATCTCAATCCTCCCTGTTCCACAGCATAAATTAGCAGAGCTGTTTTTTTTTAATCTGTTTACCATTTTTTTTTTAAACTCATGGTTGACTGGCCCTCTGCCACTTTAGCCTAGACAAGAATAATGTATATTAGAATTCTGATGTCTCTTGGAATACCTTATGTGGCATTGGTTTCCATGCAGCAACCTGAGGAAGACAACCTGACCCCCATAATCAGATGGTCAGAGAAAGCCAGCTCATGATGATGTCAGAGGAGAAGATGGCAGCGTGTGAACCAGCTTGCAGCTGCAGAGTGGTAAATTACAGTAGGACAACATTAGATTTGCTGGATAAGTAAGAATGTTAATTGAGAACTCAGCTTAAAAGGTAAGCGAGAGGTAACCAGAAAAATGAACATGGCGGAGGGGGTGTGAAGGTCTTCCTCTATATCTTTTGATATTTTTGACTTAACCATGCAGTGTGGCGTTATTTGTTTTCTGTTCTTAAGCCCTGGTTCACATTGGAGAGATTTGGCATGCGATTTAATGGACGGCAATTGCCAATAATGGCACCGTCCGAATCAGTGCGACGCCGCACTTGCGGTACCCCACCGATTCCCAAAAGTCATTTCTGTACTACTTTCGACGACTTCAGGGTGTGATTTCAATAGACTTCTGTGCAGTAACCCGCATAGATGTCTCTGAAATGGCCCCGGAAGTCGGGACTGACATGCAGGAATTAAATCATGTGAGTACAGCTGAACTCGCACAATTTCATTCCCGCTGTCAGTGCGAACCTGGGCTTAATCAACTTGTGAAGTATTTCCATCCTTACAGCTGACCCAGCATTTTTACTGTTTCTCTGCCCCCTGTGCACTTCTCATTCAAAAAATCATAAGATGATGCTGCAGCAAGTGAAAAGGGTGGTCCCCATCGGCAGGCGGGGTTGAACAAAAGCCAATTCTCCTCCCTGCCTCCGTCCCCTCTCATTCTCTTAGCAGGTCCTGGCATAAGTCGGCAAAAAACTAGATGTGGTGGGGGCGGGAAGGGAGGTTGGGCGGGAGCTGCCAAAGTTCACTTTTCCTATTAGCAAGCTGGTAATTGGTTGCTTGGACAGATTAGCAACCAATCACCAGCTTGTTAATAGGAAAAGTTATCTTTTTGCAGCTCCTGTTCCCCTGTCCAGTGCTGTGCTCCTCTGTAAGTCTCTCTGCATACTAAATTAATGAACGTGTCATTCATTGTTTTTTTTAATTCTATATTTAATTTAGCATTAAAATATTTAATTAACAAGGCAGTAATGATGTGTACAGTGCCTATAGTAGCCAATCATATTTTTTCTATATTTTATTTATCACAGTCACATCAATGAGATATGCTTTATGTTAATATTGTAATGTTGCTGTTGTTAATATTTATTTTTGTAACTTAATGCTGCATAACAAAGTCATTTCATGAGATAATTTATGAGGGTGTGTTTAGGGGCGGAATTAGGGGCGGGGCAGGGTAGAGGTCGGATGGGGCAACTGGTTAGCGAGTAAAGCCTTGTACACATGATCGGATTGTTGGCCAACAAAACCGTGGACTTTTGTCCGAAGGGCGTTGGCCCAAACTTGTCTTGCATACAAACGGCAAGGAATTGTCGGCCAACAAACACGAATGTAGTGACGTACTACGTGGTTTTTCAGCTCTTTAGCGTCACCCTTTGGGCTCCTTCTGATAATTTCGAGTTAGTAGAAGTTTGGTGAGTGTTGATTCGCACTTTTCATTTTGCACTTTTCATCTCGCGCTTTTCATTTCGTGCTTTTCAGTTAGTTCCTGATTGGCCGTTCGTCAACAAGACATGTTACGGAATCGGAGGAGATAACATGTTATTTATTATTGGCCTTGGAATTATTGCTTTGACATTATTTTTTTGGTTGAATAATGATTTGATTTGGTATATTTTCTATATTTTTGGATGCTTAGAATGCACTTTTTGGTTAAGTTCTATTGCCAGATAGCATGTCTAATTTTATTTGTTTTCTTTTTTTAATGCACAATAAAAAAATTGTGGAGAATAATACTTGGCTATGTGTTTTACTTCAAATGACAGTTTGGGAGTAGGCAGTTACATTTAAAAAAATACAATGTAAAATTGACAAGGGAGACCAACATAGTTGTATCTTTGATCTTAAAAACTACAGGATAATGGTGTTGTGGTAACTTGTCCAAATAAAAAAAAAAAAAAAGCATAATAATATTATTCTTGGTATCACTAGAAAAAAAAGCCTTTGAAAATGTGTTTGCAATAACTCCATCAGTATCACCAGCAAAGCAGCTTCATTATTATCCCATTAAAGAAGAAGAGAATTGTGCGCTGCATTTCGAGATTTCATAATTTGCTGCGTCACAAATGTTAATTCTCCATTACAAACGTTAGTTTACAAGACAGACCGCTTCTGGCTCATTGTTGCTTCCGAGCATGCGTGTTTGTACTTTGGACTTTTGTCTGATGGACTTGTGTACACACACTCGGAAAATCCGACAACACACATTTGTCTGTGGAAAATTTTAAAACCTGCCATCCAACATTTGTCCACGGAGAATCCAACAACAATTGTCCGATGGAGCATACACGGTTGGATTTTCCGCCAACAGCCTGTCATCACACAATTCCCGTCGGAAAATCCGATTGTGTGTACGAGGCTTAAGGCCTGGCTAGTAGCTCAGGACTTGAAAAGTTTGAGTTAGACTATAAGATTTTATTTTTCAATAATCTGTAATATTCTCATGATTTCATTTCTATTCAGATACAGAAATGTTTGCTATTCACAAGCTGCAATGGTATGCAGTTTTGCTGTTTTCAAAGAAATCTACCCACTGCATCCCCTTTTTTATACCAATCCTTATTTGTTTTCTCACAATTGTTGCTCATCTCCTATTTCTGTTATCATCAATAGACACCCCATATAACTTTACAATTAAAATAATTTCAGGAGCTAGTAATATTTTAAAGACGGAAAGAGCATGAGTATGGCTGGGTTCACACTTGTACAATCACAGACATCGCATGTGATTCGCACCACATTGCTATGCCGATCACATGCGATGTCTGTGCGATGCAAATTCAGCCATACAAACTGTATAGCAAAGATCGCATTTGCACCAAAATGGTGCAGGACCCTTTTTCTGGTTCGCACTGGAATCAGGTCGCATGGGCGTTCATACCTATGTGATCCGATCCCTGCACCATTTGACAGTTCGCACTGCAATCTGTGAACGGATCTGGGGGTATCATTAACTTTACATTGACACCCCCAGTGGTTCGTAGATGTCAGTGTGAATCAGTGTGCGATTCAGGTGCGATGTGGGAACCAACACTGAATCACAGAGTTTCCCACATTGCACCAGTGTGAACCGGGACTTATATTTGTTATCTGACTTATATACAACAGAAAGCAAATAAAACAAATTATAGAATGTGCATGATTTAACAGTTTTTTGTGATAAAACCTTTAGTGAATTGATAACATAATATTGATTACTAACCTTAAAAAACAGTGTAAGGTAATCAAAATATCACATGTCTTACTGTGGTAAATTGATCCCACATATTAAATATATAATAAAATGAGAAACAAATAAGATATATGTTTTGAGATGCCATTTTAACCCAAAAAAATGTTAATTGAGGTGAAATTAGCACAACCATTATCATTTAGTTAAATGCAGTGGCGGCTGGTGTTCAATATTTTCTTTTTTGGGGGGGGGGGGGGGCGCAAACAAATCCCCCCGCCCCTCTCCAAGATTGTGTTCCCACACTGGAAAGGATTTCTACCACCAAATCATTAGCATTATCATTTAGTGACTTGATTTGTTTCACCTTTCCAACGTTCCCTCACCAGGGCCGGCATCTTCTCCTGTGTCCTGCTTTTAGGCTATTTTCATTGGCTGACACATAATGTTATCACTCCTGTACACGCACAGGAGCTAATCATTCCGGCACACAGGGCCAGTCACATATCAGGTTTTTATTTATTTTTTGGAAACTGTTCACCTACAATGTGTATCTATGTCAGTGGTTCTCAACTCCAGTCCTAGGGATCCACCAACAGGCCAGATTTTAAGTATTATCTTGGGGAGTTGCAGACTAGAATACTGCAATCACTGAGCAGCAAGTGATATCACCTGTGATGTATTTCAGTTATCTTGCAAACCTGGCCTGTTAGTGGATCCTGAGGACTGGAGTTGAGAACCACTGATCTATAGATAATTATATACATTTACAGTATCTCACAAAAGTGAGTACACCCCTCACATTTGTGTAAATATTTTATTATATCTTTTCACGTGACAACACTGAAGAAATGACACTTTGCTACAATGTAAAGTAGTGTGTGTACAACTTGTATAACAGTGTAAATTTGCTGCCCCCTCAAAATAACTCAACACACAGCCATTAATGTCTAAACCGCTGGAAACAAAAGTGAGTACACCCCTAAGTGAAAATGTCCAAATTGGGCCCAATTAGCCATTTCCCCTCCCCAGTATCATGTGACTCGTTAGTGTTACAAGGTCTCAGGTGTGAATGGGAAGCAGGTGTGATAAATTTGGTGTTATCGCTTTCACTCTCTCATACTGGTCACTAGAAGTTCAACATGGCACTTCATGGCAAAGAACTCTCTGAGGATCTGAAAAAAAGAATTGTTGCTCTACATAAAGATGGCCTAGGCTATAAAAAGATTGCCAAGACCCTGAAACTGAGCTGCAGCACGGTGGCTAAAACCATACAGCGGTTTAACAGGACAGTTCCTCGACATGGTCAACCGAAGAAGTTGAGGGCACGTGCTCAGCGTCATATTCAGAGGTTGCATTTGGGAAAAAGATGTATGAATGCTGCCAGCATTTCTGCAGAGGTTGAAGGGGTGGGGGGTCAACCTGTCAGTTTGGGCCCAATTTGGACATTTTTACTTAGGGGTGTACTAACTTTTGTTGCCAGCAGGTTAGACATTAATGGCTCTGAGGGGACAGCAAATTTACACTGTTTAACAAGCTATACACTCACTACTTTACATTGTAGCAAAGTGTAATTTCTTCAGTGTTGTCACATAAAAGGATATAATAAAATATTTACAAAAATCTGAGGGGTGTACTCACTTTTGTGAGATATCGTACATAGCTACTGAATATCATGTGGTTGCTCCATTTTATAAGACACTGTTACCATCTTATTAGTCAGCAATCACATATAAGAAATATTTTCTCAAAGGTAATTAGAACCTCTCTCCATTATATGACATTTTATGTTTGAAGGTATGATGGTAATCAGGCTATCACTTGTATCCAATTTAGTGGACCTAAGTGGACCTTTCAAGGGTAGTTGTATTCAAATCAACACTCAAAGGGACCTGAAAGTCCACACCACTTTATGTGGGACAGACATCCATCGTTTGAAATAGTGGCACAAATTTTTAATTTAATAGGAACTTCCTCCAGCTGAAATAATATATTTACCTTAAAGTGGACGTAAACCCCATTCATGAAATCTGACCTGGGCACATATATCTGTAGTGTTTGCTTATCTCTCTCCAAATCCCTAAGTGCTGTGTCTTTCTGCTGCTCCGTTCCTCTGTTATCAGCAGAGTCACTTCTGACAAGTTCTCCAATACACAAGATAAAAGTTGCTGGAAATTTGTGTCAGGGAGGTAACTTAGAGACAGATAAGCAGACAGCTGATCTATTCACAGCACAGCTCTGCATGTTTTTCGTACCTCTGCCTATCTGGGGGGGGGGGGTGCTTTTCCTCCAATCAGCTCTCAAACAATGTATGTCTAGACTCCCCTTCCACTGCTGAAAGAGGAAGAAACATTTCTGAAACAATGTGCACTTTCTGAAGAATGTGGAAAGCTGAAGACAGGAGATATACAAGTAAAGCGTATGTAGGGAGATTTATTTCATCTCTGTGTATCATCTAAGGCTGTTCAATTCACTGGGTATAGGAGAGGGTTTACACCCACTTTAACTACTTGCTTACTGGGCACTTAAACCACCCTCCTGTCCAGACCAATTTTCAGCTTTCAGCGCTGATGCACTTTAAAGGACAATTGCGTGGTTATACAACACTGTACCCAAATTACATTTTTATCATTTTTTTCACACAAATAGAGCTTTCTTTTGGTGGTATTTGATCACCTCTGTGGTTTTTATTTTTTAATTTAAAAAGACCAAATTTTTTTTATTTTTTTAAATATTTTGTTATAAAATGTTGCAGGTAATTTTTCTCTTTCATTGATGTACGCTGATGAGATGGCACTGATGGGCACCAATAGGTGGCAGTGATGGGTGGCAATAATGGGCACTGATTGGCACTGGTTGGTTACACTGATAGACAGCACTGCTAGGTGGCACCGATTGGCACCACTGGTGGGCATTGATGGGCACCAATAGGTGGCAGTGATGGGTGGCAATAATGGGCACTGATTGGCACTGGTTGGTTACACTGATAGACAGCACTGCTAGGTGGCACCGATTGGCACCACTGGTGGGCATTGATAGGTGGCACTTGTGGGCATTGATAGGTGGCACTGGTGGGCACTGTGGGCACTGGCAGGTGGCAATAGCAGGTGGCAATAGCAGGTGGCACTGGCAGGGGGTACTGGTGGCACAGATGAGGCAGAATTGCCTCTTCCTCTTCGGGACTGATGTCCCTTGCACATAAGCCGGTGACCTCACACTGTCAGCAGGGAGAGTGCAAAGGGGAGGCTGATACAATACATACGGTATATATATATTGTGGCAGAGCAAGGCTCTGTCCCTATGAAAATGGGGTTAAAGTGGACACAGAGTCTGCATATCGGCTGAGTGCAGAGCTACAGAGTGTAAATTTTTCTACAGGTTTTGCTAGTTCCCTATGGGGCTCTGTAGTTTGGAGATCCTTCAGAGTCTTGGGTGGGACGGGATCTCCAACCCTGTGTCCGGGTCTTATGGACAGCCAGCGGGGTGTGTGCCCAGGTGCACACAGCCCATATAACGAGGGGCTGGTGAGAGCAGAATGAGAAGGAAAGTGGAGCAGTGGCTGCTAGTGAGCATCTCTGTGTGAGGACAGATGCTGTGTGGATTAAGAAGCTCAAAGCTGTGTGCGTTGAAGGGTTTCAAAGCTGTGTGCGTCCAAGGAGCCCAAAGCTGTGTGCGTCCAGGGAGCCAGAAGCTGTGTGCGTTGAAGGGCTTCAAAGCTGTGTGCGTCCAAGGAGCCCAAAGCTGTGTGCGTTGAAGGGCTTGAAGCTGTGTGCAGCCAAGGAGCCTAAGACTGTGTGCATCCAAGCAGCTCATTTGAGGGGCCCGTTACTTTAGTAGCATTACTGCTGAAGAGTAGCCAGGTGGGCTAGCATTTTCATTTGGATTTTGTGTATTTAATTGAAGCTTGGACCCCTGCGTGGGATTCCTGGATGGACTTTTGGCCCTTAACTATAAATGCCTCTCTGATGTGGACTCACTGAACCACTATATATATAATATATATATATATATATATATATATATATATATATATATATATATATATATATATATATATATATATATATATATATATATATATATATGTATGTATATTTATATACACACATATTTGCAGTGTTGTGACCTGTGGTGTCTGTATTAAGATAATAAGATATTATTATCTCTGAGTCTGCTATTTACTAAAATCAGATATTATATGCAAATTGGTATCTACCCTTTGACTTTTATAATAATTATAGTTTATTTGTACATTCATTTTCATTATATCATGACCTATTACTTTTATATTTATGATCTTTCAATTTGTATCAGTTTTATTGCCTTGATGAAGAAGGTGTGTGTATGGTCCCCAAAACACATTTTTTTTCTGCTATGAATCAATTCTATCATTTAAAAACCCTGGACTCTTGGATGTTTGTTTGGTGCTCTCATTGGATGTACGTGCTTTCTCAACACTGGGTCCTTTCCCTGCTCCTGAGGGGAGTTTTTGTTTTGTGGAGTACTGCTGAACCGGAGCCAGTATGCCCAGTGATAATCTTAACCACTTCAGCCCCGGAAGATTTGGCTGCTGAATGACCGGGCCATTTTTTAAAAATTCTGCACCCCGTCGCTTTAACTGACAATTGTGTAGTCGTGCGACGCTGCACCCAAACAAAATTGACGTCCTTTTTTTTCCCAGAAATAGAGCTTTCTTTTGCTGGTATTTGATCGCCTCTACGGTTTTTATTTTTTGCGCTATAAACAAAAAAAGAGCGCCAATTTTGAAAAAAACACAGCAATTTCCCCATTTTTTTTTTTTTTTTTTTTAAGTTTAGGCCAATGAGTATTCTTTTACATATTTTTGGTAAGAAAAATCGCAATAAGCGTATATTGGTTGGTTTGCGCAAAATTTATAGCGTCTACAAAATAGGGGATAGATTTATAGCATTTTTATTATTTATTTTTTTTTTACTAGTAATGGAGGTGATCTGCAATTTTTATCGTGACTGCGACATTATGGCAGACACATTGGACAATTTTAACACATTTTTGGGACCATTGGCATTTATATAGCGATCAGTGCTATAAAAATGCATTGATTACTGTAAAAATGTCACTGGTAGTGAAGGGGTTAACACTAGGGGGCGATTAAGGGGTTAACTGTGTTCCCTGGGAGGTGATTCTAACTGAAGGGGGAGGGGACTGATTAGAGGAAGTGAGTTATCGTAGTTCCTAGCTAATAGGAACACACTATCTGTCACTCCTCTCAAAACAGAACAGGGAAGTGTGTGTTTACACACACTCGTCCCTGTTCTGTCTCTCGTGCTCGCAATCGCTCGTGGCCGGCAGTTATCGCGACAGTCAGCCATGAGCATCTGCACCCCTGCTGTGCAGCGGGCGCACGCCTGCTATCCCGATCCCTCGAGCCGACGTATAGCTACGACGGTTTGCGGGATAGTGCCGACCTGCCGCAGTAAGATGACAGCGGCTGGTCAGCATACGCGGTTAATGACCCTTAAAAAATCTGAATTCAGTACCCTATTTATTCTTTTGTTTAGCTTGTAAAAACCATGAATACCATACTGTATACCATATATACAGTAGACTGGCATTCAAATATTGGTGCTATCACAAATCAATTTTGACAGAAACCAGTATCCCAGATGATAGAAACAAGCAGTACACCAAAGTTCCACAGTAAACGATTGAACTGGAACAACTCCTTTCAATAAGCTTCTACTATAACATTTATGACAGTGGTGTCCATCTATATTGCATCCATCAATGACAGAGGGTTTATAGTAAATATTCTCTCCACGAACAATGCAAAAACCTTGTATTTCTCCTGGTAGAGATTAGAGACCTGCAGATTCACAATCCACAAAGATCTTAAAGGGGTGTTCCGCCTCCGCTACAAAAATTAAAAGCCAGCAACTACACATACTGCAGCTGCTGGCTTTTAGTAATAGGTCACTTACCTGTCCTGGAGTCCAGCGATGTGGGCACTGCAGCTGATGCTGCATGCCGCTTCCATTGTGGGTAAGGGAACCTGGCAGTGTAGCCTTACGGCTTCACACACCGGAAACCCTACTGCACATGCGCAAGGCTCCTCTCTTCTCTCTCCTACTGGCCCACTGGCGGGGGGGGGGGGGAGCGGTGACGATGTGGGAACAGGATACCTCTCAAAAACAGGTATCCGCTCCCCCTCCCCCCGAATGGTGCCAAATGTGGCACCTGAGGTAGGGAGGAGACAAGTCAGAGGAAGTTCCAGTTTTGGGTGGAACTCTGCGTTAATTTGATATGTAAATTTCCACTCCACTCTTAATAAATTCACAATGCAATTGGTACGCAATGCATCATTATCTCAGATAATAGAAGAGGACAACACTCCAACTTTTAATGCTAGATTGAACTTAACAAGTTCTTCACCAATAGCTAATATAGTTGTGTCTCATAACCGTATTCCGGTAACATTGATATATGGGATGCACAGATACCATTTTTGTTACAACAAGTACGAGTACTGATATTTTTTTTAGTACTCGCCGATACCAATTACCAATACCTACCACAACTGTTTTGTTTTCACTTCAGCTGTCAGCAATGGTACAAAGCATTGAAAAGTTATTTACAAATTAACCACTTGACCACTGGGCACTTAAACCCCCTTCCTAACCAGACCAATTTTCAGCTTTCGGTGCTCTCACACTTTGAATGACAATTACTCAGTCATACAACACTTTACCCATATGAAATTTTTATCCTTTTTTTCACACAAATAGAGCTTTCTTTTGGTGGTATTTAATCACCGTTGGGTTTTTTATTTTTTGCGCTATAAAAGAAAAAAGACTGAAAATTTGGTAAAAAAATGAATTTTTCTTTGTTTCTGTTATAAAATTTAGCAAATTAGTAATTTTTCTTCGTAAATTTTGGCCAAAATTTATACCGCTACATATCTTTGGTAAAAATAAGTACAACTTGGTGTATATTATTTGGTCTTTGTGAATGTTAGAGAGTCCAAAAGCTACGGTGCCAATATCTGAAAATTGATCACACCTGAATTACTGACGGCCTATCTAATTTCTTGAGACCCTAACATGCCAGAAAAGTACAAATACCCCTCAAATGACCCCTTTTTGGAAAGAAGACATTCCAAGGTATTTAGAAAGATGCATGGTGAGTTTTTTTGAAATTGTCATCTTTTCCCACAATTCTTTGCAAAATCAAGATTTTTTTTTTTCTTTTTTTTTTTTCACAAAATTGTCATATTAGAAGGTTATTTCTCACACACAGCATATGCATACCACAAATTACACCCCAAAACACATTCTGCTATTACTCCCGAGTATGGCGATACCACATATGTGAGACTTTTACACAGCGTGGCCACATACAGAGGCCCAACATGCAGGGAGCACCTCCAGGCGTTCTGGAGCGCCCAGGCCAATTCTGACATTTCTCTCCTACATGTAAAAATCATCATTTATTTGCTAGAAAATTACATAGAACCCCAAAACATTATATATATTTTTTTTAGCAAAGACCCTAGAGAATACAATGGTGGTTGTTGCAACTTTTTATCTCGCACGGTATTTGTGCAGCAATTTTTTGAACGCGTTTTTTTGGGGAAAGAAACAGTTTTGTGCTTTAAAAAAAAACAAAACAGTAAAGTTAGCCCAATGTTTTTGCATAATGTGAAAGATGAAGTTACGCCGAGTAAATAGATACCCAACATGTCACCCTTCAAAATTGCACACGCTTGTGGAATGGTGCCAAACGTCGCTACTTAAAAATCTCCATAGGTGACGCTTTAAAATTTTTTCCTGGTTACATGTTTTGAGTTACAGAGGAGGTCTAGGGCCAAAATTATTGTTCTCGCTCTACCGATCGCAGCGATACCTCACATGTGTGGTTTGAACACCGTTTTCATATGTGGGCGGGACTTAGGTATGTGTTCGCTTCTGCATGCGAGCACACGGACATGGGCGCTTTAAAAATTTTTTTTTTTTTTTTTATTGTTTATTTTACTTTATTTATTTTAGTTTGACACTTTCCCCCCCCCCCAAAAATTTTTTTGATCACTTTTATTTCTATTACAAGGAATGTAAACATCCTTGTAATAGGAATATGGCATGACAGGTCCTCTTTACAGTGAGATATGGGGTCAATAAGACCCCACATCTCACCTCTAGGCTGGGAAGCATGAAATAATAATAAAAAAAAAACGATCTTGGCTTCGATCGTAGCGGTGAGTCGGTAGAAGCATCGGAGGGTGGCGGGAAGGGGGGGGCGTCCCCTCTCGCCTCCCATAAGAATGATCAAGCAGTGGAACAGCAGCTATGATCATTCCTATGTTGTAGGAAATCGCCGGCTGAAAAAGCTGATATCTGAATGATGCCTGTAGCTGCACCCATCATTCAGATATACCCGCTCAAAGTCAAGGACGTCATATGACTGTGGGCGGGAACTGGTTAAAAATTGCGGAGTATTGCGGGCTATTGCAGAGTATTGCGGGCTATATTGCAGAGTATTGCCGGAGTATTGCCGGGTATATTGCAGAGTATTGCCGGGTATATTGCAGAGTATTGCCGGGTATATTGCAGAGTATTGCCGGGTATATTGCAGAGTATTGCCGGGTATATTGCAGAGTATTGCGGGGTATATTGCAGAGTATTGCGGGGTATATTGCAGAGTATTGCGGGGTATATTGCAGAGTATTGCGGGGTATATTGCAGAGTATTGCCCGGGTATATTGCAGAGTATTGCCCGGGTATATTGCAGAGTAGTGCCCGGGTATATTGCAGAGTAGTGCCCGGGTATATTGCAGAGTATTGCAGGGTGTTATGCAGAGTATTGCAGGGTGTTATGCAGAGTATTGCAGGGTGGTATGCAGAGTATTGCAGGGTGGTATGCAGAGTATTGCAGGGTGGTATGCAGAGTATTGCAGGGTGGTATGCAGAGTATTGCAGGGTGGTATGCAGAGTATTGCAGGGTGTTATGCAGAGTATTGCAGGGTGGTATGCAGAGTATTGCAGGGTGTTATGCAGAGTATTGCAGGGTATAGTGCAGAGTATTGCAGGGTGTTATGCAGAGTATTGCAGGGTGTTATGCAGAGTATTGCAGGGTGTTATGCAGAGTATTGCAGGGTGTTATGCAGAGTATTGCAGGGTGTTATGCAGAGTATTGCAGGGTGTTATGCAGAGTATTGCAGGGTGTTATGCAGAGTATTGCAGGGTGTTATGCAGAGTATTGCAGGGTGGTATGCAGAGTATTGCAGGGTGTTATGCAGAGTATTGCAGGGTGGTATGCAGAGTATTGCAGGGTGGTATGCAGAGTATTGCAGGGTGGTATGCAGAGTATTGCAGGGTGGTATGCAGAGTATTGCAGGGTGGTATGCAGAGTATTGCAGGGTGGTATGCAGAGTATTGCAGGGTGTTATGCAGAGTATTGCAGGGTGGTATGCAGAGTATTGCAGGGTGGTATGCAGAGTATTGCAGGGTGGTATGCAGAGTATTGCAGGGTGGTATGCAGAGTATTGCAGGGTGGTATGCAGAATATTGCAGGGTGTTATGCAAAGTATTGCAGGGTGGTATGCAGAGTATTGCAGGGTGTTATGCAGAGTATTGCAGGGTGTTATGCAGAGTATTGCAGGGTGGTATGCAGAGTATTGCAGGGTGGTATGCAGAGTATTGCAGGGTGGTATGCAGAGTATTGCAGGGTGTTATGCAGAGTATTGCAGGGTGGTATGCAGAGTATTGCAGGGTGTTATGCAGAGTATTGCAGGGTGTTATGCAGAGTATTGCAGGGTGTTATGCAGAGTATTGCAGGGTGTTATGCAGAGTATTGCAGGGTGTTATGCAGAGTATTGCAGGGTATTATGCAGAGTATTGCAGGGTATTATGCAGAGTATTGCAGGATGTTATGCAGAGTATTGCAGGGTTGGCTGAGCATTGAGGGATGGATGGATGTGACTGCAAATGTCACTGAGCACCGCTGTGGGCACTACACATGCAGCCCACAGCGGTGCTGCCATCCGATCCCTCCCCCTCTCCCCTCGCACTGTACCGATCGGTACAGAGAGGGGAGGGAGGAACCGGCGTCATCAGATGACGCCGGTCTGTTGACATGTGATCGCTCCGTCATTTGACGGAACGATCACGTGGTAAACGGCCGCGATCAGCGGCTATTTACCGTAATCCGTGATGCGCCGGGTCCTCTGGACCCGGCGGTCACGGATGTTCCCGAGTGCGCGCCCCAGGGGGCGCGCGGGAGCATCGTTCTGGAATCACGTCCATGGACGTCCACCCAGAACTAGCCGACCGCGCTGTTGCCGTCTTTCGGCAATGGCCCGGTCGGCAAGTGGTTAAATAAATTGATTTTTTTTTTAATTTTGTGCTTTTTCAATGTAAAATGTGTAAATATATGTTAATATATATGTGTAAAAATATTCACTAACAAAGCAAACATAAAAAAAAGTTTTAATTGTTTATCGTTTATAAATAGATGTAAACAAAAAAAAAAGCAGATAAATAATAATTAAATGGAAGATAATAGGGAGTTAATTAAGGCTGATTACAGTACATAAAGGATTAATAAGGGGTTAAACAGAGGAACATTTGTTCATCCCTTTGATCTGCAGATGAAGAAACAGAAAGATACAAAAAGAAACAATGTTCCTTTTTATTTTAGTGTTTCAGCGGCTATGCAATGTTAATAAACATCGCCGACTTCCTTTTTTTTTTTTTTTTTTTTTGACAGCTCCAATTACCGGATTTCTTTAAGACTTCAGCTGTCAACAGGGGAGACCCACTGACCGCTCAAGAACCGAGCCTGAAAGTATCGGTTTCAGGTATCGGTGCATTTGCATGAGTACCGATACTTGTGCAAATACTCGGTATCGGCACCGATACCAATACTAGTATCGGTGCAACCCTAATTGATATCCATACATATATTGCATCCAACAAAAAAAATGTGGGAGCAATGGATATATTGTGCTTGCACATAGTCAACAGTAAATGGTACAAATACTTGCACAGTTTTTAATTCCATCAAGTTCAAGAATGTCAGTATCATTTTGTGGTGTACAATCATCATGTATGAATCTAAAGAATCGTCCTCCAATGATGTAATTAATTCAGGCTCTACATGAGGAGGACAGTCCAGTCCAAATTCTATAGAAGCAACAGTATACATCAAAGAAACTGGCGTGGAGAGTTTATTTACAATTACCTTTCGGAATGTATTTCCCATATAAGATTTTTGACTGATAAGATGGTAACAATAGGGTTGATTAACTAAAACTGGAGAGTACAAAATCAGGTGCAGCTCTGTATACAAACCAATCAGCTTCCAGTTATTTTTTTCCTCAGAGCTTAATTGAACAAGCTAAAGTTAGCTTATTGGCAACCATGCACAGCTGTACCAGTTTTTGCACTCTCTAATTTTAGTAAATCAACCTTAGTGTCTTGTAAAATAGAGCAACCACATGATATTCTGCAGTTAAAGTATAAATATACACATTTTAAATGTTCTTATAATTTATGTCTGTGTCATATTAAGCTTTTTCTTTTAACTTTTACATGATATTAAACATGAGTTTGAGTTGATTGATCATATAAGCCTTTTCAATATATTTTTGCGCTAGATTTTTATTTTGATCTGTGTCCCTATTGCAGATTTCGCCCCACCTCCTGTCTGGTAAAAACTTTGTCACCAGGGCAGAAGGTGAAGAAAAACCTAATGGAGACTCAGATATCACAAAAAATCTGAAACAAGTTCTAATCTTTCCCCATCTAATACTAAAACAAGGATTTGGGCTTAACATACACTTTAAGATGAACTGACTGCAGACATAAAGTGCTCATATTTTTGTCTTGCAAAAATAAAATAAAATATAGAAACTTTTTTTTTTTTTGTTAAAGCAATTGGTCATGTTTATAAAACAATGTAATGTAATTTACAGAGCCATATTTTTTGACTCCTCTTTAAAGAGATTTCCAGCTTAAGTAGAAATCACTTTCCTTCTTTGCATAGGGATGTAGCACTTTTCCAAATTCTCTTTTTATATATTTGTGATTTTGTAGGGAGCAGAAAGCTTTAAACCCTGTACATCCCGGCCGAATGTCGGGAGACATCGGGCAGTTCAATAACAACCGTCCGACATTCGGTCCATTTGTATGTCAGCCAGTCTGACAGAAGCAAATGGCTGAACACAACAGCTCAGAGGGGGAGATCTCTGTACTAACGTCAGATCATTAGAACAGCGGCTGCGACCGGAGCTGTCAGGTTGTTTTTCGTTTAACCTGCTGGGTTGAACGGAGAAAACCTATTAGTGTGTACCAGGCTTTAGTGAGCTTGTCTTTATTTGTCTGTTGATTTTCTCTAATGTAGAGTGATTTATCCCAGCCACTTGCTCTGATGAGCTTGCTCCAGTGGGGGATGTGTTAAAGATAAAAATGTGTATTAAAAATTGACCCAATCAACAGGCTTAGGGGGCTTGCTGATGCATACTGGGAGATCCATTAACCACTTGCTGCCCATAGTACGCTCATGGAGACATGCTGCACACACCCAAGTGATCAGACATCTGATCACTTGGTGTGTGCAGCATGTCTCCATGCTGTTGTGTTCTCTGGATATTCTACTGTCCTCTTTCTAACAAGAGGTTCTGCAGTGGGGGTCCTGCCTATGTGATCCGTCTCTTGGTCACCCATCTACCCTTAGCTCCCGGGGGGAACCTTCGCTGTGAAGTTTTTTTGCAGCATTGAGATCTAGATGTTATCTCTTTTAACCTTTACCATGTGATCTTGATTCTTACCTAACTACCTTCCATATGTACACATAAACCAACTGTGGCTGTCTCCTGATGAAGTGGGCGCTATCCAGTGAAATGCATAGATATTACAGCTTCTGCAAATTAACAATGATTTACTAACCACGTTGGTATTTAGAATGTACATTGGTGAAACTGTTTTTATTTCTGCACAATTTTATTGTGAAAGTGTATATTTTTTTTATGTAAATTGAAATACATTTTGTATTTTTATACATGTGTTGTACCATTTTACTTAGTACCACTCCTAAAAGTCCCATGGACAAATTGTCTTTTTGGTTATTTTTAATGTGAAATGCCCCTTGTGCTTTTAAGTCCTTTGCCCCCCTCCTATACCCCACAATCATAATCTTCCAAATGCTGTGGGGGTTAATGCTGGCACTTGACCTGTGAAAGGCATAAAGTGTTCAAACTATGCTCACCCTTTCCACTCACCACTTCCATGCATAGAAGCTATAATATAGCTTTCATGAATGAAAAGGAGGCGGGGCACATGCACGGATGCCTGAGAGAGCAGTTGTGCTGCCTTAGAGCTCCGCTCCTGGGATAAACGCACTGGAGGATGATACTACCAAAACTCTTGTACTTATTTCGAGTACTTCCCTTTCAATTACCATCATATTTTCTAAGACTCACACAACGTAGAGTTATGTCCTTTATTTGGGGCAATACCAAACCCTGTATACCTAAATCAACGCTTTACCTTGATAAACTAAACAGTGGGTTAGGCTTACCGAACTTCTCTTCCTACTACTATGCGGCACAATTATCACAGCTGCCTAAATATCATGCAACTGTAGAATCTCCATTATGGGTTGCTATAGAATCTGTGGAGAGTGACCCCGTTTCAGTAGCCAATATGCTATGGCTAAATCCTAAAGATAAGGTTAACTTCTCTAATCCCATAACTAAACACTCCCTGGCTATATGGGACAAATTTAAAATCTCTCATAACTTCCAATCTACACATAATCCCCTCCTTTCCTTTATTAGGAACCCAGCCTTCTATCCTGCTTGGTAGTTTCCTATGTCATTCATAGCCTGGTCTTCCAAAAAATTGGTTCGATTTCATAACTGAGTATCTACTAATACTATTCATACTTTTCCTACACTATGTGATACTTATGGGCTCCCCAGCACTGAACTTTTCCATTATTTACAAATCAAAAATATTTTTACACCCTTCATCAGGACCGGATCAATACTTAACCAAATGTCACAATTTGAACGCATCTGTAATAGTGACCCCCATGTAAGAGGACTGATTTCACTTTTATATAAACGACTTAATTAGATTCCTAATGGCACTTTAACTTCTTATGCTACTAAATGGTCGCAAGACATGAATAGAACATTTAATAAGGATGACTGGGGCAACATATGGTTAGCAACTAAAAACTCCTCCCCTAATTGTTTTGCGTTAGAAACCAATTTTAAAGTCCAGGCACAGTGGTGCAGTGGGTAGCACTCTCACCTAGCAGTAAGTAGGGTCGCTGGTTCGATTCCCGACCACGACACTACCTGCCTGGAGTTTGCATGTTCTCCCTGTGTCTGCGTGGGTTTCCTCCGGGTACTCCGGTTTCCTCCCACACTCCAAAGACATGCTGGTAGGTTAATTGGATCCTGTCTAAACTGGCCCTAGTATAGGTATGAATGTGAGTTAGGGACCTTAGATTGTAAGCTCCTTGAGGGTATAGGGACTGATGTGAATGTATAATATATATGTAATGCACTGCGTAAATTGACGGCGCTATATAAGTACCTGAAATAAATAATAATAAATAGTACCAGCCAGGATAGCTAAATTTATCCCATCATATCCTGACACTTGCTTCAGAGGTTGTACCTCACCAGGCACCCACTTTCATATATGGTGGCAATGTCTGATAGCTCAAACCTTTCAGATTAAAATATTTGATATGGCTTCTATAAAGATTTCTCCTGACCCAGCCTTGCACTTCTTAACCTTAAGCCTCCTGAACTTACTTGGACTCAAATCCAACTACTCATACACCTCAGTACTGCAGCTAAGCAAACTATAGCTAAAGCATGGAAAACTCAAACCTTAGTTGTGGCTGAAGCTAAACAATGAATTAATAGAGCCCTTATTTTTGCCAAAATGACGGCTATTGAAGATAACAGTATTGAAAAATATAACAAAATATGGAGACCACTGCCTATCTCCAGATTTCGATCAAACATTGTTGATGCCTTGCTAATATTCCTAACATATCTCATCTCTTTCTTTAAATTTAGATGTTACCTTGACGTGGGCCGGATTACAACCATGGGAGACTTTTCTTTCTATCTCTCTTTATCTCTTTTTTTTATCTGTCTCTTTTCCTCTCTATCTACTGTTTCTCTATTTACTATTTCTTTTTATAAGCTAACCTTCTACTACGGGCGGGAAAAAATGATCACATTCCATTCCTAAGATCAGATAACTCATATTATTTCTGCACCCTGTCCCTTTCTCTTTCTCATTTCTTCTCTGATTTTTATTTTTTTTTTCTTTCTTTTTTTATTATTTATTAATATTTAAACATGAGATTTCACTATACCCCTTTAAGTAACGTATACAATTTAGAGTTCAATTATACCAACCCTATTGACTTTTCAATCAGCGCCATTTTTCTTTGTCCTAAAATGCATGATTATTGAGAATCATATTTTTAGTAACAAATACCCTTTTATCTTGTGTTACCATCCCTTATTTTTAGAAAATGTTTATATACCTGACTAAAGTGCCCCCACCCGTTCACAGATTGTAAACATTTGGGGTGGACGGGTGGTCTGGAGGCATGATACATTATGCGAAAATATAGTTTGAGGATAATGCTCTAGTTGTTTTATTCTCTTTGTTGCATTGTTTGTTAAAATATCCATATGTTTTTTTTTTTTTTTTCCTTATCTTTTCCAATATGGATATGTAAGCGACGGTTGGACTCTAATATTGTTAGATATACCTCATATATACAATGTTGATATTACATGTTTTTCTTATGTAAACGTCAATAAAAATATTGAATAAGGAAAATGGCGGACCTTTCATTCATCTGTCCATCCTTCATTCATAGATCCTTTTTTTCATTCATGGAAGTTTTTGAACAAATTCTATGGATGGAGGATGGGGTAGAAAGGGCAGGCTTCATCAGCACTCTTAATTAGTGCCTGTCATAGCATCTGGTTTTGTAATGATAGTGGAACCCTTTGTATTTGAATGGTTCCAGATAGATATTTTCATTTGACTCAGAGGGGTTGAGTTAGTAAAGACAAATACAGGCATACCTCACTTTTAAGTACACAATGGGGTTTATTTACTTTAGCTGGAGAGTGCAAAATCAGGCTCACTTCTGCATAGAAACCAATGAGCTTCTAACCTCAGCTTGTTCAGTTAGGCTTTGGTAATAAAACCTGTAAGCTCATTGGTTTATATGCAGAAGTGAGCCTGATTTTATACACTCTTCACTTTGCAAGATAATTTGACTCAGAGCCTAATGAATGGGGCAAAGCTCTGCTGATTTTCATCATCCAATCATGTGCAAGCAAAAATGCTGTTTTTTTTTTTTTTTTTTTAAATTTACTTGCACGTGATTGGGTATTCTTTGCAATGTGAAACTTCACCAAACGCACACTGAAATAACGCTATGGGCACAATTCACTAAATGTTATCCCATGCGTTATGAAGGTCGATAATGCGATAATGAAAATGTCAATTCACTATTGCTTGTATGCGGTATTTAGCGCAAACACCAAAAACGATAGTTAAATACCGCAGAAAAAGGCATTAAAGTGAATTCACAAAAGGAAATAAATAAATAAATGCATGTGGTGATTAAAGTTCCACCCAAAAATAGAACTTTCACTTTTTGGATTCCCCCCCCCCCGTTGTCACATTTGGCACCTTTCAGGGGGGAGGGGGGAACAGATATCTGTATAATCCAGGTATTTGCTCCCACTCCTGGGCATAGAACGCCGCAGTATCCGCAGCAATCTATGCCATGTTAGGCCCCCCTCTGTCCCCCCCGCTGTCTTCTGGGAGACACACAGGTCCCAGAAGACAGCAGGGACCAGTAAGATCGCACAGCGCGACTCGCGCTTGCACAGTAGGGAACCAGGCTGTGAAGGCTTCACTTCCTGATTCCCTTACCGAAGACTCCGGCGCCTCCACCCGTGACCCGAGGGACAGATCGGCTTCGGGTGAGGACATCACGGTTGCTCTGGACAGGTAAGTGCCCTAATATTAAAAGTCAGCAGCTGCAGTATATGTAGCTGCTGACTTTTAATTTTTTTTTTCAGCGGAACTCGGTCCAAGCTTGAGATAACTATGGCAATGGTCAGAACCCTCAGTGATTGGTTTAAAAAAAGGCTTATATTTAAGTTATTGGCCATAAAAGGGGTATGGGGGGTCTGGGTACTGCCCTGGGGGACATGTATCAATGCAAAAAAAAGTTTGAAAAATTGTTTTTTCAGGAGCAATGATTTTAATGATGCTTAAAGTGCAACAATAAAAATTCCTTTACATATAGTGCATGGGGGTCCCCTTAGTCTGCCTGTAAAGTGGCACATCTGTAGCATGCATGGAACATGCTGCAGCAATACTGGCATTTCTATAGAAAAAAAAAGGATGTAAATCCCAGTGAAGTGAACAGCCTCAGATGATACACAGGGATGAAAGTTTTACATGTATATCTGCTGTCTTTAGCTTTATACACTGTTTAGAAAGTTCAGATCATGTTAGCAGATTTTCTCTTCCTGTTCAACACTGCAGTGAAGCCTGGGCATACAGCCAAGATAGTTGATTGGCGGAAAGGCACACACCCCCTCTCCTTACAGGTAGAGACTCTCAGCTCTGTTTGTTGAATAGTTCAGGGCTCTGCTAATCTATTTATAGCATCCTCCCCAACATAAAACTCAGGCTGCTTTTATCATATATGACGGAGAACTTGTCAGGAGTTATCAGGCTGATAACAGAAAAACAGAGCAGGAGTCCACCGGTGACGTCTCCTGGTGGCACTGTACCTCGTGACATCACTTACCCAGCATGCACCAGTTGGTAATGTCATACTCATTCACATGGGGGGCAGGATCTGGGGGCTTCCAGATTACAATAAGCCCCCTGCCCGCATACCCCCACAACCACCGGTCAGGGTTGTGGGGATGAGGCCCATGTCCCCATCAACATGGGGACAAGATGCTGTGAACCAAACAGGGGTGGTGTTCGGCCCATCTCTATTTTCGAGATGCTTGTGATAAATTACCGCACGTTTTCATGTGGTATTTAGAGCATAATTCGGGAATTATAACGCACGCAAGATTTTAAGAAGAGTTTCTTTGTGAATTACACAATTTTTTTTTCAAAACACTGTGCGTTATTTTACCGCATACTTGGATGCGGTAAAATATCACTTAGTGAATTATGCCCTATGTTCCTTGATCAAAAAGGTTCTTTAGATATTTTGGGACATGTGTTTGTTGCGCGTAAGGAAGCCCATTTAAGTGAATGAGCTGCCCTATGCATGATGAGTGTTCATGTGTGAAATACACAGAAAAAAAGCAGGCGGGAATGCATGTTTCCGCTATGCTCAGGTGTGAATGGAATGTGCTTGGGATGGGAGTTTTTATGCAGCAAGGATGACCTGAGAGGAGAGGTGAGGGTTAAAGAAAAAAGCCACCGATCTCATTGATGTCGCATAGGAATCGCTTCTTATCTAATGCTGATCCAACTTCTGTGAGTAAAGTCGAATTACACACTACATAATTGCACTGGAAGTCGCATAAAAATCACTTGACATTAACTGAGCATAAAAACCATTTATGACCGTTGTTTTACATTTCAGAATATTTATAACCTTTTTCAGCTAGTCTTCATTTTTACACTTACAGGTGCCTGGTGACCTTACTGTTCTCTACTGCAGTTATGCTTGGCCACCACCCTGCTCCTACAGTGTTACCGAACATTGAAGGAGCAGCAGCAGACTGATGAGGGCATCCTTTTACTTATTCTGCTACGTAGACCTATTAAAAATTCCCTTGTCAGCACTTGTGCATACGGCTCACCTTATTAACCCCTAATTCTGCCTCTTCTACTGTACAGGAGATTTGAGAAGGCTGACACCAAATCAAATTCTACTTGCATTTAAAATTAGATTTCTTTTTAAATAACTACAGGAGGGAACTAACTGATGTTTTCCTATTTATCTGCAGTTCAGCTTTAACATCTTTGTAGAACAGAACAACCTGTTGTAAAACCAAGATTTTACAACATAAGAGAGTTACTTCTCTTTATTCTGATTTTGCCCCTTTGATTTATAGCAAAAGAAAAAGGAGGAAAAAGAAACAGATTTCAGATTTCCTGTCTCAAAACTGTTTTTGCACGCAAATATTAAACTGAGATTATAGCCCTTGGAGAGAAGAGAATGACAGGAGCAAAAAATAAAGAATGAAAACATGATTTTAACTACTGTCACACAGCCTAAGCTTGTAACAATTCTATTCCAGGGAAGATGATGGATTTATAGTACAAATTGGAAAATCAAAAAGCAATTTAAAAGAGTGATACTTTAAATCTGGTATTGGCAAAGCAATATACATTTTCTATAGTTCCAGTTAATACGGCATTAAACGTCTAACATTATTTTGAAGAGAATGTGAAAATGACCAAAAACCAAATGATATTATAATATGTTAAGAACTATGATGGTAGAGGGCAAATTATTTTTTGTGTTTTCAATTTATGATTTTGAAAAAAAACATTGTTCTAGATGTTTACTTCCACTATTTTTTCTGTTTTTTTTTTTTTTAAATGACATTATGTCATTTCCACATTGCTGTAATTTAGGTTAAAATATAAAAGAAGGAAATGTACCCTAACATACAGTATCTCACAAAAGTGAGTACACCCCTCACATTTTTGTAAATATTTTATTCTATCTTTTCATGTGACAACACTGAAGAAATTACACTTTGCTACAATGTAAAGTAGTGAGTGTACAGCTTGTATAACAGTGTAAATTTGATGTCCCCTCAAAATAACTCAACACACAGCCATTAATGTCTAAACTGCTGGCAACAAAAGTGAGTACACCCCTAAGTGAAAATGTCCAAATTGGGCCCAAAGTGTCAATATTTTGTGTGTCCACCATTATTTTCCAGCACTGCCTTAACCCTCTTGGACACCAGAGTTCACCAGAGCTTCACAGGTTGCCACTGGAGTACTCTTCCACTTCTCCATGACGACATCACGGACCTGGTGAATGTTAGAGACCTTGCGCTCCTCCACCTTCCGTTTGAGGATGCCCCACAGATGCTGGAGACGAGCTTGGCCAGTCCATCATCTTTACCCTCAGCTTCTTTAGCAAGGCAGTGGTCGTCTTGGAGGTGTGTTTGGGGTCGTTATCATGTTGGAATACTGCCCTGTGGCCCAGTCTCCGAAGGGAGGGGATCATGCTTTGCTTCAGTATGTCACAGTACATGTTGGCATTCATGGTTCCCTCAATGAACCATAGCTCCCCAGTGCCGGCAGCACTCATGCAACCCCAGACTATGACACTCCCACCACTATACTTGACTGTAGGCAAGACACACTTGTCTTTGTACTCCTCACCTGGTTCATGCCACACAGGCTTGACATTATCTGAAACAAATAAGTTTATCTTGGTCACATCAGACCACAGGACATGGTTCCAGTAATCCATGTCCTTAGTCTGCTTGTCTTTAGCAAACTGTTTGTGGGCTTTCTTGTGCATCGTCTTTAGAAGGGGCTTCCTTCTGGGATGACAGCCATGCAGACCAATTTGATGCAGTGTGCGGCGTATGGTCAGAGCACTGACAGGCTGACCTCCCACCCCTTCAACTTCTGCAGCAATGCTAGCAGCACTTATACGTCTATTTTCCAAAGACAACCTATGGATATGACGCTGAGCACGTGCTTCTTTGGTCGACCATGGCGAGGCCTGTTCTGAGTGGAACCTGTCCTGTTAAACTGCTGTATGGTCTTGGCCACTGTGCTGCAGCTCAGTTTCAGGGTCTTGGCAATCTTCTTATAGCCTAGGCCATATTTATGTAGAGCAACAATTATTTTTTTCAGATCCTCAGAGAGTTCTTTGCCATGAGGTGTCATGTTGAACTTCCAGTGACCAGTATGAGAGAGTGAGAGCGATAACCCCAAATTTAACACACCTGCTCCCCATTCACACCTTAGACCTTGTAACACTAACGAGTCACATGACACCGGGGAGGAAAATTGGGCCCAATCTGGACATTTTTTATTTAGGGGTGTACTCACTTTTGTTGCCAGCAGTTTAGACATTGTTGAGTTATTTTAAGGGGACAACAAATTTACACTATTATACAAGCTGTACACTGTACTTTACATTGTGGCAAAGTGTAATTTCTTCAGTGTTGTCACATGAAAAGATGTAATAAAATATTTACAAAAATGTGAGGGGTGTACTCACTTTTGTGAGATACTGTATACTCTAGCTGTAACTCTCAGGTTATTCCTTACTGAGGTGATATTTATGTCTCTCTTAATTACTTTGAGATGTGTTTTTTCTTCTTGATCCCCAAATGTCTCCTAGACATGTGCACACTGAAATATTTTGTTTCGGAATTTTGCTTTCGTCCGAAAAATAAATGTATTTAGTTACTCCCGAAATTCGTTTTTCTTTATTTTGTTTTTCGTTAAAAACTTGCATTCGTCCGAAAATCCAAATTAAATAAGGTCAAATCTGTCATTGAAGGCTTATGGTGTCTGTCGATTGTTCAAGGAAGATTCCACAGAGCAGCTAAACTGTACGACGCCGCAATTGTACATTTCCGGTCAAATTTTCCACCTACAAGCTAGCTGTAGTAGAATTCTAATGTTGTATAACTAGTAATAAATTAATAATTATTTATTAATAATTTTACTAGTCAACCAACATTAGGGTTTTTCTGTAGCCTATGGGCAGATGCATTTGACCGGAAATTTATGATTGCAGCATCGTACAGTTTACTAGCTGCTCCGTCGATTCTTCTTAGAACTTTCGACAGACACCATAAGCCAAAGATTCGACATTTGTATGTTTCTTGTTGCTTTGTCGAATCTTCATCGTTCATTCATTGGTCTGCTCTACCCCCAACAGTCTGCTAACTTTCACATTCGTTTCTCAATCGCAAGTGCAGTGCAATGGCGGGCGCGGCATCCGACGCTGTGTCAGTCTCAAATATGGCATCAATTAATTTCGACAACATGGAGGACGTTCCACTTCCTGGGCCTTCTATGGAGGCAACAGCAGCAGCAACATCCCCAACACCATCATCCAAAAATGGGCGCAGGAGGGGGACACAAGCTGCAACCAGCAGGAAGGGTAACCTTATGTGGACTGAATCACATTGAGTTCCAGGTCCTTGTAAGGGAAATTCTTCCTTGTTGGATGCAGCTGTGTGGCCCTCGCTCCAGGGAAACCATTCAGGAGTGGAAGCGGGAGAATTGGGAGGAGATGTCCAGAAGGGTTGAGGAGACCTATCGCCATCGGTGTGACCTGACTGCCTGTCGCAAAAAATTCTGTGACATAAAACAGTAAGTAACGTGTCTGATTATTTATTTTTTTTACATTTTAGCCACTTCAGGCCCGGAGGATTTGGCTGCCAAATGACCATACCACTTTTTGCGATTCAGGACTGCGTTGTTTTAACTGATAATTGCGTGAGATGTGGCTCCCAAAGAAAATTAACGTCCTTTTTTTCCCACAAATAGAGCTTTCTTTTGGTGGTATTTGATCACCTCTGCGGTTTTTATTTTTTTCGCCTGTCACTAGGCAGAACAGGGAGATGCTGTGTTTACATAGGCATCTCCCCGTTCTTCAGCTCTGTGACACGATTGCCGGCACCCGGCGAACATTGAGTCCGCGGGTCCCGATGTCACGTTATATTGCGCAGCCGTGCCATTCTTCCGATATATATCGGCGTGAGCTGGTCGGCAAGTGGTTAAAAATGAAATTGCATATTATGCCCAAGAACAAGTCGTTCCCCCCCCCCCCCCCCCCCCCCCACACACACACACACATAAACATATATTATTGCTATCACATGTGATGTCAGTAAAGTTAAGTGAAGTGTTTTTTAAAAAAAAGGAATAAATCATTTTCAATTTATCCTCCCTCCTGTGAAAAAGCAAATTTGCGCATAGGTGTGCCTAGCCTACACATGAAAGCATAGTTTGCAGTTGCACATGTTAAATATATTATCTAAAAAAATGAATAAAAACCAAGCGCTGATGTGGATAGATATGTGTGTTATAAATAAATTGTGCTTAAAAATATATATATACCAATATAGTTAGTGCTATGAAAAAATCAGTAAATTAAAGCTGCTATCAATATAGGGTGATCAGATAACCAAACAAATAGTACTAAGTATAAAATTGATGCGCTTTAAATAAATAGTGCACAATATGCTGCTGCGACTAAGCCTATTCCTGGATTTAAGCTTAGTCGCAGCAGCATATTGTGCACAATTTATTTAAAGTGCATCAATTTTATACTTAGTTAAATATATTATCGCCACGATCATTGTAAGAGGAATATTTCCATGGCCGATATTTGTTCTTAGTTATCACTAAACTGAGCAGTAAGTGCTTTTAAGTTCCACTTGACCACCTGTAGGTTACGCCCCCTTTCTGACCAGGCCATATTCTGCTATTTAGCGCGTTGCAGCTTTAACTGACAACCGCACGCTCCTGCGATGTACTACCCAATAGTGATGAGCGGAACACCCCCCTGTTCGGTTCGCACCAGAGCATGCGAACAGGCAAAAAATTTGTTCGAACACTGTTAATGACTATGGGACTTGAACACGAAGAATCAAAAGTGCTAATTTTAAAGGCTTATATGCAAGTTATTGTCATAAAAAGTCTTTGGGGACCTGGGTTCTGCCCCAGGGGACATGGATCAATGCAAAAAAAAGTTTTAAAAACGGCCGTTTTTTCGGGAGCAGTGATTTTAATAATGCTTAAAGTGAAACAATAAAAATGTAATATTCCTTTAAGTTTAGTACCTGGGGGGTGTTAGTATGCCTGTAAAGGGGCGCATGTTTCCCGTGTTTAGAACAGTCTGACAGCAAAATTACATTTCAAAGGAAAAAAAGTCATTTAAAACTCCTCGCGGCTATTAATGAATTGTCGGTCCGACAATACACATAAAAGTTCATTGCTAAAAACGGCATGGGATTTCCCCACAGGGAAACCCCGAACCATAATTTTAAAAAAAGGCGTGGGGGTCTGCCTAAATTCCATACCAGGCCCTTCAGGTCTCCTATGGATATTAAGGGGAACCCTGCGCCAAAATTTAAAAAAAAATGATGTGGGGTCCCTCCAAAAATCCATACCAGACCCTTATCCGAGCACGCAACCTGGCAGGCCGCAGCAAAAGAGGGGGGACGAGAGAGTGCCCCCCCTCCTGAACTGTACCAGGCCACATGCCCTCAACATTGGGAGGGTGCTTTGGGGTGCCCCCCAAAGTACCTTGTCCCCATGTTGATGGGGACAAGGGCCTCATCCCCACAACCCTTGCCCGGTGGTTGTGGGGGTCTGCGGGTGGGGGGCTTATCGGAATCTGGAAGCCCCCTTTAACAAGGGGACCCCAGATCCTGCCCCCCCATGGGAAAAGGTAAGGGGGTACCTACCATTTCATAAAAAAGTGTCAAAAATGTTAAAAATGACAAGAGACAGTTTTTGACAATTCCTTTATTTAAAGTCTTCTTCTTTCCATCTTCTTTGGGTCTTCTTTCTTCTATCTTCCTCCATCTTCTTCTTCTTCTGGTTCTTCCTCTGATCCTCTGCTTCTTGCTCCAGTGTTCTCGTCCGGCATCTTCCTCCGCGACGTCTTCTTCCCCGCTTCATTCTCGGGCCGCTCTACGCTGACCTTGCCACCCTCTGATGCATGGGGACTTGAGAGGGACTTCCCTATGGGTTTCCCCGTGATGTCAGAGGGGACGGGGTCACCGGGTGGTCCCGCCCTCCGTTATTTAAGAAGTGTCAGAAGACGAGAAGCGTCACACAGCGGGAGCCTTCCATCATGGATGCGGAGTGGCCCGAGAACGAAGAAGGGAAGAAGACGCCCCAGAGGAAGATGCCGGATTAGAACACCGGAGCAAGAAGCAGAGGATCGGAGGAAGAACCAGAGGAAGAAGAAGATGGAGGAAGAAACCGAAGAAAGATAGAAGATAGAAGAAAGAAGATGGAAAGAAGAAGACTTTAAATAAAGGAATTGTCAAAAACTGTCTCTTGTCATTTTTAACATTTTTGACACTTTTTTTATGAAAAAAAAAGGATACAACCCTTACTATTTCACATGGGGGGGCGGGATCTGGGGGTCCCCTTGTTAAAGGGGGCGTCCAGATTCCGATAAGCCCCCCGCCCGCAGACCCCCACAACCACCAGGCAAGGGTTGTGGGGATGAGGCCCTTGTCCCCATCAACATGGGGACAAGGTGCTTTGGGGTGACCCCAAAGCACCCTCCCAATGTTGAGGGCATGTGGCCTGGTACGGTTCAGGAGGGGGGGCACTCTCTTGTCCCCCCCTTTTCCTGCAGCCTGCCAGGTTGCGGGCTCGGATAAGGGTCTGGTATGGATTTTTGTGGGGACCCCAAGCCATTTTTTAAAAAAAATTTTGGTGCGGGGTTCCCCTTAAAATCCATACCAGACCTGAAGGGCCTGGTATGGAATTTAGAGAGACCCCCACGCCTTTTTTTTTTTTTTTTAATTTTGGTTCGGGGTTCCCCTGTGGGGAAAGCCCATGCCCTTTTTATCAATAAACTTTTATCTGTATTGTCGGACCGACAATTAATTAATAGCCGCGAGAAGTTTTAAATGACTTTTTTTCCTTTGAAATGTCATTTTGCTGTCAGACTGTTCTAAACACGGGAAACATGCGCCCCTTTACAAGCATACTATAGACACCCCCCAGGTATGAAATTTTAAAGGAATATTATACTTTTATTGTTTCACTTTAAGCATTATTAAAATCACTGCTCCTGAAAAAACGTCCGTTTTTAAAACTTTTTTTTGCATTGATCCATGTCCCCTGGGGCAGGAACCAGGTCCCCAAACACTTTTTATGACAATACCATGCATATAAGTCTTTAAAATTAGCACTTTTGATTTTCTCCCATAGACTTTTAAAGGGTGTTTCGCGGCTTTCGAATTTGCCGCGAACACCCCAAATTGTTCGCTGTTCGGCGAACTGGCGAACAGCCGATGTTCGAGTCGAACATGTGTTCGACTCGAACTCGAAGCTCATCCCTACTACCCAAATGAAATTTATGCTCTTTTCCTGCCACATATAGAGCTTTTATTGGTGGCATTAGGTCACCGCTAGGTTTTACATTTTTTGTTATTGAATATATATTAAAAAAAAAAAGTGGATGGGGGGGTCCACATCCGCAAGTGGGTTAATGCTTTGCAAAAGAAACAAGAAAGGAAATTTGACACCATACACAATTCACACAAGTGCGTAATAATTAGAAAGGTGGACTGGACATCTATATATTTAATTTGGTTAGTAAATAAATGTGCAAATCTTGTGCTACATGAAAAAATGCGCCTAATCCAAAAATTCCATTTGCATTGTTTCATTCTACGGGTTCATTCTACATGTGTTTCATGTGTTGATGTCATTTTCAGATTACAATTGTAGTTTAATTGTGGAACCCATTTCTCTTCTCTTTTTGTTTTGCAGTTCCATAGCGCGTAAGCACAGGCAGTTGGGGCGCAGAGGGAAGCAGGTGCCTCTCCTCCCCCATGAGGCGGAGCTCCTAGTGGGTGTAGGGGAGGATGAGATCACCCAGCTGCTGGCTCATCAAGGTTGGTGTCAGCATTGCATTGTGCAATGTGTGCAGGACATTTTTTTTGTCAAGCATCCGACGCAACATTTACCATGATGTGTTTGATTTTATTTAAAGATAGTATCCAGGCCCAGCACCGCCGGAGGCAGAGGGCGGAGGAGCAGGAGTCCTCCACGTCAGCCATGTGCAGTAAGTACTGTAGTAGTGATACTAATACAGTGGGTCCTTTTTCCATTTGTCCAGCCTTCCGATGTCGATTCCAGTGTCATTGCTTCTTGCTCAAGCAGTGACAGGTAGAGCCTCTGCGACGCTCTGTCTGGTAACGCAAGTGCTTGCGTAACTTACGTAATCTGACAGAACGTCGCCGCTCTGAACTGAGGCGCCTGATCAGTGGCGGTGCACCTAGCACTCACCGTTGGAACCATGACAGGTAAGTGCCTCGTATTATTTTATTTATTTTTTTTACTGATTTTTTTCTAAATGTTGAATGTCTGGTAACGCAAGCGCTTGCGTAACTTACGTAATGTGACAGAACGTCGCTGCTCTGAACTAAGGCGCCTGATCAGTGACGGTGCACCTAGCACTCGCCGCTGGAACCATGACAGGTATGTGCCTCGTATTTTTTTTTTTTTTTTTTTACTGATTTTTTTCTACAAATGGTGAATGCATGTCCCTGCCTTGTAGATAAACATTAGTGACCTGCCCTGTATTGCTATGCTAATGGATAATTCATTTTATCTATATACACTACAGTATATTTATTTATAGTAATTTGAAGCTTGAACATTGTAACATTTATCATTTCTCCTTTAAATATGTGTCATCCGGGGTCGTGTTTGGGATGGCAGAGGGAGCAGATGTGTGAGATCTGAGCTCCCACAGATCGGCTTTAAAATCCTGTCTTCTGGGGTGCAGCGGCCCACAAAACGAGCCTCCTGTGCCCCCCTAACTCCCGAGACACCCCTGGGGTATGCACAGGAGGAAAACTCAGCAAAAATCTTGGAAAAAGGCCACACCACTGAGAACCGTGGACAAGGCCGAAGCTGCTGCCTCGCCTAAATCTCCTGCCCAGATGAAGAACCAGGCCGGCGGATCGAACGAACCGGAGCAGCTCCCGGATGCGGCAGCGGACTTCAAGGCTGTGATGCAGGCCATAACTTCGCTGACAGAAAAAGTGGACCACATACAGACCCACGTGGAGTTCCTCAGGAAGGATTTTGATACCCTGAGAGGCCGCATGCATGAGGTGGAGCAGAGGGTCTCCCATAATGAAGATATGGTACGTGATCATGGGGCTGATTTATATGTGCTGCAAACTAAAGTTAAAGTGCTGGAGGCCAGGGCAGAGGATGCCGAAAATCGCAACAGAAGAAACAACTTCGAGTTTTGGGCCTTCCAGAGGGGGCAGAGGGTGCGGACCCCACTGCATTTGCTGAACGTTTATTGCAACAATTGCTCCCTTCGGTACGGTTTTCCCCATTCTTCACCGTGGAAAGAGCACATCCCATACTCTCCACCAGGGGCCCACAGGGGGTGCCACCCTGTACCTTCATCTTTAAATTACTCAAATTTAGTGATCGTGGCATGGTGATGAAGGAGGCGAGAGCTCAGGGGGAGCTCCGCTTTGAAAATGCCAAGCTCTTGATCTTCCCAGATTATTCGTTGGAAACGCAGAAAGAGCAGAAACCATTTGACGCAGTGAGGGCCAGACTCTGAGCCAAGCATATCAAGTACAGCATGCTGTTTCCGGCCAGGCTGCGAGTGGAAGACAGTGAATCGGTACGATTCTTCACTTCTCCTGAGGATGCCTCCACGTGGATTGACACGCTACCTCGCAGATAAGTTACCCTGAGCAAGGGAAGCCGTTTATTTCTAGTTAAATGAGCCATGGCCAATTGTGCCTTAAAGACGTGCCTCCTTTACTCACTGGCCTGATGATTACTCCTGGCCCAGAAGGCTCCCCATGTGGTACATGTCACCTTGCTTTAGGGTAGACGGGAACCCGTGGTTTCATTGGTCCCTAATCTATCTCATAGTTCCTTGAGATGTTCTAGCAGGGGAAGCGGGACTTAACTGTTCCTTTGAATATCCTTCCCCCCCCCTCCCCCTCTTCTTCCCCATCTATGTTGGTCATGGCCGAGAAAATATAACTGTTGCTGCAACGTTTAAGTTCAAGTTTGTACCCCCGGCTGTTGCCGTGAGACTGCACCCGCTTCTTATGATCCAATCTCCAGCAGAGGACTGGATGTTCTTCATCTAACTGCTGCACTGTGGATGCTGTTCCACTCACGGTACCCCATTACAGGCATGTTCGCCTTGGTTCTGAATTGAGATCCTGAGCCTCCCTGGGATTTGGGTCAGGGTTGGCGGGGTGGGGGCTGGAGGGCATGGTTGGGAATGTTCTGTTATAACCTGTTTTATTGTTTTTTCACAAGCGATGCACTTCTGTTTGTCACAAGATATGCAAGATGCCACGTTTTGACCTTTTTTTGGGGTCCAGACCTTGCATCTGTTATTACATGGTGATATATGGACAGAAAATGTGATACCAGGCATGGATGGCCGATTGTACCATAATCTCATGGAACACCAGGGGTTTGAATTCCTCTGTTAAAAGATCACTGGTATTCCGATTCCTTAAAACATACCACCCCCAAATTTGTATACTACAGGAGACCCACCTGATGGGAAGCAAACTTCTGAGTCTTAGGCGACCCTGGGTGGGATACCCCTATCACTCCACGTATACCAACTTCTCCAGGGGAGTCAGTATACTAATACATAAATCCTTACCATTTAGACTGCTGGCACTGGAGCTTGAACCTGATGGTCGGTATGTTGTACTGCATGCCATAATAGACAGATTGGAGCTGGTGGTGGTGGGATTGTACCTACCCCCCGGCCTCTATAAGAATTCTTAACCAACTTATCTCTAAAATAGCTGCCTTTGGCACAGATAATGTGGTAATACTGGGGGATTTTAACCTAGTCCCGGACCCTGCGATGGACAGGCTCACGCCCGGAGTGAGCTCGCCTTCCGAGCTGTTCTCATATGAACAGAAGACAGATGTAGGTATGGCGCTGCTCTAGTGTAGTACAATTTTGATGGTAGGCCACCCTTCTGTACCATATGTGATGACCTGAATTAGATGTAGAGACTAAATATTTTAAATTATATATACTAGCTTGCAAGAGTCTAGGTATTGTGTGTGTGTGTGTGTGTGTGTGTGTGTGAACCTAAATCGAAATATAGTGCTAGAAGTGACTTATTGGCAATCAAACTTATTCAAAACATAATGTTTGAACAAATAAATAAACTTAAACTTGATAGAAAATGCAAAGTGAAATGTATGAGATCCGACATGTGATATAGCCTTTAAAGCCCAATGTGTATTAATTTCCATTGTAGATTACCCCTCTTGGATGTTACTCCTAGGTGGGAATGGTTAAATACGCAAATAAAAGCCGCAATTTTATATCACATACCTTTGCGCCTAAACTGAAAGTGGAAAAAAGTGTTAGTTAGTTAGCTAGTTGCAAATAAATAAATACTTAGACAAAATGCCTCGTGCTAAACTTTAGTCATAGGTGAAAAGATTATTATCAGTAAAAATCGCAATCCTATATCCCACACCAATGCATTATAATTACCCAAGTGCAGAAAGTGCTTGTTGTTTTAAATAATAAAGTGACTCGTGCTTAAAAAGTTAACAAAGTGACTTGTGCTTCAAAAACCCAGTACTTGCTGGAGAAGATAATATATACGTTTTTCTATCAAGTTTAAGTTTATTTATTTGTTCAAACATTATGTTTTGAATAAGTTTGATTGCCAATAAGTCACTTCTAGCACTATATTTCGATTTAGGTTCACACACAATACCTAGACTCTTGCAAGCTAGTATATATAATTTAAAATATTTAGTTTCTACATCTAATTCAGGTCATCACATATGGTACAGAAGGGTGGCCTACCATCAAAATTGTACTACACTAGAGCAGTGCCATACCTACACCTGTCTTCTGTTCATATGAGAAACGCTCGAAAGGCGAGCTCACTCCGGGCGTGAGCCTGTCCATCCCAGGGTCCAGGACCAGGTTAAAATCCCCCAGTATTACCACATTATCTGTGCCAAAGGCAGCTATTTTAGAGATAAGTTGGTTAAGAATTCTTATAGAGGCCAGGGGGGGGGGGGGGTACGTACAATCCCACCACCACCAGCTCCAATCTGTCCATTATGGCATGCAGTACAACATACCGATCATCAGGGTCAAGCTCCAGTGCCAGCAGTTTAAATGGTAAGGATTTATATATTAGTATACTGACTCCCCTGGAGTAGTATACATATACGTGGAGTGATAGTGGTGTCCCACCCAGGGTCGCCCCAGCAGATGTCCAATGATGAAACGCGTAGGGCGGGACCTATGAGCACCTTGCGTCCCCTCCAGTTAGACAATCACAAGCCGATTGCTACGGATTTTATCATTTCACGCTTACCAGTATCTTTTACAATGTGAGTACGATCTCTAAAAATGTCATGATAAAGCTTTTTAAACGGTTTCACACTATGGACATTCCCTCTTTTCTATGGTGAACACATTCTAAGCTGGTAAAACAACATTTAAAGCATGGACCGGGGACATCCAGGGCTGCTACACAGTGGCAGACACTGTGACTGCCTATACCCCTGCAGGGGTGATTTCATCCAGTGAGTGCAAGCATAATAAGAGCACGGTTAAGAAGCACCATCACAAAGCCAGCACTTGGACAAGAAGTTGTTTAAAAAACATTACCTCCCAATGAGGACTTAACCCTTTTGGAGCTATATTTAAAAAGACTTTTCATCATAAAAAACAAACAAAAAAAAACCGTATATATTATCTTCTCCAGCAAGTACTGGGTTTTTGAAGCACAAGTCACTTTGTTAATTTTTTAAGCACAAGTCACTTTATTATTTAAAATAACAAGCACTTTCTGCACTTGGGTAATTATAATGCATTGGTATGGGAAATAGGATTGCGATTTTTACTGATAATAATCTTTTCACCTACGACTAAAATTTAGAACGAGGCACTTTGTCTATAAGTATTTATTTATTTGCAACTAGCAAACACTTTTTTCCACTTTCAGTTTAGGCGCAAAGGTATGTGATATAAAATTGCGGCCTTTATTTGCGTATTTAACCATTCCCACCTAGGAGTAACATCCAAGAGGGGTAATCTACAACGGAAATTAATACACATTGGGCTTTAAAGGCTTTATCACATGTCGGGTCTCATACATTTCACTTTGCATTTTCTATCAAGTTTAAGTTTATTTATTTGTTCAAACATTATGTTTTGAATAAGTTTCATTGCCAATAAGTCACTTCTAGAACTATATTTCGATTTAGGTTCACACACACAATGCCTAGACTCTTGCAAGCTAGTATATATAATTTAAAATATTTAGTCTCTACATCTAATTCGGGTCATCACATATGGTACAGAAGGGTGGCCTACCATCAAAATTGTACTACACTAGAGCAGCGCCATACCTACATCTGTCTTCTGTTCACATTTCCGTATTTTCCACCTAGGAGGAATTATACTTGTAGAGGCAGCAGCTCTTTACATATTTTAAAAGTACCCCTATCCATTGCGCGGATCCACTCTATATATTCTTATAGCTGTTCTCATGGGCTGAGGCATCTAATTTGACCGACATGTGGAGGTGGCGTCACCCTTGTCAACGGGCCTACACATGTTACTCAGCCTCACACAAGACCCTATCACGTATAGATCTTGCATATGCTGGGGGGTCTGTCCTGCCCAGGGTTCGGGACATTAATATACTTCCCCGTGGCATATCCAATCACGCTCCGCTTGCCTTAAAGCTTTGTGTGTCCAATGCTCCAGGGGAGAGTCTATGGAGACTGTCCAGATTTTGGCTGTCTGACTCCAGGATATCGGAACCATATAGATCTGAGGCGATACACTATTGGCGGGACCTAGACCATTCTGTGACTCTGACCACATCCTGGGACGCATTTAAGGCCTTTACTAGGGGAAGCTTACAAACACACATCCGTAGGATCTGGAGAGATCTGAGGAAGGACACACAGAGGGCCGAGGAGAAGGTAGCAGCATTAGAGGCGGAATATTCCACGACGGGGTCCCCTGGGGTATACTCAGAATTCCAGGCAGCATTGAGGGATGTTCTACTACTACGCACGGCAGCTACAAAAACCAAATTCTTACACCAGTCCCAAAGAATTTTCGTACACGGAGAAAAAAACGGGCAGTCTGCTGGCATGGTTGGCGAGGGAAAGCTCCACCCCGGTGACTATTTCAACCATATGCGATTCAGACGGGATGACCTTGACCGATCCGCAGATATTAACAACAGATTCGCATCATTCTATCAAGAGCTCTATGGCTCTCGGATGGGGTGCTTGGATGAGGAGCTGACAGTATACCTCGACGGGGTGGAGCTCCCTTGCCTGACATCCACATATAGGGAACCTTTAGATGGCCCGATGCTACTAGAGGAAATTCAGCGGGCAGTAGCCACCTTACAATATAGTAAGACACCAGGTCCAGACGTATTCCAGCCGAATTCTATAAAACATACACTGAAGAAATACTCCCATCATTTAAATTAATGATCCAAAAAGCCATGGAAGGGAACTCGCTGCCCCCGTCGATGGCTGAAGCGGTTATTGTGGTCATTTTTAAACCTGGTAAGCCCCCTGATCAGTGCTCCTCGTCCCGGCCAATCTCACTCCTCTCACTTGATGCCAAGCTATTGGCCAAAGTATTGGCTGGACGATTCAACACTGAGATCACGGCACTGGTCCATCCAGACCAGTCGGGATTTATGCCAGGAAGGGGGACTGATATCAACATTATACGCCTCTTTACACATCTTTCCATGGCAGGCAGGGACGGTCCGGAGGTAGTAGCCTCTCTGGATGCTGAAAAAGCTTTTGATTTGGTGGAGTGGCGCTACCTCTGGATTCGGCCCTCGCTTCATTAGCTGGGTGCAGATATCACAACCCCATGGCTCGCATACGTACAAATAACTCGCTGTCATTGCTCTTCCCTCTATCTGGGGATACTAGACAGGGCTGTCCGCTTTCCCCCGGACTGGTTGCCCTGGTCATGGAACCCATAGCTGCCCATATTAGATCTGCTCCCTTGGTACAAGGCATCCAAGTAGGGGTAGTAATGGGCAAAATATCCCTAAATGCCGCTGATACCCTTCTCTTCCTCAAAGACATCTCTTCCCTCTCACCAGCACTTCAAATAATAGACGCATTTGGCACGTTCTCAAGAATCAAGGTAAACTGGGGGAAGTCAATCCTTTTTTCATTAAACGCATCCAGACAAAACACACCAACAGGTACCCCCCTAAAATGGACACCTGAATTTAAATATTTAGGAGTAAGGGTCGGAGCTCTGCTGTCTTCATATTTTGAGCTGAACCTCCAACCACTACTCAAAAACCTCTCGCAGAAATATGCAGCTTGGAAAACTCTCCCCCTCTCCCGGGTGGGTAGGGTAAACTTAATAAAAATGATATAGTTAAATAAAGTGTAAATACTGCGCTAAGACAAAAGCAAAATCAGCAAAAAAGCAGAAACAATCTGCCCAGGACTGTGCGTTGTGCTGACGCAATCATGCCACATGTGACCCGGTACATGGGTGCTTTTTATTGTTTGTTTTAGCTAGCCGGCTTTTTATCTATTTATCTATTCATGCACCTTTTATACAATTTTTCTGTGCAATATCCATGTACATTACCTCTGTACATGTTGTCTTATGAGCTTTTGTTTATCTAGTTAACATTAAAATTTTGAATTTTAACTTGCTACACGACTGGAGTCCCTTTCTGTCTGCTCACTCGTGGCTGGGAGCCCGAGTGTGCTTCTCTTTTCTCTTACAGAGGGTAATCTGTCTGCTCGTATGACCCTGCTCTTTAGGGGGTCCACCGGTTTCAGTAAGGGTTACCACATACAGAGTTTACATCGAGCTGTCTTTCATTTGTGGACATTTTAAGGCTGAATATCTGGACCTTGATAACTGCTGTGGATTATAACTCACATATTTTTTCTATCACATCTAAAGAAAATGCTGCTCATTTTATTTTATTTGTATATGGACACTAATGGTCTTATGGACATTGTTTTTTTATTTATTGATTGATGTGCACATGATTTTTTTCAGCTGTCGTTATTTTGTTTATTTCACAATTCATTTATGTATACATCATTTGAAGGAGTTTAGGATGCTCAGGATGCACTCTTGATTTGGGTGTGTCCTGGTTTTCTGTATGGTATTGGTTCACACTATTTCTTACATAAGAAATATTTAATGTAGCGCAACTTTTCTTACTTTGGAATAAAAATGATATACCTACCTACATTTCTGTGCTTTTTTCGGAATTCACCCTTGATTCCCCCCGCCTCATTTTTTGTAAAGCTGAAAAGTATAATATCCTCCTTTTATCTGAAACGGAAGGCCCCCAAGACTGGCCATTGCTACCCTCCAGCTACCCATCACTCAAGGGGGTTTATCTCTACCAGACTTCCAGATCTACTTCTGGGCGGCTGTCCTGGTGACGGTTAGATGGTGGTTCTCCCAACCACGTGACAACCCAGCGGTGACCTTGGAGGCTGCTATCATGGGTTCCTACTCCTTTCTCAGCAATGTTGTGTTCAGAGGGATGAAATCCCACCCTGGCATACGGAGCTGATGAGCACTACAATCGCAGTTTGGAACAGGGCTAGGACCCGCTTTAACACCCCAGGTACATTCTCCCCCCAGATTCCCCTGTGGGTCAACCCTAGATTACCGCACATGGAATCAGTTCCAGATCCCCAAATCTGAGTAAAGAAGGGAATTGTTAAGCTAAAACACATCGTTGTAGGTGGTAAACTAAGAACCTTCTCTGACCTCAAGAACGGTTATTCACTACCGGAATGGATGCTGTTTAGATACTACCAGCTCCGACATGCTTATAAGAAACAGTTTCCATCTCTCCTTAATAGGGATGAGCCGAACAGTTCGCACCAGAACATGCGAACAGGAAAAAAGTTTGTTCAAACACGCGAACACCGTTAAAATCTATGGGACACGAACATGAATAATCAAAAGTGCTAATTTTAAAGGCTTATATGCAAGTTATTGTCATAAAAAGTGTTTGGGGACCTGGGTCCTACCCCAGGGTACATGGATCAATGCAAAAAAAAGTTTTAAAAATGGCAGTTTTTTCGGGAGCAGTGATTTTAATAATTCTTAAAGTGAAACAATAAAAGTGTAATATCCCTTTAAATTTCATACCTGGGGGGTGTCTATAGTATGCCTGTAAAGGGACGCATGTTTCCCGTGTTTAGAACAGTCTGAAAGCAAAATGACATTTCAAAGGAAAAAAAGTCATTTAAAACTACTCGCGGCTATTAATGCATTGCCGGTCCGACAATACACATAGAAGTTCATTGATAAAAACGGCTTGGGAATTCCCCAGAGGGGAACCCCGAACCAAAATTTAAAAAAAAAATGGGGTGGGGTCCCCCTAAATTCCATACCAGGCCCTTCAGGTCTGGTATGGATATTAAGGAAAACCCCACGCCAAAATAAAAAAAAACGGCGTGGGGTCCCCCCAAACATCCATACCAGACCCTTATCCGAGCACGCAAACCTGGCAGGCCGCAGGAAAAGAGGGGGGACGAGAGAGGGGCCCCCCCTCCTGAACCATACCAGGCCACATGCCCTCAACATTGGGAGGGTGCTTTGGGGTTGCCCCCCTAAACACCTTGTCCCCATGTTGATGAGGACAAGGACCTCATCCCCACAACCCTGGCCGGTGGTTGTGGGAGTCTGCGGGAGGGGGGCTTATCGGAATCTGGAAGCCCCCTTTAACAAGGGGACCCCCAGATCCTGGCCCTCCCCCCTGTGTGAAATGGTAAGGGGGTACTGTTACCCTACCATTTCACTAAAAAAGTGTCAAAAATGTTAAAAATGACGAGACAGTTTTTGACAATTCCCTTCTCCTTCTTCTCCTTCTCCTTCTTCTCCTTCTCCTTCGGCCGCTCTGCACCCATGGCATGGGGGGAGGCTCCCTCCATGCCAGCATGGGTGCGGAGCGGCCCGGAGAAGAAGATGAAGAGAAGAGCGGGAGCTTCCCTCCAGGCCATGAGTGCGGAGCAGCCAGAGGAGAAGAAGATAGAAGATGCCGCGGAGGAGATGCTGGATGAGAACACCGGAGGAAGAACAAGAAGAAGAAGATGAAGGAAGATGGAAGAAAGAAGAAGCATTTAAATAAAGGAATTGTCAAAAACTGTCTCTTGTCATTTTTAACATTTTTGACACTTTTTTAGTGAAATGGTAGGGGTACTTCTGTACCCCCTTACCATTTCACACAGGGGGGAGGGCCCGGATCTGGGGGTCCCCTTGTTAAAGGGGGCTTCCAGATCCTGATAAGCCCCCCGCCCGCAGACCCCCACAACCACTGGCCAGGGTTGTGGGGATGAGGCCCTTGTCCTCATCAACATGGGGACAAGGTGTTTTGGGGGGCTACCCCAAAGCACCCTCCCAATGTTGAGGGCATGTGGCCTGGTACGGTTCAGGAGGGGGGGCACTCTCTCGTCCCCCCTCTTTTCCTGCGGCCTGCCAGGTTGCGTGCTCGGATAAGGGTCTGGTATGGATTTTTGGGGGGACCCCACCCCATTGGTATAGCGCTGATATGTTTTTCTGCAAGTGCAAGTGCAACTGATCTTCCATAATTGCGACAGTCAGTCAGTATAAGGTAGATTAGTTAGTGGTCGGTCACGACGGTCAGCACTTAGGTGTCCATTACACCTTAAGATTTTCTCCAGCCGGCCGTGCGACTAAGCGGATAAAATCTTTGGGAGATTCCCCTTTACACTGCTCGATGTGTAGAGGGTAATCCCTTTGTACTCTGGCCGGGGAGGACACTCAGCTCTGCCCCGGTCAGAGTACAGTAAAGTACTACACCTTCCTGCACAGCTCTGCAAACTTGGTATGACGCAGCGAATTGACACAGACACCACTATCTCCTACACACAAATTGATTAGGTGCATCTCACTGAATATCAAAAATGGAAAACTGGTATGGAAGTGAAAACATCTCAAGATGTTACATGGATGTCTACAAGGGCTGGGAAATAATTGCCTTTATATAATGTTAGGGTGAAGAAGCTATGTGTATTGTATTATCTATCTATCTAATGTATTTTCTTTTCTTCACAGGTGAAGTCTTTATCCTTCACCTCCACCCGATGGACGAAGGCCTGGACCTGCCCGCGTCTGGTTGGACTGACTGTCCTTCCTCCCCAGCGGTTTCTACAGGGCATGTTCTCCTCCACCCTTCATCACTATCCCCCCACCTGGACACACCCATTCGTGCCTCCTCCCCAGTGCATCCTGGTGTGGATTCTCCACCCGCTCCAGGACCAGTACACATCCCCCCCTCCAGAGCCACATGTAAATGATTATCTTCGGCGCATTGTGGAGGTCCAAGAGAGATAACATGCCGTAACCAGGAGGCTGTGTCACTCTTTGCCCTCCACAATTGCCGGCAGCTCAGTCACTATGTGGCTCTGGAGAGGTACCAACATAGCCTTAGGAGACAACTGGAGGCTACTCGGTACCTTGGTGACCAGATGGCTGTCATTAATATGTCCCTACAGTGACTGGTCACCACGTTGGGGGAGAATATATTTTTATAATTTTTTTTATTTATTTTTTTTTGTTTATGTTAAAAATAAAAAAAATTTAACTGGAGGATTTTTGGGCTGCTGGGGGGCGGAGTCACATGAGAATGCTCCACTGTTCATGATAGAGTCTTCCCAGGCTGTTCCACCAATTTGTACCCTAATGCCGCGTACACACGGTCGGACTTTTCGTCTACAAAAGTCCAACGGACGCTGACGGACTAAAGCTGGCTGGTAATCCGATCGTGTGTGGGCTGCTTCGGACTTTCAACGTACTTTTTTAGCCTCAAATCCGACGTACTTTAGATTTGAAACATGCTTCAAATCTTTACGTCGTAACTACGACGGACCCCGAAGTCCGCTCGTCTGTACGCTAGTCCTACGGACAAAAAAACGACGCATGCTCATAAGCAAAAACTAAACGGAAGCACTCGGTCTAGTAAAACTAGTGTTCGTATTGTAGGTAGCACATTCATCACGCTGCAAAATCTGTGATCGTTGAATGCAGCGCATTTTATTTCTTCTTTACGAATGCTCTAAAGAACGAAGGTGTTTTGCTGTTCATAATCAGAGTTCTCCCAAACTGATTTCTGAATTCTTTTTCTCTTTGATCTCATGAATGATATAGTATGCTTTTTATAAACAATGTTTCCATACTAATAATACTTTTTCCCTTTTATTTTTTTTTTTTTTTAGGTTTGTAAAGTTACCACAAAGAACCCATTATTCTTTTTTTTTTTTTTTCTAGTGATTATTTTTTAATTTTTAGATAAAGTTAACCCAAAGCACCGTTTTTGTTTATGTATATATTTTTTTTTCAAGACTTACCACTTGAACATTCTTAACATTAGTAATGTATTTTTGGTGTGTTTTTTGAAAACTCAATGAGATTGTTGTCCCTTGTTAATTTAACATTGTGTGTAAAATCAATGATTTAAAAGAAAACACATAAAAGTCTTTTGCTAAACTCAAAAAAGATCCATTTATTCATGGTCAAAATAAAATAAAGAGGAAGTCAACGCTGGAAAAAGTCGGTGTACAAGAAAATTGGGATCTTGAGGAGTCCATATAAGAGGGAGCACAATCTGGTCCAAGAATCCCAGAGATCAACAGCACCAGCAGATGATCTAGATGTCCCCAGACTGTGGTACTACAACAGCCTGCGTCTTCTGTCAGACCAGACTGAACCCAGGTCATCACTTTCTTCTCTTCCCTGCAGCCTTTCCTCCACGCTGCCCTGCAGCCTTCCCTGCAGCCTTCCCTGCAGCCTTCCCTGTAGCCTTCCCTGTAGCCTTCTTTTGAGGCTGTGGCTCTGGTGTTTCAGTTGTGGCAGGAGGAGGAGGAGGAGGAGGAGGAGGAGGAGGGGGGGGGGCTGCCTCATGTAGTTGGGTGTTTTTGGTTAGCGTGCCCTGCAGCCCCTTATGGATTGTTTCCCCAAATAGGCGCTCACAAATGAGGCGCTGCTCCCAATCCATCTGAAGAAGCCTGCTGGCTAAGTAGCAGCCATAGGCTTCTTCCGCTTCGGGGGGGCTTGTTAAAAAACGGGTGGCCTGTTGCATGAGGCGCAGGGACGCGTCCTGTGTGACCATCCCCTTCCTGGCCCTTTTTTTGGGAAGGTGGAGGGGAGGCACTTGGGATTGGGTGAGGCTCCTACTGGGCCCAGCCACCTCACTTGGCCCAGCCACCTCACTTGGCCCAGCCACCTCACTTGGCCCAGCCACCTCACTTGGCCCAGCCACCTCACTGGGAGCAGCCACCTCCTGCCTGACACTGGGCCCAGCCTCCTCCAGGATGATGGTGAATCCGGCCTCCTCCAGGCTGTCCATGGGCCCGGTCTCCTCCTGCCTGCCACTTTCCCCACATTCCTCCTGGATGGACTCATCCTGTGTATAAAAAAAGGACAATAGTTTTAGTTTCTTTTTTTGGGTTCATCAATGACACACAGTTTGCTTCTCATGACTAGCAAATTCAATGTGAATACATCTCTTTAATAAAAGAGTCTAATCAGACACCCTAATTATTTCAAGCAGGTGCCAAACATATTTAGTCACTACTATCATTTGATATGTATACACAATTTGGAGTGCTAAATTATTTGAGACAATTATAACATCCAGTTAACATCATTAATATTAGTACAGTAAATCTTTGTTAAAATAATTTACCTGACTCCAGATGGTCATATCCGGTTCATCCAGGATGGAAGACCCAGCTTGCTCCTCATCAGCCTCTGCTGGGGTGGAGGGAAGGGTGGAGGGAAGGGTGGAGGGAAGGGTTGAAAGTGATGCCCTGGCTTCATTCTGGTCATCAAGAAAACGGAGTTGTTTGTAGTACCACAGCCTGGGTACATAAACATCATCTGCTGATGCTCCTGATCTCCTTGATTCCTGGATCTTCCTATGCTCCCTTTTATACATGTTCCTCAAGACCCCAATTTTCTTGTACACTGTCTCCATTGTTGCTCCAGGGATGGTCTCCTGGACAAAGGACAGAAGTCTCTCCAGCGTTGACTTCCTCACATGCTTGTTATAATACTGAGGGTGTTTCACCTCCCACAAATTCCTCATCTCTCGATACTTTGAAATAAAAGAAGTAAGGAACTCTGGATCCTTCAATAGGGGATTCATTATATCTGGAAAAGAGAAAGTCACAAGACCAAAAAAACTTATTATATGTTTCTGCTAACCCCTCATCATCTTCTCCCTATGTAGGCCTCATCAATCTATCAAGCCATATAGGCCGCTTGCTACAAAGTCATGACCATAAACCCCCCCCCCAAAAAATATATATCTCAAATTACCTTCGTTTTGGAACGTCCTGGTCCACTATCACCTACGCACAGAACGTACGTACGACACGCGCGAAAGGCCCTCCTTTATACACTACGCATGTGTGAAACTCCGCCTGCGTCGCCCGCCCCTGACGTTCGAAATGAACTCATGTTCTCCGCCCCCTAATTTGACGCACAGAACGTACGTACGACACGCGCGAAAGGCCCTCCTTTATACACTACGCATGTGTGAAACTCCGCCTGCGTCGCCCGCCCCTGACGTTCGAAATGAACTCATGTTCTCCGCCCCCTAATTTGACGCACAGAACGTACGTACGACACGCGCGAAAGGCCCTCCTTTATACACTACGCATGTGTGAAACTCCGCCTGCGTCGCCCGCCCCTGACGTTCGAAATGAACTCATGTTCTCCGCCCCTTTTTTGTTACGGCGCGTAGTGGAGTTAAAGAATGGCGGAGACACCTGAAATGTTGACGACCTCAGGTAGTGGAGACAGCCCGCAGGCTGGAACGTCTGGAACGTCAACCAAATCTGTGAGGCCTAGATTTAAGGCCTCTAATATGAGTTTCAAAGAGATGGTGGAGATGGTGGCCATTCTTCGCAAAGACGACTATGATGGCAATTATGGGCCGTACGCACGGCCAAATTTGCGCAAGGCCAAAATCATGGCAAAGGTCGTGGACACTTTGCAGGCATCATTTGGGGTCCAGCGCTCCAAGGATCAATTGCGCAAAAGATGGTCTGACCTGAAAATCAGGGAGCCGGATCAATACCGACGTATCCGGAAAGTTCTTAAAAAAAGTAAGTACTTGTCGTGTTTTTCTCTTGTGTTTATTACCTTGTATACTGCTCCATGTGCTTTTCCTTTCTATACGATTTTTGTTCATCGTTCTAAACGATCTTTGAAGAAACCTCGTTACATATCCATATCTATATCTATATCTATATCTATATCTAATATATATATATATCTAATATATATATATATATATCTAATATATATATATATATCTAATATATATATATATATCTAATATATATATATATATCTAATATATATATATATATCTAATATATATATAGATATAGATATAGATATAGATATAGATATAGATATAGATATAGATATAGATATAGATATAGATCTATATCTAAATATATAAATATAAAAATATATAAAAATATAAATATATAAAAATATAAATATATAAAAATATAAAAATATAAATATATAAAAATATAAAAATATAAATATATAAAAATATAAATATATAAAAATATAAAAATATATATATATAAATATATATATATATATATATATATATATATATATATATATATATATATATATATATATATATATATATATCTATTTGAAATTCTCTTAATTTTTTGGATTTACATTTAGTTAGATATTTAGAGATTTTGTTACAGATATAGAGAGAGATCAAAAGATTATTAACTATATTTTGAGATATTGATATCTATCTATCCGGTATGTCTTTATAATTTTAAATATTGAACTAAAATAGGAACTCTACACAAACCACTTCACTACAAATGTTGGAAAATTATTATGTCCTAAAATATCTGTGTGCTAATTAGATTACTCATTTTTTGTTTCACATAGGGGAAAAATCACTCAGCCAACCAAAAGAACACAGTCCACCCCAAGCAAAACAGGATTGGGCAATCAGTCCAAGTCCCATTGACGATGTGGAGGAAGGAGAGGTGGGCGACATGGGCACCCCACCAGGTGAGTGTCTGACACACCAGCTTACGTTAATCTATGCATGGCTGCCTTTTGTTTAATTGAATTTGTCTACTCTATTTTAGGGGATCTGCTTCATTCAAGCAACAGTGACACCCCCGAGGATGTGGAGGAATTAGGCTACATGGCCACCCCACCAGGTCAGTGTCTGAGACAACAGCTTTATTTCTGGTAAGGTAAACTATGTATGTGTGCATATTTGTAAAGACATTTTTTGGTTTCATTCCACTTTAGGAACAACAAGAAGTGACCATTTCACCTCGGAAAGTGCCCAACGTCTAATTGGTCAAATAATGGGCTGGAATCAAGACATGGATCAAATGCGTAATAGGCTGGATCGTATGCAGCAGGAAATGAAGGACATGATTGATGTTTTGGGTCGAATCTAAATGCCCTTTTTTAAACCCCAAAACATCAATCATGTCCTTCATTTCCTGTTTTGCTGACCCCATTCTGGGCCTTCTCTTTGTTTTTTTGGCATAACATAAATGGCTGTTTAACCTAATGTCAAAAAGGAGGGCTGTCAAAAATCCACAAAAAAATAAAAATTGATTTTCTAAAAAACAACCAAAAAAAAAAAAAAAAGTGATTTTAAAAAACCCAAAAAAAAAAAAAAAAAGTGATTTTAAATAACCCAAAAAAATAAAAAAAAAGTGATTTTAAAAAACCCAAAAAAAAAAAAAAAGTGATTTTAAAAAACCCAAAAAAAAAAAAAAAGTGATTTTAAAAAACCCAAAAAAAAAAAAAAAGTGATTTTAAATAACCCAAAAAAATAAAAAAAAAGTGATTTTAAAAAACCCAAAAAAAAAAAAAAAGTGATTTTAAATAACCCAAAAAAATAAAAAAAAAGTGATTTTAAAAAACCCAAAAAAAAAAAAAAAGTGATTTTAAAAAACCCAAAAAAAATTCAAAAAATTAATGTTAAAAAACAAAAAAAAATTAAAAAATTGATTTTAAAACACCAAAAAATCGAATAAATAATTAATGTTAAAAAACCAAAAAAAGTAAAAAAAATTGATTTGAAAACACCAAAAAAATTAAGAAAATTAATGTTAAAAAACCCCAAAAAAAAAAAAAATTTGATTTTAAAAAACAAAAAAAAAAAAATAAAAAACTTGCTTTTAAAAAAAATCAAAACTTGATTTTCCAAAAACAAAGCCTGTTTTTGAAAATCCAAAAGCCCAAAATATTTTTTTGTGGATTAGGTAGAAATATTTCAATATAATTATATTTTGCTACATCATTAAGATACCATTATATTTTTGTCTCGGAACATTTTATACTAAATGCAGAACTGAATGCATACCAACCATTAATAAAAACATCTCCTTTTATAGGATTTTAACAAATGTGTGGTTTGTTATTTCAAGGCTCAGTATCAGTTTGGTTATAATTGTCAAAAAGTTGTTTACAGTGGCAATGGAGCTTATTTATACATTTTTAAAATTCTAATACAGTTGGCACTACAACTGCTCGACCATAACCTAGGAGACAGCCCAAAAGAAAGGCAAGCAATAAATATAATGCCAGATTTCAGCAATATTTTTTTTATTGTAAAAAAAATTATATATCCTGGCCCATTGCAATGGCCCCCCTACCCATAAAATAATCAACATATTGCTGTCTAACCTGACGGGAACTTTGGGGGGCCAAGCCAGTACGGACAGTATCCAGGCCTGTAAGGTTGGCTTCTATTTGTCCGGCCTCAGGCCCAACTGTGCCTATATAATTGGCAGAATGCTTATTTAAAAAGTTGTGCAGAATGCAGCATGATAAAATTATAAAATTAAGTTTGTATTCCGCCAAATTAATGGCTGTTTGAAACAGGCGGAACCGGCTGGCCAGAATTCCAAACGCATTCTCAACCACTCTTCTAGCTCTGGCCAGCCGGTAATTAAAAACCCTCCTCTCCGGGGTGAGGGTTCTTTGGGGGAATGGCCTCATGAGGTGCTTGCTCAGAGCGAAGGCTTCATCGGCAATGAAGACAAAGGGGAGTCCTTCCACGTTATCCTCATCAGGTGGCAATCCCAGGCCACCACTCTGGAGACGCTGGCAGAACTCCGTCTGGGCAAATACTCCTCCATCCGACATCCGGCCATTCTTCCCCACGTCCACATATAAAAAATCATAGTGTGCCGACACCACCGCCATTAAAACAATACTGTGGAACCCCTTATAATTAAAATAATATGACCCCGAATGGGGTGGTGGCACAATGTGGACATGTTTCCCATCTATAGCCCCTCCACAATTGGGAAAGTCCCAACGGCTTGCAAAATGGGATGCCACAGTCTGCCATTCCTGTGGCGTTGAAGGAAACTGGGGAATCAAACAAGAAAACAAAAATCAATTAATTTGGAAGCTAACATTGCAAGAAAATTAGACAATTAAAAACATTATTCCCCAGCATCAGTATAACATTCAATAATTTAATTCTTCTGGAATAACTAATATGGAAAAAGGCACACTTATCAGATTGCTCACCCCCTCTGATAGAACATTGATTACATTTTAGGGGGTTGTGAAATCCCCCAAAAAAATTACTTTAACAACACGCAGGAATTTAGGGATAACAAAGGCTACAAGACTGCAGTTGTCGCACTCTGCAGGTGCAGTTGCAAACCAGCTTACAGTAAATGAGGTAATGTCAAAAGGCATTCATGTTGCAAACAGTACACAATCACATGCAAGGGCAATTAATGAAAACACTTTGAGGCTTGCATATGATTTGATGATGGAAATCAGCAGAGCTTCTGCTCATTTACTAAAGCACTGGAACAAATGCACTTGTAGAGTGCACATGCATTTTGCAAAGTGCAACATAGATTTGCTTTAGACAAATCAACACCACAGAACATTCAAGCAAATTTTAACGAGGGTGGGGGTGGGGGGGTTGTGAAATCTAGCTAATTGCTAATTAGCAGCACACTATTTGGAGTGAGTTCAGGTGGGGGGGGGGGGTTGTGAAATCTAGCTAATTGCTAATTAGCAGCACACTATTTGGAGTGAGTTCAGGTGGGGGGGGGGTTGTGAAATCTAGCTAATTGCTAATTAGCAGCACACTATTTGGAGTGAGTTCAGGTGGGGGGGGGTTGTGAAATCTAGCTAATTGCTAATTAGCAGCACACTATTTGGAGTGAGTTCAGGTGGGGGGGGGGGTTGTGAAATCTAGCTAATTGCTAATTAGCAGCACACTATTTGGAGTGAGTTCAGGTGGGGGGGGGTTGTGAAATCTAGCTAATTGCTAATTAGCAGCACACTATTTGGAGTGAGTTCAGGTGGGGGGGGGGTTGTGAAATCTAGCTAATTGCTAATTAGCAGCACACTATTTGGAGTGAGTTCAGGTGGGGGGGGGGGGTTGTGAAATCTAGCTAATTGCTAATTAGCAGCACACTATTTGGAGTGAGTTCAGGTGGGGGGGGGGGTTGTGAAATCTAGCTAATTGCTAATTCTAAGCACACTAAATACACTCCAACAAAATACATTCAAAATGAGTAGACTAGGTGGATATGTTCCCATCACTTCATGCTGGGAAGGTTATTGAAGGAAACTATACATGCATGACAAAAAATAACAGGAAAAAATCCCAGCATGTGTGAGGATAAAAAGGGGACATTCACACTATATTGCAATGATGGGAAGTAGTGTTTGAAGCAAGAAATACATTACTTTATCAAAGATTACATAAAAGAACATGTGATGCTAATAAACTAAAAATAGCTTACCTTAATATAGTCCTTCTGCAGGACCTGTATGATGGCAGAACAGGTCTCTGGGATAATGATCCCCAGAGCCTGGGGGGAGATGCCTGTCGAGAACTTAAGGTCCTGCAGGCTTCTCCCTGTGGCCAAATACCGCAAGGTAGCGACCAGCCTCTGCTCCGGAGTGATGGCTTGCCTCATGCAGGTATCCTGCCTGCTGATATAGGGGGTCAGCAAAGCCACCAAACGATCAAAAACGGGGTCCGTCATCCGGAGAAAGTTCCTGAAATCCTCAGGATTATTCTCACGGATCTCACGGAGCAAAGGCATGTGACAGAACTGGTCACGCTGAAGCAACCAATTCTTGGTCCATGAACTCCTCCTCGCCCTGTTCATGGACTGGTCTTGGGCTGAAGAATAAACTACAGCACCAAGCACATACAATGCACGAGCTCTACGACGAGTACGTACAGGTAACATGGCTTCAAAACGGTCGGCTGGTCAGAACGCACTAAACAGAACGCACTGAAGAACAGCAAGGCCTGTGAAGAACGACCTGAAAATCAGGAACGAGCGGCCAATAAAACAAAGATTTCTCAATGCCAACTGACCAAACGCACTGAAAAGCAGATACAAACCTCACAAGCACAGACTGAACACCAGTTAAAACGAACTGAAAAATACGAGTCTCACAAGCGCGAATCGTCTCTCACCAAACTTCTACTAACACGAGATAAACACGAGATTAGCAGAAGGAGCCCAAAGGGTGTCGTACGGGCTATTGAACTTCCGTTTTATAGTCTCGTCGGACTTGGTGTACGTCACAGCGTACTAAACTGGCGTACTTTTGTGTGGTCGTGTGTGGGCAAGTCCGTTCGTAAGAAAGTCTGCCCCAAGTCCGCCGAAGGTACGCCGGAAGTATGTCGGACAGACTGTCCGACTTTTGTAGCTGCAAAGTCCGACCGTGTGTACGCGGCATAAGACTGTAAACACATTCTGTTGTTGAAACAAGCATACAAAAAGTAACATTATATTATCATACCCGAACTTTAATAAAATCTTGTACAACTTTAACTGACTTACTGGGGTATTTTATTGATCTTGAAATATAGCAACTGCTATCTCTGTTATCTGGCTTACAGTGATATAAATGTAGGATAAGCAAATCATTTCCCTTTGAGGGTAAAGAAGCAAATCTCAGCCGCATTGCCCTTAAACAATTTTGAAATTCCTCAAAACCAAAGTTTAAATTGCCTGGAAAACAATAATGGATTGGAGAACAAAAAGCCAAAGGCAACAGAAATGGATATCTTAACTACTTTCCAGTACATTAACTCTAGAAAGCAGTGAGTTTGTTCTCAATGATATTCAGAACACATAACTCTGAACCAGCAAAGAAATCAGAATGCCAGGATTCATGTCTTTATATTTTCTAGCTTAAAGGGGTTTCAGGATAAATCTGATTTGTACTTCTGTTCCTTAGGGCCCTATAATTATTGTAACTGGAGGATGGAAATATCTGTTTTTAAACAGAGAAATCATCTTCCATATCTTATTTTCTTTAGGAAAGTTTGGAAAATAAAAGCTTTACATTTTGGGTTGTTACTGACAAGTTTGTTCAGATGCTGGCTTCTTAGGTCTCAGGGGTAGTGGTGGTCAACCTATTTGATATAGGGAGCCTTAACCACGGCTCCTGACATTGCCAACAGGCTGCACATAATATCTAGTGAATGTAAATCTAGCGAAAGTGAGACTGAAGACATTAAAACAAGAGATGGCTAGAGACCAAGGGAAATAGATGCTCAAAGACAGTGGGCATGCTGCAGGAGCTGTCAGTGACTGAAAACATGGGAGCATGGAACATGTTTGAGATTGGGGACATGCTTCAGGAGATGGTCTTAGGCTGAATACACATTACATACGACTACTAATGATCACTGCCATTGCAGCTCTTTTTCAAATTAATGCTTCCTACAGACCCCTTAAAATTACTTTTTTTTTTTTAAAGATCGTGTGAACAAAACAGAGAAAAAAGATGAGAAAAAAGAGAAAAGAGATGGATAGCATGCAAAAAAATTAAGGTACACTGAAAGAAATAAACCAACTCATTTAACTACTGGGCGCAATCAGACGTTGTATTCATTTTCAATTTTCTAGCCTGCACCTTCAGTTTTTTTCATCCGAACAGTTGGAATCGGCTGTCGAAAACACTATACTAAGGATCAGATAGTCGGACCGGACGATCGTTTGTTGTATGGACATTTTCCTGAAATTTTTTTTGTTTGTATGGGCCTTTAGTCTAGGTTCACACTCTCCCTTCTTCAAGCAGGGTGCATTTGCACAGGCACAGCAGTCTATTCATTTGAGTGGGCTGCTGTACCTACGGAAAACATTGAGAACTGGTCTCTTCCAAAATCGCAGCTGTAGGAAAGCTGCATAGTGCTATGTAGTTTCCAGCACAAGAAAGTTCTATTTTAAACAGGGATGAATCTAGCCTGTCTGATCTAGGGGTGCAGTAAAAAAGGACAGGGGAGGCAGAGGGGTGGATTTACTAAAACTGGAGACTGCAAAATCTGGGGCAGCTGTGCATGTTAGCCAATCTGCTTCAAACTTCAGCTTTTTCAGTTTTGACAGTGGTAGTATGGCTCCCCTGCGCGAATCGCCATAGCTGTACGGCGGGCGCTTTAAGGGGTATAGGGGGCGCGCCCCCGCCGCGTCACTTAGGAGCCAATGTGTGTAAACGCACAAATCCCGATTCTGTCAGGGGAGTAGAGAAAGATTGTGTGTTCCTAGTATTTAGTAACTCCTCCCCCAGTCAGTGCCATCCCCCCCACAGTTAGAACACACACTGAGGGAACACATTTAACCCCTTGATTGCCCCCTAGTGTTAACCCCTTCCCTGCCGGTGGCATTTACACAGTAATCAGTGGGTGTTTATAGCTCTGATCACTATATAGATGTCAATGGTACCAAAAAAGTGTCAAAAGTCTCCGACCTGTCCACCGCTATGTCGCAGTCCCGCTAAAAACGCAGATCACTGCAATTACTGGTAAAAAAAAAAAATAATAAAAATGCTATAAATATATTCCCTATTTTGTAGATGCTATAACTTTTGCGCAAACCAATCAAAATGCGCTTATTTCGATTTTTTTTTTTTTTTTTTTACCAAAATTATGTAGAAGAATACATATCAGCCTAAACTGGTGATGACATTTTTTTTTTTTTGGATATTTATTAAAGCAAAAAGTACAAAATATTGTGTTTTTTTTCAAAATTGTTGCTCTTTTTTTGTTTATAGCGCAAAAAATAAAAACCGCAGAGCTGATCAAATACCACCAAAAGACAGCTCTATTTATGGGGAAAAAGGACATAAATTTTGTTTGGGTACAGCATCTCATGACCGCACATTTGTCTGTTAAAGTGACGCAGTGCCGTATCGCAAAAAATGGCCTAGTGAGAAAGGGGGCTAATTCTTCTTGGGCTGAAGTGGGTAAGCTTTGACAAAAAATCCTGGAAGCTCATTGGTTTCTTTGCACATCTGTAACATATTTTGCACTCTCCAGTTTTAGTAAATCAACCACAAAATGTCAACACATTATCATTTTATCCTCTCCTCTCTTAGTTCCCTACATCTCTATGTGGCTGCAATGAATACCACATGTATTAGGCCAGCTTTTCTTATCCTTTTGTTTTAGTCATAGTACCCTTTAAAAGTGTGCAAAAACCCAAGAAACACAAGTCCTGAACAAGTTAGTTAAAATCTCTCATTGTTACTACTGCCCCAGCCTTTCTAGCCCTTTCTATCTGTGCAAGGAGCTGAGTCTCCACCAATTCATTAAAGTGGAACATCACTTAAAGTAGGAAGGTCCACTTAGCTGCTGCCAATTTATGCTTTTCTCCCCTAGGAGAGAAGAGTGGAGGTTCAGTCCCCCCTCCCGGCCTGGGACATGTCGCACATCCCAGGAGGCTGCAGGGCCAGTCTGCAAGCACAACATGTCTCATACATGTGGAGTGGAGAGCCGCTGTGAAACAACAGGCAGTCACAGCCAGCTTCCCACAGTAAAGATGGCGCCGCCAGGGACCTGAAGACTGGCTAAGAACTGGCCCAGGTGAAGACTTCTGGACTGGTGAGTAGCTGTTGATTAATAGTCAACAGCTACAATTTTACTAGCTGCAGACTTTACATTTTTTATACATGACCAAAGCTCCGCTATAACACTGGAGGTGCCTGTAACAAAATCCAAGAATTAACTTTGAAGCATGTGAAGATCTGGTTGAATATTATAGGGATAAAACGGCGCTACCTCAAAAACCTGTATGGCTAGGCATGTACAGAAAACATTATATGAAAAACTTTTTTTATATGTATGTATAAAACCGCTTGTATGTGAGAACGTTTTTCTATATGAAGGGGAATTGTGATGTTATCACGGATTAGTGAAGGTAGAAACTGACTAAAACATATAGATAAGAGTCAGCATAGGCTTACATGCAGCCTACCCAGAGATATATAAAACCTATAACCAAGCATCTGTCTGCAGCCCCTATGTTCCTGATAGGTCAGTTTACTGTCTCTAAATCAGGAACTCCAGACAGCATACTCTGTGCATAAAAAACCCTATATCAGCACATATATGTTATATCCTGTAAAGAAAAGCAAAGATTTTTCCCCTCATACATCAATAGCATGTATATCTATGTTTCAATACAGAGTCCATGTACTATGGAGATCAGAGCATATTAATGACAGTCCCATGCAGTGTATGCAGCAATCAGGTTGTTCACCAGGTGACTTTCGTGCATACAGCGTAGGGTGGTGACTTCTGTGACCCCCCTCAAAATGCTCACTCACCAAAGGTAGGAACCCCTGCAGGGGTGTCAGGCCTGTAGTCCTATACAATGGCTTTTCTGTTCACTGCTATCATGTCTCCAGTTATGTCCCGGTGGATCTTAATCCTCGTGTCAAAGAAAAGGAGACTTCCATAGTGTGATAAAGTCTCATAGGTGTATTTATTTTATAAAATTATATTTATAAAGAATGTTCAAAAGTAAAATATAAAAAAGTTTAAAAAATTAAAAACACATCCAAGCACAGTGTTGCGCTATTCCTCCCTTGACCACTGGGGGGAGGATGATGCTCAGATACTGTCTTGTATGGTATCCACAGTCACTGTAAGCAAAGCAGATACAAGTGGGGGAAGTAGCGGTCAGCTGGACAAATGTCCGATCGTTGCTGAAGACGTCAGAGGACGAAGCGCGCACGACGGATCTACGCTTCCCACATCACTTCCTGACAGACCTGTGGGTGGATCAGACATTTGTCCAGCTGACCGCTATTGATGTATGAGGGGAAAAATCTTTGCTTTTCTTTACAGGATATAACACATATGTGCTGATATAGGGTTTTTTATGCACAGAGTATGCTGTCTGGAGTTCCTGATTTAGAGACAGTAAACTGACCTATCAGGAACATAGGGGCTGCAGACAGATGCTTGGTTATAGGTTTTATATATCTCTGGGTAGGCTGCATGTAAGCCTATGCTGACTCTTATCTATATGTTTTAGTCAGTTTCTACCTTCACTAATCCGTGATAACATCACAATTCCCCTTCATATAGAAAAACGTTCTCACATACAAGCGGTTTTATACATACATATAAAAAAAGTTTTTCATATAATGTTTTCTGTACATGCCTAGCCATACAGGTTTTTGAGGTAGCGCCGTTTTATCCCTATAATATTCAACCAGATCTTCACTAGACAGGACACCCCTAGGAGTGTCTTTGTTTTAAGGGAGGCAGCAACCTATGTGAATTTACCATATAGACTGATCCTAAGCGCGTTTTTTCTGGTTTAATAGATAACTTTGAAGCATGCACACCCATTTGCAACTCCACTCATAATGCTTTAGCACCACCACACTATCCAATAAGGTCCTATTTCACACTCACTTTGAGATCACTTTAAAGCAGAGTTCCAGAAGCCTCCGTTCTCTCCCACTCCTCTTTGCGGCGCCAACATTGTGAGTGTGGGCGCCTGGCTGTGACAGTCTACAGCTTCACAGCCAGGCGCGCACTGCGCTCCGTCAATGGCCAGGCAATGTTCTGGGACCTGTCACGTGTCCCAGAACATTACCGGGAGGGAGGGACCGCCTAGGAATCACCTAGTTGGTCAGAAGTCGGAAGGAGCAAGTGGGACAGGAAGTCCCACTCCAAACCAGGTACCCAGCCCCCCCCCCCCCCCAAAAAAAAATGACATGCCAATTGTGGCATGTCAGGGGGCTAGGAGTACTTAAAGCGGAAGTTCCATTTTTGGGTGGAACTCTGCTTTAAGATCGTTGGCGGTAACGAGCTATAATGAAAACATTTGATGCAAGTTTTTGGCAGCTACAGCTTAATAACAAACATTCAATGAGTAGGAAATAACCTTGAAAGCTGTGTATCCTGATTCTGTATTGCCATTTCCTTTATTTCTTCAAAAGTATAAATGTTATTTTAAACATAAAGCTTATTATCCCATAGCAAAGGCTATATAAATGTTGTTCTCTTGGCACCCTTTACATAAAAGCCTAGGATACAAAATGGAATGTTAATTACAAATTGCATAGTGTTTTTGAATATAAATGTAAATTAGCTTGTGTCACTTCAATAATGAATTAAACTGCCTGTTCTACAGCACATAAAGGTATAGGCAAAAAAGTTAAAATAATAATTGCAGAAAAAAATAAATGGAGAAGCTATTGGCGAGATTATGATGGTTTTAATGGAACCCGATGTACAAGTTTATAACATGTGTGTGTGTGTGTATATATATATATATATATATATATATATATATATATATGAAGGCCAGTATGGTGACCTGAATTTATGGGAGGAGCCTGGAGGGTATTTAAGTAGCCCACTCGCCCATGCTCTTTGTCGGTTCCAGTGTGTGATTCGTTACGTCAGCAAGCCAACTCTTCAGCTCACTTCGTGTTTGTAAGTCTGTTCCTGAATACAGTGTGTTGCGGTTGCTTATTCATAGCTTTTCGTTCAACTCCCACTCGCGGTCGCAGGTAGGAGCCATTACTTTGCATTCGTATCATGTCCTAATTGTTGCCATTCGTTTTATCCCCCATGTCGTGTGTTCAGTTTCCACCACGGAATTTACGAATCGTTCATACATGGTTCTTCCCCCGTTACTTGCCAAATCAAGTTATTTTGTGTGTATCATGCGCGGCGTCACACCACACTTTTGGGATACCTTGCATACCCGCTACAGACCGATGCGGACCCAGTCGCAGGCCATTATCACAGGTAGAATTCGCTACCATCTTTTGTCATGTCAATTCATAGCCACTTGCAGTGTCACCCATACCATGTGTTCAGATCCCACAGTGGAAATTACAAATCGTTCATACACGGTTCTTTTCCCCCGTTACCTGCCAAAACAAGTTATCTGGTGTGCATCATGCACGGCGCCACACCACATTTGTTGGATACATTGCATACCTACTACAGACCGATGCGGACCCTGCCGCATGGCCATTGTCGCATGTAAGATTCATGGCCATTGTCGCAGTTAAGATTTGTTACCATGTTTTGTCATGTCAATTTGTAGCCACTCGCAGTGTCATCATACCTTGTGTTCGGATCCCGCAGTGGAACTTACAAATCATTCACACGCACTTCTCTCATTCTATTTCCAAACCAAACTTTGTTATTTTGCCTCATGCAAGGCTTCACACCACACCTTCCCGTTACGTTGCACTCCTGCCACAGCCCCCCGCAAACCACTCGCATGGCTTACTGTTCATTCTTTATGTCGTATCAATCCGTTACCATTTGTTGTGTTCCATGTCGTTTGTTAGTTCCCCCTACGGAACCTACGAATTGAATGGACGTTGTAATTATCCTTTATACTGCCCGCTTAGGGGTGCGGTAAGCTGCCAAACAAGCCAGGTGTTTCTATCCTTTTCTCAGCAACCCAACTCTCATTCGTTGAGACCCTTGCAACCATGCAAATCATCTCAGCAGCCTGACACCATTGTTAAGACCCTTGGAAAACGCAACTTCGTCTCAGCAACAGCTGGTAATTAAAATTTTTTGGGGGGGGGGCACAAACAAACTGAAAAATTCTGAAAAAAAAAAACATAAAGCCACTGTGCCCATCAATTGCAGGCACTGTGCCATCAAACGCAGCCACTGTGCCATCAAAAGCAGCCACTGTGTCATCAAACGCAGCCACTGTGCCCATCAATTGCAGCCACTGTGCCCATCAAATGCCGACACTGTGCCCATCAAATGCGGACACTGTGACCATCAATTGCAGCCACTGTGGCCATCAAATGCCGCCACTGTGCCCATCAAGTGCAGCCACTGTGCCCATCAAATGCTGCCACTGTGCCATCAAATACAGCCACTATGCCCATCAAATGCCGCCACTGTGCCCATCAAGTGCAGCCACTGTGCCCATCAAATGCTGCCACTGTGCCATCAAATACAGCCACTATGCCCATCAAATGCTGCCACTGTGCCATCAAATGCAGCCAGTGTGCCCATCAAATGCTGTCACTGTTCCCATCGAATGCTGCCACTGTGCCATCAAATGCAGCCACTGTGCCCATCAAATGCTGCCACTGTGCCATTGAATGCTGCCACTGTGCCATCAAATGCTGCCACTGTGACCCCCCCCTCCCACTCGCTGTCTGTCCAACACTTACCCTGTCTCGGTGGGGCAGTGGGTGATGGCAAACGGTGTCCTCCATGCAGCATGTAAAAAAAATGCGCTTTAGGACAGGCTTATGTGGCAAGGATCAGGTTGCTGCCTCCCTTACTCAGGGCACTCACAAAGGGGTGTCCTGCAGATTATACAAAGTTGTAAAAAAAAACGCGGGTTCACTTGGCGCCACCCGCAAAAACCTGATTGCCACGGAAAACCTAAATTGGTTTTTATATTTACTTCCTTACACACCAGAAAGACATATCCCCTCATTAATGTAAAGGAGGGCAGGGTTACACTTATTAACTAAGAATAAGTGAATAAAAGGCATACTGATTACCCTATGCCCCCGGTGTTTTTTAACCCCTGTACCAGGATATGTATGTAAGCAAATTAACTGGATTGGTATATTAGAAATGGTGAACAGTCAGCTGCAGGCTATACCCTCCACCTGAGTGCAACTAAAGTGGTAAGGTCTAGCTAGATTATAACACAAAAGACATAAAACTCATGTACTGCATGCTGGTTCATGAATAAAAAGTCCCATCAACTATACACATATAAAGATCAAGTCTGAAAGTAGAAGTCAAAATTGCTGCTTCACAAATCATATATGTGGACTATATTCAGCATGTATTGCAACAGATCCCAGTGGGATGCAGTGGTTCCATAACTTTGTTATTATAAACACGTCAGGAGCTTCCAGGGGTGACTTCAGTGTATACAGAGTTGCCAGGTGACTTCTGTGCTCCCCCCTCAAATTCCCCACTCACCGACTCTCGGAACTCCTGCAGGGGTAATAAGCCTGGTCAGTTTTAGCTGCTTTAGATGGATCTTACTGCTCACTGTTGCTGATGACAAAGACTTTAACTGCGTCCTGGTTATGATCTGATCATCCAGAGGTGGCTCTATTCTCTTCCACTCCACAGGGAGTTTCTGAAGTAATCTGCAAAATACAGCCATGGATGAGGGATTGCCGCACCTCCACCAACCAGAACGCAGTTAAAGTCTTTGTCATCAGCAACAGGGAGCAGTGAGATCCATCTAAAGCAGCTAAAACTGACCAGGCTTATTACCCCTGCAGGGGTTTCGGGAGTCGGTGAGTGGGGAATCTGAGGGGGGAGCACAGAAGTCACCTGGCAACTCTGTATACACTGAAGATACCCCTGGAAGCTCCTGACGTGTTTATAATAACAAAGTTATGGGACCACTGCATCCCACTGGGATCTGTTGCAATACATGCTGAATATAGTCCACATATATGATTTGTGAAGCAGCAATTTTGACTTCTACTTTCAGACTTGATCTTTATATGTGTATGGTTGATGTGACTTTTTATTCATGAACCAGCATGCAGTACATGAGTTTTATGTCTTTTGTGTAATTTGTGTTATAACCTAGCTAGACCTTACCACTTTAGTTGCAGTTAATTTGCTTACATACATATCCTGGTACAGGGGCATAGGGTAATCAGTACGCCTTTTATTCACTTATTCTTAGTTAATATGTGTAACCCTGCCCTCCTTTACATTAATGAGGGGATATGTCTTTCTGGTGTGTAAGGAAGTAAATATAAAAACCAATTTAGGTTTTCCGTGGCAATCAGGTTTTTCGGGTGTCCTCCATGCGTCTCCTCCTGTCCTCTCCTCCTGATAGGCGTCCAATCACAGCGCCTGTCATTTCAGCCAATCAGATGATGGGTAACAGACCCAAGCACCTGATTGGCAGAGAGTCTGTTCGGTGTTAGGAAAGGGAATATTCATTTGCTGTTCTAGCACACCTGGGTGAACTGCGAGTGCCAAGCATTGCACTTGCAGGTCACCTTTTTTTACGCCTATTATGGCTCTAATCAGGTGCTTAAAAAAAACCCAGTCGCTGTAATTCTGGTGCCCGGCGCCCGAAAAGGGGGCGGGGCACCTGAATAGGGGGTGGCAGTGGCGGCCATGGATAGATTCATGCTATGCATGAATTTATCCATTGGTCATAGAGGGGGTGGCTGGAAAGAAGGGAGAGACCCGTCCATAAGGCTTGTGCGCCCTTATGGATGGGCCGCCACTGCTCGGCAACCTCTCACTTGTCAGAAAAACTCCCTTTGCCACCTCGCAATCTCAGCCCAGCAACCTGACACCTGTTGAGACCCTTGCAACCAGGCAAATCGTCTCAGCAGCCTGACACCCTTGTTAAGGCCCTTGCAAAACGCAACATCGTCTGAGCAACCTCTCACTCATTAAAAAAACCCTTACCACCATGCAGTCTCGGCCTAGCATCCTGACACCTGTTGGGGTCCTTGTAACCATGCAAAATCATCCCAGCAGCCGGACACTCATTTGAGATCCTTGCAAACGCAATACCATCTCAGCAGCTTGAGACTCGTAGAGACCCTTGCAACCACGCAGTATCGTCTCAGCAGCCTGACAATCATAGAAGACCCTTGCAACCACATAATCACGTCTCAAAAGAAACCTTATACTCATCGAGACCCTTGCGACCACGCAATATTGTCACAGTAAACCAGACTGAGACCCTTGCGACCATGCAATATTGTCTCAGCAGTCCAGACTGAGACCCTTGCAACCACGCAATAGCGTCTCAAAAACCAACATCATACACATCGAGACCCTTGCAACCATGCAATATCGTCTCAGCAAACCAGAATGAGCCCTTTGCGACCATTCAATATCGTCTCAGCAGTCCAGACTGAGACCCTGGCAACCACGCAATATCGTCACAAAAACCAACATCATACAAATCAAGACCCTTGCGACCATGCAATATTCTCTCAGCAAACCAGACTGAGACCCTTGCGACCATGCAATATTGTCTCAGCAATCCAGACTGAGAACTTTGCAACCACGCAAAATCTTCTCAAAACAAACATCATACATATCGAGACCTTGCAACCAAGCAATATCGTCTCAGCAGCCGGACACTCATCAATACCATTGCGACCACGCAATATCATCTCAGCAAACCAGACTGTGACCCTTGCGACCATGCAATATCGTCTCAGCAGACCAGACTGAGACCCTTGCAACCATGCAATTTTCATCTCAAAACAACCTCATACTCATAACAAACCTCATATTCATTGAGACCCTTGCAACCACGCAATATCGTCTCACACAACCTCACACTCATCGAGACCCCTGCAACCAAGCTATATCATCCCAACAACCTGACACTCGTTGAGACCCTTGCAACCACACAATTTTGGCTCAAAAACCTGACACTCACGGAGACCCTTGCAACCATGCAATATCATCTCCAGTAATATAAAACACTTTGCAGCACGCACCTACGTGCAAAACCGCATACAAACTAACTTGCAAACACACCTCAGTGGCACACAATCAGCCACACAAACATGCGATAGCACCCAGTTGGCCATTCATCTCCAGTGGCATGCGGGCCACTCATCTTTCTCTGTCTTTCTCCCTGAGGTCAGTTCAGGTTTCCATCCGACACCAGGTTGGACTTTATCCACCAGATAAAAATAAATAAATAAGAGGGGAAGAATATACAGTTCGCATCTTCGCCAGGGTCAGTCGCACGACAGGGGCTGTCAAGTTCATTTCAGGTAAAAGTCACACCAGGCCCACTGTCAGACGGTTATCCACCAACTCGATGACAACCAGGCACACCACCGGCAGATCTAGAACAGTGTTCAGTTACCTCAACATGCCTGTAGCCGAGCATAATGTGGAAAGCCCGGCACACTCCATCACCTTCTTAGGTGTAATTTTGGACACCCCTGCCATATAGGCTAGCCTGCCTCCCGACGAACTAGCCTGTACCAGGGCAGTTATCAACTAACTTCGTCACAAGGGTGCACCATGAGGCAGTTGCAATCCTTACTAGGGATTCTGGACTTTGCGATGAGGATTATTCCTCAAGGACGGTCCTTTATATCACGGCTTTTAGTCTTCCTCACACCAGTGCAAGATCCAGATCAAGTTCTCAAACTAGACCAAGCAACAGTAACAGACTTAGCTATGTGGCACAAGTTCCTCACCAGCTGGAATGGCATTTCAATGTTCATCCCGACAGTGTCCGCTGAGCCACCACAAGTGGTCACCGATGCTGCAGCCTCCACGGGCTTAGTGGTCGAAAATGGCGCCAACCTTGGCCCCTAGAAATTCTCTTAATCCCTGGTTTCACCCAGTCTTCATCACTCTTCCAGCTGTATCCCACTGTGGTAGCTGCCCAGGTCTGGGGCCACACTTGGACAAGACAGACGGTGCTCTTCACCACAGACAATCAGGCCACGGCCGACATCATCACTAAAGGTAGATCCAAGTAACTCACCATCATGTCCTTCCTGCGCAGGCTCGTACAGCTGTCACTCCATCACCAGTTCAATAACTTCTGTAGACATATTCCAGGCAATGCAATATCACAGCTGAAGCGCTGTCCCGTTTCAACCTTACTTAGTTTTTCCAGCAGGAGCCTGACCCAATGACTACTCCTATCCCACCCTGGTCATTGCCGACGATGGACAAAAATCGCACCTCTCCAATGCAACCCTGCTCATCAACCAATCCTTCGCACGCAACACACTGAAGGCTTATCGCACAGCTTGGAACACCTACCGCAAGTTTTTGGCCTCTTGCCCCGGGCCAACGATAGGTGACGTTAGACACATCCTAGCCTTCATATCATATAGTCACATGTAGCTAGCACTTTCTCACAATAGTGTCAGGCTATACCTATCCGGCGTCCAAGCATTTTTGTCCTTACACGACCCCAGTAAACCGTTGGCCATGCAGTCAGGTCCCTCCTACGGGGCATACAGAAGCACCAACCCGTAACTAGTGGCAAACGCCTACCTATTACGAGTGCCATCTTCAGGGACATGTCTGAAATCCTTATTTGTTCTCCGTTTGGGGCTTCACCCAGTCTAGTCATCCAAGCGGCCATCTACTTGGCCTTCTGCGGTTCCCTACGACCTAATGAATCTGCTGTCAATGGCTCTGGCAGTCAGACACTGCTTCCGACACCACCTGACTCACTTTCGAACCGTTACACCCTTCATCTTACAGTCTCCAAAACTCAACAAACCGTCCCCGGGTTGACATCAACCTGTTTCAGACTGACGCCTGGTGCCCGGTGACAGTGCTCTACCGGCTACTGTCCCATCCACCCAGCAAATCTGATGGTAGCCGTTGCTACCCTTTCTGACCAGCCAGTTTATCAGACATGTCAGAATCCTCCTAAGCAACTTGGGCTTGGACCCCAGTCAGTTATCTTGACATTCCTTCCGGATTCAGCTGCATCCCAGCATGAAGTACCAGATATTTTAAAAAAAATTTTTTTTTTTTTTATTTAAATATTTTTTAGAAACAGGCATAACATTTAAAAAAAAAAATCAACGGCCCAAAATATGGTCAGCAAACAAGGAAATGAAGAACATGATTGATGGCCTATATAGCCAGCAGGTTGCTGGAAATGGAGAAGGGACAATGCCTCCTGTGTGAAAAACTTTTTTCTGATGTCCTTCACAAGGGGCTGAAGGGAGAGTTAACTGTCAACACACAAATAAACGAGCAAGCCCCTCCTCCTCCTCCTCCTCCTCTTCCTCCTGCCACAAGTCAACGACCAGAGCCCCAGTCTACAAGGAAGGCTGCAGAGAAGGGTGCAGGCCAGCGTGGAGGGAAGGCTGGAACGAAGAGAAGAAAGTGATGACCTGGCTTCAGTCTGGTCTGACAGAAGACGCAGGCTGGTGTACTACCACAGCCTGGGGACATATATGTCATCTGCTGCTGCTCTTGATCTCTGGGATTCCTGGACCAGATTGTGCTCCCTATTATATGGACTCCTCAAGATCCCAATTTTCTTTTCCACAGACTTGATGTGTGCCCTGGGGCCAAAAGTCTTCACAAGTTAAAAAAGTTTCTCCAGCGTTGACTTCATCTTTTTTTTGTTTACCATAAAAAAAATGATATTTTTTTTTGGGAAAATACTTTATGTTTTTTTATTAACATCAATTTTTTATAGACAATGTCAAATTAACAAGGGACAACAACCTCCTTGAGGTTCCAAGAACAAAAAAATATATAATGTTCTTGTGGTAACTTTACAACAAAAAATTAAAAAATTAAAAAACATACCAAAAAAAGGTTCTTTGTGGTAACATTATACCAAAACAAAAATTAAAAATGTACAAAAAAAAATGGTTATTTATGCTAACTTTACAAAAAAGAAAACAAAAAAAAATGGTTCTTTGTGGTAAATTTACAATAAAAAATAACACAAATAAAGAAAAAAATACAGCGCTAGATAGTGTGTTTGGAGCAGCAACTAAAAACCATATAATATCTCCATGGTAAAAAAGTCAAATAAATAAATAAAGTTGCGCTAGGAAAAATTATCGTGGAAAAAGACATAAATAATACATATGCATAAATAATTAAATGCACTACGTGAACTATTAAACATGATGTGAAAAGCAATTGCAAAGTGCAGTAAATGAAACATATAATAATGTCCACAATTTATAGCGTGAAGGGATAAGTACACACAACTGATGTGTGATGAGTTCCAAGGTGGGAAATAATACGGTGAGATATTAAGAAACTCCCAGGGGCTTGGATGGTGGACGAATGAATCACAATAGCAGAGCAGCAATCTGTATGTGCAGACCCTTACCAGAAAAGGTGGACCCCCTCCAGTGCAGGGTCATGTGAGCAGACAGATTACCCTCTGTAAGGAGCTGTAGATATGTTGGTATCTGGTGTCTCGGATGTCCAGTTCCCTCAGGTTAATAGAGATGTCAGATGGGGAGTGGAGAAAAACCTGATAAGATAGCTTCTCTGGCTCTGAAAAGAGACCCACTCGGGCTCAGAGTGGATAAGCAAGAGAATAGGGGGCGCTAATCGTGTAGTAGAAAGCGTGTTTATTAAATAGACATGCGGATAACCCGCAAATGACAGTACAAACAAACAGTAAAAATCCCGGCTAGACAAACTAAAAACAAAACACCCGCGTGCCGGGGTCACATGTGGCGTGATGACGTCAGCACAATGCACCGCCCTACATGTTTCGTAATACCTTGCGTCTTCCTGGGGCAAGGAAGACGCAAGGACTATAAAAGGGAAGTTCAATACCAAGTGCATCACCCTTTGGGCTCCTTCTGCAAATCTCGTGTTTATCTTGTGTTAGTAGAAGTTTGGTGAGAGACAATTCGCTTTTTTCAGCCTAGTGCTTTTCAGTCCGTTACTGCTCTTCAGTTTGTGCTTGTTGATTTGTATCTGTTTTTCAGTGCGTGTATTCAGTTTGTATCTGGTTGTCAGTGCATTCTTGTCCGCTCGTTTCTGATTTTCAGCTTGCTCTTCTCAGCCCTTTCTGTTTTTCAGTGCGTTCTGTTAGTTCGTTCGGACCAGGCGACCGTTTTCTAGCTATGTTGTGCGTACGTAAGCATCGTAGAGTTCGTGCTGTGCAGGGGCTTGGTGTTGGGGTTCTTACTTTGACCCAAGTCCAGTCCATGAACAGGGCAGGGAGGAGTTCATGGATGAAGAATTGGTTACTCCAGCGTGACCAATTCTCTCAAATGCCTTTGTTGAGGGAGATCCCGGAGAATAATCCTGATGATTTCAGGAATTATCTCGGGATGATGGACCCCGTTTTTCACCCTTTGTTGGCTTTGCTGTCACCTTATATTATGAAGCAGGACACCTGCATGCGGCAAGCCATCACTGCTGAACAAAGGCTCATCGCCACTTTGCAGTACTTGATGACGGGGAGAAGACTGTAGGACATCAAGTTCTCGACAGACATCTCCCCCCAGGCTCTGGGGATCATTACTCCAGAGACCTGTTCTGCCATAATTCAGGTCCTTCAGAAGGACTATATTAAGGTAAGTTTTCTCCTTTAACATCACATTCTATGTATTTAATGTTTGCTAATGTATTGTATTTATTTCATCACTCCATAATTACCATGATTGTAATATGCTGTAAATGTCCTCTTTGTCCTCATGCATGCTGGAAGTTTTTAAAATTCCTTTTTTTGTCCTTCATGCATATTTGCCTTCACTAACCTCCCCAGCATGCTATCCTGGGCCCATACACACCTAGCCTAGTCACTTAACAATGTATTTTGTCAGCTACATTGTAGTGCTTTACCCTAAATACCCCCTAAAATGTGTACAAATGTTATTTCTGTCTTTAAATTCAGGCAGAGTGCAAGAGGCTTTTTTTAGAGTCCCAAACTCATTTGAAACCCTTCCTCCCCCCAACCGCTAAGTCAACCCATACCAATACTCTATCTGCTGACTTTGCCAAGCCCATACTATACCTACCTTTTTTGTGGTCATATTTATGGATGAATTCACCAAAGCATGTAGTGCAAGGGCCTGTCTGAATACTTTCAAATGGTACTGTTTAAAGTTTTGTTCTCCTATTGTCTTGATAGGTAATTGCAGAATGTAAAAATATGCTTCCATTTGTACAGTGTGTATTGTTATCTTTATTATGAAACTTTTTACCTGTCCAGTGGTCTGCCAATAGTGTAAGTAAGGAGGGGCTGGCCAAAGTAACACACATTATGTATGCATTCAGCTCTCAATGAAGTGGAGAGGGTAACCTGTCCAAAAACATCTCCCCCCCTAAAATTTTCACAATGGGCCATCAGAGTGGTTGAGGAATTGACCTCATACTTTTGTCTTTAAATACTCCTTAAAATAAATGTTAGACTGATGTGGGCCAAGAACGTTTGTGTCTAATCTTCTTGCAATGTTATGTGCAAAAGTACTAATTTCTTTTTTTATTGTTTGACTCCACAGTTTCCTTCAACACCACAGGAATGGCAGACTGTGGCTTCCCAATTTGCCCAGCGGTGGGACTTCCCCAACTGCGGAGGGGCAATCGATGGGAAACACGTCCACATCGTCCCACCCCCCAACTTGGGGTCTTACTATTATAACTATAAGGGATTTAATAGTATAGTGATAAATAAATAAATATGATGTGCTAGAGTGTGCTAACCATGCCCTAATCCTGGCACACAGAGATACAGTGCATATACAACAGAGTATAACATAATTTAACCCCAATACGTGCTATATCCCCCAAGGTAAACAAACTTAATGTGCACAAATAAACCGTGCAATGAGCATGTGAAATGGTAATATCAACAAATAAATGCTCCAAAATGAATAAGTACAAACCAGGTGCTAAAAGTGCAATAAACATATAAAATAATCAAATAAATAGCGTTAATTCATAAATGATTCATATATGCAAACAAATGCTGAAAAATGACATGTGCCAGCCAAAAAGTGCAGAGTGTCACACAATACATATACTTAATCATCCATGATAAACTAGACATATATTAAACACAAAAGTCCTTAATGAAAATGATGACAACTGTGCTTCAGTGATGATGTATTCAAACGTGCAGCGATTCCATGTGCCACATATCATGCGATGGTGAAACAAAAGGTGACCCCCCCCCCCCCCAAGGTAAAGCGCTCACCTTAGGGAATGTGACTAAGTTGCTAGACAGAGTCAGGAAACGCTTTTGAGCCACCCAGGGCTCAGTATGGATCACAGGAAAACAGGCTCCAGCATAGGCTTAAATCATAGGCAAAAATAGAAAGGAACCATATGGTGTGATAACATTTAAAAAGTGTTTATTTACAAGGTCAGATAAAAAACTCTCCCCCAGAAGAGGGTACTCACATTTTGAGGGTGCGTCAGTGCACCACTTAGAAGAGGCATATAACCTGGATAAAACAATGAGGTAACAGATGTAGCAGTGAGGTTATGGAGCCCGTCCCAGCACAGACAGCTGCTGCTGCCTAACACTCCATCCTGGCCCCTCCCCTATGCATCTTCGACACAGGGCATATGTGTCATCATCAGGGGGACACATCATCATTCCCCCTGATGATGACAGGTATGCCCTGTGTCGAAGACGCGTAGGGGAGGGGCCAGGACGGAGTGTTAGGCAGCAGCAGCTGTCTGTGCTGGGACAGTCTCCATAACCTCACTGCTACATCTATTACCTCATTGTTTTATCCAGGTTATATGCCTCTTCTGAGTGGTGCACTGACGCACCCTCAAAATGTGAGTACTCCCTTCCGGGGGAGAGTTTTTTATCTGACCTTTTTAAACGTTATCACACCATATGGTTCCTTTCTTTTTTGCCTATGATTTGAGTCTATGCTGGAGCCTGTTTTCCTGTGATCCATACTGAGCCCTGGGTGGCTCAAAAGCGTTTCCTGACTCTGTCTAGCGACTTAGTCACATTCCCTAAGGTGAGCGCTTTACCTGGGGGGGGTCACCTTTTGTTTCACCATTGCATGATATCTGGCACATGGAATCGCAGCACGTTTGAAGCACAGTTGTCATCACTTTCATTAAGGATTTTTGTGTTTAATATATGTCTAGTTTATGATGGACGATTAAGTATATGTATTGTGTGACACTCTGCACTTTTTGGCTGGCACATGTCATTTTTCAGCATTTGTTTGCATATATGAATCATTTATGAATTAACGCTATTTGTTTTATTATTTTATATGTTTATTGCACTTTTAGCACCTGGTTTGTACTTATTCATTTTGGAGCATTTGTTTGTTGATATTACCATTTCACATGTTCACTGCACGGTTTATTTGTGCACATTAAGTTTGTTTACCTTGGGGGATATAGCACATATTGGGGTTAAATTATTTTATACTCTGTTGTATATGCACTGTATCTCTGTGTGCCAGGATTAGGGCATGGTTAGCACACTCTAGCGCATCATATCTATTTATTTATTTAATATTTCACACGCATTATAAGGCGTGATTCATGTATGCGGCTGTGTAGTGCCTACTTTTAGCACTAGGTTCATTTTGGCTCGTAGGAATTTTTCTTTTTTAATACTATAGTGATGTTGGTGGTGGTGTCCGCGACATATGAGTTTTTGTATGTGGATGTGGGGAAGAATGGCCGGATGTCGGATGGTGGAGTCATCGCCCAGACCGAGTTCTCTAGACAACTCCAGAGTGGTGGCTTGGGATTGCCACTTGTGGACGATAACGTGGCAGGACTCCCGTTCGTCTTTGTCGTTAATGAAGCATTTGGGCTTGGAGAACACCTGATGCGGCCATTCCCCATGAAGACCCTCACCCCGGACCAGAGGGTTTTTAACTACCGGCTGGCCAGAGCCAGAAGAGTGGTGGAGAATGCTTTCAGCATAATGGCCAGCCGGTTCCGCCTATTTCTAACACCCATACACATGTCGAAATATAAACTCAACCATATAGTGCTTGCCTGCTGCATTATGCATAACTTTTTAAGGAATAATGCTACAAACTTTGTGGTCTCAGTTGGGCCTGAGGCCGGATTTCCCAATCAGTCAACCCTGATGGCACTTGAACCTGGCAGTCCTGTCTTGCCCCCCAAAGCGCATGCGAAGTGTGGCAAAAATATATGGAATACTTTGCAGGTATGAGGGCCATTGATATGCCAGCAAATGTCTGAGACATTTTTTAAATAAATCTATTTTTGAAACAGAACTAATATTTCATTTGATTTACTGCTTGTGTTTCTTTTAGCTGTCTCCTAGGTTCTCCAATGGGCTTTTCTTTTTGGCCATTTTCTTCAATAGTGCAAATGTAGTTTTTTGGATACATGAGGTGACATTCTCTTCTTCAGCTAACTATTATGTTGTGGATCTGCTACACACACACATTGTTTTTGTTGTTAATGTATGTAATGCATTAATGATAAAAAAACATTCTTTTCAGCACCATGAATTAAATGTTTTGAATCCTGAAAATGTCCTGATTGGGGCAAATTTTACAACACTGTGGGGGTTATTTATTAAAGGAAAATCCACTTTGCACTACAAATGCACTGGAAGTGCACTTAAAAGTGCACTGAAACTGCACTGAAAGTGCACTTGTAGTGCAAAGTGGATTTGTCTCCAAAAACTGGTATTGAGCATTGAAAGAAGAAGCCACACATTGTTGAGTATAAAACATTTTACCCAAAGCACATTCACATGTGCGTTATACAAGGGTTTTTGAACAAACCAACATCTTTGGTGTATAACATTTTTTTTTTGACATTAGAAATATCCTTTTTTTTGATTAAACAGGCAAGTTTAAGACCATAAAATATACACAACACAGGAACTTACAAAGTTCAACTTTGATAAAGTGAAGGCAATATCAGACATTAATGTCAAAACTGTGTTGATCTTGCCTTCATCAGATGGGGTGATGTCACCCCTGTAAAAGCCAAATTTTGAAGATGCACACAAATTGGGACTCAAAATGAGGATTTCCCTCCTGACCCCATGTCTAATGTCAACATGTGCTAGCTGCAATCCCTTTCTCTCACCTACTTGAGTTGCAAGAAAGGGGTTGCACCCACAAAACGCGTACCTTGATATCCCCTGATGGCAGACAGCACATGTTGACACACTGGGGGAGATTTACTAAAACTGGAGCGCTCACAATCTGGTGCAGCTGTGCATGGTAGCCAATAAGCTTCTAACTTTAGCTTGTTCAATTAAGCTTTGGCAATATAACCTGGAAGCTGATTGGTTTCTCTGCATAAATTAGCCTAATTTTGCACTCTCAAGCTTTAGTAAATAAACCCCACTGTGTGCATCTTCAAAATTTGACTTTTAAAATACTTTAAAACTTGATTTAAAATACAAAATTAGACAAAACGGTACAATTTTTGTGTGTTTTAGATTCTGCCTAAAACATCAATGATGTTCTTCATTTTTTGTTGAACATCATTGATGTTTTACTTTAACTTGTCTAAATCCCGATTGCACCCCACTATCTCCCCAATGAGGATCTGGGCACTTGCACTTGTGAAATGAGATTCTTCTTCCACAACATCCACATAACCTAAAAAAAAAAGACACACCATGTATTATAAATATGCAGTCATACATCTATTACCTGAAGCTGTGGTCTCAGCCACTGACCTGTTGTGGTCACTATTTCGCCCACTTCATAAACGTCTCCCTCCTCATCCTCAGCTTGTGGTGTGGAGAGTTGCCCTTCTTTATGAGGTGTGGGGTTCCTGGTGTCCTCAGATGTCCCATTTTTTTTCTCCCCTATGTGAATTAAAAAAAAGGTATACTTAGCACACAGATATTCGATGCCAGAAATAGGAATATGAAACATTGCTTAGAAGTATCGTCCAATTGTCTGTTTTGGCAGAGTTCCAAGCTGAAGACATTATTTTTTTCCCTTTCTAAAGCTGGAATACTTACCCTTTTTGGACAATTTTCACACATGGAGACACCCCTAGTATCCACTGGAGCACCTGTGTGGGTAACCCTAAAAAGTTTGTTCTGGTGTCCCACACTAGTGCTCCTGCGTCTAGATGTATAAACAGCTGCTGAGTGTCCTCTCCTTACACTGAATCAAGTTTCATCCTAGTTACAAACCCATCTAGACAACAATGTAATAAACTTCTTTTAATACAAATAGGCATGACCAATTGTAGTTAACCTGCATTTGCCAAAAACATTGTATTAGTGGGCGAACGAAAGTTGTCATTTTAAAATGTACAACAGTAAAGAAAAGCACATGGAGAAGCATGCAAGTAATAATAATAATAGGAACACAGGACAACTACTTACTTTTTAGAAGCAGTTTCCTGATCCTTCTGTACTGATCGTGCTCCCTCAATTTCAGGTCTGACCATCATTTCCTCAATTGCTCCTTGGATCGCCGTACCCCAAAATTCCTGTGCAGACTTTTCACAACTTTAGTCATGATCTTGGCCTTTCTTACATTTGGGTTTGGATAAGGTCCATACTTCCCATCATAGTCGGCCCTCTTCAAGATTTCCACCATCTCCACCATCTCTACAAAGGACATATTTGAGGCCTTGTATCTCCTCCTGGATTGGGACGTTTGTGGCTCTGGGCTTTCGTCGCCCTCGTTGCTGAGATTATCATACACCTGCTCTGTCTCCGCCATGTGCTCTCCCACTGCACCGAAAGAGAAGGGGCAGGATATATACTAAAAAGAAGGTCAGAGGTGAGCAGAGTTTCATGCATGCGCAGTGTATATAAAGCGTGACACTCGTGTGTCGTACGTACGATCTGTGAGCGAAGGAAGGAGTAGCGGAAGTGCCGATCGTATAGTGGCCTATACTGCTTATAGATTGAGGCCTATATTGGGACAAGATTAGGAAAGTTTAGCCTGACATTAGGGCTTGTCCTGTATTGTGTCTTGCAGATAAAATGGATCGCTTCAATGATCATGACTTCCTCCCCCTATTCATCGATAAAAACAGGGAGCTGCCCTGTCTATGGTAGGTGAAACACTCCTTTTATACTAATAAAAGAAAGAGGAAGGCAGCGCTGGATCAATTGCTGGAATTGGTGAAACCATCCCCTATTTGAGGCCAAAATTGGTGGCCTGGGGAGCACATATAATAGGGAGCTCTAGAAAGTCCAGGATTCCCAGAGATCAGGAGCAGCAGCAGATGACTTTTATAGGGATAAAGGGATTTCGCGCATAAAATCTATCATAGAAATAAAAATCACATCTAACAATATTGATATGTGAGTGTGAGAGATGGCAAGTCTTAAATAAAGTGCATCAATAAAAATAACTGTGCTGAAAATTCATATGTCACAATAAAAAATCACAATAGAAAAATCAAAAAACAAATCGAATAGATGTGCAAAAATGCAAAACATGTGCAGCAAGTGTGCAAAACTGCAAACAGCGTAGTGTAGGATACTTCCAATAAATGGATATATCAGAAAAACAGTTCATAGAAATGACAATAAAAAGTCGCAGAAAAAGTATGGAGATAAAGTGTTGGTAATAATAATGATAATCTTCATAAAACGACTGGCGGCTCAACCAGGCTCTCTAAACTCTCACCTCAGAGACGGAAACAACAGGCATCAATGTATATCTTTCTTTGTTGTAAATGGTAGCGCTTAGGTCTAATAATGGCTGCGTTCCCCTCTGCTTACTGTCAGGCACCTATAAAAATAAACTGGGAATTTTTCCACCTAGGCTGTGACAGCCCGGTGGGAGGAGGGGGAGGAGAGAGGAGGCCTCTGATGGTGTAGTATTTCAAATATTCAATTTATTGGGTATAAAAACAAGTGGTCTCTTACATAAAAACAGATAAAATTCACATGAAAAGGAAGGAGCGGCGTCCGAGGCGCCTCCTTACGTGACTTCCGGTATAGTCAGCTCTCTGCCACGCCCTATGCGTTACGTCACAGCTCGTGACTTCAACTGGGGAACCCATTATCATTATTATTACCAACACTTTATCTCCATTCTTTTTCTGCGACCACCACTGTTTATGAACTTTTTATTGTCATTTCTATGAACTGTTTTTCTGATATATCCATTTATTGGAAGTATCCTACACTACGCTGTTTGCAGTTTTGCACACTTGCTGCACATGTTTTGCATTTTTGCACATCTATTCGATTTGTTTTTTGATTTTTCTATTGTGATTTTTTATTGTGACATATGAATTTTCAGCACAGTTATTTTTATTGATGCACTTTATTTAAGACTTGCCATCTCTCACACTCACATATCAATATTGTTAGATGTGATTTTTATTTCTATGATAGATTTTATGCGCGAAATCCCTTTATCCCTATCCATTTTTCGAGTGCCATGTGTACACTTGTCGATTTCGCTGCAATCATTTTAGATATCATCATATGAATTACCCACTCCAAGTTTTTATTTAACTTACTTTGTGACTGTCACCACATGCACTTTTGTCTCACTTAAGCGCGAAGGACCTTAGTATTTAGATGACGTTTATGTCCCCAGGCTCTGGTACTATGACAGACTGCGTTTTCTGTCAGACCAGACTAAAGTCAGGCCATCACTCCCCACTCTTCCTTCAACGCTTCCTTCCACCATAGCTGAGGCTTCTGACGTCCAACCTGGGCCTTCCACCCAGGAAGAAGTGGAGGAGCCCAGCTTGAGTCATGTATAGCATTGTAACATATTTATTGTCGAAAAATGAATGATGTTAACTAGATGTTATTATTGACCACTAATTTCTGATTTAACAAAGTGTTTTACATATTAATAGACAGTAGTAGCCAAAAATGATTGGGACAAGAATGAAAAATTCTAGGGTCAGAATGATAGTCTTTTCTATTTGTCAACATTCAATTTGCAACAGTTATGAGCTGAAAATTGTGTGTGATTGATGACCAAAAAACTAAAACTATGTCCTTTTTTCATACACAGGAAAGCCTCAGCCAGGAGGAGGCTGTGGAATGTGGCAGCCAGGAGGAGGCTGTGGAATGTGGCAGCCAGGAGGAGGCTGGGGAAAGTGGTAGCCAGGAGGTGGTGGGATAAGTGGAAGCCAGGAGGTGGCCAGGTCCAGTAGCCTGACTGAATCCCAGGTCCCTCCCCTCCGCCTTCCAACAAAAAGGCCCAAGAAGGGGAGGGATGTGGAGGAGGCAGCGCTTGTGTTAATTCGGCAGGATAATGCGGCCCTTATAACCCCCCCCAATCTTTAAGAGGCCTATGCCTGCATGGCAGCCTGCAAAATGCAGGAAATCGAGGTGGGCCAATGCCTCTTCTTTGAGGAAGTGATCTTTCAAGTCCTAAATAAGGGGTTGAGGGGCGAACTCAAAAACAAAAGCCATATTTGTGAGTTCGACCATCCTCCTCCTTCACCTCCTGCCACAACTCCAACACCAGAGCCACAGCCTTGAAGCAAGCCTGGAAGGAAGCATGCAAGTAAGACAAGAAAGTGATGGCCTGGGTTCAGTCTGGTCTGACAAAAGATGCAGGCTGTTGTATGACCACAGCCTGGGGACATATATGTCATCTGCTGCTGTTTTTGATCTCTCGGAGTCCTGAACCAGATTGTGCTCACTATTATATGGACTACTCAGGCTACCAATTTTGCCTGTCAAATAGTTGATGTGTGCCCTGGGGTACAAAGGCTTCGCCAATTTCACCAGTTTATCCAGCGTTGCCTTCCTCTTTATTTTGTTATGACCCATAATAAATGTCTATTTTTTTTCACAAATACTTGCCTATGTGTTTTACTTTAAAAAGGACAGTTTGTTTGTGAGTAGGCAGGTACATTTCAAAAATACAATGTCAAATTACCAAGGGACACCAACACCAACCAACCTCCTTGAGGTTAAAAAATACAGGATAATAATGGTGTTCTGGTAACTTGACACACAAAACAACAAAAAATATTAGGGAGATCACTAGAAAAAAATCCTAAACATTATTATGGAGATCTGGCAAAAAAAAAAAAAAAGATTATTCAGGAGATCACAAGAAATAATAAAGAAATCAGTTTGTCAGAACTCTGTGTTCTGCAGCAGCAAAACAACTTCATTATTCTAGCATTATAAAGAAGAAGAGAATGCACAGCATCAAAAGATAAAAAAATTTGCAGCGTGACAAATGTGCTATCTCCATTACCAACACTAGTTTTACCAGACCGAGCGCTTCCGTCTCGTACTTGATTCAGAGCATACGTGGAATTTTGTGCGTCGGAATTGTCTACATGCTTGGAATTTACGAGAATGGATTTTGTTGTTGGAAAATTTGAGATCCAGCTCTCAAATTTTTGTTGTCGGAAATTCTGACAGCAAATGTCTGATGGAGCCTACACACGGTCGGAATTTCCGACAACAAGCTCACATCGAACATTTGTTGTCGGAATTTCCAAGCGTGTGTACGCGGCATAACAATGGTGTTACCTGATAGAAGGTAAAATAAAAGTCTCAAAAGTAAACAGAGTAGTGGAAGGTTAGAAACCCTGCCAGCTTTTTATTGTTAATATAACCAGAACTCCAGGCAAAAGTAATATGAAGTTTTTTTTAAGATTCATGTCAGACAGACAAAGGGTCAATTGCCAATGTTTCAGGGGCACAAGGGTCCCCTTTCTCAAGGTGACAAACAGATACGCAGCTCTTTGAAGGCTCCAATGATGGTACCCAGGTTGAGGAAGGCAGTAACATATGCCCAGAGAGAGGGGGTGCCCAAGAAGGACAAGAAACTGGCAGTCATGTTCCCCCAGTTGCAGCATACTGCCAGGTTTGATCCAGTGATGAGGAGGGAGGGGATGATGAGGTCACTGACTCTACGTGGGTGTCTGATAGAAGAGAGGAGGAGGCACATCTCCAATGAGGCAGGATGCCCTCTAGGGGCCAGCTTAAGGGCAGCCACCCGACTGCATCACACCGCAGAGCTCTTAATGTGCAGGGCGCTGCTGACTCCCCACGTATTTTGAAAAGTTCTTCGGGGTGGGCCTTTTTTGATACGTGTGCAGCAGATCACACCATTGCTGTTTGCAACATATGTCTTAAGCGTATCAAGCATGGCCAAAACAGCAGCCGCTTGGGCACCACATGCTTGACCAGACATATGTCGACCTCCAATGCAGTCCGTTGGCAACAGTACTTAAAAGACCCACACCAAAGAACAAGGCGGACCTCTCCTTGCTCCTCATCAGCTGGAATCTCCAACCCCACTATATCTTCAGTCCTTTCAGAAACCTGCACTGAAAAGAATGAAGGTGTAGAATTAGGTGTGCCATGTACTTGCGGGCAATCTGCTCTCACTACACCAACATTCGATTGTAGCAGGCAAATTTGCCTACCCCAATTGCTAAACCGTCGAAAGAAATTCAGTCCCAGCCATCCACATGCTCAGCGGCTGAATGCTAGCTTGGCTAAATTGCTAGCACTCCAAAAGCTGCCTTTTCAGCTGCTAGACTCTGCCCCCTTTCGAGAATTTGTGGAATGTGTGGTACCTCAGTGGCAGGTTCCCAAATGCCATTTCTTTTCACGGAAGGCCATTCCGGCTCTCTCCCGGCATGTGGAAGTCAATGTCTTGGCCTCATTGGACAGGGCGGTCAGCAGTAAGGTACATATTACCGCTGACTCATGGTCCAGCAGACATGGACAGGGAGGTTAGCTTTCTTTCACTGCGCACTGGGTAACTCTGCTGGCAGCTGGGAAGGATGCAGGACAGGGTGCAGTATTGTTGGAGCCTGTTCCGCCACCATGCCTCCAAAATGCTAGTAGTGGTGATTCTGCCACACTTCTCTCCTCCACCCCCACCTCTTCTTCTTCCTCTATGGCTTCTTCCTCTGCAGATTTGTCCTCTGAACCAGCGGTGCTCAGTAGGCATTCTAGGGGCAACGCAAGCACTCAGACAAAAAGATGCCATGCGGTGCTTGAGTTGGTCTGCTTAGGGGATAGGAGCCACACTGGGGCAGAGATTCTGTCAGCTCTGCAGGGGCAGACTCAGAGGTGGTTGACGCCACCCCTGATTCAGCCAGGAATGGTGGTTTACGACAATGGCACCAACCTCCTCTCCACCCTCCGACAGGAACACTTGACCCATGTTCCCTGTTTGGCTAACATCCTTAATTTGGTGGTGCAGCAGTTCTTGTGCAGGTATCCGGGCTTACAGGATCTCCTGAGGCAGGCCAGGAAAGTCTGTGGGCATTTCCGCCGGTCATATAATGCCAGTGCTCGGTTGGCTGACCTTCAAAAGGAATGCAACCTGCCCAAGAACCCACCTCATTTGTGACATGCCCACCAGGTGGAACTCAACGTTGGAAATGCTGCAGCGGCTGCACATGCAGCAGAGGGCCATCAATGAGTACCTGTGTGAGTATGGCACCAGGACAGGGTCAGGGGAGCTTGGCTTTTTTTTGCCACGCCAGTGGCTACTGATCAAGGATGCATGCACTGTCCTGTCACCATTTGAGAAGGCCACGAGGATAGTGAGCAGTGACAGTGCATGCATCAGTGATACTTTCCCTCTTATCTTTCTGTTGGAGCACACACTTTATGAAATAATGGACAGGGCACTTGAGACAGAACAGAGGGAGGAAGCGGAGGACTTCCTTACCGCTCAAGGCCCCCTTTATCCAGACAGTATTCCTGCAAGCCTGCCGATCACACAGGAAGAGGAGGTGGAGGATTGTGTCAGCATGGAGGTGGAGCCCAGCTCTCAGCATCAGCAGCAGTCTTCAAGGGATCATTTTCAGTCCCCAGAACCCATGGACTTGTACGTGGCTGGGAGGAGGTGGCTGTGGATCATGTCATCATTAGTATAGCATAGGGAAGACACACTAAGGAGAGTGCTGCTCACCCCATTGTAGGCAGAAAAAATAGGAAGGGTCCCCCAGGGTTTTTTTTAGGCAGCTAGATAGATAATGAGAAAATTAGGCATTAAATAAAGAATGAAACACGTCAGCAACTGTTATGCAATAGTCATTAATATATGCTGTGTATAACCCTTTATGTTTGCTATTTCCTGTATTTGGCATGGGCATATTTCCATCTGAGCTCATATTTTAACTCATTCAATAATTTACTTTGTCCTCTAATAAAGTTTTTTATTCTTTATTTAATGCCTAATTTTCTCATTATCTATCTAGCTGCCTAAAAAAAACCCTGGGGGACCCTTCCCATTTTTTCATGTCATCCTTAGTGACCCAGAGGACTCTGGATCGAATGCCTCAGCAAACCTTTGCTGCATGGCCTCCCTGATCCCACAAAGCCTGCGAAAGGACCCTTGTATATGTGGTATCAAGAAGAAGGATCATTACTGGCTGGCAACTCTTCTTGATCCACGTTACAAGGGTAAGGTTGCGGAACTTATCCAGCCTTCACAGAGGGAGCAGAGGATAAAACATCTTCAGGAGGCCTTGCAGAAAGGTTTGTGCAATGCGTTTCCAGAGCCTGGGAGGTTACATTTTCCTGGTCCTCCTGGACAACGTGTTGCTGACACTTCGGTCAGTCACGGAAAAAGCGGTGGAGAAGGTGGCCATCTGACCGATGCGTTCAGACTATTCTTTAGTCTGCAGCCCCAAGGTCTGATTGGTTCCAGCAACCATCGCTAGCATCTGATTTACATGGTGCAGGAATACCTAGGGGCAAGATCAGACTTGGAGACCTTTCCAACCGAAAATCCACTGGGTTACTGGGTCTTGAGAATGGATCACTGGCCAGAGCTTGCACAATATGCAATTTAGCTACTGGCCTGTCCTGCATCCAGTGTTCTTTCTGAACACACATTCAGTGCTGCTGGAGGCTTTGTAATTGATCACAGAGTGCCCCTGTTCACAGACTCAGTTGATCGGCTCAACTTCATAAAAATAAATCAGTCTTGGATCACCAGCTACCAAGCACCTGATGCAACTGATTAATTTTTCTATGAATGTGAGATACCGTGAAGACTGCCTATGCTGAGTGACTATCCTGTTATGCTGAGTGACTATCCAATTCCTCCTCAATGTTCATGTTGATAGCTTCTAAGAACATTTTTGTTTCAGGGCACCACCACCAGTGCCTAAGGGCCAATTTTTCTGCCCCTGTTTAACAGGGGCGTATAATTATAATTTTTGCTGTAATGTTTTGCAGCAGGGCTCCTTCTTGTGCTCAGCTAGAGTATCTGTGAGGAGTTGCATTGTTGTGGCACCACCACCAGTGTCTAAGGCCCAATTTTTTTGCCCCTGTTTAACAGGGGCGTGTAATTACAATTTTTGCTGTAATATTTTGCAGCAGGGCTTGTTCTTGCACTCAACTAAAGTATCTGTGAGGGGTTGCAGTGTTGTGGCACCACCACCAGTGCCTAAGGCCCAATTTTACTGCCCCTGTTTAACAGGGGCGTGTAATTACCACTTTTGATCAAATATTTAACAGCAGGGCTCATTCCTGCACTCAACTAGGGTATCTGTGAGGGGTTGCAGTGTTGTGGCACCACCACCAGTGCCTAAGACCCAATTTTTCTGCCCCTGTTTAAAAGGGGCGTGTAATTACAATTTTTGATCTAATATTTCACAGCAGGGCCCGTTCCTGCGCCCACCAAGAGTAACTGTGAGGGCTTACAGTGTTATGGCACCACCACCACAGCACCACCAAAGGCCCAATTTTTCTGCCCCTGTACAACAGGGGCATGTAATTACAATTCTTGATATAATATTTCACAGCAGGGCGCTTTCCAGCGCCCACCAAGAGTAACTGTGAGGGCTTACAGTGTTCTGGTACCACCAACACCTGAGGCCCAATTTTCTGCAGAGTATATAGGGCAGGCCGTATAGTATATACAGACGGTCCCCTACTTTCAAACATCCGATTTACAAATGACTCCTACTTACAAACTGAGGGAGACAACAGGAAGTGAGAGGAAATCTACCCCTAGGAGGGGAAATTCTCTCCTGTAAGAGTTAATATGGGAAAAAGATGTCTCCACTGATGCTTCATCACCAATCCTTGTTTCCCTAATAACCCCAAATTTTTAAAATCCAATTGTCATTGCGACAGAAAGTGAGGTAAAATCTTCTAAACAGGTGCACAGACAGCAAAACAAATGTTACAGGGGTGATAACCCTTCCCTATGTTTTCCAAAAAGCTTAAAAATTTATTTTTTTGTCTGGAGCTACACTTACAAAATGTACCTGTTCCAAATTACAAACAGATTCAACTTAAGAACAAACCTACAGTCCCAGTCTTGTTTGGACCGCCTGTATACTGCAGTTCAGAGTATATAGGGCCTGGGGGCCCCACGCCTTTTCTTTTTTTAATTTGGGTGTGGGGTTCCCCTTAATATTCATACAAGACCCAAAGGGCCTGGTAATGGGCTGGGGGAGGTACCCATGCCGTTTTTCTTAAAAATTTTCATCCATATTACCGGGACCCGACATTACATTACAGCCGCAAGCAGTTTTAAATGACTTTTATTCCTTTAGAAATGTAATTTTGTGCAGGGACTGTTCTAAACACGGGAAGCACGTGCCACGTTACAGGCATACTATAGTCACCACCAGGCATGATATTTAAAGGAATATTTCACTTTTATTTTTTCACTTTAAGCATTATTAAAATCACTGCTCCCGAAAAAACAGCCGTTTTTAAAACTTTTTTTTGCATTGATACATGTCTCCTGGGGCAGGACCCGGGTCCCCAAACACTTTTTAGGACAATAAGTTGCATATTAGCCTTAAAAAATTCACACTTTTGATTTTTCACTTTCAGGTCCCATAGACTTTAACGGTGTTTGAATATTCGCGCAAACTTTCTGTCCGTTTGCATGCTCTGCCGCGAGTCAAACTGGGGGGTGTTCGGCTCATCCCTAATGCAGAGCGAGAAGTATGTTACCAGCACACCAAGGATATCCAGGATGGGCCCAAAGCGGTCATGTCACATGTCACATGCCTGATGAAGGGGTCCTACTAGGCTCTGTCAATATTGTAACTATGATGTGATCTCTAATGAAAAGCTTTGGGCCCATTCTGGAGATCCTTGGTGTGTTGGTGACATACGTCTTGCTTTTAATGTCTTTGGTTCCCAGCTGGTTGTCACTGCAGCACCCATTTACATTTACAGACAATTTCAGGAACATGTGCGTATTGAGCTAATAAACTGCAGAACAAACATATGAAAGCCACCCCAATCTGTAACTGGCCTATGCAACAAGGAGCACATGAAAGGGCAAAGCATGTCAAAAAACAACAAACAAAAGTTCCCAACTCACTTACCCAGCTCACTTACCAATAAAAATACATTCCCTGCCACCCACACGCCCTGCGTTTAAATTCCAGCTTGTATAAATAAGGAAAGCTTGCAGGGAAAATCATTTTAAATTTCTTTTTTTTTCTTTATATGTGTCTTGCTGCAGAAGTTCTATACACAGTATAAGATAAAATGAAAAAACAATCAGCGCAAACCAAATGTGAAAGAACAATATGCAGGCTGAACACTAGGAGGATAACACCAACCTCAGTGACATACAATAGATAAAATCAGTGCAGCGCAAAAGAATATTAATAATCATGGAGTATTGAATAATCTAATAAATCCTAAGAAATAACAAAAGTCCTTAAATATGAAATGGTGAAGGTAGCAGATAACTCTCTTCTGGGGAAACTGGTAACAAACTTAAATCCGTGCGGTAAATGTGAAAAGAGATTGCGCTTACCAGATCCAATTGACCCCAATTGATTATAGGGGGTCCGAAACAGCATAAATGGGTCCGTGGCAGACTGCTGGGCTGGCTGTGATCTGCAGAAATCTCCTCAGATCAGGAGTATAAAACCATAATACCGCTGGATACTTTCTTTTCTTTCTCAATTTGGCAATATCCTTTTGTTATTCTGAAGAAATCCCTGTGTGTTTCAGAATAACAAAAGGATATTGCCAAATTGAGAAAGAAAAGAAAGTATCCAGCGGTATTATGGTTTTATACTCCTGATCTGAGGAGATTTCTGCAGATCACAGCCAGCCCAGCAGTCTGCCACGGACCCATTTATGCTGTTTCGGACCCCCTATAATCAAGGGGTCAATTGGATCTGGTAAGCGCAATCTCTTTTCACATTTACCGCACGGATTTAAGTTTGTTACCAGTTTCCCCAGAAGAGAGTTATCTGCTACCTTCACCATTTCATATTTAAGGACTTTTGTTATTTCTTAGGATTTATTAGATTATTCAATACTCCATGATTATTAATATTCTTTTGCGCTGCACTGATTTTATCTATTCTATACACAGTATAGATGTGCCACTTTACAGGCAGACTAAGGGGACCCACCAGGCACTATATTTAAAGGCATTTTTTGTTTTTATTGTTTCACTTTAAGTATAATTAAAATTCCTGTTCCTTTAAAAACAATCTTTTTTAAAAGATTTTTTTGCATTGGTACATGTCTCCCAGGGCATTATGCGGGCCCCCATACCCTTTTTATAGCCAATAATTTTATACGTAACCCTTCAAAATAGGGACTTTTGATTTGTCAAGGTCGGGTCCCATAGACTTCAATGGGGTTCATGTTTCAGGTCCAAACTTTTGCGATGTTCTGGCGCGAACTGAACTGGGGGGTGTTTGGCCCATCTCTAATGTGAATGTTCAGTGTATTGTGATGCTCCACATGTTCACAGGACATTCAAAATAAATCAATAAATAAATATCAAGCAATAATAAAATATGAACATTTCATCTTGCTTGGTGAGGGAAATATTACAACATATGTATGAGAAAATAACTCCAAGGGGGATATGGCATGGCTCATGGTACACAATTTGAAAGAAGCCAAGCCATTCGGGGGGGGGGGGGAGAAATGGGAAGAAGGGGACGTGAAGATATATATATCCCTCACCAACCCAGATGAAATGTTAATTTTTTTATTGTTTGATTTTTATTTATTAATTTATTCAATATATATGTACAGATGTTGACTGACATCATCATTACAAGTTACATCATCAATTTTATATATATACATTTTATAATATTTATATTATCTTTGTAACTACTCTATTTCTCTATTTCATTTTTGTCTTACATTGCTATTTTTTTATATATACAGTACATTTTTTAAATTTTTTGTGTTATTAATCCTATTGACCGGCTTATATTATAATGTTTTGGCACTTCCATGAATGCTGTTATGCTTGAGAAGGGAGCATGCATGCCCAATCGTGGCACAGCGCATGCTCCGAAATGTGTTGCATTGCATTGTGTGGTCATCTCGCCACACGCCGCCTCCAGCGATGTGCTCCACGCTGCTATCCACTGGACTGAGAAGGGATACTAGCCAGCTTACTCCTCTCCCCTGGGACACCCTGGATTAAACATCTGGCAGCACTGGAAGCTTCTGTGGCCCCCCTTTCATCCTGGTGTCCTGGATCTTACTTTTGTGAAGTGCCTGTTTTTACTGTCATTATGTGAGTAGCCCTGCATTAGGATATATTACAGTTTGTAGTCCTACTGCACTTGTTTCTTTCCACAGCGATTATAACAAGCATGCTTTACTGCATATACAGACTGATTTTACTGTTGTGAGTTTAGTAACACTTTAAAATGGTCTGCACTAAATCAGTTTTCAGCATTAAAAAAAAAAATATGAATGTTTTTTGTTTCAAGAAATCATTTCCAAAAATGGACAAATCAATCCACACATTTTAGGATTGACCTAGATCATATTTTGAGCCAGCAGTGACTGACAATTTACAAATAAATCTAAGCTTTTTAAAGGCTTTTTACATTTTAAAAGTCATTATCAAAATTTCAAAAAGAGGCACTGGATTGCAGACTCAGTTCTCACTTTGTCATTTTGTATGTTAGTTCAGCTAAAAACAACATACCCATCAGGATGGTGCCTTCATAACTTTGTTGAATTTGCTTGGTGCTGAAGGGCATATCGACAGGAGGCATACTAGCTTGCTTCCACTCTGCAACTTTGGGAATTACCTCTTGTATGCCCTTCTGCATCAGATAAGTGCTTTATGTGAGCAAGAGAGAGGGTGGGGGTTACACAGTCATTTTCTAAATTACAAAATAGCCATGGCAAAAAAAAGAATTAAAAAAAAAACAGTAGCACTAATTGCCAGACAATCAGGTACTGTGCACCAGGTGGATGAGCTTATAATGGGTAGGGAATGCGTTCAGTTCTCTCTGCTCAGTTGCTTTATTATGTCTAAAATTATTGTTTCAAATTGCAGGTCAGCATATTCAAAGCAGGAAAAACAGAACAAGCAATTGTCAGTATCACAAATGGCTCCATAGGGGGAAACATTCATAAATTCAGAAATACTTAGATATATTATCTGCAGTTAGAGATGAGCAAAGCAACTTCCAGGGATGCTAAGTAACACAGTCCAGTTGTATTAAAAAAAGACCAGAATGTGATAAAGCTAAATGAAATGTTTGAAGTTTAAACAAATAAGGTTATGAAACCCATCTTATATAAGAGGTAGTTTTTAAGCGGAAGTAAACCCATCCATAAAATAGTTTCATTTCCGGCACGTGCTGGAAATGCAACACTCCCATTGGTTGTGCTCTCAACCAAACTGTCAAACCATCCAATGGCTGGTGTCTTAACTGATCACATGCGCAGCATCATGGCAGTTGTAGATTAAACAGAGGCAAAGATGGCAGCTTCCTTGGCTAAAAACGATAGGAGGGTTTACTTACACCTTAATGAGATGTACAGTCTTTAGACGCTAAATTATTTGTTGCAATTAGAACATACAATATTTAGTAGAATATATAGTATGTTTTATGACATTACACATCATGAACTTTAATACTACCAGTGGTTTTTATTGTGCAGAGTATTGCACTTAAGCACTGGAAGCTTCTTGGATAAAGCAAAGGGCTTTACTTTTATGGAGGATGTTAGATTTTGTCTCACAGCATTAGAAACATGAATAGGAACCAGAAATATACAAGTACACTGAGCATAGACAGTATGTACATCCTGTGACTACATTACCATACTATAACACTGCAGTGCCACCTGCTGGTATAGATCGGTATAATGCATATTATATATATATATATATATATATATATATATATATATATATATAGTTCACAATATAGAAAGCTACTTGCTGTTGCTTCTTCTTCCAACAGTTGTGTCCCACTTATAACTATTATCACAAAAATAAACATAGTAAAGGGATAAGCTGGAAATTATTTAAAAAAAGACCCCGTCACTAAACCAATTTCAACAATAAATCTTCCTATAAGATTATATTTGTAGGTAATATATTTTAAGTATGAAATTTACCTGTAAAAGCCTCTATTGTGTAGACATTCAAAATCCCAGAGACTGCTGCTGGATGCCACCATCTTGGATGTGATGTCAGCAGCCCCAGCAGACTCAGAACTGTCACCCAAGTGACACTAAAGTAATATCCTTCACTCCTCCTCTAGCAGCTACTTAAAAAAAGAGTCAGAGAAGCTGAGCAAGCATGGACAGTAATTAGAAGGGGAAAGGGCTATGACATGCAAGGAGGGAGGGGGCCAGTTTTGTATACACAAAGTAAACAAAAAGTCAAATGAATAAAATCATTGGAAATAAAAATGGTTGACACAAATAACGTAAAAGAAAAGGAATAAAAAGAACATTAGGTTATTATTCGGCAAAATATTTGTATTCACCGTTAACCAGAGCCATATACTCGGCCAGAGAACTCTTAAGTGATTTATAAAGTAGTGGGGAAATGGCCCTCTCCAAAAGATAGTTAATCAAATGTCTATTAATATTTTATATTTGTCAGTGTATCTAAAATGAAAACAGCCACTTCAAGTTTTATGGTAGCTGAATAGTCAATCATTGGTTATTGCTAGGGTTGTGTATATCATTTTTATGTATTGTATTTATTAATTATGTCTATCATGTCAGCTCGTTAAATGTATTGCATGCTATGAGCATTATATTTCAAGTGTAAGTCATGTGACTACCAATTTATTTTAATACAATGTTTTTTCAAGAGTCTGGTATGAATTTTAGATTGCAATAATAATCAATTTACTTATATACAGTCAGGTCCATAAATAAACAACACAATTCTAATCTTTTTGGCTCTATACACCACCACAATGGATTTGAAATGAAACAAACAAGATGGGCTTTAACTGCAGACTTTCAGCTTTAATTAGAGGGTATTTACATCCAAATCAGGTGAATGGTGTAGGTATTACAACAGTTTGTATATGTGCCTCCCACTTTTTAAGGGACCAAAAGTAATGGGACAATTGGCTGCTCAGCTGTTCCATGGCCAAGTGTGTGTTATTCCCTCATTATCCCATTTACAAGGAGCAGATACAAGGTCCAGAGTTCATTTCAAGTGTGCTATTTGCATCTGGAATCTGTTGCTGTCAACTCTCAATATGAGATCCAAAGAGCTGTCACTATCAGTGAAGCAAGCCATCATTAGGCTGAAAAAAAAAAAAAACATCAGAGAGATAGCAAAAACATTAGGTGTGGCCAAATCAACTGTTTGGAACATCCTTAAAAAGAAAGAACGCACCGGTGAGCTCAGCAACACCAAAAGACCCAGAAGACCAGGGAAAACAACTGTCGTGGATGACCAAAGAATTCTTTCCATGGTGAAGAAAACACCCTTCACAACAGTTGGCCAGATCAAGAACACTCTCCAGGAGGTAGGTGTATGTGTGTGAAAGTCAACAATCAAGAGAAGACTTCACCAGAGTGAATACAGAGGGTTTACCACAAGATGTAAACCATTGGTGAGCCTCAAAAACAGGAAGGCCAGATTAGAGTTTGCCAAACATCTAAAAAAGCCTTCACAGTTCTGGAACAACATCCTATGGACAGATGAGACCATGATCAACTTGTACCAGAGTGATGGGAAGAGAAGAGTATGGAGAAGGAAAGGAACTGCTCATGATCCAAAGCATACCACCTCATCAGTGAAGCATGGTGGTGGTAGTGTCATGGCGTGGGCATGTATGGCTGCCAATGGAACTGGTTCTCTTGTATTTATTGATGATGTGACTGCTGACAAAAGCAGCAGGATGAATTCTGAAATGTTTCCAGCAATATCATCTGCTCATATTCAGCAAAATGCTTCAGAACTCATTGGACGGTGCTTCACTGTGCAGATGAACAATGACCTAAAGCATACTGCGAAAGCAACCAAAGAGTTTTTGAAGGGAAAGGAGTGGAATGTTATGCAATGGCCAAGTCAATCACCTGACCTGAATCTGATTGAGTATGCATTTCACTTGCTAAAGACAAGACTGAAGGGAAAATGCCCCAAGAACAAGCAGGAACTGAAGACAGTTGCAGTAGAGGCCTGGCAGAGCATCACCAGGGATGAAACCCAGCGTCTGGTGATGTCTATGCATTCCAGACTTCAGCCTGTAATTGATTGCAAAGGATTTGCAACCAAGTATTAAAAAGGGAAAGTTTGATGGATGATTGTTAATCTGTCCCGTTACTTTTGGTCCCTTAAAAAGTGGGAGGCACATATACAAACTGTTGCAATTCCTACACCGTTCACCTGATTTGGATGTAAATACCCTCAAATTAAAGCTGAAAGTCTACAGTTAAAGCACATCTTGTTTGTTTCATTTCAAATCCATTGTGGTGGTGTATAGAGCCAAAAAGATTAGAATTGTGTTGATGTCCAAATATTTATGGACCTGACTGTACATACATGTACCTATTCTGTTTTTAATATTTGTTATGGCAGGCCTCATTTAAAGTCCCAATTTCCTCTCCTTTCGTGTAACCTACAAAAGGGATGGAGGTCTGCCATTTGGCTGTGCCAGGTCACACCTACTTTAATTGTCCTACTAATTGGGTGGAAGACACTCGCTTTAGTTACCTGTCACACCTAATACCTTTCAATCATTGAGTATTTCTATATACTCATACACTCTAGTCCCTTGCCTTAGCTCCCTTCCATGTCAAGTAGATCATATTGGGTTTAATTCAAGTGCCTTTCTTTAACATACATTTATTCCTATTTGGCTGGCCCAGCCCAGCCCAGGGCTGATGGGGATCAGGTTATGTTTTGCTTCCGGGGTTGCGATGTGCGGCAGTTCTTTCCTCCTCCTCATCCATTGGTGGGGGCAGAGATTGACCTCCTGAACATCAGCATCATGCACTGACGCCCTGCTCGTGGCGTCAATTGACGCCTCGATGTTGGGGACATTCCCTTCCATCCCACACCGCAGACCCGGTGGGCGTAGATCCACTGCTGACGGCAGTGCCATACGCAGATGGGACCTGCTTCCTCGCCTCCCTTGTGCTGCATTGGCCTGTCCAGCATGACATTGGCGAGGCCCCACCTTGGACTAGGGGTATTTGTCAGCCTGAGATGGCCGGTGGCTCACTCTGCATTATCCTATCACTTGGAAGGGTATTCAGACATGAGAATGTCCATGCACCATATTCACAGGTAATTAATGGGGTTAATTCATCACCCTGTTCACACTTATCTTGGGTGGGTTGCACAATTTTTTGGGACAATATTTTAGTGGGCACATTCACACCGACTGTCATCCCCATATGTAGTCCCCTCGAGGGAACACTTAGATGAATCTTCATCTTCTCACATCTCCACTCATTCAATCACCTTTTTCTTATACATTCTGTGTAGGACACTATGCACGATATGTGCACACATATCACCATTGGACTGTGCTGTGGCCATTCAACCTTCCTCTGGCTGTTCTCATTGGTCCTTGGAGAGTTTTCCCGCCTCAACCACGGGGGAAACATCTTACCCGAGATCCCCACAAGTTCCCGTGCAGAGGCTGGGCCCAGCTTTGGGGCAGTGTTGTAAGTTACTGACCTGTCATCACTTTGTGGGAAAATAACTCTTCTTCCCTTTTATAGAGGACATTATTAATAACTGATATTTATCCATTTTTATAGCACATTGTCGTATTACACTCCTGATGAGTGGCTGTAACTCCATGAAATGCATTGAGTGCTATTAGATGCCAAGATACATCTGGTTCCATTATGTATATAATTTTTATTTATTGTATTTATTAATTATATCTATAATTAATTGTATTGCATGCTATGAGCATTATATTTCAAGTGTAAGTTATGTGACTACCAATTTATTCGATACAATGTTTTGTCAAGAGTCTGGTATGAATTTTAGATTGCAATAATAAACAATTTAGTTATATACATACATGTACCTATTCTGTTCTTAATATTTGTTATGACGGACCTCATTTAAAGTCCCAATTTCCTCTCCTTTCCTGTAACCTACAATAGGGATGGAGGTCTGCCATTTGGCTGTGCCAGGTCACACCTAGTTTAATTGTTATAATTGCAAGTTATTTAAGCTCAGACATATCTAGTTTCCAGCAACCTAGACTCTTCACATATTTCACTTTATAAATAGCTGTGAGGTCAACTGGTTATATTCTGCCTAATGTTTCTTTTTTCTCTCTGTTCTACCTTAAAGTGGATGTCCAAAAAACATTACTGGAAAGGACTGCAGGACAAAAATGTATGGTAATAATTATATTATTATTATTATACAGGATTTATATAGCGCCGACAGTTTACGCAGCGCTTTACAACAACATTAGGGCAGACAGTACAAGTACAATACAATTCAATACAGGAGGAATCAGAGGGCCCTGCTCGTTAGAGCTTAATTATACTTACCCCAATGCTTCCTTTGCAAATGGCTCTTCAAAAACTGTGCCTGAAGTGCAACAGTTTTAATAGTTCAGTGCTTCTGTTCTTAATATCACATCCCCTGTTATTTTATTAGTATTAATTAATAATTAATCACTACAATAAAAGTCTATAGGGATGCCATTTGAAGCGACAGAAGATAGCAGGGATGAGCAGCAGACAGCATATGCACAAGAAGCACTAAGCTAACAGTACTACTACACTCTTGGTTTTTGGACATTCATGACTCTGAAAGGACAGCAAGGAGGTACCTATAATTAAAACGTTAAGTTTTCCTCCTGGGGATCTCCTAAAATACATGAATATACATATATTTTATTAAAAATACTAATACAGTTGAGCTATATTTATTGAATGTTTTATTCAAGAGACCGCACAATTCTCTATTCAGTCATACAACATTTGCCATCAACAAAACAGGCTTTTATATTCTATGTAGAATAATGTCTCCTAAAATCAATTAATCTGTACAAGAACAGCAATAAGGCCCATGTCCCAAATTATGACCCTTGGGTATTACCTTGGGCTCCCTAGTATGAAGGGGCAGCTTGGGCCCTATCCAAAGTTTGTGCCCCACTTCTTATGAAGACTGCCACATAAAACACAATTGTCACCCATCGTAATCACCGTCTGCCTAATCCAGATGAAGAAGCTGCTTTGAAATCTGTTTAACTGTATTTTTTTTCTGTAGTGTTACTATACACAAAAGGGTAAATTTAATAAATAATTTATAGAAAAATAATTTAGCACCAAGACCTTTTGAAGACAATAGAAACTATGAAATCTTTGAAATATAGACAGCCTGCTGTTCCTAAAGCAGAAACAAATCATCAGATCTATTTTCATGTGAGATTAGGTAACTGCTTTCAAGCCGCTTCTCTTCTCCTTAGTGTCCTTGGCTAAAAGAATATGTATACCGATTATTCGGCTGATGGAATTTAAACTCCAGCGAGCAGCAAATCAATGCACAGGCCAACATCCCATCTCAATGCTTCACTGCATCCCAACAGGTTTATGGTGTGAATATGCAGTATACAATGCAATATCAAAAAGCAATACATAGGATTGTCTTATGTTGTTCTATTGCATACATTAATAAAGCATTAGCTATAGAAAGCTGGATCATTAAATGTATTTATATTTTCATTGTTTTCCTTGGTTTAGGACTTAAAATAATAGAAACTTATTCAGGAAAATGCATTTTTATGTATTTACTAACACCTAATTATTATATTTTGAGAGCTAATGCTTTCATTCTGTGTTATGTTAATACTGGCCTGTATGCCTCAGAATCAGATGGGTGTTTTATCAGAAGAGTCCAAAAATGTTATTTTCTGACCAAATACCTCCTATGTATCACTATTTTTCTAGGAGAGACAGCAGGACTCTCCACTGTTAAAATATCACTGCTGGTCAACACAGTTTTTCCAACAAGTCCAGTTGATAGATGCTGATTGTTAGCTTGACTTCAGTCTAGCAGGAGCGATCACACGTGGATCAGAATTCCAATTTTGATCCTTCCCTGGCCAGTTTTAGTAAAAGTGAGATAGCAAGTAGAAGAATGTACTAATATGTGAATAAAATTAAAATATGGCACAGCAAGCAAATACAATCATAATAGTCCCAAAATAAACTTTCAAATTAGCTAAACAGCGAGTTATTATTTAAAGTGAACTGGTCATAAAAATTAAAAAAAAACAAAAATAAAAACTTATTATATAACTTGTACTTATCTGTACAAGAAGATACTCACCTGTCCTGCTGCTCACACCATCAAGCGCTTCAGCTGCACTGAAGAAATTGTGGGGTTGATTTACTAAAGGCAAAACAAACTGTGCACTTTACAAGTGCAATTGCTCCAGAGCTTAGTAAATGAGGCAAAGTTCCACTTTACACTGAATACCCAATCGCATGCAAGGAAAAAAAAAAAAAAAAAACAGCATTTTTGCTTGCACTTGATTGGATGGTGGAAATCAGAGCTCCCCCTAATTTACTAAGCTCTGGAGAAACTTCACTTGCAAAAGTGCACTGCCTTTTTTCCTTTAGTAAATCAACACTATTGCCTGCTGAAGTCTTATGAGAAACAGACACCTCTGGGAGTATCAATCTTATGTGCCTCCTGCTTCTCTCACAGGTTTAATTCACTGACTTTCATATCACTATTGTGTATTATGGTGACAAAGAGGTCAGTTGGTGGAACCAGTGTGGTGGGGACCAAGGAGATCAAGACTCCAAGAAATATCAGTTTCTCAGGAGAATTTAGCAGGTGATTTCACCACCACACAGCAGATATTGGTTTACAATATCTTAACAGCTGTAGATTGAAATGGATAAGTACAAAATGGCTTGTGTAGCAGTTATATATCTTAATGAAAGTGGATAATTCCTTTAACATACATTCATCGCCAGTCAGCTCCTCTATAACAGAAAAAACACATATTTTGTTGTTGTAACAAGTTATCTAATGGGCCTCGGTGTACAGCTCTGCAAAGTCAATAGTAAACTGATTGTACTCCAAAGAGACATTTGAAATTATATATGGGGGCTAAAAATAGTGTCTTTCCAGTTCGTAATGTACAATACATTTGTTATACAGTAAAGTATATTGGATCAAAATAACTTCAATCCACTGGGAAAATATTAACATATTGCTGATAAAGGAGATTGTGGAAAGGCTATATATAACCCAGAATAATATACAAATGTGTATTTTAGATTATAGAAGGTTAAAACATTCTGAATTGATTATTTCAGTTTTAGCATATGAACCACTTCATAAATATTTGACACCATTTAAATGAGTATTTTATTGAAGTGAAACTTCACTTTTTTTATTGTTTAAATAGTGTGGGAAGGGTTTAAATCTTTACTGCTAAGAATAAAAAACATGCACCAATCAAAGGCTTGCCAGAGTACAAATTAATTTATTGGTTTATACTAAACATCAACCAACATGTTTTGTGGGCCAAAAAAGCTTAAGCTGGGTACACACTAACAGTTTTTTCAACCCATTGGGTTGCATGAAAAAAAACCTGACAGCTCTGGTCGGAGCTGCTGTACTAACCATCCAACATTAGTACAGTGATCTCCCCCGCGGAACTGTTGTGTTCTGACAGAGGGGTGGCCCCCCCGCCAGAGCACTCTGTTTAGCTCACGCCGCCATTGGCAGAGAGCGATGATTGGGAGTCGGACGGCTGCTGGTTTTCCAGCATACTCATCTGTCAGAAGCCAGTCAAATGGCTGCCTTCTGTCGGACGGACCGACATACACACGGGCCAAATGTTGGCCATTATTTTTTAACCGGCAAATGTCTCCCGATATTCGGCCTGTGTGTACCCAGCTTTACCCTTCATCAAGGCTGCAACAAAACACGACATAATATAAATGTGAATGTAATTCGTATAATGTATAATCATAAGTCTATTAAAATGGAAAAGTATTAGTAACATACACACACACACTAAAAATAAAGGAATGTTAGATTGTAAGTGATAGTGTTTGTATACCTTTATTTTTATTTCTGTTGTACAGTGTGTGTGCACGTAGTGTACATGTATGTATGTTTAAATAATATAATCATAAATTTAGGATTATACCGATAACATTCACATTTATAATATATTGTGTTTTGTTATAGCCCTTTTGAAAGGGGAATTATTTCTGGCCCCTGTAATAATATGCCCAAACCATTGTGACTAGAGATGAGCTTCGTGTTCGAGTCAAACCCATGTTCGACTTGAACATCGTCTGTTCGCCCGTTCGCTGAATTGCGAATGATATGGGCCGTTCGCGCCAAATTTGTGTGGCGCGTCACGGCACATAATTCACTGCGGCATCACCGGAATTGCTGGCTAATGATTGGCGAAGCATGCACTATGACCCGCATGCTTGGCCAATCACAGCGCCGTCTGAACAGAGAGCCATAATTGGCCAAAGCCAAGGAGGCTTTGGCCAATTATGGCTCAGGGGATTTAGTACATGCCGCACACTATATAAGGCCGCCTGCACGGCGGCCCTGTGTAGTGTGTGTTCCGGCGTTGAGAGTGAGATAGATAGACAGAGAGACAGTGTCATTTGATTTAAGTTAGATAGATTAGGCAGGACAGTCAGTGAGTTAGCTGCACTTACAGTGTATTGTGTATATATATATGCATCTCAGATGTTATATATATATATATATATATATATATATATATATATATATATATATATATACACTGTATTCAGTTTAGCTAGATCCGTTCCTGCTATCTTGCTACTGACAGGCAGGCTTCTATTGTTAGAGTATTTACAGCTACCTGAATAAAATTGATGGTGTTCTTTTGATCCTATTGGTACCACAGTCAGGCAGCTAGACTATTTACAGTTAGTGTAGTGCATCCTCCTCACAGTGTTCAGTTAAAGCTACAAGTTAGTTTAGTGAGACCTCTGCACAGTGTTCAGCTAAAGCTACAAGTTAGTGTAGTGCGTCCTCTGAACAGTGTTCAGCTAAAGCTACAAGTTAGTGTAGTGCCTCCTCTGAACAGTGTTCAGCTCAAGCTACAAGTTAGTGTAGTGCACAATGTTCAGCTAAAGGTACAAGTTAGTGTAGTGCGTCCTCCTCACAGTGTTCAGCTAAAACTACAAGTTAGTGTAGTGCGACCTCTGCACAGTGTTCAGCTAAAGCTACAAGTTAGTGTGGGGCGTCCTCCTCACAGTGTTCAGCTAAAACTACAAGTTAGTGTAGTGCGACCTCTGCACAGTGTTCAGCTAAAGCTACAAGTTAGTGTAGTGCACCCTCCTCACAGTGTTCAGCTAAAACTACAAGTTAGTGTAGTGCAACCTCTGCGCAGTGTTCAGCTAAATAAGCTACAAGTTAGTGTAGTGCGCCCTCCTCACAGTGTTCAGCTAAAGCTACAAGTTAGTGTAGTGCGTCCTCCTCACAGTATTCAGCTAAAACTACAAGTTAGTGTAGTGCGACCTCTGCACAGTGTTTAGCTAAAGCTACCTGTAGAAGGTTGGTGGTGTTTTCCTGATCCTATCACTACTGCAGGCAGCTAAATAAGCTACAAGTTAGTGTAGTGCATCCTCCTCACAGTGTTCAGCTAAAACTCCAAGTTAGTGTAGTGCGCCCTCCTCACAGTGTTCAGCTAAAGCTACAAGTTAGTGTAGTGCATCCTCCTCACAGTGTTCAGCTAAAGCTACAAGTTAGTGTAGTGCACAGTGTTCAGCTAAAGCTACAAGTTAGTGTAGTGCATCCTCTGAACAGTGTTCAACTAAAGCTACAAGTTAGTGTAGTGTGTCCTCCTCACAGTGTTCAGCTAAAACTACAAGTTAGTGTAGTGCGTCCTCCTCACTGTGTTCAGCTAAAGCTACAAGTTAGTGTAGTGCGTCCTCTGAACAGTGTTCAGCTAAAGCTACAAGTTAGTGTAGTGCATCCTCCTCACAGTGTTCAGCTAAAACTACAAGTTAGTGTAGTGCGACCTCTGCACAGTGTTCAGCTAAAGCTACCTGTAGAAGGTTGGTGGTGTTTTCCTGATCCTATCACTACCGCAGGCAGCTAAATAAGCTACAAGTTAGTGTAGTGCGTCCTCCTCACAGTGTTCAGCTAAAACTACAAGTTAGTGTAGTGCGACCTCTGCACAGTGTTCAGCTAAAGCTACCTGTAGAAGGTTGGTGGTGTTCTCATACTACAGGCAGGCAGTTGATTTTGCTAGCTGCAGTATCAGTATATATATATGCACAGTGTTCAGCTAATGCTACAAGTTAGTGTAGTGCATCCTCCTCACAGTGTTCAGCTAAAACTACAAATTAGTGTAGTGCGATCTCTGCACAGTGTTCAGCTAAAGTTACAAGTTAGTGTAGTGCGCCCTGCTCACAGTGTTAAGCTAAAACTACAAGTTAGTGTAGTGCGACCTCTGCACAGTGTTCAGCTAAAACTACAAGTTAGTGTACTGCGACCTCTGCACAGTGTTCAGCTAAAGCTACAAGTTAGTGTAGTGCGTCCTCCTCACAGTGTTCAGCTAAAACTACAAGTTAGTGTACTGCGACCTCTGCACAGTGTTCAGCTAAAGCTACAAGTTAGTGTAGTGCTTCCTCCTCATAGTGTTCAGCTGAAGCTACAAGTTAGTGTAGTGCACAGTGTGCTACAAGCTAAAACTACAAATTAGTGTAGTGCAACCTCTGCACAGTGTTCAGCTAAAGCTACAAGTTAGTGTAGTGTGCCCTCCTCACAGTGTTCAGCTAAAACTACAAGTTAGTGTAGTGCGACCTCTGCACAGTGTTCAGCTAAATAAGCTACAAGTTAGTGTATTGTGTCCTCCTCACAGTGTTCAGCTAAAACTACAAGTTAGTGTAGTGCGACCTCTGCACAGTGTTCAGCTAAAGCTACAAGTTAGTGTAGTGCGTCCTCCTCACTGTGTTCAGCTAAAGCTACAAGTTAGTGTAGTGCGTCCTCTGAACAGTGTTCAGCTGAAGCTACAAGTTAGTGTAGTGCATCCTCCTCACAGTGTTCAGCTAAAACTACAAGTTAGTGTAGTGCGACCTCTGCACAGTGTTCAGCTAAAGCTACCTGTAGCAGGTTGGTGGTGTTTTCCTGATCCTATCACTACCGCAGGCAGCTAAATAAGCTACAAGTTAGTTTTTTGCGAGCTCTGCACAGTGTTCAGCTAAAGCTACCTGTAGAAGGTTGGTGGTGTTTTCCTGATCCTATCACTACCGCAGGCAACTAAGTAAGCTACAAGTTAGTTTTTTGAGATCTCTGCACAGTGTTCAGCTAAAGCTACCTGTAGAAGGTTGGTGGTGTTTTCCTGATCCTATCACTACCGCAGGCAGCTAAATAAGCTAAAAGTTAGTTTTTTGCGATCTCTGCACAGTGTTCAGCTAAAGCTACAAAAGAATATGAAAACACTGCGCTCTAATAGCAAAAATAAAATATATGTGAGCAGGCAGCTGCATACATTGTGACAAACAATAACTGGTAAATGGGAAAAAATGCAGCGCTAAGAAGTAATAGGAAGTTAGGGTGTAGTGAAACAATTAAGTAAGAGATGCTGTACTGAACAGTAAAGCATATGTGCAAAAACCATAAGTGAAATGAAATGAACAAACACAGTATAAAGTGTCCACATATGGTAAATGGATGATTCCAATTCAAAGCCAATTATCTTAAGGAAATGTATAGACTGTTGAGTGATACTGACACATATAGTGTCATTCCTAATGACCCGACCACCATTTATAAAAAAGAGTTATTACATCTTGTTAATGAGGGTTTTTCTTTAGGGATTCTGAACAAAAAAGAAAAAAGCTTTTTGGTCCCCCTTGCTCCTCGTATCCCTACAATTTATTATCTTCCCAAGGTCCATAAGGATCCAGTCATTCCCCCTGGCCGACCCATAGTCAGCGGGATTGACTCGGTCACAGCTCGAATTGGTAAATACGTGGACCACTATTTACAACCACTGGTTAGATCTACTGCTTCATATTTAAAAGATACGAGGGACACCATCAAACTTTTAGAATCCACATCTTTCAAAAAAGGGATGCTCCTTGCCACAGCCGATGTGGTGGCACTTCATACGTGCATACCCCATCGGCTTGGTTTTGAAGCAGTCGAGAGTTTTTTGTCTAGGGATTCCCAACTTCCCCTCCTACAGCGTAACTTTATTATGCAACTGTTGCGTTTTGCCACTCGGCACAATTACTTCTGGTTTCAGAACCAGTTCTTCCTACAGAAGAGAGGCGTGGCTATGGGCGCTAAATTCGCGCCCAGCCTTGCCAATCTTTTTATGGCACAATGGGAGTAGGATGTCGTCTATGTTGACCGGAGGCCGGAGTTAGTCCTCTGGGCCAGGTACATAGACGACATCCTCCTCCTATGGGATGGAGATCGCCAGTCCCTGGATGACTATATGACCATCTTAAACTCCAATGATAGGGGTATCTCCCTAAGCTATGAGGCCAGCTCCTCTCATGTTCATTTCCTTGATTTAGAGATTATGGCCATGGAGGACCACTTGGAATTCAAAACCTATTTCAAACCCACCGACCGGAATGGGTACATTCCAGTCGAGAGTTGCCATCAAGAACAATGGTCCCACGTGACCAATTCCTTAGGCTACGCCGCAACTGTAGCAAAACATCCGATTTTTTAGTCCAATCACAGTTGCTCAAGAAAAGATTTCTTGAAAAAGGTTATGGACTAGACCATTTGGATGAGGAGATTAATGCCGTCTTGGCAGTGGAGAGAACGTCCACATTGACGGAGCGTCCCAAAAATACCTCAGACTCTAGTTTTAAGTGGGCTTTCACCACCACGCATTCTATACAGTCTAAACAGGTCAAAAACATCCTTAAGAAACATTGGAGGGTGCTTTTGAATGATAGACTATTGGGTCCCGTTCTTCCCGAACAAGCACCAGTGATTTTTAGAGGTGCACGATCCATTCAGGGGCAGATTGCCCCTAATGTTATCGATCCACCCAAAAAGATATCCTTCTTCCAAGACTGCAAGGGTTTTTACCCTTGCCGTAAGTGCAACGTATGCCACCACAATAGTGCAGGCAGACAAAAGCTACTGACCTTTACATCCACAGTGTGTATATCACATGAAGGAGTTTGCCACATGTGCATCTCAATATATTGTTTATTTGATAACATGTCCTTGTTATAAACAATATGATGCACGTACCATCAGGACCTTCTCCATTCGTGTCAATGAGCATATCACCGGCATTAAAGGGGGAAAGAGCAAACATACAGTACCGAGACACTATTTGCAACATCATAATAGAGACCCTTCAGGCACCCTCTTCCAGGTCATAGACAGATTTGTCCCACACTAGAGGGGTGAATCGTGATTACGTGGCGTATCACGCCTCGAAACCTACTGGATCTACGAGTTGAGGTCCTTTATTCCGTTTGGGATGAACGTCGAGTTGGACCTCAACTCGTTTATCAATACATCCTAGTAGTCATGTATTTTTCATGTACGATTTTTCCATTTCTGCTTGTTCATTTTTTATGTCCCTTTTAGGTATGGGTGCTCCATTTGCCCCCCCCCCCCTTCCCCTTTTTTTTTTTTTTTGCTGATTCATTATTGCGTTATTATTAGTGTCTTTTTTCATTTATTTCTTTTCCTTACAATACCAATTTGTTCCATGTTTTTATTTTCTAATTTTCCAATCTTATATTGGGAAATTACATTTATTATTTATTCAATATATTGATTATTTGTAATATATTACCTAACAACCATGTTAATATTTTTATAATTTTTTCTTTCATTGCTATGTATATTTTGTATGTACTGGTATAGATCTATTTGGGACATCTTGTGTCCGATTTAGGTAATGCTGCTTAGTATTGTTCAGTAATGTTTATTTTCTGTTTTGGTTTATCACCACTTGCTAGCACTACTTCACTTTAGTGCTGCCATCTAGTGTTTGCCATTATTATTGTTGATTTTCACATTGATGTTTTTAGCCATGTGACAGCACCAGATCCGATCATGTGATCGGGACTTGAGCTGAGGAGATTCGGTTTCCGTGACTACCCTCTCCCATCCTGTGCACCTTTTGGTGGTTGTTGATTGGGTCAGGGAGCCGGGATACCGCCCCTTCACACCACATCACATGACCAGGAAGTGATGCATTACCAGGAAGTGATGTTCACTATTGTTTGACCAGGAAGTGATGCATTACCAGGAAGTGATGTCTACTATTGTTTGCCATGCGGTGGGGAGGTCTCCAGGCATCAATCTTACTATTAGACTGCGCTATTGGGTCCTACACTCACCGGCTGTTTTATTCATGATTCTGATTGGTCTAGCAGTCAACAGGATCCAGTTCCTGATTACTTGACCTTTGTAGCTTCACTGTGATTGGCTATAGGGGTTATCTTATTGGATTAGATATTTATATATAGGAGCAGCGTGAAGGGAGAAGCTCATGCCCCTGTTGAAGACCCCCTTGGTTGAAACGCGTCGGACGATCTCCCCTTCCTTACGCTGCTTAGATTTTATTTTAATTGTGATCACTTTTATCCATTTTTTGTATGGTATTTTTAGAAATAAAAATCCCTGGTTTACCTGCACTATGCAGAAGCTTTTTATTTTTTATTTGCATATTATCCCGATGCAAGAAACTGCCTTCCAGTAGCCCTACTTCCATCACGGGGTCTGGATCAAATCTGTCCCCGGCTTCTCCTTGGAACACATCCTTGAGGTCTATTGGCTGATATCCAGTTGGCGGCCCTTCCTGATGTTTCTTCACCCCACCAAAGAAGTCGAGAAGTGAGACAGAGGTTCCACCGTTCCGGATATCGTTTTCCAGCCTAGGTTTGGCTCCATGCACCATTGACTCCATGTCATATGACAGTGGAGTCCACGTCATCTGGTAAGAGTACCCATCTTATCTTACTTCCTGATGTTTTCATTCTGATGACCCATATCGAGATGTTGGTTTACAGCTACGGAAGTTCTGTACCCCGTTGTTGACTCAGTCACAGATCCACACCGTGCACCATTGACTTTATTTTCTAGTTTCACATCATTTTTTGGTCCATACCAGTTCCTCTTAATAATTTGAGTTTGGAATCATCCATTTACCATATGTGGACACTTTATACTGTGTTTGTTCATTTAATTACACTTATGGTTTTTGCACATATGCTTTACTGTTCAGTACAGCATCTTCAGCTAAAGCTACCTGTAGAAGTTTGGTGGTGTTTTCCTGATCCTATGACTACCTCAGGCAGCTAAATAAGCTACAAGTTAGTGCAGTGCGTCCTCCTCACAGTGTTCAGCTAAAACTACAAGTTAGTGTAGTGCGACCTCTGCACAGTGTTCAGCTAAAGCTACCTGTAGAAGGTTGGTGGTGTTCTCATAGTACAGGCAGACAGGTTATTTTGCTAGCTGCAGTATCAGTATGTATATATATATATATATATATATATATATATCCCAGCTTAGTGCAGCTACAGGCCATTAGTATGTCTGGAAGGCCAACAAGGAGAGGCAGACAGTCACAAGCGAATAAAAGAGGGCAAGCAGGCTCTGTGTCTAGAGGCAACAGTGCTGGTCGTGGAGATGGGGCATCCTCATCAGCACGTGGCTGTGGAAAACGCTTGGCCTTTTTTTCGGCAGCTGGCCATGTTGAGCCGCAACATGCGGAAGACTTGGTTGAGTGAATGACCAAGCCATCCTCATCCTCCTCATCCTCTCTCACTAATGCTCAGGGTACTTTGTCTGGCAAAGCAGCTGCCAATGCAGCCTCTTCCTTCGGCTCAATGGCATCAGTGACTCCTTCCCTAGCCCCACCATGTCCTCCTGAGGAGTCCCTCAAACTGTTTGACCACCGTTTTGGGTACATGCTCCAGGAGGATGCCCAGCGTTTAGAAGGCTCTGATGATGATACTGAGCTAGATGAAGGCAGTAACGTGAGCACGGACAGAGGGGGTGCCCAAGAAGGACAGCAATCTGGCAGTCATGCTCCCCCTGCTGCAGCATACTGCCAGCTTGGCTCCAGTGATGAGGAGGGAGGGGACGATGAGGTCACTGACTCAAAGTGGGTGCCTGATAGGAGAGAGGAGGAGGCACATCACCAACGAGGCAGGATGCCCTCCAGGGGCCAGCCTAAGGGCAGCACACTGACTGCATCACACCGCAAAGCTCCGCATGTGCAGGGCGCTGCTGTCTTTGCGCATTATTCTAAAAGTTCTTTGGTGTGGGCCTTTTTTGAGACGAGTGCATCAGATCGCACCGCTGCTATTTGCAACATATGTCTCAAGCGTATCTCGCGTGGCCAAAACATCTCCCGCTTGGGCACCACATGCTTGACCAGACATATGTTGACCTGCCATGCAGTTCGTTGGCAAGTGTATCTAAAAGACCCACACCAAAGAACAAAGAGGACCTCTCCTTGCTCCTCATCAGCTAGATCTCCAACCCCACTATACCTTCAGTCCTCTCTGAGATCTGCACTGAGAGGAATGAAGGTGTAGAATTATGTGTGTCACAGCCAAGTACTTGTGGGCAATCTGCTTTCGGTACACCAACGTCAGATTGTACCAGGCAAATTTCCCTGCCCCAGCTGCTGCACTGCCGAAAGAAGTTCGCTCCCAGCCATCCACATGCCCAGCGGTTGAATGCTAGCTTGGCAAAATTGCTAGCACTTCAACTGCTACCTTTTCAGTTGGTAGACTCTGCCCCCTTCCGTGAGTTTGTGGAATGTGCGGTTCCTCAGTGGCAGGTAACCAAACGCCACTTTTTCTCACAGAAGGCGATTCCAGCTCTCTACCGGCATGTGGAAGGCAATGTCCATGCCTCGCTGGACAGGGCGGTCAGCGCTAAGGTGCATATTACTGCTGACTCATGGTCCAGCAGGCATGGACAGGGGCGTTACCTAAGTTTCACGGTGCATTGGGTCACTCTGCTGGCAGCTGGGAAGGATGCAGGACAAGGTGCAGTAGTGTTGGAGGTTGTTCTGCCACCACGCCTCCAAAATGCCACTAATGATTGTGACACACCTCTCTCCTCCACCCCCTCCTCTTCTTCTTCCTCCATGGCCTCTTCCTGTGCTTTGTTCTCGGAACCAGCGGTGCTCCGTAGGCATTCAAGGTGCTACGTAAGTACGCAGGCCAAAAGATCCCATGCAGTGCTTCAGCTGGTGTGCTTGGGGGACAGCAGCCACACTGGGGAAGAGATTCTGTCAGCTCTGCAGGGGCAGGTTCAGAGGTGGTTGACACCACGCCAACTTAAGGCAGGAATGGTGGTTTGCAACAATGGCACCAACTTCCTCTCCGCCCTCCGACAGGGACAACTGACCCATGTGCCCTATTTGGCTCACGTCCTTAACTTGGTGGTGCAGAGGTTCTTGGGCAGGTACCTGGGCTTACAGGATGTCCTGAGGCAGACCAGGAAAGTCTGTGTGCATTTCCGCCGGTCATATAATGCCAGTGCTCGGCTGGCAGACCTCCAAAAGGAGTTTAACCTGCCCAAGAACCGCCTAATCTGTGACATGCCCACCAGGTGGAACTCAACGTTGGCCATGCTGCAGCAGCTGCATATGCAGCAGAGGGCCATCAATGAGTACCTGTGCGACTATGGCACCAGGACAGGGTCAGGGGAGCTTGTTTTTTTTCCCTCACGCTAGTGGGCCATGATTAGGGATGCATGCATTGTCCTGTCACCATTTGAGAACTCCATGAGGATGGTGAGCAGTGACAGTGCATGCATCTGTGACACTGTCCCCCTTGTCCACCTGTTGGAGCACACGCTGCATGGAATAATGGACAGGGCACTTGAGGCAGAACAGAGGCAGGAAGAGGAGGACTTCCTTAGCTCTTAGGGCCCCCTTTATCCAGACAGTGTTCCTGTGTGCCCGCCGATCACACAGGAAGAGAAGGAGGAGGAGGAGGTGTCAGTATGGAGGTGGAGCCTGGCACTCAGCATCAGCAGCAGTCTTTAAGGGATCAGTCCCAAGAAACACATGGACTTGTACGTGCCTGGGAGAAGGTGGCTGCGGACCATGTCGTCCTTAGTGACCCAGAGGACTCCGAACCGAATGCCTCAGCAAACCTACGCTGCATGGCCTCCCTGATCCTGCAAAGCCTGCGTAAGGATCCTCGTAATCGTGGTATCAAGGAGAAGGACCAATACGGGCTGGCAACCCTCCTTGATCCACGTTACAAGGATAAGGTTGCGGACCTTATCTTGCCGTCGCAGAGGAAGCAGAGGATGAAACATCTTCGGGAGGCCTTGCAGAAAGCTCTGTGCAACGCATTCCCAGAGACTGGGAGGTTACAAACTCCTGTTTCTGGACAACGTGTTGCTGAGGCTTCGGTCAGTCAAAGAAGGAGCGGTGGAGAAGGTGGCTGTCTGACCGATGCGTTCAGACAATTTTTTAGTCCGCAGCCCCAAGGTATGATCGGTTCCAGCAACCATCGCCAGCATCTGTTTTACATGGTGCAGGAATACCTAGGGGCAAGATCTGACTTGGACACCTTTCCCACAGAAAATCCTCTGGGTTACTGGGTCTTGAGGATGGATCACTGGCCAGAGCTTGCACAGTATGCAATTGAGCTACTGGCCTGTCATGCATCCAGCGTTCTTTTGGAACACACATTCAGTGCTGCTGGAGGCTTTTTAACCGATCACAGGGTGCGTCTGTCCACTGACTCGGTCGATCAACTGACCTTCATAAATATGAATCAGTCTTGGATCACCACCAGCTACCAAGCACCTGATGCTGATGTAACCGCATAATTTTTTTTGAAATGTCAGATCCCTTCAAAGACTGCCTATGCTGATGCTGAGTGACTATCCTGTTATGCTGAGTAATTATCCTCTTCCTCCTCAATGATCATGCTGATAGCTTGTAAGAACATTTTTGGTTCTGGGAGCCGCCACCAGTGCCTAAGGCCCAATTTTGAAGCCCCTGTTTAACAGGGGCATGTAATTACAATTTTTGATGCAATTCTTTTCAGCAGGGCTCGTTCCTGCTCTCCAACTAGAGTATCTGTGAGGGGTTGCAGTGTTGTGGCAACAGCACCAGTGACCAAGGCCCAATTTTTCACCCCCTGTTGAACAGGGGCGTGTAATTACAATTTTTGATGCAATACTTTGCAGCAGGGCTCGTTCCTGCGTTCCAACTAGAAAATCTGTGAGGGAGACAAGGAACCCTTTCTCATTCTGCTGAGCCCCCGTTGGGTTCAGCATACTGGGGACCCAATAAATGGGATAGCGGTGGGTGTAGGGAACACACAGTCAAAAGATTATAGACATTCCTTGCTATATCATTATAGACGCATATGGGAATTAGCTTCTTCTAAACTAGAGACACCATCATTTAATGACTATACACCACTTTGGCATAATAACAAGCTGCAGGAACTTAATGGAGTCCAGAACTCAGACTTATGGGCAGCCAAGGGCATATACTATTTACACCATCTGTTCACAAATGGAACTTTTAAAATGTTTGAGGCACTTAAGATGGAGTTCCAGATTCCGAATCAAATGTTTTTTTGTTATCTCCAGATCCGCCATGCGATCCAAACGCAGTTTTCACGGGGTCTTCCTCAGCCCACTCCTAACTCTATTATAGCCATAATCAAGGATACAGACTCAAAAAAGCTCATTTCCTGTTTTTACAACATGCTATCCGCCCCTACCTCTGCAAAATTAGCTTACGCGTTGAAACCAAGATGGGAGAGGGAGGTTGGGAGGATGGAGGATAAAGAGTGGGAGGAGGCCCTGGAAACATGCAAGTTGGTTTCACCCAAACTTTCAGACAGACTGTCCCAAATCTTTATACTTCATCGTGCATACCTCACTCCTCTTAGGGTAGCTAGATATAAAAGAAGTCAATCCATCACATGTCCAATGTGTGGAACTGAAACAGGCACATTCTTTCACCTTATATGGTCTTGTCAGAAGATACAAGATTACTGGAAACAAATAGTTACCTTCTTGCATGACGACATGGGGTCCCCATTAACTCTTGACCCAAAGCAATGCCTACTGGGAATTTTTCCAGATGTACTAGACAAATTCACACTAATATTCCTACATGAAACTTTATTTTCAGCTAGGAAAATTATTGCCAGACAATGGATGAGATCCGAACCCCCTCAATTGGTGGACTGGAAAAGAGACATTAACACAACCCTTCCATATAAAAAATGCCTCTATATTAACAGAGGTTGTCCAAACAAGTATAACAGAATATGGGATAGATGGTTACAAGAGTCTATGACATTCACATAAATGGTGCTTATCCTGATACTTACTAAATATGAGTGTGGAAGTGTACGGATTATATATGAACCTACAGAACTAACTACATGATAGAAATATATGTGTATCATGTTCTTTGAATACGGAATATCTTCTGTAAGATGTTAAACATGTGTACCAATGCTTTTCATGTATTATGTACAATCTTGCAAATAAAAAGTTTGTTATAAGTTAAAAAGAAAATCTGTGAGGGGTTGCAGTGTTGTGACACCAGTGCCTAAGGCCCAATTTTTAAGCCCCTGTTTAACAGGGGCATGTAATTACAATTTTTGATGCAATTCTTTGCAGCAGGGCTCGTTCCTGCGTTCCAACTAGAGTATCTGTGATTGGTTGCAGTGTTGTGGCACCAGCACCAGTGCCTAAGGCCCAATTTTTTAGCCCCTGTTCAACAGGGACATGTAATTAGAATTCTTGATCTAATATTTCACAGCAGGGCCCGTTTTTGAGCCCACCAAGATTAACTGTGAGGACTTACAGTGTTGTGGCACCAACACCACCACCACCACCACCAAAGGCCCAATTTTTCTGGCCCTGTTCAACAGGGGCATGTAATTACAATTCTTGATTGAATATTTCACAGCAGGGCACGTTTCTGCGCCCACCAAGATTAACTGTGAGGACTTACAGTGTTGTGGCACCAGCACCACCACCACCAAAGGCCCAAATTTTCAGCCCTTGTTCAACAGGGGCATGTAATTACAATTCTTGATCTAATATTTCACAGTAGGGCCCGTTCCAGCACCCACCATCACCAAATGCCCAATTTTTCTGGCCCTGTTCAACAGGGGCATGTAATTACAATTCTTGATCTAATATTTCACAGCAGGGCCCTGTGAGGGCTTACAGGGTTTGAGGCCACAACAACACCTAAGGCCCAAATTTCTGCTGAGTATATAGGGCAGGCCCCTACTTTCAAACATCCAACTTACAAACGACTCCTGCTTGCAAATGGAAGGAGACAACAGGAAGTGAGATAAAATCTACCCCATAGGAAGGGAAATTCTCTCCTGTAAGAGTTAATATGGGAAAAACGTTTCTCCTTTCCACTGATGCTTTATCACCAATCCTTGTTTCACTAAAAACCCCACATTTTCAAAAAACATTTGTCATTGGGACAAAAAGTGAGGTGAAATCTTCTGAAGAGGAGCACAGACAGCAAAACAAATGTCACAGGGGTGATAACCCTTCCCTATGTTTTCCAAAAAGCTTAAAAACAGATTTTTTGGCTGGAGCTATACTTTAAAAATTTACCAGTTCAAAATTACAAACAGATTCTACTTAACAACAAACCTACAGTCCCTGTCTTGTTTGCACCGCCTGTATACTGCTGTTCAGAGTATATAGGGCCTGGGGGCCCCACGCCTTTCCTTTTTAATTTGGGTGCGGGGTTCCCCTTAATATCCATACAGGACCCAAAGGGCCTGGTAATGGACTGGAGGGTACCCATGCCGTTTGTCTCACTGATTTTCATCCATATTGCCAGGACCCGACATTACATTAAAACCGCAAGCAGTTTTAAATGACATTTTGTCATGTCATTTTGTGCAGGGACTGTTCTAAGCAAGGGAAACACGCGCCACTTGACAGGCATACTATAGACACCCCCCAGGTATGATATTTAAAGGAATATTTCATTTTTTTTTTTTAGTTCAAGCATCATTAAAACCACTGCTCCCGAAAAAACGGCCGTTTTTGAAAGTTTTTTTTGCATTGATACATGTCCCCTGGGGAAGGACCCGGGTCCCCAAACCCTTTTTAGGACAATACCATGAAAATTAGCCTTTAAATTGAGCACTTTAGATTTCGAACGTTCGAGTCCCATAGACGTCAATGGGGTTCTAACGTTCATGCAAATTTTCGGTCCATTCGCAGGTTCTGGTGCGAACCGAACCGGGGGGTGTTCGGCTCATCCCTAATTGTGACTCCATTTTAGATTTTAGCACTTGCATTTTAGCTTGCACAGCACTAAACTATATATATATATCATTGTGGTTTGGTTTGTCCTTTCCTGTTCCCTGTTCTGTAGGCCATGGGACAGGATGCATGACTTATGACTCATAACCAGATGGTCTGTTGACCCATGTTAACTTATGATAATGTATCTTAAAGGGTCACTGACTTGTATAACCATATAACTATATATTTCTATACAAATACATAATTTAATAACCACTCCCCCCTCCCCTCTTTTGATTGGTAAGCTGAACCATATATAAGCTGTATACGCACCTAATAAAAGTAGACATTTTAGAAATGCACAAACTGACTCTCGTTTCATTCAGTGTCTCCAGATATCTGAGGGCCCTGTTGGTGTACCTAATAGATGGGTGGTTGTCCAGAATACCTACTATTTCCTTTCAAATGGGGGCTCGTCTGGGATAAGACAATCATCCATGGTGGGTAGACCTTTGTCTATTTTGACAAATTCTTTCTTACCCCCGCTCTGATAAAGTCTTAGCCTTTTAAATTTAAAGAGAAAGGAAGGATGGACCACGCCTTAATAGACACACTCACAGGAGTGTGAGTCTTTGGGAGACCCGAGTCTTTATTTAAGACTCAGTTCAGTATCCTTTTGTGAAGGGTATTTAGGTAACCAACAGCGCCCGCTAAATATTTGCTTCCCCTTCTGTTGCATAGAAGTAATAAGATAACTTGTGATTGCTGATTGTTAGGTTACTTGCATATTTTTGTTGTTGTAGCAGCTCGGTATTTCTATAATGTTATGCCCAGATTGGCTTTAAGCATTTTGGGAACGCTGTGGAAAAGTGTACACGCCCATTGGAAGCTTGGTGCTCGTGGGAATAAAGGTGATCAATCAGGTAGGTAGGAATTTTAGTCAGAAATAGGGACAAAGTAAATTAGAAATCTCCCTTGCCTATATCCAAATATCGTGATTGTGGTAAGTACTTTTGTAAGTTTGTTTATATAAATCTGCTAAGTTTTCTTTAAAGAATGAAAGATGGTATGGAGAAAAATTCAAATGTGTGTATGTCATTACTTAAGGTGTTAAAAAGACTAAAGAAATTAAGAAATGTTGTTGCTGTGGTGCATATGGGAAAAAGGGTTTTGGCTATGCGATTTAAATTTGGAACGGATATTTATATTTTTGCTGAGTGTCAAAGGTTGCCCCTTTACTAATATTTGTTTATAGAATTGTAATTATAAGTGCTTAATTTGTTTGCAAGATGTGTAATTGTTTGAAGTACATGTTAAATACATGTTTGAAGACTCTTTGAAGGTGAAAAGAATAGTATTTTGAAGGTTGCAAAAGAATGTGTTAGATGGGCTGGAGGTTGTGTAAAGAGAGGGAATGTTTTGATGCAAACATCCTACTGGTAAGAATAATGTAAGTGAGTTTAAAGGGGTTTTTAATGAAAACATGCTACATTGTGGAGGGTAAAGCAAGTTACCGTAAGTTTTGAAGGTGAAAATAAAGAGTGGAGTTATTTATGAATTAAAGTATTAAGGTCTTAGGATTGCAGTGGAAAAAGTTAATAGAACTTACCACTCCTGGGGCCAGGTAGAGCTCACATCTAGAAACTTAGGGACACTGTGTCTGCAGTTAAAATCCATTATAGAAGGTAAATTATATGCTATCGATGTGTCTGATACAGTTCAGAGACAAGATACACAGGATTAAAACTTAGTTTTAAAAACAGGAAGTAACATTACGGAGCTATTAGAGGTTTAAAAGGACATTGGAAAACATTAATGGCAAAGCATACCAATCCTGACAAAGTGTCCGTGTTTGCTGTAGCATCACGGGAAAATTCATTTTCATGTATTTATTGATTATGAAAAATAATTGAACCAAAGGCAAGAACTGTCTAGATTGAATAGATGATAGCTGGTTTAATATGAGGAAGTTAATTTTTTGCAGCCTGAAATTTTGAGATATGTGTAAACCCATGTATTAATATATATTAAAAAAGGGGGGAACTTGCCATTCAGCATAATATTGTTACTTGTTTTAAATAATTAGCCAAATACAGACCAAGTGTTTTAAAACATATAACATTGCCATATTTGTTCTAATAATTCAATAATAAAGGTTGGAACAGAAAGGTAAGAGGTCAACCTGAACATAGCTAGATGTAAGAGGTATTGTATAGCAGAGCTTTGGAGTGTGTATGTGTGCAGGGCACACACAAGTGGTATCACTGGTAGCATTTTTTGAAGCTTGTGAACTACTGGTGAATTACTGGTTGTTAGGTAAGGGAAAGTTGTTGTTAATCGAGAGAAATGCTTAATTTTATGTGCATGTGAATTTTTGTCTTGTCTCGGAAATTACAATTTAGAGCAGTGTTTCTCAACTCCAGTCCTCAAGGCGCCCCAACAGGTCATGTTTTCAGGCTTCCCATTATTTTGCACAGGTGATTTGATCATTTTCACTGCCTTAGTAATTCCCACAGCTGTTTCATCTGAGGGAAATCCTGAAAACATGACCTGTTGGGGCGCCTTGAGGACTGGAGTTGAAAAACACTGATTTAGAGTATAGGTTGTTTTTTCTTCTGAATGCCAAGGATTGTTAGATAGTTGATATATGTCCTATGATCCTGCCAAGGGAGAGCGTTGCTAAAGTGGGCAGGTGAAAGGGACAGAGTAGGGTATTCATCTGTGTGTGGTGCTTTAAGAGGATTGAATCACAGATTTGGACAAGGACAAGTTACTATTTGAGTGATTCCTCCTATCCAAAGTATTGTTTAGCACAATACACAAAGGTACATATCCGCTTGCATAGATCTGCTATGTTGATTCAAGTGAAAGAGGATTAAGCCGCTGACCATGCCTTCGTCACCGCTCTTGCGCAAAGCATACTGATATATATGCATTCCATATTCAGCCAGTCTGAGAGACTTGCTGAGGTGGAGAGTGAATGTTAAAGAAGGAATTAATTCAGAAAAGTTATCTATAAAAAATACATGTTTATTGTTAAAATGTTGCAACTATTGTCAGTCTATTCATGAAATGTGTTGGGCACATATTAAGCCCATGACCATGCATAGTTAATTGGGAACATTAAAAGGGGAATGTAACATGTCACTATTAAATTACATGTATGCACTGGTACTAAATGTTTTTTTGAGGAATCTGATACAATTTTTTAAGAGTAGCATTTCAATTTATGTATAGGGTATTTTGATTGTTTCAGTTAGAGTCTGACTTTAAGGACTGTTTTAGTTGTAATTGCTTCTCCTTACATTATTGAAGTTAAAAGGTGTTTTTTTCCAATATCAGCAAATGTGCTATATTTGTGGAAATTATTTTAATCGTGTTTGGGCTATATTGACAATGATTGGGGATTTTAAAATGTTTGATTTTATCTTTTTTTGGTTAAATACAAGTCTAAGAATATTACAATTAAGAAGTATATATCTATGCTATGGAAAGAATAAGGAAGTTTTGTATTCCAGGCTTTACGCCAGAGGAATTGTGGTTAGTGAAGAAAAAGAGAAGTAACTGTGTTGTGTAATCCTATGCACTAGGGAAAATATATACTTCGGGTGAGATGGATTTAAAAATATGGAAAAAAGTGTTCAAAGGTGTCCATATGGTATTTTCTTGTTTTGGAGTTTTTTGAGTAGAGGTTATTAGGCCCATGTTAATATATATTTTAGGGCTGGGAAAATTAAAGATTAATTTCTCGATTAATCGTTAATTTTTTTGATCGATCAAAATTCTTTTGATCGGTACTCACCTCTCCGCCGGCTTCCGGGTCTTCAGGGAGTTCCGTCGGAGATCCGGTGACGTCACGGACATCGACATCACCGGACTCCTCCCCCTTCCCCAAGTGCCTCCATCTGCTAACGAAGGGAAGGGGAGAGGAGTCCGGTGACATTGATGTCCGTGAAATCATAAATTGAGGAAGACAGATCCTAATGATTTGATTGATCTCACTGGTCAAAGTATTCAAATAAACATCTATGTAAATCCTGGACTTGGCTATGAAAATCAACATATCTGAGGGCTTTCCTGGCTGTAAGTGAGTTTGACGATGAACTGACATTGATTGGTTATCCAGCATACAAGAAAAATTTATGATGAGGGCACTTTTTTCCAAAGAGCTGTCACTTTGCTGTCTCAGCAGGTGATGGATGTCTCTGCCTCTCCATCGGTCCCCCTGATGCACAATGTTGTTACTTAAATAGACTGTAGGGTGACGCCGTAGCCTCGCCCCGCTGAGGAAGTTCTGAATGTATGTAACGCATACGGGGGAGGAGCTATGCATGACATCAGCTAAAAGTAGTTGGATTTGTATGTCCGTTATAATTAATCAAAATTAGTCGATTAATCGATTAAAAAAAATCAATTAATCGAACACAAAAATTTTAATCAGTAACAGCCCTAATATATTTCCCTAAAAGTTTGGGGTTAAATTAAAATTGATAATGGGATTTTGGTAAAAAAGGGTGAAACTATAAATGTTTGAAGAGTTACTGAAATTAAGTAACAAGGACCAAAATAAATTGCTGCATGTATTGAGTCCATGAGATACTAAAATATTGAGGGGAAAGTTTGTTTGAATAACAGTCAGAGTGACTATTCTGGATATATTTACCTTTTGAATTCCCAGAATGTCAATCGTGAAGTGTTAATGATGTAATGTTGTTTATCCATCAATGTTTTGTTTGTTGCTGATGATCAGATATATTTGCAAAGTTGGGAGGCTGACTTCTGAGTCAGAATATGTGTTTGGGTAAAATGTTCTGTTTGGAGACCCTCGGGTTCACTTGGGCCCCAGGGATAGAAGGAACTAAAAGGTGTTTAAGTTTTGTTGAAATCCTGCTGAAATACTGGATTTGAAGGGGAAAAAAATGTTTACCGTATATACTCGAGTATAAGTCAAGATTTTCAGTCCTTTTTTTTGGGCGGAAAGTGCCCCCTTGACTTATACTTGAGTCACCGCTGTCTGCCTACATGATCAGCGTGTCATGTAGACAGATGGCGGCCAGCGTGTGCTATTACCATTTGGCGGCCATTCACTGTTCAAAAGCCGTGCCTCCTCCTCATCTGTGATAGGCAGAAAACTCCATTTCCCAGCAGTCAGTGTACAGCCTATCACGGACATTCTCTCATCCTCGTTCGTGGTATGAGGATGAGAGAATGTCTGTGATAGGCTAACCGCTGACTGCTAGGAAATGGAGTGTTCAGCCTATCACAGACGAGGAGGAGGTGTGGCTTTTGAACAGTAGAATGGCCGCCGAATGGTATTATCAAACACGCTAATCGGTGCAGAGCGGCACACGGAGGATGGAGATCGCCACATGGAGACATGCACAGGACACAGGTAGGATGCAGACATACACAGGACACATGCACACATACACAGGACACATGCACACATACACAGGGACACATGCACAGGACACAGGTAGGTGACACATGCACACATACACAGGGACACATGCACAGGACACAGGTAGGTGACACATGCACACATACACAGGGACACATGCACAGGACACAAGGACACATGCACAGGACACAGGGAGGTATACAGCTGCAGATGGGCATTGTTGACCCTCTTTTTCGACTTACAGTAGCTGCTGCATTTCTCACCCTCGTCTTATACTCGGGTCAATACGTTTTTCCCAGTTTTTTGTGGTAAATTAGGGCCTCGACTTATACTTGGATCGACCTATACTCGAGTATATACGGTAGTTAAATATATTAAATCTATATAATGAAAATACTTGCTGAGAAGCATTTTTATTTCTGCATGCTTTACTTATGTTTGAGTCAATAAGGGATATTATTTTTAATACCCCCAATGGTTAAGGCCTGAATAGATCAGGTTTCTGTGATTGTTCATGTTGGATGAAGAGTATCCACCCCTGCCAGCCAGCATTCACCCTAGCCTCATGCACATGAAGAAATACCCACCTCATTCATACTCTTCCCTATACCCTATCCGGATGAAGAGATGATTACAGCTTTTACATGGAAATCTTCGTTGTTCATCTTTATTGTTCAAAAACCATAGGAGGTGCTGAGATGAGTAAAGGCAGACTCCTGCTAGAAAATATTCCTGGAATGACACCTTGAGAGTTAGCCAATGAGGCACGCCCAAGGTCTACGAAATTCCAGTGAGCATCACAAGAGAGAGATCCGCCAGCCCGAAGACCCAAGTCTAGCCCAATGCATCAGTTCCAGTCTGTCTGTGGATATTGGGTTCTATCCTTACAAAGAGAGGCAGGGTTTTTGGGGTGGAGGATCTCTGTAAAATATGGATGAGCACAGAATTGAACCAAACATTTTGGGAAAAGTTTAGGAGAATGAGAATTATAATGTTGACACTTCCTTTTCCTTCCTTTTTATGAATTTAATGGACATTCAGAAGCCATACAAGAGACTTATTTTGTGCTTTTCTTTGGGACTATTTTTTATTTGGCCTAAAGGCTGTCATACCCCTTCCACTTGCTTTTATGGACTGTCACGCCCCTTTCTCCTTTATATTTCATGGACAATTGCTATGCAGCTGAGATTATGTGTTTATTGTTTTCTATTTTTACATGCTTAGGATGGTGGTAAATTTGTGGGAAAGTAGTCCAGGTAAATGTTTGGGGCATATTGGGTTTGTAAATGTCACGTTCATGACAAAAGAGAGGATTATAATAATATGTCCAAACCACCGTGACTCCATTTTAGATTTTAGCACAAGAAAACTGCTTGCACAGCACTATACTATATATATATATATATATATATATATATATCATTGTGGTTTGGTTTGTCTATTCCTGTTCCCTGTCTGTTATGAGAAGCCTAACCTGAGCCAGCTTTCCAAATGTTTTTGTCCTCTCAATACTTTGTATGAACGCACATCAAAGTCTCAGCACCTCTTGGATTGTTTTTTATGGACTGAAGTTTTTACTGCAGTCTGTGATCCCAGTGGGATATTACCTCTCATTTCCTGGCACAGTGACCACACAGGAAGTAGACAGTAACATTAACATTTTGAGACTTGGATAAGAACATTGGGGTTGATTTACTAAAGGCGAATCAACTTTGCACTACAAGTGCACTCAGAAGTGCAGTCGCTTTAGGTCTGAGGGGAGGCTCTGAAATGAGGAGAAGCTCTGCCGATTTTGACATCCAATCATGTACAAGCAAAAATGCTGTTTTTTATTTTCCTTGCATGTACCCCTTAGATCTACAGCGACTGCACTTCCAATTTCACTTCCATGTGCACTTGTAGTGCAAAGTGGATTTGCCTTTAGTAAATAAATCCCATTGTGTTAATATTGAGGCTGATAAAAAGAACCTTTTTGTCTGGTGGATTTGCCTTTAGTAAATAAATCATATTGTGTTAATATTGAGGCTGATGAAAAGAAGCTTTTTGTCTGCATACATACTGCTTCTGGATATTCTGGAGTTTTAACAGTGGATTTGGGTGGTTGCAGTGCAACTTGCAGACTACTGAGGGGATTGGGAAACACCAGTGTACACAGGGCTCAAATACTGGAGGATCACTTATTGGTTGGGAGTAGGGATGAGCTTCGAGTTCGAATCAAACTCATGTTCGACTCGAACATCGGCTGTTCGCCAGTTCGCTGAACAGCGAACAATTTGGGGTGTTCGCGGCAAATTCGAAAGCCGCGGAACACCCTTTAAAAGTCTATGGGAGAAATCAAAAGTGCTAATTTTAAAGGCTTATATGCAAGTTATTGTCCTAAAAAGTGTTTGGGGACCTGGGTCCTGCCCCAGGGGACATGGATCAATGCAAAAAAAGTTTTAAAAACGGACGTTTTTTTAGGAGCAGTGTTAGGTACCTGGTAGTAGAGCCTGACTTGTAGGAGAAGACCTCTCATACAACGCTGGTTCAGGAGCCACTGGAGTGGGGACAGTGGTCTCCTGAGCACAGTGGGGTAGGAGTGCCTGTAGAGCGGAGTCTCTGGAACAGAGGTGATGAGAGATCCCTCAGGGATGGCTGGACTGCAGATCAGGTAGACACTGGAGGCAGCACACTGGAACACTTGTAGATGCAGGGATCACTGGAGCTGGAGCTGAAGGTGCAACAGCAAAGGACAACAGCAGGCACAAGCAGGGTCAGACGGTCCGGGTCAGCACGGGTATGAGACAGGCACAAACAGCAGGCAGAGGCAGAGTCGGTAGGCAGGCGGAGGTTGGCAACGGTATCAGGCAGGTAGCAGAAGAGTAGTCAGGCAAGCCGGGTCGGATAGGAGCAGGACGGATAGTCAAACAAGCGGGGTCAGATGGGTAACAGCAATCAGGTTCAAGGTTTACACAAATCACAAGCTGAGACGAAGCAGCAATGTGCCAGAGGCACAGGGGGATTTTTATATGCACTTTGGCGCCAAACCGGCGCTATCGCGAACGCGCGCACGCCCGTACGCGCGCACGTGCACACGCGCGCGCGCCCGAGCGCCGCGTACCCGCGCGCGCCCTAGCGCCGCGCTGACGCCCGGGAACACCACGATCTTGCTGGGAAGTGTGCAATGGAGCGCGCCGGCGCATAGGCGCGCGCCGACGCCCATGTCTGGTGCCGGTGATACCCTGACATTGCCCCCCCCCAAGGGGCAACCTCCGGGTGCCCAAAAGTCTTTTTTCAGGATGGTTAGCAAAATAGGCTCGAACTAAACGCCTAGCATGCACATTGCTATCAGGTTCCCATGAATTATTTTCTGGGCCGTAGCCCTTCCATTTGATTAGGAACTGGATCTGCCCTTGTCTTTTCCTGCAATCGAGGATAGCTTCAACTTCAAATTCCTCGTTACCGTCAACCAAAATAGGTTCAGGAGGTCTAGTCCCTCTACCAGGAAAGGGATCAGGTACAGCAGGCTTGAGCAAAGACACATGAAACACGGGATGAATTTTAAGAGAGTCAGGCAAAGTCAGTTCATACGAGACTTCATTAATTTTCCTCCTAACCGGAAAAGGTCCCATAAACCTAGGTGCCAACTTTTTAGAAGGACAAGCTAGTTTGATATTATTTGTAGAAAGCCATACCTGATCGCCCAGCTGAAGCTTCAATTCCCCTCTTCTCCTTCGGTCAAAGATCCTCTTGCTGTCCGCCTGAGCCTTGGACACTGCTTCCTGCAACATCTGGTTGTTATGATTGATGAAGTCTACCGTACTTTGCACTGCTGGAACTGAGGACTCTGGAAGGAAATCGGGTAAAAAGGTTAGATGGAACCCATAATTAGCGAAGAAGGGGGATTGACCAGTGGCTGAGTGCTTGGCGTTATTGTAGGCAAATTCTGCCAAGGGCAGCAAGGATACCCAATCATTTTGAGAAAAGGAAGTAAAACATCTAATATACTGTTCAAGAGTCTGATTGGTCCTCTCTGTCTGGCCGTTGGTCTGAGGGTGGTAGGCCGATGACAAAGCCAGCTTGATTTTTAAAGACTCACACAGGGCTCTCCAGAAGCGTGAGGTAAATTGTACCCCTCTGTCAGAGGTTATGTTTACGGGGATTCCGTGGAGTCTAACGATCTCCTTGATGAAGACGTGAGCAGTTTCTATAGCTGACGGAGTTCCTCTTAATGGAAGAAAGTGGGCCATTTTGGTAAAGCGATCAACTACCACAAAAATTGCAGAACATCCCTCAGAACATGGCAGCTCTACAATAAAGTCCATGGATATCATTTTCCAAGGCCTATCGGGTACCGGTAAGGGTTTTAACAGGCCCCAAGCTCGACTCCTGGAAGTTTTATTCTGGGTACAGATAGGACACGAGCTAACATATTTCTCACAAAAGTCCTTTAAATTGGGCCACCAGAAGGTACGCTGTACCAACTCCATGGTTTTACGAACCCCAAAGTGACCTGCCAGCGGGTGATCGTGAAGAAGTGCTAAGACCTTGACCCGAACCTCCTCAGGAACAAAAATTTGGCTCCCTTTCCAGAATAGTCCGTCCCTGTTACTTAAAGTAATCCCTGTGGGTCTGGCTGATTCAGAGGAAGCTTCCTTAATCTGGGAGAGGAGATCAGTTTGAATGAGCAGAAAATTGTTTGCCGGTAAAATGGTATCCGGAGCAGATGAGTCTTTTGGGTTGTCATGCATACGTGATAATGCGTCTGGTTTGACATTTTTTGAACCTGGCCGATAAGTAATGTGGAAGGAAAAGCGTGAGAAAAACAGCGCCCAGCGGGCTTGTCGGGGTCTTAGCCTTTTGGCGGAACGTAGATATTCTAGATTTTTGTGGTCAGTATAAATTAGTACTGGATGCATAGCCCCCTCCAGCAGGTACCTCCACTCCTCTAATGCAGTTTTGATGGCAAGAAGCTCCCGGTCTCCAACATCATAGTTCCTCTCCGCGGAGGAATGTTTTCGGGAGAAAAACCCCACAGGATGCATATCGTCTTTACTGCCCCTTCGTTGTGAGAGTATCGCTCCGACCGCTATTTCAGAAGCGTCCACTTCCAAAATGAATGGCAAGGATGGTTCAGGATGACTGAGGATAGGTGCTGAGGTGAATAGTCTCTTGAGGTTCTCAAAAGCCTCTTGGGCTAGGTGATTCCAGGAAAAACGGGTATTTTGTTTGGTTAGTTGAGTGATTGGTGCGATTATCGCAGAAAAACCCCTGATAAATTTTCTGTAGAAATTTGCAAACCCGATGAATCGTTGCACCCCCTTCTTGTCTAGGGGTACCGGCCAGTCCAGAACAGCAGACACCTTCTGTGGGTCCATCCTGATGCCAGTGGAGGAGATGATCAAGCCCAAGAACTGAATGCTTTCTTGCTCAAACTCGCATTTCTCCGCTTTTGCATAAAGTCTGTGTAAGCGGAGACGACCCAACACTTGGCAAACATGTTTTCGATGGAGATCCAAGGATTCTGAAAAGATCAAAATATCATCTAGATATGCAATCACAAATAGGTCTAGGAAGTCTCTAAGCACGTCATTAATCAGGTGTTGAAAAGTCGCAGGGGCATTGCAGAGTCCAAAAGGCATGACTAAATATTCATAATGCCCGAATCGGGTCCGAAAAGCTGTTTTCCACTCATGCCCAGCCCGAATGCGGATCAGATTATAGGCCCCTCTCAGATCAAGCTTAGTGAAAATGACGGCAGTCCTTAATTTCTGAAACAGTTCGGGTATCAAAGGTAGGGGATACCGATTCTTGACCGTGATCTTATTCAGTTCTCGGTAGTCAATGCACGGGCGGAGAGATTTGTCTTTTTTAGCAACAAAGAATAAACCCGCACTTGCTGGAGAAGTGGAATGGCGAATGAATCCCTTGGCCAAGTTTTCATCTATGTAAGACTTCAGTACTTCTTGTTCTTTCTCGGATAGAGGGAAGATGCGTCCGAAGGGAATTTCGGATCCTGGCAGCAATTCGATGGGGCAATCGTAGGGGCGATGAGGTGGAAGAGAGTCGGCCCCCTTCTTGCTGAAGACATCAATGTAATCATGATACTGTTTGGGAATGACCTGACAATTTTTCTGGTCGGTGTCCAGGCACAGCAGGGTAGCCTGGGAATCCAGATCCTTCGCCAGACAATGGTCCTGGCAGTAAGATGACAGGAATTTCACTACTCCAGAGACCCAATGGATGTGTGGGTTGTGAGCCCGGAGCCAGGGAATGCCCAGGATAATGGGGAACATAGGGGAGGTAATGGCATCCAGGATCAGCAATTCCTTATGTTGAGAGTCAATTGTAGTGGGTAATGGCAGAGTCTCTTGCGTCACTTGTCCAGATCTGATACGAGAGCCGTCGGCAAGGAAGACAGAAAGTCCATGGGTCTTGGTCTGTAAAGGAATGTTATGCTGCTTAGCAAAGCTTAAGTCTATAAAGCAGCTGCATGCCCCAGAGTCAATAATTGCGTTGACTTGGAGTGTCCTTTCTTGAAGCTGTAACGAGAGAAGAATGGCAAGATGGGTAGAATTGGTAGATAAAGCAGAAAAACTGGTAGGTATAGGAGATGGACACTTACTCATTCTAACTGGGCAATTATGGACAAAATGCCCGGTTCCACCACAGTAAAGGCACAGATTTAATTGCCGACGTCGGGCACGTTCTTCAGAAGACAGAGCAGGTCGCATCACCCCCAGTTGCATGGGTTCGGAGGTATCTGGTGTGGTATTGACCGAATTAGGACTGGATGCAGGGGAGTAGCGTGTTGCAGGCATCGGAGCTCGGGCTGTCATCCAGGTCGGGCGGTTTGGTTGAACTGATCGTTCAGATCGTCGTTCTCGGAGGCGACGATCGATCTGAATGGTTAGGGTGATCAAGGCCTCTAAGGTATTTGGAACACCTACACGAGCAAGTTCGTCTTTCAAGCTTTCAGACAGTCCAATGCGGAACTGGTGACGCAGGGCCGCGTCATTCCACTGTGTGTCCGCGCTCCAACGTCTGAATTCAGTAACATAGTCCTCCGCGGGTCTGCGGCCTTGTTGGAGCGCGAACAGGGCAGATTCAGCTGAAGCAGTCTGTTGAGGGTCCTCATATAATTGTGCCATGGCTTGGAAGAAGGCGGATAAGGATTGGGTTAGAGCAGAGTCCCCTTCAAGTAAACGATGGGCCCAGGTCTGAGGTTCACCTTGCAGGAGGGAAATGACAAATCCAACCTTAGTGGCTTCCAGTGAAAAAGTTCTGGGCTGTAAGGCAAAAAAGAGCTGGCAAGCATTGCGGAAGGTCCGAAACTTAGCCCGGTCCCCAGAGAATCTTTCTGGAATGGGGACCCGTGGTTCAGGCGGGAGCATCACAACTGCGGGCCCTGAAGCAGTCTGTGTTGGAGCAGCAGCAGAAGAAGAGGCAGAAGGGTTGGACCCCGCCAGGTTCTGAACTTGTCCTTCCAGTCTGTTGTAATTGTCCTGAAGAGCTTGTACTGCTTGGGTAAGGGCCGCCAGGTGTGTGCATATCTCCTTCATTGGAGAGGTATCTCCTGCAGGCTCAGACATGGCTGCTTCGTACTGTTAGGTACCTGGTAGTAGAGCCTGACTTGTAGGAGAAGACCTCTCATACAACGCTGGTTCAGGAGCCACTGGAGTGGGGACAGTGGTCTCCTGAGCACAGTGGGGTAGGAGTGCCTGTAGAGCGGAGTCTCTGGAGCAGAGGTGATGAGAGATCCCTCAGGGATGGCTGGACTGCAGATCAGGTAGACACTGGAGGCAGCACACTGGAACACTTGTAGATGCAGGGATCACTGGAGCTGGAGCTGAAGGTGCAACAGCAAAGGACAACAGCAGGCACAAGCAGGGTCAGACGGTCCGGGTCAGCACGGGTATGAGACAGGCACAAACAGCAGGCAGAGGCAGAGTCGGTAGGCAGGCGGAGGTTGGCAACGGTATCAGGCAGGTAGCAGAAGAGTAGTCAGGCAAGTCGGGTCGGATAGGAGCAGGACGGATAGTCAAACAAGCGGGGTCAGATGGGTAACAGCAATCAGGTTCAAGGTTTACACAAATCACAAGCTGAGACGAAGCAGCAATGTGCCAGAGGCACAGGGGGATTTTTATATGCACTTTGGCGCCAAACCGGCGCTATCGCGAACGCGCGCACGCCCGTACGCGCGCACGTGCACACGCGCGCGCCCGAGCGCCGCGTACCCGCGCGCGCCCTAGCGCCGCGCTGACGCCCGGGAACACCACGATCTTGCTGGGAAGTGTGCAATGGAGCGCGCCGGCGCATAGGCGCGCGCCGACGCCCATGTCTGGTGCCGGTGATACCCTGACAAGCAGTGATTTTAATAATGCTTAAAGTGAAACAATAAAAGTGTAATATCCCTTTAAATTTCGTACCTGGGGGGTGTCTATAGTATGCCTGTAAAGGGGCGCATGCTTCCCGTGTTTAGAACAGTCTAAAGCAAAATGACATTTCAGAGGAAAAAAAGTCATTTAAAACTACTCGCGGCTATTAATAAATTGCCGGTTCGACAATACACATAAAAGTTCATTGATAAAAACGACATGGGAATTCCCCACAGGGGAACCAAAATTTAAAAAAAAAATGACGTGGGGGGTTCCCCTAAATTCCATACCAGGCCCTTCAGGTCTGCATTTTTTTTTTAAATGGCGTGGGGTCTCCCCAAAAATCCATACCAGACCCTTATCCGAGCACGCAACCTGGCAGGCCGCAGGAAATGAGGGGGGACAAGAGAGCGCCCCCCCTCCTGAACTGTACCAGGCCACATGCCCTCAACATTGGGAGGGTGCTTTGGGGTAGCCCCCCAAAACACCTTGTCCCCATGTTGATGGGGACAAGGGCCTCATCCCCACAACCCTTGGCTGATGGTTGTGGGGGTCTGCGTTTGGGGGGCTTATCGGAATCTGGAAGCCCCCTTTAACAAGGGGACCCCCAGATCCCGGCCCTCCCCCCCTGTGTGAAATGGTAAGGGGGTACAAGAGTACCCCTACCATTTCACAAAAAAAGTGTCAAAAATGTTAAAAATTACAAGAGACAAAGAGTTTTTGACAATTCCTTTATTTAAATGCTTCTTCTTTCTTCTATCTTCTTTCTTCTATCTTAGGTTTCTTTCTCCATCTTCTTCTTCTTCTTCTGGTTCTTCTGGTTCTTCTGGTTCTTCCTCCGGTGTTCTCGTCCGGCATCTTCCTCCGCGGCATCTTCTTCCCTTCGTCTTCTGGGCCGCTCCGCATCCAGCATGATGGGAGGCTCCCGCTGTGTGACGCTTCTCCTCTTCTGACGGTTCTTAAATAACGGAGGGCGGGGCCACCTGGTGACCCTACCCCCTCTGACGCATGGTGACCACCTGTCCGCCCCCTCTGACATCACGGGGAATGCCACAGGGAAGTCCCCGTGCATCAGAGGGGGCAGGGTCACCAGGTGGCCCCGTCCTTCATTTTTTAAGAACTGTCAGAAGAGGAGGAGCATCACACAGCGGGAGCCTCCCATCATGCTGGATGCGGAGCGGCCCAGAAGACGAAGGGAAGAAGACGCCGGCGCCACGGAGGAAGATGCTGGACGAGAACACCGGAGGAAGAACCAGAAGAAGAAGAAGATGAAGGAAGAAACCGAAGGAAGATAGAAGAAAGAGGATAGAAGAAAGAAGAAGCATTTAAATAAAGGAATTGTCAAAAACTGTCTCTTGTCATTTTTAACATTTTTGACACTTTTTTTGTGAAATGGTAGGTGAATTTTTGTACCCCCTTACCATTTCACATGGGGGGCCACGATCTGGGGGTCCCCTTGTTAAAGGGGGCTTCCAGATTCTGATAAGCCGCCCACCCACAGACCCCCACAACCACTGGGCAAGGATTGTGGGGATGAGGCCCTTGTCCCCATCAACATGGGGGGACATGGATTATTGGGGGGACCCCACGCCATTTAAAAAAAAAAAATTGGCGCGGGGTTCCCCTTAAAATCCATACCAGACCTGAAGGGTCTAGTATAGATTTTGAGGGGGACCCCACGCCATTTTTTTTTAATTTTGGCCGGGGTTTCCCTTAATATCCATACCAGACCTCAAGGGCCTGGTATGGAATTTAGGGGGGACTCCCCCACGTCATTTTTTTTTTTAAATTTTGGTTTGGGGTTCCCCTGTGGGGAATTCCCATGCCGTTTTTATCAATGAACTTTTATGTGTATTGTCGGACCGGCAATTCATTAATAGCTGCGAGTAGTTTTAAATGACTTTTTTCCTTTGAAATGTCATTTTTCTGTCAGACTGTTCTAAACACGGGAAACATGCGCCCCTTTACAGGCATACTATAGACACCCCCCAGGTACGAAATTTAAAGGAATATTTTATTGTTTCACTTTAAGCCTTATTAAAATCATTTTTGCCTTCCTCTGGACCAGCTGTGGATCTAGAGCTCTTTTCTGTATATGGAGGTTTTCTATTTATTTATGTTTCTATTTTTCTATTTTTCTATTGATTTAACTAGACTTGTGCCTTTTTTAACCTAACTATGCAACTCAAACCCTTCCCTCTATTCTGTTCTATTCTGACACAAATGTATCTGTAGTCCAAGATAAGAACTAGGAGGGCTAATTGCTTTCCTACAGAATGATATCCATCCATCAAAGCATTTTAATCTTTTTATAATTTATCCCAAGAGCCAGCACACTGCTTGCATGAGGGTTGAGAGCTTATTGGAGAAGTACTGAGTCAGGGTTCCACTTTTCCAATGTGTAGTAAATTTGTTTGACATGTCTCTAACAAGAGCAAAGTTGCAGTGGTGAGTCTACAGCAAGAGCTTTGCAAATCTACAGCATGAAAATTCAGCCACAGTGATCCCTGTGGTGGGATGACTATTACACAACATAACTGAGCCATAACTTGCAGCAGACTTGCAGAATGTTTGCAAAGAAAGTTGATCTGGAGTCATGCAATGCGGACTTTCTGCAATTGTACAACAAACCTGTAAAGCCTGGCAAGTCTAGCACTAGATTAGCAAAGTCATTTTCAAACTTGCAGCACAATTGCTGTTTTTAGGAACTTACGTACAGCCCTTCTCACCAACCATTATGTGCCTGCATCCTTTGTTGCATTTACTAACACTGGCATAACCCCCCTCCTGAAACTTTCCCAGTAGTAAATCAAAGTGTAGTTTTAATTGGTACCTGTTCCCCTGAGTCCATTTAGGCACAGTTAGAATTCTTAAGCCCTGATGAAGTGGAGGTGAGTTTGGCCCCCGTAATGCATTGTATCTATTTTGCTATCCATCAATTGTCTTTAAAGTGGTATTAAACCCAACACCAAAAATATAATATATTGCAGCTTACCAATAATTAGATGTGATGGCTGCATTCATTTTCTTTTTTTTAGGCTTTTTCCCTCTGTTTTCACCTGGTGATCTGGCCAGTAACACACTTCCTGTATTAGAATGTCCCCACTCTGGATAAAGGAGCACAGGGGGTACAGCAGACAGCAGCATTGTCAGTCTGCATACATTAACAAATTGAAGCTCACACTTTCAAATCAGTGGCAGAAAACATTTTTCTTCTTTTTGAGATAAAGGTTGTATGTAAATAAATAAAACTGATCATTGCTAGCACCCCTGTCATTGTCAAATGGTTTGTCTCATCCCTGTAAACTGATACATCTGGCTGAAAGTTTGTCCTTTTGAAAGACAAGAGACTTACTGGCTAGATCACCAGATAAAAATAAAAGAAAGCCTAAAAAATAAAACAAATGCAGCCATAACATCTAAGAGTTGGTAAGCTGCAATATAAAAATGTTTGCTTTTGGGTTTAATACTTCAAGCCTAGAGTTCTGGTGTGGATTGACCCATACACAGGTGTACTGTATGCGCAGCACAGCTGAGATGGTTTCCTAGTTTCAGCTCTTTGAAATATTTACCCGCTCTTCTTTGCAGAACTGCTCAGGTTCAGTTAAATTTGATGGACCATTGTGGACTGCAGTCTTTAAGTTATTCCTCAAATTGTCAATGTGGTTAAGTCTGGGCTCTGACTAAGCCATGCAAGGGCATTCACTTTTTTCTCCTTCAACCACTGTGTGGTAATTTTTGTCATGTTGGAAGTTAAACCTTCTTCCCATTGACAACTTTCTGGCAGAGGGCAGCAGATTTTCCTCAATAATTTGATGGTATTTTGCCCCATCCATTTGTCTTCTACCCTGACAAGTGCTCCAGTCCCTGCTGCAGAGAAACACCCCCATAACAAGATATTACCACCTCCATGCTTTACTGTAGGGATGGTGTTATTTGGATGGTGAGCTGTATTGGATTTCCGCCAGACATATTGTTTGGTGTTGAGGCCAAATAATTAAATTTTAGTCTCATCTGGCCATAACACCTTTTTCCATATGGCCTTAGAATCTTCAAGGCGCATTTAAGGTGTTCATTTGAGACTAAAATTAAATCTCCTGTTGGCTCTGGAGAAGGGTCTAAGCTACAATACTTTAACCCTTTCCCCCTGGACCTAAAAGCGGGGGGGTATTACACACAATCCAGTGGCTACAGCCACAGGGATTGTGTGTGAAACTGACAGGCAGACTCCTGCCTGTCAGGTGAGAGCATCCATGCTGTGGCGCTGCTGCCCGATTGCTTTCACACAACCCGGGTACTGGTGCCACTCCCTTCTCTACTTGCCCATCGGCAGGCCCGGGAGCTCCATGGCGGGTGTCGGCTGCTGGAGAGGAAGGAAACACGTCCGCTCTCCTCCCCTTCTTCTTGTGACTCGAAAAGCAAAATCTGTGACGTCACTTCCAGATCAAGCTCAGCTAGCTCAGCCGGGAAAGGATTTTTGCAATGCAATCTGCATTGCAAAACATTTAGTAGCACACACCTATGTGATGAAAAAATAAGTTAAGTAATAAAAAGTTGCACCCAAGCACATAAACCCCACTCCCCACAAAAATTTTTTGGAGGCCCCTACCCCCACATATAGACACGCACGAATGTAAATGCATGCGTCAGGGCACCTACACGTGAAAACGTTGATTGCGATACACATGTTACATATCGCCACACACATCGGAGTGAGAAAAATAATTCTAACACAATATGTAGGGTACTGAAGTCTGATGCCATTTCACGAGAGCACAAAAATGTAAGGTTTGGCATGTTGGGCATCTATTTTGTATCTATTTAGTGCAACCTTGTCTTTTATATTTTACCAAAAATAAGGGTCATTTTTTGCATTTGTTTGTCCTAAAATTCACGTTAGTGTGTTTTTTACTGAAATATTGCATTTCCTTGACCTTTGCAATAATATTGTGTGACATAAACTACCATTATTTTATTCTCTAGGGTGTCTGCTTTCAGAAAATATAATATTTGTGGATTTTGTGTAATCTTTAGGCCTAAAATTATTTTTTAAACATGTGTGCAAAAAGTGCAAAAAACAGCTCTGGCAGCAAAAAGTTTAAGAGTGCAAGTGTCAGCCTTGTCCGCTCTGACTGAGGAAGGCTGAAACAATTTTACTGTGTGTCATAAAATTAAGGCCACCATGGAAGCTATTTTTGTGTCTGTCATGAAACATGTCTTTAGTATTAGAGGTCCTAAAGGGCCCTTCTTTTCACCCAATAGAATCCTGTTTAGTTGAGCATCTACTTAACCTAGAAGGTGGTATTCCTAACTGGAATTAATTTCACTTAAAGGGTGTTGGAACTTAAAGCTCTGTCCTCTGAAGGAGGACCTATATTCTGGCAAGGTTTGGCTTCATACCTCTATGAAATTTATGTTAAAGGTATTCTCTTTTAATTTCAACTGGGAATCAGTCCTTTCCTCATTATCACCAGATTTCTCTTGTCTGGACTGTTGGCAGATTTATGTGGAATATTATATATATGTATACATACACACACACATACAGTACCAACATATTGACCAGGCCAGAATTTTTCCAAGCCTACTATATTTTAACATATCAAAAGGACAGCCAATGACTTTTTGCTAGGTTAATTTTATGCAAGTTCACCTAGATATGTGGGGAATAGCCTGTTAATCTAACTGAACATTTCAAAGGGTACATTGATTACATACTTAAGGGTAATAAAATATGTTATTTGACTATTTAGCAAGTATTTATTGATGGTAATTAGACTTGCAGGGTATTAATGGGAAAGGGTGGCTTGTTTACCTGGTAAACACTAAAGTGACCATAAAAGGTTATTGCCAGTAATTACAAATAGTCTTTTCAATTTGCTTAACAATATGATCAAACAATATGAAAGTAATTTGGGTTGACCAATCAGTGTCTCTTATAGGGATGAGCTCGCGGTTTGACTCGAACATCGAGTTTTCGTTTGTTCTAAAATGGACCGAACATATCGGGCGTTCGTGGAAAATTCGAGCTCTGTGGAAGCTCTATATATTTATATTTTTATATATATATATATAGGAAGGCCGGTTTACCGGCCTGAAATTATGGGAGGAGCCCGGAGGGTATATAGCCAGACCATCCACAATGGTCTGTGTCAGTTCCAGTGCGCGGTAGCTCACATCACAGGGCTGACTCTTCCCAGCTCACCTCATGTTCGGCAGTCTGTGCATTCAATCGCAGGTGCACTCCGGCTTTTCATTCGTGGTCTTCGTCGGCGGTTCCCACTCACGGTCGCAGGTAGTATCCAAACTTTCGTGTCATGTGCAAAATCTTGCGGTTTATTATGCTTCTTATCCTGCACCCCTTTTGTGAAAAAACCTGCCCCGGAGTTGTTGTCGCTCATGTCCAGACATCATTCGGCACAGGCATAGTACATTCGTAAAGTTCCTTCTGACAAATATACGATTCATTCGTAGACCCAAGCCTCCAGTCACTGTCGGTCGTTCTCAATATCACTCGCAATAGGCTTCACTGGTCAAAAAATTCATGCTCCATGGGGTTGCCATCTCATTCATTAGGAGATCAGCATATATCGTTTGTATAGGTTTCTGTGGCTGATTGAGGTGTGGTTGAGCCCACCTGGTGCCTTCTCTGCACTTGATTAGCCTGGGGGGATGGGTGGTTGATAGGTGTTCAGTTTCACAGTAAGGGATGGCATACACTCTACAACCAATTTGTATCAGATACTCCTTACTACCGATTTATATCGGATTAATTTAATATGTTTTACAAACTGATTCATATCAGATGCATTGCAGAGGCCGACTCTACCAACTCACTGCATGTCCTTCGAGATTGGTCGTAGGTTTTTATCAATTGTCCCACACTCACTGTCGCAGGTAGTGCTTTCCTGCTACCGAACCGTTACTTTATGTTCCCCTTCGTAAACCACCTACTACTTCGTAGGTCTTACTCGGTTATTCGCACACATCCGTACTTACTGCCTTTCTCCGTTCCTCATTCGAGCCCCTTACGTCCACAACCAATCTGAATCTAGTCGCATAATCAGCGCAAAGATTCGGATCCTCTGCAAAACGAACTCCACCAACCGATCCGAGTCCAGTCGCAGCACTGGCTTAAAGATTCGGATCCTTGGCAATACAAACATCACCAACCGATCCAAGTCCAGTCGCAACACCGGCTCAATGATTCGGATCCTCAGCATACACAAGCACTCACCAACAGTGTGCTTCTTTCATCCCACCGATCCGAGTCCAGTCGCAAAACAGCGGCTCTGCGATTCAGATCTTCAGCATACAAGCACTCACCAACAGTGTGCTTCTTTCATCCCACCGATCCGAGTCCAGTCGCAAACAGCGGCTCTGCGATTCAGGTCTTCAGCATACAAGCACTCACCAGCAGTGTGCTTCTTTCATCCGACCGATCTGAGTCCAGTCGCAAAAGCGACTCAATGCTTCAAAACTTTAGCATACACAAGCACTCACCAACAAGTGTGCTTCTTTCATCCCACCGATCCAAGTCCAGTCGCAAACAGCGGCTCTGCGATTCGGATCTTCAGCATACAAGCACTCACCAACAGTGTGCTTCTTTCATCCCACCGATCCGAGTCCAGTCGCAAACAGCGGCTCTGCGATTCGGATCTTCAGCATACAAACACTCACCAGCAGTGTGCTTCTTTCATCCGACCGATCTGAGTCCAGTCGCAAAAGCGACTCAATGCTTCAAATCTTTAGCATACACAAGCACTCACCAGCAGTGTGCTTCTTTCATCCGACCGATCTGAGTCCAGTCGCAAAAGCGACTCAATGCTTCAAATCTTTAGCATACACAAGCACTCACCAGCAGTGTGCTTCTTTCATCCCACCGATTCGAGTCCAGTCGCAAACAGCGGCTCTGCGATTCGGATCTTCAGCATACAAGCACTCACCAACAGCGTGCTTCTTTCATTCAAACCAATCCCAGCCCAGTCGCATACCGGCTCAGTGATCCAAGACCCCCGGCACAGCAAAAAACCCCACCGCACATTCCAAATCCAGTCGTAGCACCGGCTCAACGATTCGGGTCTCTCACAACAAATACCCACCACCTATTTTTCCCAATGCCGCGCACGGTTTTCCTACATAATCAAATTAAAAAAAAAAAAAAAAACTCTTTTACTTTGTAAATCACCGCAAACATTTACGAAATGGCTTCATACAGCCATTCATCTTTCGTAGCAACACGGCTACTCATCGATTTCTCCAACCCTTCCCCCTTTCAGGTCAGTAGAGTTCTTCAGTTGATCCATCCTGCAACAGGTGTGGACAGTATCTTCCTCAGCTTCCCGGTCGACCCAAGTCTCGACCTCAAAAAACTAAAACTCCACTACTAGGACTTCAAGGCAGCGGACACCATGTCGCAGGCCAGCAGCGAGGACCTCGCCTCCACCCCGTCGTCACCTGGGGCAGACTCAGCAAACGACGACTTACAGTCTCTCAGAGCTTGGACCATCCCCAAGCTTACAGCTGAACTACGGCGCAGGGGAATACCTTTCCCTGCGACTGCTAGGAAAGCTGAGCTTTTCAGCTTGCTATTTCCTCCGCCAGCGGCAGCCCAATCGGGCACCCAGGCATCATTACAGTCAATCTCATCAGCAATCACTCAGCTGCACTCCTTGGTGACCACACTATCGGCAGCAGTCACTGATGTCCAGACAAGAGTGGGAACCCTGGAGGTACAACAAGCTGCACCCTCACCATCTACAGTAACCACCGCCACCCCCATGCCTCTCCTTACAGGTACGCCCGACATCTATACCTACGTCCTCCAAGCACATCTCGTCCCAGCAGGCATCAGGAAGGACATCATGGATGGGAAGGACATTAACTTGGCATCCCTCCTCATCGCAGTACACGACCCAGCCGAAAACAAGTCCTATGCGTGGGGAGACGTTTCCGTCGTCCTAAAGGCCAAAGACCATAGGCTTACCCGCAAACTCAATATTGCGGAGTTCGTACTAGCATTTGGCATGTTCAGAGACGTGCTATGCACGGTCAACCCCAACAGGAGAGAGGAGCTGGACCTATACCTACACGCAATAGTAGATCTAGGTTATAAATATGGGGGATGCTCCTTTTATGACTATCACAGGTCATTTTCAGCAAAAGCAGCAGCTAGACTTTCCCAGTTTCAAGTAAAAACCAACTGGAGTACCATCGATACAGAGCTGTTCTGTCGCCATTTCGCTGGCCTACGTTCCCCACTCTGTACCAACTGCCAGTCGTCCACCCATACGGCCAACTGGTGCTCCGAGTCAGGTGGCAGACGCCCCCCCAACCCTCCCTTCTTTCCCAGCGTCACTCGTCACTCAACGGCATTTACTCAGCCGGCTCAGGCAGACAGATTAGGACGACCCATCCAAGCACTAGGGGGAGCAGCCATATGCAATAACTTCAACTTTGGGGGTTGTAACTTCCCCCACTGCAAACTACTTCATGTCTGTCTCACATGCCACAAAGCTCACCCCAGGTACGCTTGCGCTATGAAACAGCCTAAACCCGAATGACTAAGCCGAGTGCACGTCGGATGGCTCGCGTTTTACCTCGCCTCACACCCAACACCTTCACTGGCAGCCTTTCTCATCCGGGGATTCACGACAGGCTTTCACACCGGACTTTTCACACTCCCAAACACAACTCACGAATGCAAAAACCTGCTGTCAGCCGCTACCGACGAGGAAACCATCACCACCCTGCTGCAAACAGAACTAGACCGGGGATACATAATCGGCCCCTTTACACAATCACCTTTTTCTGTATGGAGAGTCAGCCCTATCGGCCTTGTGAAGGGCAAGTTTTCAAATAAACTTCGTTTAGTTTATGATTTGTCCGCGCCTCATTGTTCCCATATACCCAGTTTAAATTCCCTAATACCTTCAGAAGAGTTTACACTTAAATATTCAACGGTAGACTCAGCTATTCAATCCATCATTCTCGCAGGAGCAGGCGCCTGGTTGTCTAAAGCAGACATCTCGGACGCATTCAAATTGTTGCCAATTGATCCGTGCCGATGGCGGTGGCACGGAATCAAATGGAAAGGTCTATACTATTTTGCCACCAAGTTAACGTTCGGCTCCAAAAGCAGCCCGTGGCTATTCGACACTTTCGCTCAGTCTCTTTCCTGGATTCTCTCACAACATGCGTCCTGTCAGAAAGTGATCCACTACTTAGACGACTTCCTACTCATAGAGAAACCCAACGAGCCCCCAGTTGATCTAAACAGCCTCAGAACAATCTTTCATAATCTTAACGTACCTTTAGCGGATAAGAAGGTAGAAGGCCCGGCACAGATCGTCACCTTCTTGGGTATCATAGTCAACACTCACACCATGCAAGCTAGTCTGCCTCCCGACAAATTGACCCGCATCAGGACAGTCATCCACACATTTACTAATACGCAAGGCTGCACAAAAAAGCAACTGCAATCCCTCCTTGGCATGCTGAACTTTGCCGTAAGGATCATCCCTCAAGGGCGATCCTTCGTCTCACGTCTCCTGGTGTTCCTTTCCCAGGTACAAGACCCCGACCTAATATTTAAACTAGACAAGGCAGCCGTAGCTGACCTAGCCATGTGGGACGATTTTCTAACAAACTGGAACGGCATTTCGATGTTTATCCCATCAGCGTCTCCCACTTCACCCCAAATAATCACGGACGCCGCAGCCTCCACAGGTTTTGCAGCTATTTTTGGCCACCACTGGTTCGCAGCACCATGGCCAGAAATACTCTCGATCCCCGGGTTCAGTCAATCCTCCTCGATGTTCGAGATTTACCCCATTGTTGCAGCAGCCCACGTCTGGGGCAACAACTGGGTAGGACAAACAGTGACATATTCCACAGATAATCTAGCCACAGCCTCTATAATAAACAAAGGTCGCTCCAAGTCCTTTGCCATCATGTCCTTCCTATGCAGGCTGGTGCAACTCTCACTACAGCACCAATTTAATGTCCTCTGTGTTCATATCCCCGGTAAATGCAACACTTCGGCCGACGCGCTATCTCGCTTTAACTGCACAACCTTCTTTTCGCAGGAACCTGGAGCCGACCCGACCATGTCTGCTATCCCACATTGGTCACAGCTAACCCTGGATTGAAGTGACATCTTCATGACGCCACTAGTCTGATTAACCAGTCACTATCTCACAATACCCTGAAAGGCTACCATGCTGCCTGGAAAAGCTATCACAGGTTTCTAGAGGCTAACCCCGGGGCTATACCAGGAGATCTCCATCATATCCTGGCCTTCATTTCATACTGCCACACTCAGCTGAAGTTATCCTACAACACTATTAGACTCTACCTAGCTGGCATCCAGCATTTCACCTCTTTTCTAGATCCTAACAAACCATCTTTGTTCGCTACCCATGCGGTCAAGGCCATCCTCCGAGGCATCCACAAGCAGAAACCCCAAGTTAGCGGTAAACGCTTACCAGTCACCAGGGCCATGTTTCGAGACATGTCCACCATACTCTCACGCTCACCTTTCGGTTTTTTGCCCAGCTTGGTCATCCAAGCTGCCATCTACCTGGCATTTTATGGCTTTCTACGACCCAGCGAATTCACAGTCAGCAGCACCAGTCATAGGGCCTTACGCAGACGCCACCTCACGCGTCACCACAGCCACTTCACGATACACCTCGAGGTATCCAAAACACAACAGTCCGGTCCAGGGGTTGACATCAAACTCTTCAGAACGCACAACGCCTGGTGCCCCGTAGCCATCCTAGATAGTCTATTAGCCCGTTTACTTGATCCCTCGCAGGATAGCCCATTGCTGCCGTTCCCGATCAGCCCGCTTAGTACCAACCAGTTCACTACTCACGTCAGGATCCTTCTGCGCAACTTAGGCCTTGACCCCAACCCTTATTCTGGACATTCTTTCCGTATTGGAGCAGCATCAGCAGCCTCACGAAACGGAGTCCCGGACCACGTGATCAGGAAAATGGGAAGGTGGAAATCCACCTGCTTTGCTCGCTATATTCCCAATCCACAAGTAGAAATGTCACAAGCCTTTTGCAAGCTCGCTCTGTAAGAAGACCATAAACTTAAATAAAACATTACCTCCCTAAACCAAGTCTTTTTGCGCCCTTCTCTGGCATACCGCCCAGCAGATCTGGGTTTACCATACAGCAGGCCAGGGCACACTTCAGGTCTATTTATGTTGTTAGTCTTGTGACGTGTTTATGTGTTTCATATCTATCAGGACGGAGGGCTCCGACCATAAATAGGAAGGCCGGTTTACCGGCCTGAAATTATGGGAGGAGCCCGGAGGGTATATAGCCAGACCATCCACAATGGTCTGTGTCAGTTCCAGTGCGCGGTACCCACCCAACCATTCCCCTTCTCAAGGCACTTCTCTTCAAACAATTTCTCTACAGAAATATCCATTACTTTCTTAAGGTATGCGCCCTTCTCTGGCATACCGCCCAGCAGATCTGGGTTTACCATACAGCAGGCCAGGGCACACTTCAGGTCTATTTATGTTGTTAGTCTTGTGACGTGTTTATGTGTTTCATATCTATCAGGACGGAGGGCTCCGGCCATAAATATATATATATATATATATATATATATATATATATATATATATATATATATATATATATATAGTACAGGACGCCGTGGCTGGGTCCTGGAAGGACGCTATGTTGTCACAGGTTGTGCATGGAGAGGAGCACCCGGTAGTCTTCCTCAGTAGGAAGTTAACACCAGCGGAGAAAAACTACGCTATAATTGAACGAGAGTGTCTGGCCATTAAGTGGGCTCTGGAGTCCCTCAGATATTACCTTTTGGGGAGGAAGTTTAGGCTGATTTCTGACCATGCCCCTTTAACATGGTTGAGACAGGGTAAAGGGAATAATGCCAGGGTTACTCGGTGGTTCCTGGCACTCCAGGAATTTAAATTTGTAGTGGAGCATAGGCCCGGGAGACTGCATCAAAATGCAGATGCCCTCTCCCGAGTCCATTGTTTGAGCTCCACTGTTGCCTCCACCTCCATGGGGTTGGGACACAGGGGGGGGGATATGTACAGGACGCCGTGGCTGGGTCCTGGAAGGAGCTATGTTTCCCCTCTGTTTGGACTGTGGTTCCTTTAAGGGAACAAAAAAGGGTTAACTCACCTGTAAGAGGAAGTGGGTTTAAAACAAGACAGGAAGTTAGAGAGGGTGTGGAGGAGTGTAGAGGAGAATGTGGATGGTGGATGGTGTTTTGGTGTGCAGCAACAGTGAATATCAGTGGCCTGCCTGGAAGCCTCCTGCTAGGGGAATCTACCTGCAACAGAAACTAAGGACTGTTTAACTGCAATAGCAGTTCTGGACTTTGCAAGTCGGTGAGACTGAAACCTTTTTTTTCTTTTGTTTTTGCTGCTGTAAAGCTATTTAAGTTCAATAAATCTCCTTTTGAGTGAAAAGCCTGTGTCCTGCGATCTAGCTGGTTCCCCAAACATTACAAAATATATATATATATATATATATATATATATATATATATATATATATATATATATATATATATACTCTGCATTTAGCATAGACTATATACTCAGTGTTTACTCTATATTCAGTCAGTGCAGGCAGTGTATTAATATATATACAGTGTGTACAGTTTCTACTACACTTCTGGTGGTGTACACAGTATACAATATAGTGCAGCCATTGTGTGTGTGTGTGTGTGTGTGTGTGTGTATATATATATATATATATATATATATATATATATATACAATTATTATTAATGATTTATATAGCACCAACAGTTTACGCAGCACTTTACAATGTACAATATAGTGCAGCCATTGTGTGTGTGTGTGTGTGTGTATATATATATATATATATATATATATATACAATTATTATTAATGATTTATATAGCACCAACAGTTTACGCAGCACTTTACAATGTAGAGGGGGACAGCACAATTGCAATACAGAAGGGACAGGAGGGCCCTGCTCATAGAGTTTACATTCTAAAGGCAGGGGGTGGTGGTACAAAAGGTAATAGATGCAGAGAATGATTTGATGGGGTTGTTAGGCGGGTGTGGGATAGGCTTCCCTGAATAAGTGAGTTTTCAGGGATCTCCTAAAGGTGGACAGGTTAGGGGCTGATCGGATATAAAGGGTCAGGGAATTCCAGAGGATGGGAGAGGTTCTTGAGAAGTCCGGAAGACGAGCATGAGAGGAGGTAACAAGGGAGCTAAAGAGCAGGAGGTCCTGGGAGGTGCGGAGGGGCGATTTGGGCGATATCTACAGATGAGGTTGGTAATGTAGCTGGGGGCGATGTTGTGGATGGCCTTGTATGTTGTGGTTAGAATTTTGAATTTTATACGGTGGGGTAGGGGAAGCCAGGGAAGGGATTGGCAGAGAGGAGCAGCAGTCACGGATCAGTTAGTGAGGTGTATTAGTCTAGCAGAAGCATTCATATTAGCCTGAAGGGGGGATAGCCTGCGTAAGGGTAGGCCATTAAGGAGAGAGTTGCAGTAGTCAAGGCAGGAAATAATCAAGGAGTGAATAAGTTTCTTTGTGGTGTCATTAGTCAGGAAGGGTCGAATTCTGGAGATGTTGCAGAGGTTAAGGCGGCAGGATTTAGCCAGTGATTGGATGTGGGGGCTGAAGGAGAGGTCAGAGTCAAGGATTACACCCAGCACCCTGGCATGTGTGGAGGGACCAATGGTTGTGCCGTTGATCTTAATGATAAAGTCATGAGGGGGGTGACCGGGAAGGAGGAAATATTACAAGCTCAGTTTAAGAAAGATTGAGTTTGAGAAAGTGGTGTGACATCCATACCGAGATGTCATTCAGTAAGCTTGAGATTCGTGAAGAGATCAAGGGGGTGAGTTGAGGAGTGGAGAGATAGATCTGGGGGTCATCGGAGTAAAGGTTGTATTGGAAGCCATGGGAGGTTATCAACTGGCCCAGGGAAGAGGTATAGAGCGAGAATAGGAGGGGCCCAAGGACAGAGCCTTGGGGAATCCCAACAGAGAGAGGAAGAGGAGTAGAGGAGATGGAGTTGTAAGTGACACTGAAAGTGTGCTGAGATAGGTAGGAGAACCAGGATAAAGCAGAATCACAGAGGGAGAGTAGTTTGCTGAGGGGGAGCAGGTTGTCAACTGTGTCGAAGGCAGCAGAGAGGTCTAAGGGTATGAGTATGGAGTAATGGCCATTGGTTTTAGCAGTTAGTAGGTCATTGGTGAGTTTTAGTAGGGCAGTTGTATATGTGTATATATATATATATATATATATATATATATATATATATATATATATATATATATATATATATATATATATATATATATATACTCTGAATTCAGTGTAGCCTATATCTTCAGTGCATTTCGTAGTGTACTGTTTCTAATACACTTCAGGCGGTGTATTAATATACAGTGGGGACGGAAAGTATTCAGACCCCCTTAAATTTTTCACTCTTTGTTATATTGCAGCCATTTGCCAAAATCATTTAAGTTCATTTTTTTCCTCATTAATGTACACACAGCACCCCATATTGACAGAAAAACACAGAATTGTTGACATTTTTGCAGATTTATTAAAAAAGAAAAACTGAAATATCACATGGTCCTAAGTATTCAGACCCTTTGCTGTGACACTCATATATTTAACTAAGGTGCTGTCCATTTCTTCTGATCATCCTTGAGATGGTTCTACACCTTCATTTGAGTCCAGCTGTGTTTGATTATACTGATTGGACTTGATTAGGAAAGCCACACACCTGTCTATATAAGACTTTACAGCTCACAGTGCATGTCAGAGCAAATGAGAATCATGAGGTCAAAGGAACTGCCTGAAGAGCTCAGAGACAGAATTGTGGCAAGGCACAGATCTGGCCAAGGTTACAAAAAAAATTCTGCTGCACTTAAGGTTCCTAAGAGCACAGTGGCCTCCATAAGCCTTAAATGGAAGATGTTTGGGACGACCAGAACCCTTCCTAGAGCTGGCCGTCCAGCCAAACTGAGCTATCGGGGGAGAAGAGCCTTGGTGAGAAAGTTAAAGAAGAACCCAAAGATCACTGTGGCTGAGTTCCAGAGATGCAGTCGGGAGATGGGAGAAAGTTGTAGAAAGTCAACCATCACTGCAGCCCTCCACAGGTCGGGGCTTTATGGCAGAGTGGCCCGACGGAAGCCTCTTCTCAGTGCAAGACACATGAAAGCCTGCATGGAGTTTGCTAAAAAAATACCTGAAGGACTCCAAGATGGTGAGAAATAAGATTCTCTGGTCTGATGAGACCAAGATAGAACTTTTTGGCCTTAATTCTAAGCGGTATGTGTGGAGAAAACCAGGCACTGCTCATCACCTGTCCAATACAGTCCTAACAGCGAAGCATGGTGGTGGCAGCATCATGCTGTGGGGGTGTTTTTCAGCTGCAGGGACAGGACGACTGGTTGCAATCGAGGGAAAGATGAATGCGGCCAAGTACAGGGATATCCTGGACGAAAACCTTCTCCAGAGTGCTCAGGCCCTCAGACTGGGCCGAAGGTTTACCTTCCAACAAGACAATGACCCTAAGCACACAGCTAAAATAACAAAGGAGTAGCTTCACAACAACTTCATGACTGTTCTTAAATGGCCCAGCCAGAGCCCTGACTTAAACCCAATTGAGCATCTCTGGAGAGACCTAAAAATGGCTGTCCACCAACGTTTACCATCCAACCTGACAGAACTGGAGAGGATCTGCAAGGAGGAACGACAGAGGATCCCCAAATCCAGGTGTGAAAAACTTCTGCTTCTACTAAATACTGAGCAAAGGGTCTGAATACTTAGGACCATGTGATATTTCAGTTTTTCTTTTTTAATAAATCTGCAAAAATTTCAACAATTCTGTGTTTTTCTGTCAATATGGGGTGCTGTGTGTACATTAATGAGGAAGAAAATGAACTTAAATGATTTTAGCAAATGGCTGCAATATAACAAAGAGTGAAAAATTTAAGGGGGTCTGAATACTTTCCGTCCTCACTGTATATATACAGTATCTCACAAAAGTGAGTACACCCCTCACATTTTTGCAAATATTTTATTATATCTTTTCATGTGACAATACTGAAGAAATTACACTTTGCTACAATGTAAATTAGTGAGTGTACAGCTTGTATACCAGTGTAAACATGCTGTCCCCTCAAAAAAACTAAACACACAGCCATTAATGTCTAAACTGCTGGCAACAAAAGTGAATATACCCCTAAGTGAAAATGTCAAAATTGGGCCCGAAATGTCAATATTTTGTGTGGCCACCATTATTTTCCAGCACTGCCTTAACACTCTTGGGCATGGAGTTCACCAGAGCTTCACAGGTTTCCACTGGAGTCCTCTTCCACACTTCCATGATGACATCACGGAGCTGGTGGATGTTAGAGACCTTGCGCTCCTCCACCTTCTGTTTGAGGATGCCCCACAGATGCTCAATAGGTTTTAGGTCTGGAGACATGATTGGCCAGTCCATTACCTTTACCCTCAGCTTCTTTAGCAAGGCAGTGGTCGTCTTGAAGGTATGTTAGGGGTCGTTATCATGTTGGAATACTGCCCCGCGTCCAGTCTCCGAAGGGAGGGGGATCATGCTCTGCTTCAGTATGTCATAGTACATGTTGGCATTCATGGTTCCCTCAATGATCTGTAGCTCCCCAGTGCCGGTAGCACTCATGCAGCCCCAGACAATGACACTCCCACCACCATGCTTGGCTGTAAGCAAGACACACCTCTTTGTACTCCTCACCTGGTTACCGACACACAAGCCTGACATTACCTGAATCAAATAAGTTTATCTTGGTCACATCAGACCACAGGACATGTTTCCAGTAATCCATGACCTTAGTTTGCTTGTCTTCAGCAAACTGCGGGTTTTCTTGTGCATCATCTTTAGAAGAGGCTTCCTTCTGGGACGACAGCCATGCAGACCAATTTGATGCAGTGTGAGACGTATGATCTGAGCACTGACAGGCTGAACCCCCACTCCTACAACCTCTTCAGAAATGCTGGCAGCACTCATACGTCTATTTCCCAAAGACAACCTCTGGATATGACGCTGAGCATGTGGACTCAACTTCTTTGGTTGACCATGGCGAGGCCTGTTCTGAGTGGAATCTATCCTATCAAATTCCTGTATGGTCTTGGCCATTGGCCACTGTGCTGCAGCTCAGTTTCAGGGTCTTGGCAATCTTCTTATAGCCTAGACCATCTTTATGTAGAGCAACAATTCTTTTGTTCTTTTTTCAATTTTTTTTCAGATCCTCAGAGAGTTCTTTGCCATGAGGGGCCATGTTGAACGTCCAGTGACCAGTATGAGAGAGTGAAAGCGATAACACCAAATTTAACGCACCTACTCCCTATTCACACCTGAGACCTTGTAACACTAACAAGTCACATAACACCGGGAAGGGAAAATGGCTAATTGGGCCTATTTTGGACATTTTCACTTAGGGGTGTACTCACTTTTGTTGCCAGCGGTTTAGACATTAACCTCCCTGGCGGTAAGATTATTTCAGATTTTTGGTGCTGAAAGCGATTTATATTGTAGGCCTGTAATTCTTAGGAATAACACACAAATATCTGTCCAAACAAGAGTCTAGTAGACATCCCAGGTATGATAAAGTTTGAAACACTAAATCATAAATTATAATATAATAAATAACTATAAATAATTTTAAGAAATAATAATATAATAATAATTAAAATTATTCAATAATGTAATCAAATAAAAAACACGGAAATTTGCTCAGTTGCAGAATTGTCGCTGTCATTACTTTCAATGTTTGATGATGGATTTCCCCACATATCGCTATCGCTCAATTCTGCAAGTGATTATAATTTGTTATGGCTGTTTACTAGCTGGTCTAAACCTGCTTTTGATGTAAAGGGACCGTTTTGGTTGCTATGGACAATCTCCATTTTCCATGCAAAAAGAACAGTTTTTATAACATAAAACTGCATGCAGGGCACTGGAAAAACCACTAGGGACAAAAGGGAGTTGAAATAAATTGATACAGTAATGTAATCTGTAAGATTACAGTGTACTGTATATGTATTGTGTGTTTTACTTTTTGAATTTGGCGCCGTTCTCCGCCCCAATGCGTCACAACGCTCGCAGGGAACGGAGCCCAGGCACTGTGATAGATAGAGCGGAGGATGTCTCTCTCACACTACGGGGAGACATCGCAGGATCCTGATGAGTCTGGCTCGGGGTTACCGCTTTTGGTACTGAAAATCCACCCCGAGACAGATTCGTGAATACGGCCAAGGAGGTTAATGGCTGTGTGTTGAGTTATTTTGAGGGTACAGCAAATTTACACTATTATACAAGCTGTACACCCACTAATTTACATTGTAGCAAAGTGTCATTGCTTCAGTGTTGTCACATGAAAAGATATAATAAAATATTTACAAAAATGTGAGGGATGTACTCACTTTTGTGAGATACTGTATATATACTCTGCATTCAGTGTAGCCTATATCTACAGTGCATTCCGTGGTGTACAGTTTCTAATACAGTGCAGGCGGTGTACACAGTATCTAATGCAGTGTGTACAGTTTCTAATATACTTCTGGTGGTATATACAGTATATAATACAGTGCAACCATTGTACAGTTGCTAATACAGTGCAGGCGGTATACACAGTATCTAATACAGTGTGTACAGTTTCTAATACACTTCAGGCAGTGTACACAGTATCTAATACAGTGTGTACAGTTTCTACTACATTTCTGGTGGTGTACACAGTATACAATACAGTGCAGCCCTTGTACAGTTGCTAATACAGTGCAGGCGGTGTACACAGTATCTAATACAGTACAGTGTGCAGTTTCTAATAGACCTCAGGTGCTGTATTAATATATATATATATATATATATATATATATATATATATATATATATTTTTTTATATATATATATATATATATATATATATATATACTCTGTATCCAGTGTAGCCTATATCTACAGTGCATATATATATACACAGTCTAATATATATATATATATATATATATATATATATATATATATATATTTATATATATATATATATTCTCTGCATTCAGTGTAGCCTATATCTACAGTGCATATATATATATATATATATATATATATATACACAGTCTAGTATATATATATATATATATATATATATATATATATATATATATATATATATATATATATATATATATATATATATTCTCCGCATTCAGTGTAGCCTATATCTACTGTGCATTCCGTGGTGTACTGTTTCTAATACACTTCAGGCAGTGTATACAGTATCTAATACAGTGTGTACAGTTTCTACTACACTTCTGGTGGTGTACACAGTATACAATACAGTGCAGCCAGGCTGCACTGTAGGCTCAGGCTCAGAGTAGTTGCCAAAGCAGCCTATTCCGCCGGCTCCTTGTCTACAGTCCCTCCTCTCATAGCCCCACCATCATGCACGGAGGAGTCCCCAGAATTATTCGACCACAGTGTCGGTTATATACTGCTGGAGGATGCGCAGCGATTGAAGGCTCCGATGTTGGTTCCCAGGTTGAGGAAGGGAGTAATGTGAGCCTAGAGAGAGGGGGTGCCACAGAAGGACAAGAAACTGGCAGTCATGTTTCACAGCAGGGCCCACTCCTGCGCCCAAAAAGAGTATCTGTGAGGGGTGACAGTGTTGTGGCACCACCACCACCCAAGGCCCATTTTTTCTGCCCCTGTTTAACAGGGGCATGTAATTACAACTTTTGATATAATATTTCACAGCAGAGCCCATTCCTGCACCCAACACGAGTATCTGTGAGAAGTTACAGTGTTGTGGCACCACCACCCAAGGCCGAATGTTTCTGCCCCTGTCTAGGAGGGGCATGTAATTACAACTCCTGATATAATATTTCACAGCAGGGCCCGTTCCTGCGCCAAACAAAAGTAACTGTGAGGGCTTACAGTGTTCTGGTACCACCAACACCTAAGGCCCAATAATCTGCAGAGTGTCATGGTTATGCAGTAATCATTGGGAAGGGTTTGGTCCTGAGGTAAGGTCTTGGATCACTGCATCTGAAATCTTTGCGCCTCGTCTGTTGAGGAGGTTTCATCTGGAGTTTACCTTTAAGCCAGGGCCCAGGCGGGGGAGGCCTCATAAGAGGGGGGTACTGTCATGGTTATGCAGTAATCTTTCTCTGTCAGCTTACCATCTCCTCATGTGTTCAGACTGAGAGGCCAGTCACTCACACCTGGCTGGTTTTATAACCTCTCATCTAAACATGGCCCCACCCCAGGCCCTATCAGGAAACCCTATATTAACCTGTGCACTGCAAGCCAGCAGTGCTGATCAACCATTGTGTGTTAGCGTTTGTGTGTACTTGCTGTGTTTCCTACGTCTGATTCCAGTTACCGACTTTGGCCTGTTCTCGACTATTCCTGTCTGCTCGTGACCCGGACCTTTGGCGTGTCCCCGACTATCCCTGTTTGCCTGTGACCCTGAACCTTGGTGTGAACTCTGTTGTCCTTGTCTGCTTGTGGCCCTGACTTTGGCATATTTCCTTACTATCCCTATCCTCCTGTTGCCTACTGTGGGTGTGAGCTGGGGGACCCCGGGGGTCGCGACCTGGAGCCAGTTGCAGCTCAGTCCATCCTCACCACTAAAGGCTCTGGTGAACACCTACTGGCTCTTAGACTCCACGCCCCAGGGAATCTTACGCTCTAACCCCGGTGGGATCCGTGCTGGTGTTCCAGCAGCCCTGCCTTCCTTACCACCCTGACTCCCATCCACAGCAGTCAGCTGCAGGGTCCACTACCTTGCGGTGGACTCCTGATCCCAACGGTGTGCATCTGTCACCTAGCCTCAAGTGACCTGACACAGAGTATATAGGGCAGGCCATATAGTATATATATTGCTGTTCAGAGTATATAGTTCCTGGGGGCCTGGGGGACCCCCACTCCATTTTTTAAAACATTTTGGTGCAGGGTTCCCCTTAATTTCCATACCAGACATGAGGGGACTGGTAAGGATTTTGGGGGGGGGGACATCCACGCCATTTTTTTGGTATTTTTGGTATTTTTATCTATATTGCCGGTATCCAACAATACATTACAGCCGCAAAAAATTTTAAATAAATTTTTTATCTTTAAAAATGTCATTTTGCTGTGGCACTGTTATAAACATGGGAAAGATGCGCTACTTTATAGTAATACTAAGGACACCCCCAGGCATGATATTTAAAGGATTATTTCATTTTTATTTCACTTTAAGCATTATTAAAATTATTGCTCCCAAAAAAACGCATTTTTGCATTGATACATGTCCCTTGGGGCAGGACCCGGATCCCCAAACACCTTTTATGGCAATAACTTGCATATAAGCCTTTAAAATGAGACTTTAACGGTGTTCGCATGTTCAAACTAATTTTTTGCCTGTTCGCATGTTCTGCTGCGAACCGAACTGAGGGGGGGGGTGTTCGGCTTATCCCTAGTCTCTTAGAATCATCGCTTCCTTTATTTAAGTACAATTCGCTACGCTTGTTCTAAGCTCGACATTCTGCAGGCTTCCCAGAGTCATTTTATGAAGACAGTTCTTTCCTCTGCTTGTTCCCAAAAGTAAACAATAGTTATGCAGCATTATGGTCTACTTTGTTTTTGTTTGGGACTTTTCCTAATTATTATTTCCCTCCTTTGGAATTCTTTTTTGATAGTTACGTCCCAAGGTATGCTGTCTTAGGGAGAGCCAGGAGTATAAAAAATTGTTGTCAGATTCTTAACATAATTTTCCCTTCCTAGCGACTCCTCATGAAAGCATATTTCCCTCCCAGTGTCCTGTCTCAAAGCTAGGGATAGAAAGCTGGGTAAGCGAAGTTAACTCTTTTTTATTTGCTTTTTGAGTGGTCCTTTGGGGGTCAAGGGGGTGAGCTGACCCAAGGTATACTTTCATGAGGACACACCAGTAAAAGGAAAATTGCGGTAAGAATTTGATAATAATTTTCTGTAATATGTCCAGACATGATATTTTTCTGCTGCAGTTTCACTTTTTACTTACAGGATGGGGAGGAGACCTGTAACTGGAAAGTGAGCCTTAAAAGTGAAAGAAGTAGTAGCGCACTGATCTCTGTCACTCTGCTCTATTCTTCTATCAGCAAGTTCCATACACAGCAGCACAACTGATTGGTTACTTGTGCAACTTCTCCTTCCTCCTTTCTGGATAGGGACTGCAAAAAGCTGATATTAGGCACTTACACTGCTTATATAACAAATAAAAATACATTTAGGGATAAATTCATGTTTACAGATCTGCATTCATTTCTTATTAATATATCTGCCTAGAATTCATCTTTAACATATATTGCAAAAGATTATAAACTACAAAATGGATATGAAAAAAATGTATTGCTTGTTATAATTTCATATATAGCAATCAAGTCCATATTATATGATGAACGCACTCCAAGTTATGAAAAGTCATGATAAGGGAAAAGTAATGATAAGAACATATCAAGTTTTATTGCTGTTTGTGCCTCCTGCCTCACTAACCTCTGCTACCTTCATTTGTGCTGTGGTGCAATAGGAATAAGAGGCAAGGGAAATGGCCCTATACATTCACAGACAGCAACAATGGGGTTGATTTACTAAAACTGGTGCACTCAGAGTCTGGTGCAGTTGTGCATGGTAGCCAATCACCTTCTAACATCAGCTTGTTCAATTAAGTTTTGACAATAAAACCTGGAAGCTGATTGGCTACCATGCACAACTGCACCAGATTTTACACTCTCAAGCTTTAATAAAAAACCCCCACTGTCTCGTCCATCTCCATTCTATTCAAAAGTAAAAAATATATATTTTTTGGTGAACTTGGGCTTTACCTGTGACCAAATTACTGTTTTCACTACTGATTACTCAGCAATGACACCTTTATTTAAATGCCAAAAGTGCCTTATGCGTTTTATAGGCCACCTCTACTATACTGATTCATGTGAATTATTAACCTTATATTCTCTTATGGATAACATATAATGTAAGTTTAGTGGCCCTTTAACAAATAATTTCCTTTAAAATTAAATCACAGACATATTTTTCTCTAAAAGATAGTAATAAAGCATATCCCCCCCTCCCTCCTTTGTAAATCTCTTATTGTAATGGTGAGCAGCACAATATATCTAGCAAGGAAAGAGATGCCAACTGCTATGCACATTACACTTTTCTATTATTCATCGTTCTGCGGACCACAGGCTGTGGTAACAGAGTGTCCCTGTAAATGTTAATTTGTAGCTTTAAACGCATCAATTTGTAGGAATTGAATATACGATCATAAAAATCATGCGATAAATACATTGTAAAGCAGAGTATGTCATGCTGGTTTTATTGTTTATAGACTCCTGATTTTTATGAAGAGACCACATCTTATCTTTAACTTAAAGGGGAAGTAAACCCTCCTATCGTTTTCAGCCAAGGAAGCTGCCATCTTAGTCTCTGTTTAATCACTTAAGGACCGAGCCTCTTTCTGATATTTGTTGTTTACAAGTTAAAAACAGTTTTTTTTGCTAGAAAACACCCTAGAGAATAAAATGGCGGTCGTTGCAATACTTTCTGTCACACCATATTTGCGCAGCGGTCTTACAAGCGCACTTTTTTTGGAAAAAATACACTTTTTTGAATTAAAAAATAAGACAAAAGTAAAGTTAGCCCAATTTTTTTATATTGGGAAAGATAATGTTACGCCAAGTAAATTGATACCCAACATATCACGTTTCAAAATTGTGCTCGCTTGTGGAACTTTTACCCTTAAAAATCTCCATAGGCAACGTTTAAAAAATTCTACAGGTTGCATGTTTTAAGTTACAGAGGAGGTCTAGGGCTAGAATTATTTCTCTCACTCTACCAACCTTTTTCATATGCGGGCGCTACTCACGTATGCGTTCACTTCTGCATGCGAGCTCGTCAGGACGGGGCACGTTTAAAAAAATTTTTTTTCCTATTTATTTTACCTTTTATTTTTTATTTTTACACTGTTTTTTTTTTTGCCACTTTCATTCCTATTACAAGGAATGTAAACATCCCTTGTAATAGAAAAAAGAATGATAGGACCTCTTAAATATGAGATCTGGGGTCAAAAAGACCTCAGATCTCATATTTACACTTCCAATTAAGAAAAAAAATTGTCATTTAAAAAAATTATTTAAAAAAAATGTCCCTTTAAGAGCTATTGGCGGAAGTGACGTTTTGACGTCGTTTCCACCCAGCAATTGTATGGAGATGGGTGGGAGCCATCTTACCCTCACTCGTCTCCATGCACAGCCAGTGAAAGGACCGGATCGGCTCCGCCGCTGCCAACAGCTTCGGTAAGCAGCGGAGGGCACCGGATTGGTGCGGGAGGGGGGCCCCCTCTCCCGCCGTCGATAAAAGTGATCTTGCGGCGAATCCATCAAACAGCCGACTTAAAACTGCAGGGGGCAGTCCATAAGTGGTTAATTTGCAACTGCCATAATGCTGCACATGTGATCCATTATGTCATCAACTATTGGGTGGTTTGACAGTTTGGTTGAGAGCACAACCAATGTGACAGCCAGCATTTCCAAATCGATGGGTTTACTTCTGCTTTAAAGCAGAATTTGCATTTAAAAGCTTGGTTTGGCCACTTTGCAGCCCCCCCCCCCCCCCCCCCCAACATGTAAAATCTCTGGATAAAGATTTAAAAGATTAAAAAAACACATTACTAGAAAAAGCTGGGTACCTTAAGCCAGTGTTTCTCAACTCCAGTCCTCAAGGCGCCCCAACAGGTCATGTTTTCAGGCTCTCCATTATTTTGCACAGATGATTGGTAAATCTCATAATTTAAAAAATAATTGCATAATATAACATTATTCCACATGATTCATAATAGAATAGCAGTATACCCGAATATGTACAAACATGATGGATAATATATAATTAATTCATGATTCAAACAAGTAAAAACCCATGGTAAATGCATGATTGCTGTGACATAGCACCAGTAAAAGCTCGACACATTTCGTGGATAATTTCCATTCATCAGGAGCAGCTGTACACTGGAAGTATCTGTGGGTAGAATCAAGGTAAAAAAAATGTTATAATCGATTGGCGGCACCATGGGAGAAACATCCCCCCGGGAGCTGAGGTGATAGCACTGCGCCCCCCCCCCAACATGTAAAATCTCTGGATAAAGATTAAAAAAAAACACATTAACAGAAAAAGCTGGGTACCTTAGGCCAGTGTTTCTCAACTCAAGTCCTCAAGGAGCCCCAACAGGTCATGTTTTCAGGCTCTCCATTATTTTGCACAGGTGATTGGATCAGTTTCACTGCCTTAGTAATTACCACAGCTGTTTCATCTGTGGGAAATCCTGAAAACATGACCTGTTGGGGCCCTTGAGGGCTGGAGTTGAGAAACACTGCCTTAGGCCCCAGCTTTGTCAAGATGAGGGCAATGACATAAAGCCTTTCAGCTCTCAGAAAGCTGAAGATCCTAAATTTAAGGACCCAGCACTATCACCCTCACCTAGGCCTTTTTTTATTGATAAGGTGTGTGTTTTTTAAATTTTTATCTAGCCTTTTTTTATTGTTTTATCGCAAGGCCTGATTTTAAAGGATAAGTTCACCTTCGTGAACATGTTACATGTTCCAACTGTTTTTAGGGTGGAACATTTAATATGTTCCTGCTCCTGCATCTCTCCCCCAAATATCCCCCCTCCCTGTGACAGCAGGCTGGGGATCTTCTCCCTGCACCCACTGTCACAATTTGAAGAAAGCAAGGTTGTGCGTCATTCATTCACAGAGTTCTGTGAGTCATCAAGGGCAAAATGTAAGATAGAGATAGTCTGAAGGCAGTCGTCTTCTGTTTTGTTCTCTTCTTTGAAAACCCATAATGCTCCGTGACACTAGTATTATAGGTTCATCCATTACAATAAATAAATGAATACAATAAACCCAAAGTCATTATAGCATTCCTTTCAACTGATATTCTATTTTATAGTTGACTTTGGATAGTTGTACCACTTAGTCACCTTTATTTTTCAGCATCTTCAGGCATGTGTAGTAGATTTAATGAAAGCTTTTTGGCAGTCTTTGTCAACTAGTAAAGGCTTTGCTATCTCAAATACAGGCAGTTAGATTCATACTTAAACCCCACCTCTTCTTTAAAGCCTTCAATTAGTCATGTAGCCTCCCTGGCGGTTTTCCCGAGTGTGGCTCGAAGTTAAATTTCAGCACCATTAGCGGTAACCCCGAGCCACACTCGGGATTACATCTCAGGATCCTGGTGCAGTGTTACTTACTTTGTCCCCAGGGTCCTGCGATGTCCCCCCGCGGGGTCTGCGGGCTCTGTCCTCCGCTTGAAGCCTCTGTGTGCCGGGCTCCATTCCCTGCGAGCGTCGCGACGCACGGGGGCGGAGCCTGGCGGCAAATTCAAAAAAGTGAAAATTCATAACACATACAGTACACTGTAATCTTACAGATTACATTACTGTATGAAATCATTTCACATCCCTTTTGTCCCCAGTGCTTCGTCCAATGCCCTGCGTGCAGTTTTATATGATATATACTGTTCTTTCTGCCTGGAAACTGGAGATTGTCCATAGCAACCAAAAAGTGTCCCTTTACGTCAAAAGTGGTTGTAGACCAGCTAGAAAACAGCAATAGTAAATTAGAACACTTGCAGAATTGAGCGATAGTGAATCGTGGGGAAATGTATTTTATTATTATTATATTATTATTTTTATAATTATTTATATTTATTTATTATATTTTAATTTATGATTTTGTGTATCAAACTTCATCATACCCGGAATATCTACTAGACTCTTGGTGACAGATTTAAGTGTGTTATTGCTAAGAATTACAGGCCTACATTACAAATTTCAATGCAAAATAATTGTACCGCTTTGAGATGTAAAAATCTGTAATGATCATACCACCAGGGAGGTTAATGTGCTGAAAGGCTTCAATGACCAAGAGGTAAGCTCGGGAGTTAGCATGGGGCGGATCCAAGCTTGACTTTTACAGGAAAAGCTGCATATATATTCAGCTGCTTACAACTCTAAATCTGTTGATCATGTTTACTTAAGGTAGGTTTTTTCTCAAATAAAGTGCATTTACACTCTCCCCCCAACCCACACTATCCTACCCTCCCCAGATGTACACTTACCTGTATCCCAGGACCTCAAGCATTTCTTTACATCCTTCAATAAAATGTTCTGTGCGTTCGCCAGGCCTGTGCCATAGCCTCTTACAGACTCTAATGGGCTGTCTCACAGACTTCTCTGGCCTCAGGGCATAATTCTATGGCATGCTACTAAAAGCTACTACACAGTTTATTTAAAATAATAAAACCAAATGGCAGATCCTGTGGGATATAGTTAAATATGCGTCTTAGTAGGGTGAGGTAGTTTAGGTGAAGGGGGGAAAAAAGAATTAATGCACTTCAATAATATATTAAAGAGGTTCTTCAGTCATATTTTCAAAAATGAAAAGTCAGAAGCTAAAAAAATTGAAGCTAATGACCTTTTAATAAATATCCAGGGCTGTCCTCACCTGGCAGAATTCTTCACCGGGCTACGACCACTGGGGGCTGGCATACTAACTGCGAGCAGCCAGCTGTGACTGCTTGAGGCTTCGCAGCCGGCTGCTCAGTTGCCCATACGTGAACCGTGCTGTGCCATCTGATCCTGCATCTTTCTGGGACCTGTGACGTTTCCCAGAAGGCTGCGGGGGAAAGAGAGACGAACTTCTGCTTGGGTGGATCGCCGTGACAATCTGACCGAAAGTGGGGGAGCGGGTACCTGTCAAAACTAGGTACCTGTTTCCTCACTCAAAAAATATGTGGCAAATGTGAAGGAGAAAGGGGGGGGAGCACAGAACTTCTGCTATTGGGTGAAGTTCCTCTTTAAGTTAATAATTATTACACACTTCACTGCAGGTAACTTTTGTATTTCTTTTTTTGTTTAGATTGTACTGTCCAGGCTTGTTACTTCTTTTGTTTTTTTGTGAGTGTAAAACTCCCTAGGGTAATAAGGTGCTAACTAACATTTCATCTCAGAGTCAGGTTCGTAGTGCATGGTGAGGAGAAAAAAAGGTTGGGCACCAGTCACATTTGTCTTTTCAACTTTTATAGCTGGACTGTTTTTTAGGAGAGAGGGTTTAGTGGTGAAGGATACTTACAGATAGCACAAAAATAAGACAGATATTCTAAAATAAGCAGTGGTAATAGGAACTTAAAGGGCAGACTCTTGGTAATTGCTGGCCATGTGAAATCAGCCAGGCAGATCTATGACCCTGTAAGAGCAGTCACAGTCTTTGTGAGTAGTAGTGGATCTGTCTCTAATAAATCTGCTTCTTGACCCTTTTTGAGTAGTCAAAAGTATCTTGATTGATGGGTGATGAATCCTTCTTACAACAATGTCCAGCAGGAGCTTTTACCCAGCTCCTCTGCAATTTTCTTCAGCAAGAAGATTCTTTACAAGCCCACCTACCTGCAGATAGTCATTCCAAAGTTGGACAAAATTTTTGTTATGCTTAGATTCAGGAGTATCCAAATTTCCGAATCACAATAGCAATGAATTTCAATGAATCCCAAAAAAATTATAACAAAATGAATTATCCGAATTTGAAATGGAAACATATTGCAATAAATACAGTAAAGTATAAAAGTAAAATAAGACGATGATTCCTACTTAGGCTGCTTTAATGGATAGAAAAGAATAAAATAGAATAGAATCGAGTAAAACAGAATAGAAAATAAAATAATAAGGCATAATAGAATAGAATAGAATAAAAAGAAGGTAAATGCAAAAGGACAGAAAAAATTAGAATATAAAAAATAAAATAGAATAGAATAGAAAATAAAATAAGATAGAATATAAAATAAAGGATTAAAATAGAATAAAATGGAATAGAATATAAAAAAAATAGAATAGCATAGAATGGAATAGAATATAATTAAATAGAATAGAATAGAAAAGAATAGAATAAAAAAATAGAATAGAATAAGATAGAACAAATATAGCTGTCTTCTGAAATTCAAATTGATTTGAAAATAACATATATATATTAAACAAATCTGAATAGGGGGGCGTGTCCGGACGCACACCGAGGAGGACGTGTGTAAGCTGTGCTCCACACAGGCAAATCAAATCCATTGCCATCCCGGCCCTAACGCTACTTGGCGAATCTCCATAGCACTCCCTTTGCCTCCTGGACCCTACTGCTATACTCCTGGAGGGGTCTTCCCTGGATCTGGCCACTTAATATCGATCTGGGCCTACAAACCGATCCACACTACAGGCGCCCGTCGCCATCTTGGGGCCTGTCACCCAGTCTGAGCCCTCTGCCTGCTGCCTCTGTGTTCCGGGAGGTCTGTGGACGTTTCCCCGGGACTGGCTGACTGCCGTGCTGTTGGAGCCCCAGGATCAGGGAGACAGCTGTGATAAACCACTCGGGATCCTTGTTTCCCTGCTCCGGAGCGCTGCGGCCCGACGCCATCTTGAGGCCTGCCGGTCTGATCTTCCTCGCCCCTGGGATGCAGTGAGTAGCAGCCCCCCCAGCCCCCCCTGTATCCCCGCACACTGCAGTGACTTTTACCCGCTGTAGCAACTGGGCCCTGAAATCAGAGCCTGCGGAGGGAGCTCTGTGTCCTGCGGGGGGTGGAGTCTATCCAGCCGGCCGTTCCTAGTAGGAAAGTCCGCGGCTTTGGCCTAGTCCTGGAAGTAGGCGGCCATCTTGCTACTCCTAATACACCAGATTTCATCACTCTGCTTTACTTTATTAGCATCACGTCCCCTTCCCCTCCAGAACTTATGCATTCTATGCCTCACAACATTATCACACAGTAATTAAAGGGGACTCTTTTGTATTTGCCTATCATATTCAGTAATAGAATTACTGCCCTCTTTGTGCATGTGAACTGATGTGAATGTGAGGAGCCCTGCCCAGCTACCAGCCTTATAGCTCCAGCTATGCCCGCCAAGACACCTAAAACCTGCTCCACAATAGGTAAAAATTCCGGAAAGGGTTTGAAGTCTCATTCAGGTGGCTCTGGCTCTATTCAGCAATATCTAGCTGGTGCACGCAGTGGACAAGCCAGAACTTCAAGACTGAGTATTTCACCCTCCTCCCATGCTGCCTCAGTGAGGGAAAGTTCCCCTGCTTCATCTCACTGCTCAGACCTCATGGAGGACCCCGGATCCCCCGCTGGCTCAAAAATGACATCGTTGATGAGTGGTCTTAAAAAAGAACTTGCTGGTATGTTTCACAGTTTGGAGAAATCCATCAAGAAAGAAATTACCGCCGTGAGAACTGACATGTCCCACCTCTTAGCTAGAGTTGAGGAGATGGAGCAGCGTCAGGACTCCCAAGCAACAGCCATAAAAGATATACAGGAGACTGTTACCCAGCTTGCCTTTGCTCATCGTGCCTCTCCCTACAAACTCGAAGATCTCAAGAACCGTAACTGTAGGAATAACCTACGTATCAGAGGCCTACCAGAAGCAACTAGAGACAATGACCTAGAGCCATCGATCCGTGTAATTATCAACACAATTCTGGGAAGCCCTGTCACTGACCCACTGCGATTTGATTGTGTTCATCGTGCACTGCGACCTCGTAATGCTAATTCAGACCAACCCAGAGATGTCATTTGTCGTTTGCACTATTTTGAGGATAAAAACGCCATCATGACGAAACTCAGCAACACTCCTAACATTGATTTTGACGGTGCAGTCATTAACATTTTCTCTGATCTGTCCAAGGAACACTTGATCGCCGCAGAGCCCTAAAACCACTCTTTGAACACTTACGCACAGATGGGATCACATACAGATGGGGTTTTCCAGCTTGCTTGATAGCCACCAAAAATGACCGTTCTCACACTCTTTGCTTCCCAGAGGAACTCTCTACCTTTCTTCAGGATCTCAATCTTTCGCCTGTTGAGCTCTCGGGCTGGCAAGACCACATTCCGAAATTTTCAAACCCCTTGGACCCTCCATGGCGGAAAACTCTGTCAAAGAAAAGGCGCACGTCAATCCCCGGATCCGCACAGAAGCATGGCTGAGATATGCCTTTCTCTACTCATCTTGGTTTTTCCTTTTTATTATTATTATTTTTTTGTGACTACCGATATCCATTTTTTCAATGCTTGATATGCTCTGGTCAGACTCTTTGAACTCTTTTTTAGCCTTATTGGCTTAGAGGATATAGACCCGACACTCATTTTTACTTTTGGGTATCCCATGGTCCAATTTTAGTTTTTCCTTTTATTGTTTTTGGATCTGAACGGTTCAGTAGCAAACTTTTTCTTGCAGGGTTAAATTTTTTGCTGGAGCTCATTCTATGTACTTATAATGTTTTTTTTCTAACAGGCCGAATGCTGGCGGGGCACATTAATCCTTCGCTCTTTCACCTCGGTGTGTCCCCCGCCCCCCTTCCTTTTGGGGTTGGTGAGATCGAGTGGCCCACTTGGTCTTTTACCTGGACTCTCTCCAGAGTTCTGGATGGCCGCCCATTCTTTCTCTCCCCTCAGGGACCACTGCAGATTTTTGCGTGTCTTTCTTGTATTTCCCACATTTGTTTTAATACATATGTATGTTTTCTCTATGTTTTTTCTCCTTTCCTCTACTCCCTCAAACTTTTTTCCCCATCCCTCTCTCTCCCTCCCCCCTCCATGTTGGCATGCGTGGAAGTATAGGCTAGGGTATCCCTCTCCGCTGTACCAATGGCAACTCTCACAATTACTTCATATAATGTCCGAGGTCTTAATGTCGCCGCTAAACGTCACCAAGTAATGCGCGAGCTAAGGCACAATGCTTGCTCTATTGCTTTTCTCCAAGAAACACATTTAACCCACACCACACCGGTCAGATTGACCTCACCCCACTTTCTGCAGTGGTACTACAGTCTCTCTGACACTAACAAGGCTAAGGGTGTTGCCATTGGTTTCAGCAGTAGGATATCTTTTCGCCTAATGGAAATTCTTACAGATTACTATGGTCGTTTTCTCTTCCTTAAGGGCTTCATAGGCAACACCCAATGTACGTTTGCAGATATATACTCCCCAAACCAGAATCAACCAACCTTTCTTTCGCAAACCCTCACTAAACTATCACAATTTGCCAATTTGTATCATTGTCCTCGCAGGGTACATAAACATGCCCCTCGATCCTTTAATGGATACGTCCCAGGGCCGCTCTAACATTTAATTTAAACGTATAGCTTTTGTTAAAAAAAGGCTCTTAGATCATCAACTAATAGATGTCTGGCGCCTGCTCCACCCTAAAGATAAAGACTACTAACACTTCTCTGCGACACACCTGTCTTACTCTAGAATAGATAATATATTTTTAGATCACTTCCACCTCCCTCTCCTCAAATCTGCCCATATAGGAACAGCAACCTTATCCGATCATGCACCTGTGACGATGCGCATGACTATGCCCACCTTACCTCGTTGCACCAATAACTAGAAACTTAACAAATCACTCCTCTCTAACCAAACTGAAGTCTCCATGTTAGCCACTCACCTGAAGCATTACTTTAAAGAGAACACACCCTCTGTGGCTTCCCCATCTATTGTTTGGGAAGCTCATAAGGCAACTATATGGGGACGATTAATTGAGCTCGGTGCCAGGAAAAAAAGGGAGCATGGTCATCAAATTGCACAGTTACTGCAACAAATAACTGACCTTGATAAACAACATAAACTCTCACTCCATAGCACGCACATCAAAGCCCTCATGCTTAACCAGTTGCCGACCGCCGCACGAACATATACGTCCTCAGAGCGGCACGGGCAGGCAAAAGGGCTTACAGGTACGTCCTTGCCTGCCCACGGGTGGGGGGTCCAATCGGACCCCCCCGGTGCCTGCCGCGGTCTGCAAATCTCCCCCGGCGATCGGTGGTGAGGGGGAGGCCATCCATTCGTGGTCCCCCCCTCGCGATCACTCCCAGCCAATGGGATCATTTCCCTGCCTCTGTATTGTACACAGAGGCAGAGGAAATGATGTCATCTCTCCTCGGCTCTGTATTTTCCGTTCCGGCGCCGAGGAGAGAAGACTGTAATGTGAGTGCACAACACACACACACACAGTAGAACATGCCAGGCGTCCCAGGGCCGCTCTAACATTTCATTTAAACGTATAGCTTTTGTTAAAAAAAGGCTCTTAGATCATCAACTAATAGATGTCTGGCGCCTGCTCCACCCTAAAGATAAAGACTCCGATCGGACCCCCCCCTGTTGCCTGCGGCGGTCGGCAAATCTCCCCTGGCGATCGGTGGTGAGGGGGAGGCCATCCATTCGTGGCCCCCCCCTCGCGATCGCTCCCAGCCAATGGGATCATTTCCCTGCCTCTGTGTTGTACACAGAGGCAGAGGAAATGATGTCATCTCTCCTCTGCTCGGTATTTTCCGTTCGTTTCGTGCGCCGAGGAGAGAAGACTGTAATGTGAGTGCACAACACACACACACACACAGTAGAACATGCCAGGCACACATTACACCCCCGATCCACCCCGATTACCCCCTGATCCCCCCCCAATCACCCCTCCCCCCTCCCTGTCACACTGACACCAAGCAGGTTTTTTTTTTTTTGCTGATTACTGCATGGTGTCAGTTTGTGACAGTTACAGTGTTAGGTCAGTTAGGGTTAGCCCCCTTTAGGTCTAGAATACCCCCCTAACCCCCCCTAATAAAGTTTTAACCCCTTGATCACCCCCGTCACCAGTGTCACTAAGCGATCATTTTTCTGATCGCTGTATTAGTGTCGCTGATGACGCTAGTTAGGGAGGTAAATATTTAGGTTCGCCGTCAGCGCTTTATAGCGACAGGGACCCCCATATACTATCCAATAAATGTTTTAACCCCTTGATTGCCCCCTAGTTAACCCTTTCACCACTGATCACTGTATAACTGTTACGGGTGATGCTGGTTAGTTCGTTTATTTTTTATAGTGTCAGGGCACCCGCCGTTTATTACCGAATAAAGGTTTAGCCCCCTGATCACCCGGCGGTGATATGCGTCGCCCCAAGCAGCGTCAGATTAGCGCCAGTACCGCTAACACCCACACACGCAGCATACGCCTCCCTTAGTGGTATAGTATCTGACCGCATCAATATCTGATCCGATCAGATCTATACTAGCGTCCCCAGCAGTTTAGGGTTCCCAAAAACGCAGCGTTAGCGGGATCAGCCTAGATACCTGCTAGCACCTGCATTTTGCCCCTCCGCCCGGCCCAGCCCAGCCCACCCAAGTGCAGTATCGATCAATCACTGTCACTTACAAAACACTAAACGCATAACTGCAGCGTTCAGAGTCAGGCCTGATCCCTGCGATCGCTAACAGGTTTTTTGGTAGCGTTTTGGTGAACTGGCAAGCACCAGCCCCAGGCAGCGTCAGGTTAGCGCCAGTAACGCTAACACCCACGCACGCACCGTACACCTCCCTTAGTGGTATAGTATCTGAACGAATCAATATCTGATCCGATCAGATCTATACTAGCGTCCCCAGCAGTTTAGGGTTCCCAAAAACGCAGTGTTAGCGGGATCAGCCCAGATACCTACTAGCACCTGCGTATGCCCCTCCGCCCGGCCCAGCCCAGCCCACCCAAGTGCAGTATCGATCGATCACTGTCACTTACAAAACACTAAACACATAACTGCAGCATTCGCAGAGTCAGGCCTGATCCCTGCAATCGCTAACAGTTTTTTTTGTAGCTTTTTATTGAACTGGCAAGCGCCAGCGCCCTAGTACACCCCGGTCGTAGTCAAACCAGCACTGCAGTAACACTTGGTGAAGTGGCGAGTCCCATAAGTGCAGTTCAAGCTGGTGAGGTGGCAAGCACAAGTACTGTCCCGCTGCCACCAAAAAGACAAACACAGGCCCGTCGTGCCCATAGTGCCCTTCCTGCTGCATTCGCTAATCCTAATTGGGAACCAACCACTTCTGCAGCGCCCGTACTTCCCCCATTCACATTCCCAACCAAATGCAGTCGGCTGCATGAGAGGCATTTTCTTTATGTCCTCCCGAGTACCCCTACCCAACGAACCCCCCCAAAAAAGATGTGTCTGCAGCAAGCGCGGATATAGGCGTGACACCCGCTATTATTGTCCCTCCTGTCCTGACAATCCTGGTCTTTGCATTGGTGAATGTTTTGAACGCTACCATTCACTAGTTGAGTATTAGCGTAGGGTACAGCATTCCACAGACTAGGCGCACTTTCACAGGGTCTCCCAAGATGCCATCACATTTTGAGAGACCCGAACCTGGAACCGGTTACAGTTATAAAAGTTACAGTTACAAAAAAAGTTTAAAAAAAAAAAAAAAACACAAACAAAAATATAAAATAAAAAAAATAGTTGTTGTTTTATTGTTCTCTCTCTCTCTATTCTCTCTCTCTATTGTTCTGCTCTTTTTTACTGTATTCTATTCTGCAATGTTTTATTGTTATTATGTTTTATCATGTTTGCTTTTCAGGTATGCAATTTTTTATACTTTACCGTTTACTGTGCTTTATTGTTAACCATTTTTTTGTTTTCAGGTACGCCATTCACGACTTTGAGTGGTTATACCAGAACGATGCCTGCAGGTTTAGGTATCATCTTGGTATCATTCTTTTCATTTGGTTTGCCTTAGTTGGCCTTCAAAACTGTGATAGGTAGTGAGGAGTAAAATCAAAAATGTACGCCCTTAGAAATCCTGAAGGCAGTGATTGGTTTTCGGGCCTCGTACGCGGCTAGGCTCCCAAAAAGTCCCACACATGTGGTATCCCCATACTCAGGAGAAGCAGCTAAATGTATTTTGGGGTGCAATTCCACATATGCCCATGGCCTGCGTGAGCAATATATCATTTAGTGACAACTTTTTGTAATTTTTTTTTTGTCATTATTCAATCACTTGGGACAAAAAAAATGAATATTCAATGGGCTCAACATGCCTCTCAGCAATTTCCTTGGGGTGTCTACTTTCCAAAATGGGGTCATTTGTGGGGGTTTTGTACTGCCCTGCCATTTTAGCACCTCAAGAAACGACATAGGCAGTCATAAATTAAAGGCTGTGTAAATTCCAGAAAATGTACCCTAGTTTGTAGGCGCTATAACTTTTGCGCAAACCAATAAATATACACTTATTGACATTTTTTTTACCAAAGACATGTGGCCGAATACATTTTGGCCTAAATGTATGACTAAAATTGAGTTTATTGGATTTTTTTTAGAACAAAAAGTAGAAAATATCATTTTTTTTTAAATTTTCGGTCTTTTTCCGTGTATAGCGCAAAAAATAAAAACAGCAGGTGATCAAATACCATCAAAAGAAAGCTCTATTTGTGGGAAGAAAAGGACGCAAATTTCGTTTGGGTACAGCATTGCATGACCGCGCAATTAGCACTTAAAGCGACACAGTGCCAAATTGTAAAAAGTGCTCTGGTCAGGAAGGGGGTAAATCCTTCCGGGGCTGAAGTGGTTAAACGTGAAGAACTAAAACACCTTCTAGATTTAGACACTAAGAAGAAATTCCACATTCCATATCACAAAAATTCTACGAGTGGGGCAATAAGCCAGGCAAATTACTTGCTAGATCCCTTAAGGCGAAATAAACAAAGTCATTCACCCCTAAAATTAAACTTCCAACGGGGTAACTGGTACATGCAACCCCACACATTGCCAAAGCCTTTAGGGAATGTTATGCAGATCTTTATAATGTTACAAATGGTTTAGCTCCTTTGCCCCCATCAGAGAGACGCTTGCGCATCCTCTCCTATTTGAGGGCGGCGAACCTCCCTAAATTATCTAGGTCAGCCCTTAAGGAATTGGAAGAGGATTTTTCGATTGAAGAATTCCAGTCCGCTTTAAAATCCTCCCCTTCAGGTAAAGCTCCCGGCCCTGACAGGTTCACTATGCTTTATTACAAGACATTTCAGGATATCTTACTCCTTCGTCTCACAGCCTATGCTAATTCAATTTCCCAATCTTCAGGCCTGCGCCCAGAATCCCTTTCAGCTCATATCACTGTTATACCTAAACCCGGTAAAGATCCCACCCTATGCAGCAGCTACAGACCAATTTCTTTGATAAACACGGACATTAAACTATTTGCCAAGTTAATGGCTAACCGCATACTCCCCTTAATACCTAGTTGGATCTCGGTAGATCAGACAGGTTTCATACCACATAGAGAGGCTAAGGACAATTCTCTACGGACCATTTCCCTAATCCAGTATGTTCAAAGATGTGCCCAGCCCACCCTACTCCTTTTTTACTGACGCTGAAAGAGCATTCAATAGGGTGGACTGGGACTATCTTAAGATTTCTTCACTATACACTGCCCCCTCTGCGCAAATCCGCATAAACGGCTCACTAAGCGATCCCTTCACCTTACATAATGGCACTAGGCAGGGCTGTCCTCTTCCCCCCCCCTCCTCTTTCTCCCTGAGTGGAGTCAATCTCTCTGTTGTCCCCTGGACACCCCAAGCTCATAGGAACATTACACACACTGTTTCAGCACTTACCACGTCCTCACTGGATATATGGGATGCCATATGCAGGAAATTTTCCTGGAATTATGACTCCCCCTTGATGCCTCTCCTTAATCACCATTATTTCCTACCAGGTTTATTGGACCCAGGATTTAAATCATGGGCCTCAGGAGGACTTCTACTGCTACATCACGTTATACATGCCAACACAATTAAACCTCTTTCCGGGATTCTTAGCACTAAACATATCACATTTTTGGATAAGTGGAGATATCACCAATTACAACGCTTTCTACGTTCTTTCTCTCATCCGTTACAAGGTTTACAAGATCTAAATAGCATAGAAGAAATATTCCACCCAAAGGAACCCCCCCTACATGGCATCTCTCTGTTTTACAAGGCTCTTACCGACCTTTCTAACCCTATGTATCCGCACTTCCTGGCTAAATGGGAATTAGATTTAGACTCCCCCATAACAAACACTTTGAAAGATAAAATCCTAAAACTCGCTCATGTCTCCTCACCCGCTTCAAAAATGGCAGAAGTCAATTACAAACGTCTTTCTAAGTGGCACTATACCCCAGTCAAAATGCATCAAATGTTCCCTGACAGGTCCCCTTTGTGTTGGAGGAGCTGTGGGAACGAAGCTACACACGCTCATATTTGGTGGCACTGCCCGATCATTCGTCCTTTCTGGACCAATGTTCTTGATCTCATAAGACTGATTACAGATATCAATCTCCCTCATGATCCCTGGATTGTCCTTTTCCATGCTACTAAGGAATTCATAGGTACATACAAACGTTCACTCATACCTCATCTGTTGAATACTGCCAAGGCTCTAATCCCCACACTTTGGGGTCAACCCACAATCCCGTCTATAAAAAATTGGTTGCATAAGGTCTCAGAGGTTCATCACCTAGAGGATATAACTCACAGCATCAGAGGTACTTTCCAGAGACACACTTTTACATAGACACTCTGGACAGAGTTCACATCCTCCTCCCACTACAAAGAAATTATAACACAACCCATATGAGCTTATCTCCTTAATCATTGCGTAGGACTCTAATTTTGCTCTATTTTCAGAGATTCCTCTTTTTCAGATCTCTCTCCTTGTTTTCCCTTTAATTCTGTACTTTTTTCTTTCAATTACTTTCAATTACTTGCCCTATTTATCTACAATCTTAATACAATCTTAATTTCTAGATTGGTTTATATGTTCATATATGTCTTAAGCCTCTGTTTAATCTTTTGGCTTTACCTGTTTGTTCAATCCTTTTTGCACTTACAATGGCACTTCTCTGATTATTGCTTAATGACGAGTTTTTGTGCTCTTTGAAACATATCTGTTTCGTTTATAAGATTGTCTATCATATGCTACGTGTTTATTCTGTCTTTTTATATTTCTGTTATTATTCTTCAATAAACATTTATTAAGAAAAAAAAAAAAATCTGAATATTCAAATATATAAAATGAATTCCGAAAACGAATCATTCTAACATAACGAATATGACAAAACAAAATTATTAACCTAATGTGTCACTAAACCGACATCGTAAAAAACTATCAATAAATGGTATATTACATGCTGTTCATACTCACTCAGTCACTATGAGATTTGTTTTTTGGATTTTGCAAAAAAGCTGGTTGATCCTGCTTTTCTCTGTTTCCACCTTCTGTTCATGTCCCTAATTCAGTTAGGAATTTTGCAGCTGTGGTGGCAACTCTGCACACGCTCAGTTTTCATTGCGCTTTTATGCTGAGCATTTCCTCCCAATCACATCTGAGCAGCCCATGTGACTATAAAGTCACACATGTGGGTGTACACACAGTGCTAAAAAACAGCTCACTCCCTCCCTCCTCCTCTATGCCCACTAGCCAGCTAAATACAATGGGGGCGGGCTATTACATGTTGATTAATGGAAGCTTTACATCATTCTTTTTCTAAGACTCAGGCTGGAGGGGTGTGACTGTGACTGGCAAAAATCTACCCGCACCATGTTATTTCCACAAAATAATAAAGATTTCAATTTAAAACAGTTTATTATTTATTTATTTTTACTCTGTATTCCAAATGCTGTTTTTTTTTTTTTTTTTTGAACATATGACCAGCAGTAGAGGACTAGAAGCTCCTCCTGATTATGTTTCCCTGCAGACAGACTGGGAAAGAGTTGGGTCATGTGACAGCTGTATATTGATTAGGAAAAAAAGTACTTTGATTTTTTTTTTATTAAAATAATTACAGTGACATCATCCATATACAGAAGGAGAAGGGACATCGTAAATGAAACAGTGTGCCTTTAGTATGACTTTACCGAACATATCCGAAACAAAACTAAACTCATTTTTCCATTGTGTACTTCTCTACAGACAACTACATTTCTTGGTCAAATTGCACATGCCCAGGCTGAGGCAATCCCTGCACAATATTAATGTGATTTTTTTTTTTTAATTATTTAGATTGCTATGCAATTTGATATATTCATTGAAGCACACATTTTGGACTATTTTTTCTCTATTTTCATGAGATTACAGAACAGAATAGCCATTTTTTTCTTATTTATAACGTCCATTTCCAGATGCATTTGGGAACTTTAACTATCATATAATTTATGTATTTTAATTTGAATTTGAATATTACAAGAAGCTACAATATTGCTTAAGGTATTGCTGTTCATAATTGAGACTACACTGTGAATTCTCAGAATGAGGTCCAAAGATCTGTCCTCGTAATTAAACCATGCTATTAATAATTCTGAGAAATTGAAAAAAAAGCAGATATCAGAAACATTAGAGGTGGCTAAATCAGCACTTTTGTGTTCTTAAAAAGGAATAGACTGATGAGTTCAGCAATGCCAAAAGGTTTGGATGACCACCGAAGATAACTTTGCTGGATGATCATTGAGTACTTGCCATGGTGAAGAAAAAAATCTTTACAATATCTAGCCAAGTCAAGGACACTTCTCAGGAGGTGGGCCTACTATTATCAATTGTCCACAATCAATAGAAAACTCAGTTAAAGTAATACAGATGGTTTACATAAAGGTGCAATCCTTTGGAGAGCCTCAAGATTAGGAAGGTGATCTTAGTTTGGACTGAAAACAGGTCCAGACCAAACTTTTCTTGTTTTGCCATTCACACAAACACCAGACTTTTACCTCGTTCAGTAGGAACCAAACATCATATATAGTAGCATTTTTTCTACCTGCTACTATATATATATATATATATATATATATATATATAACAGCTTTCTTTGTCAATAGTTGTTAAGTAAGCAGCGGGTGCCAGCACCTGCCACGTCTTTAACAATGAATGTTGCCACCCTGCTCCATTCATTTGCTGGCTGGGAACCCCTAGCCATGTAATCAAAGAGACAAGGATAGCATTGACATCACTTATGAAATATGACCATATGACCTCAACCCAACTGCACATGCATTTCACTTGCTGAAGGAAAAACTGAAAGCAGAGAAGCCAGTGAACAAGCAGCAATGGAAGGCAGCTATAGTAAGGGCACAGAGAAGCATTATTACTGAGGAATCCCAGTATTTGTTGATGTCGATGCTTTCCAGACTTCAGGACGTCATTGACTATGAAAGAAAGAATTGGAAAAAGATTATTATATTTATGACTTGCTTCGTTTGTCCAATCATGTCTTGACTGCTTTATTTTAAATCCATTGGCTCTCCATACAGAGACAAAATGATGAAAGTTGTATTTCTGTCCAAATATTTATAGAGGTACGAGAAATGGGAGAAAAGAAGGGGGTAATGGGAAACACATCACTGGGGTAGAATGAATGAACCAATATTAGTAAATACAATATTTATTAGTACAGATGGGCATAGAGCAAGGAAATATAAGATTAACAAAAAATAACATACAAAATTATAATAAACATGATTGGTAAATCACATACTATAAAAAATAATTGCATAATATAACATTATTCCACATGATTCATAATAGAATAGCAGTATACCCGAATATGTATAAACATGATTGGTAATATATAATTAATTCATGATTCAAACAAGTAAAAACCCATGGTAAACGCATGATTGCTGTGACATAGCTCCAGTAAAAGCTTGACACGTTTGGGGATAATTCCCACTCATCAGGAGCAGCTGTACACTGGAAGTATCTGTGGGTAGAATCAAGGTAAAAAGAATGTTATAATCGATTGGAGGCACCATGGGTGGTACATCCCCCCGGGAGCTGAGGTGATAGCACTGCGGCCACAGAACGGCAAAAACCATCGGTGAATGAACATCTTATAAGAAGGAATCCCCCATCAGAAATTATGGTAGTGAATACTAGTGGATATGAGCCTGTGGGGCTTCTGGGACTTGAAATAAAAGCATATGGCCCAAGGTGGTGTATAAGTATGACAGGAAAACATTAAGGAACAGAGTGTATACTCCATCGAGGAGTAGTGGTGGATGGCAGCCAGCTCGCCAGCAGAGCCCCACCAACATCACGCTAAGTGCTAGTAGAGAGGAGGCGACCACGTCCGAGCGGCTATTGCCCCTACCTTTACAAACAATAGGGATGGAGACACTTGTACTATATAGTCGTTGCCTCATATAAAGTCCCAACATTCTTTTTTTTCTTTACAAATATTTATAGACCTAACAATATGTTCTCATATTTCAATAATGTTAAAATAAAAATAATTGTTGGTATTAAAAATAATCAGGTATTGTATAATAAATTAAGAATTTCATTCTTGTTAACAACATTTTCCTTGTTTCATAAAGCTCAATGCATCAACATTCTACTGAAATTGGTTAAGTACAATGTGAATACCATACATATAGCTTGCACCTCATAAATAATAGTACAAGAATTTTCTCTGAAGCACTTAGGAGAAATTAACACACAAACACGTTACATTTTAATTATTTGACATTTGTTTTGTTAAACATTAGAGTCATTCATTTACAAATGAACTGTATAAACGTTCTGTTTTCCAGATGCGGCAAAACATTTTGTATTCTTCTATAATAAACTGACTTTTTTGCATAGTGCAAGAATTAGTCATCAGGATTCTACAATTACAAATCAAAGTCATGCTCCTCGGCTAACGGATGTGCTAAAAGACCTGTCATCTATATTAGCATTTTGCAGAGAATAGGAAGAAGTTGGTCTGAGGACTGTAAATTAGGCATATAAGATGTCAGGAGCTGTAGCGGTTAAAAATGATACAATCTTATATTTATTGATCCTGGGCAATGTAGTGTAGAGCCGACTTGGCTGTCTGAGTACCACAATCATGGCTTTCTATATAAAAGTAACACTTATCAATCCTGACACTTGCATTTTGGAGCAGGACCATTGTCAGCAGTGTTAATTTTGGCATCACATTTCAATTTAGTTTTAGTCATAGTCTTTTGACTAAAACGCCATTTTAGTTTTAGTCCCATTTTAGTCACCTGCAGATGTTTTAGTAGTATTTATTCGACCACAATCTCCAGTACATTTTAGTCAACTAAAATCGTTTTAGTCAACTAAAATTATTTTAGTCAACTAAAATCTAATGGGTTTATTTATATTGTAATGCCTTATTTAAAGCGTAACTCCACTTTTGCTGAGAAAAATACATTCCCTACTGGGTGAGCTATGTACATTGCAAGGATTATAATAACCTTTGTTGCAGATTCCTACCTTTTGTTATTCTGAAGAAATCCTTGTTTGTTCTTCTGTGGCTCTGTGCTAAGTGGGTTTAATAGGAGTGGTTTCATAATTATCAGTCAGCTGTTGCAGTGCACTAATGAGGAAAGCTGCTGGGTCTGCATCCCTTTAGCCATGCTTTCCTATTGGGAGGATGCCTGAAATCTGACTTGCATCTAAGGCAGACTTCTGGGAAAATTTGTGAGCCAATCACACAAGCAGGAAATTATGTTTCTGGGGAGTGGTCAGTACACATTCTGTGTACAGAACAACTCCAGGTAGCCATATTTTTTTTTCAGAAAATTACACCGGCTGCAGATTGAAAAGGAAAGGTAATTTTTAAAAACATTCAATTACAATATGACTTGTGTCGCAATTGTATGCACTACACTATTGTATACACTATAATTTTTTCTTTATTTGCGAAAGTGGAGTTAGGCTTTAAGCATTTCTCTAGAATTTCCAATCTCATTATTGTATATACTCTTGGAGTAAAAGCAGCAAATATCATATTATTTATGGTATTAAGGTTTGAACAAACTCAGACACAGATTAAGCCTCTATGGATGGTCTGAGGAGGCCTGTATTGCACAGTGCTCTGGACAGTCTGAGGAGGCCTGTAATGCTGCACAGTGCTCTGGACAGTGGTCTGAATAGGCCTATATTGCACAATACTCTGGATGCCGGTTGTCTGAGAGACCTGTAATGCTGCACACTGCTCTGGATGGTGCTCAGAGGGGAGGCTTGTAATGCACAGTGCTCTGAAAAGGTGGTCTGAGAGGCCTGTAATGCACAGTGCTCTGGATGCCGGTGAACACTGGTCAGAGGAGGCCTATAAGGCACACAGTGCTCTGGACGAATGGTGGTCTGGTGGGGAGGCAGAGAGCACTCACAGTGCTCTCTGCTCTGGATGGTTGTTGCGAGTCGGGAGGCCTGTAATGCACAGTGCTGCTCTGAATGATTCTCTATGCTGGCTGCACAGTACTGCTAATTGCTGCTAAGCTAAGCACGCTAAGGATTTGGGTCACTTGCTTGCTGGGAACGGAAGCACTCGTGGGCTCCACACAGGCTGAGCTCTGTGGAAACCAGAAGTTCAGAAGGGTAAACGTCCCTTCCTCAAATTTTTTTTGTTTTCATTCGTTATTGAAAACGAAATAGATTTTCGCCATAGTTTTCATCACTGGACAAAAAGGGTGCCATTTTTGTTCAGATTGCATCACGGTAAAAAGGCCGGTGGCGAAAATTACGATGAAAATGTTTTTGTTAACGAAATTAACACTCATTGTAAGGCACATACATCATCTACTTATGAGTAGTTGTATGCTTCGGGTGTACTGACTAAAATTTTTATTAGATTCTCTGCACACTGGGGTTGATTTACTAAAACTGGAGGGTGCAAAATCAGTTTTTTGGGATAAATTCTGGTGTCTCTTTCACAGACTTTGGATAGAAGCAGAGGTATGGAAAAATTGGGCTTTGGGTGTCGGTGGTGCCTGCACACCATAACCTATAGAGGTACTCTTGATGAAAGCAAGAATTGACCTCACTGTCAAAAATTTTAATAATATGCACCTGTCAAATAAGCGCGGAAAAATTGTTCTTTGGGTGTCGGTGGTGCCTGCACACCGTAACCCTATAGGGGTACTCTTGATGAAAGCAAGAATTAGCCTTGCTGTCAAAATTGAATTGATATGCACCTGTCAAACAGGTGCGGAAAAATTGGTCTTTGGGTGTCGGTGGTGCCTGCACACCATAACCTTATGAAGATAATCTTGATAAAAGCAAGAATTGGCCTTGCTGTCAAAAATTGAAATGATAGGCACATTTTAAACAGATGCTGAAAAATTGGTCTTTGGGAGTCGGTGGTGCCTGCACACCATAACCCTATAGAGGTACTTTTGATGAAAACAAGATTTGGCCTTGCTGTAAAAAATTGTAATGGTATGCACCTGTCAAACAGGTGCAGAAAAATTGGTCTTTGGGTGTCGGTGGTACCTTAACACCGTAACGCTATAGAGGTACTCTTGATGAGAGCAAGAATTTGTCTTGCTGTCAAAAATTTAAATAATACTGTATGCCCGCAGCCAAATAGTGGCAGAAAATGGGTCTCTGGGTGTTTGTGGTGCCTTCACACCTTAACCCTATAGAGGTACGCTTGATGAAAACAAGTATTGGCCTTGCTGTCAAAAATTGAAATGATAGGCACCTGTCAAACAGATGCTGAAAAAAATGGTCTTTGGGTGTCGGTGGTGCCTGCACACCATAACCCTATGAAGATAATCTTGATAAAAGCAAGATTTGACCTTGTTGTAAAAAAATGTAATGGTATGCACCTGTCAAACAAGTGCAGAAAAATTGGTCTTTGGGTGTCGGTGGTACCTTAAACACCATAACGCTATAGAGGTACTCCTGATGAAAGCAACAATTTGTCTTGCTGTCAAAAATTGAAATAATATGCCCCCAGCCAAATAGTGGCAGAAAAATTGGTCTCTGGGTGTTCTTTGTGACTTCATACCTTAACCCTATAGAGGTACGCTTGATGAAAGGAAGAATTGGCCTTGCTGTCAAAAATGTAAATGATATGCACCTGTCAAACAGGTGTGGAACTTTTCTGTTAAAAAAAAAAAACAGGTGTGGAAAAATTGGTCTTTGGGTGTCAGTGGTGCCTTTACACCGTAGCCGTACTCTTGATGAAAGCAAGAATTGACCTTGCTGTAAAAAATTTTAAAACACCAAATAAAATTTCATCCAGATGAAATCACCACCCACAAAGCTAGGTAGCCTAGACAGTCTTTCAGAGATTCCAGATCCATGAAGCACTTAATCGGCGGCATCAGCATCAGAGGCTTGATAGCTGCTACTAATCCAGGACTGATTATTTTTGATAAATGTCAGCCATCCACTGAGTCTGTGGACAGACACGCTTCTCTTATCTGTCACAAAACATCTGGCAGCACTGAATACCCATTCATAAAAGCATGTTGGATGCAGGGCAGCCCAACAGCTCAATTGCATACTGGGCAAATTCTGTCCAGTGGTCTGTTCTCATGACCCAGTAACCCAGTGGATCGTCAAATGGAGAGCTCTCCATGTCTTTTTTCGCCCCTAGATAATCTCCCACCATATGATGCAGACGCTGCCCATGGGATGTGAAAGCTGACAGCCCTGGGCGCCGAGGACTAAAAAAATGTTGCAAAGCATCACTGAGACCGCCCTCTTCTCCACCGCTCCTCTGTTGATCAACAGAAGCCTCAAAACTACGTTTTCCACAAGACTGTAACCTACCAGAATCTGCAAAGGTGTTACATAAACTCTTCTTTAAGGTGTTCTCAAGAAATGTCATCTTCTGCTCCCTCTGTGGGGACGGGATGAGTTCAGAGACTTTCCCCTTTTAACGGTGGTCAAGGAGGGTTGCCAACCAATAGTGATCCTTTTCCTTGATGCCACATATTCTCGGGTCCTGTCCCAGGCTTTGAAGAATTAGGGAGCCTATGCACCACAAGTTTGCGGAGGCATGAGAAGAAAACTCCTCGGGGTCACTGAGAATTACAGTATCTGGAACTGCCTCCTCCCAGCCACATACTACTACCAAGGGTTCTGGAGTGGAAAACCATCTGTTAAGGGTTGATGCCTTCAAACCTGCCAGAATCCTCCTCCTCCCTCTCCTTTTGTGTGTTGTATGGACTCGCAAGAATGGTGTCTGCATAAAGTAGGCCTTGAGAGAAAAGGAAGTCCTCCTCTTCCTCCCGCTGCTCTGCCTCGAGTGCCCTGTCCATAATGCCATTTAGAGTCTGCTCCAGCAGGAACACAAGAGGGATTGTTTCATTGATGCATGCTTTGTCATGGCTCACCATCCTTCTGGCCTCCTAAAATGGTGACAGTACAGTGCATGCATCCTTTATCAGCAGCCATTGGCATGGGGAAAAAAATCAGAGCCGGCCTAAGCCTGTCGTTGTGCCATACTCATGCAGGTACTCATTGATGGCCCTCTGCTGCATGTGCAGCCACTGCAGCATTGCTAAAGTCGAGTTTGGGCATGTCACATACCAGTTGGTTTATGGGCAGGTGGAATTCCCGCTGAGCACTGGCTATGTATAAATTTCACAAGTCTAGCAGAACATGTATGACGAAATTAGTAGGGTGAATTTTATGCTCAATCACACCATGCTAGTTTGATTGTGATCTGCAGATTGTTTTAACCCAAGAATTTTTATTCATGTTCTGCTGGACTTGTGAAATTTACTAAAAAATGTCATACTGCACTCAATAAACCAAATCATGTGATGTAAATTACTCATATGAACATATAAATGTGACAACTTATATAAATGGACTTTATAAATACAACAATAAAATTATAATGGTAAAGTCGATGAACCGCCACCAAACGATTCTTCAATCCAATGCAAAGTAAAAATACAATTCTGTGAAAGGTGCCTTCCTCCTCCAATCTAACATCCTACTCATGTACGTGATATGTCACTTACACCATCGTAGTTGGAGCGCAGGTGGAGCGCAACTTGGCTTATGTGTTCTTAATGGAATTAGTACATTTTTTCAAATAAATGGCTACAAGCTACTCTATGAGGAGCTTTTCTTTCTTTTTCTGATCTACAAATCTTGTTTGGCCACAACGTTGGGGAGAGACGCCTGTATTCGGTGGGGACATCGTGATATACATTCTCTGCTCATTTGACACCTGTCATGGGTGTCAGATCTATCCGCTGAGTAGGATGTTTGCCTAGATTGGTGGAGGATGGCACCTTTCCCTTTCACAGAATTGTATTTTCACTGTGTGCTGGATTGAAGAATCGTTTGGTGGTAGTTCATGGACTTTACCATTATAATTTTATTGTTGTATTTATAAAGTTCATTTATATCATTTGTCACATGCATATGTTCATATGAGTAATTTATATCACATGATTTGGTTTATTGAGCACGGTTTGAAATGTATTCATTTCTATTTTCACATTTGACTTTATGGTTACACTATGGACTGCTAATTTTAATTATTTAATTTTTTAATTTAAACTTGAATTTGTTAGTTCCAGAGTGCGCGGCTAAGAGGTCATACTTTTTTTAACATTGTGAAATTTATTGTAACTTTTTAAATAAACCATCATGGTTTTACACTATGTGTTTACTTTTTTCCCTTTTTTATACCATATTCATGAGAGAGAGAGAGGGAGTTAATAGTGTGGTTGGTATCAACATCACCCTGCTTACATTCAGTGGATGGATCACTCGTGACATGGGAATCCATGTCTTAGTAGACTCCTATAACCTGGAGTCTAGCTATCTGGTAAGGGTACATCCTTTTCTTATAGTGGTGAAAGGTGCACTTTGGGTGTATAGTTGTCCACCATCCTTGAGACACGACTGCAAGGATTCCTTCACATCATTTGTTTTTTTCATGGATTTATTCATTTATTTTTATACAAACCTGCAATAATGCACTGGAATATACTGCGTTAAACGTGCAGCAACACACTGCAATATACTGCGGTAAACATGCACCAGCGCACTGAAATATACTGCATTAAACGTGCACTAACACAATGCAATATACAGTGGTAAACCTGCAAAAACGCGCTGTAAAATACTGCGTTAAACGTGCACTAACGCACTGCAGTATACTGCAATAAATGTGCACCTACGCACTGCAATATACTACATTAAATGTGCAGTAGCGCACTAAAATATACTGTGTTAAATGTGCAGTAACTCACTGCAATATACTGCGATAAACCTGCAATAACGCACTGAAATATACTGCGTTAAACGCACACCAATGCACTGCAATATACTGTGGTAAACCTGCAATAATGCACTGAAATATATTGCATAAACCTGCTCATACAAAATAAAATGACACTAAAGTAAAAATGAACAGTCACACTTTACTCGCACTGCACTATCACTATATTCACATTACCTGATACTCTACACTCACGATAGAATCACAATAGTACACTATAGAACCCTAACTCGCTAGTAGCGCTGAATAGAGCCCTGTTTTATCTCTCTCCATGCCAATATCACACTGCAGATGGGCGCAATGGGAAGAATATTTTTAAAGTGTGGGGTGGGACTAAGAGCACTGAGCCATAATTGGATAGAGTCATCATCATAGTGTCCAATCATGGCTCTGACAGTGCTTGATTGGGCAAAGCTTTCATTGCTTCAGCCAATCAGGGCTTTCAATGCACTATGCGGTGGCACAGTGCATTGTGTTCATTTGGCGGACCGAACAAACAGTCAAATGCCCTGATAAATCGGGTGTTCGTCGAACAGGCAAACAGCCAATGTTCGGCCCAAACTCATGCTTGGGCTGAACCTTTCGCCCAACTCTACACAATACATATGCACAGTATCTGTACATTGGTTCATTATTATCTATCATCGTAATTTGAAAATTGTATAATCCTGCTTTAGATTAGATTTGGAATATATGTAATTCAAACACTGCATTCCAAATCCTGCACGCATAAACCTATATCAGAAACAAAACACAATGAACACTATGCAGATTAAATTCAATTTGTTATGAACACATTAATGGATAATAACAGGTAGCCCAAAGTGCAATTGATCTACCACTACCTCTTAATATACCTTCTTCAGAAACATTTTTTATTTTAAGCAGATTTATTATATTCACTAATATGTAATTCTCAATCTACCCAGTAAAGCAAAGAGAAACATTAAAAGGGTAGTAAAGCACGGCAGAAGTCCAAGATTTATCAATAGGCACTATAGGTTTGTCCCTATTTGTGGCAAAAGTAGCGAAGTGACTTTTTCCTGTATAGTATTTGGTTACACATTTTTCCCAGCCTCAATAGAAATACTGGATAGTCATCTACTGTAATAAAAGTTTATTAACAGATTGTCACATGAATTGAAGACAGCGCGGAGCACATATACAAAAAAATGTTCCTTGTATAGGTTGAAATCCTAGTAGAGTTGCCTTGGGTGACAAGAGTTGTCCACAGGTTCCAGTGAAGGAAATCTTGCCCTGCATAACATCCAGCCAAGAATTATTTTACTGCCCTGACCTTAGTGAGCTAAATTCTAAATAGTCTCTGTGGGGTTTAAGCTGGAGAGTGCAAAATCAGGCTTACGTTTGCATAGAAACCAATCAGCTTCTAACCTCAGTTTGTTTGATTAAGCTTTGGCAATAAAACCTGAAAGCTGATTGGTTTCTATGCAGAAGTGAGACTGATCTTGCATTCTCAAGCTTTAGTAAAAAAAACCCTATTGCCGCGTACACACGAGAGGACTTTACGGCAGACTTTGCCCGGCGGACAGGATTTGGTCGGACAATTCGATCGTGTGTGAGCTCCAGCGGACTTTGTTTTCTCAAAAGTTGGACGGACTTAGATTTGGAACATGTTTTAAATTAATCCGTTGAAATTGAGTCCGGTCGAAAAGTCCGCCGTCTGTATGCTAGTTCGACGGACAAAAAGCCACGCTAGGGCAGCTACTGGCTATGAACTTCCTTGTTTTAGTCCGGTCATACGTCATCACGTACGAATTCGATGGATTTGGTGGATTGTGTGTAGGCAAGTCCGTTCATTCAGAAAGTCCGTCGTAAAGTATGTTGAAAAGTCCGCCGGGCAAAGTCTGCCATAAAGTCCGCTCGTGTGTACGCGGCATAAGAGTTACTTCAGTTAGCGCATCATCTATCTTTGCACTGCTTGGTTTATTATGTCTGTAAGTTAATAATATAAGAAATCATTTGCTGTATGAACACTGATTAGAGCTATTCTATTGTCATTACATATAATCATGTGTTGTTGATGTCAATTTGAATCATATGCTGGCTTATTTTTCTTGTTGATTCTAGCAGTAATATATCCCAGCCAACATTTCAAGTTCTGTTCATTTCATACAGTCATTGCAAGGTTATGCTGTGGTCCAACATTTCCCTGAAGGATTCTTTAAAGTGTAGAACAGGCAGTAAATCTAGGACTGCTATTATAGAGCAATGTGATCATTGAGGAATTGTTTTATTTTTTATTTTTTGCGCCTGATTGGCTATTCTTTCTGGGAAAGCGAGTACAACTGCACTTGCAAAGTGGACAGTCTATTTGCCTTTAGTAAATGAACCCCATTATTTTTTCTACATGTATTAAAGTTAATGCAATAATTCACAAGTAAGTAAGGGCATTAGAATACAGATCGCTCTAAATCAAATTATTTTTTATGTATTGCGATTCACCGTTCTGTGTAATAGCAGAACCATAACCATCTGACACAGGCAATAAACTCCATTCTTGAGTTATTAAAACAGATTTCAACACATAGAGGCTTATTTATAGGAGAAACCAGATGCTCCAAACCTCATTTTACATGACTTTCTTAGGCCCTATTTACACCTGAACATTTTATAGTTTGAAGCTTAAAGTTCCAAAATGTTCAGCATATAAAATCCCATGATTTTCAACTGTGCCACTTGAAGCTTGTAGCTCAGGGATGCTAAACTCAATTTCTTTGCGAGCTGCATAAGCATTATGGTTGCCCTCAAAGGGACGGTTGTATTTGTAAGACTAGATTTCTAGAGGACCATACACCCTTGATGTCAAGAGCCCCCCATCATCAGAAGTCAAGAGCCCCCCACCCTCCCTTACATCACAGTGCACTCCCCCATATCTTGAGCTGCTGCTGGAAAGAAGCTGGAGGCGAAGCTGGGAAACAGAAAGTGCAGGATCTGGAGGAGGACCAGAGGAGGGCTGGAGTCAGCTGCTGGAGTCTGCTGAAGGATGAGACCAGGGAAGACAGATGAGGGGGTGCTGCAGCTGTAAAGAGAGGTGCAGGATTAGGAGTTCTGTCCTCCTTTCTGCTGCCAACTGTAGAGATGGAGGAGTGCAGAGACGAGACTCCTTGTGGCTGCACAGAGTAGTACAGGATGTGGAGGAGGAGTTCTGTCCTCATCTCTGCTGCTGACCGCTCAGACAAGGTGGGGGCAGAGACAAGAGGGTGCCGCGGCTGCAGAAGAGGTGCGCAAACCACATGAAATGAACTGGTGGGCCCGATTCAGCCTATAGGCCTTGTGTTTCACACGTGTTGTAGCTTGAAAAAATACATGACCTTCTTTTGAGTTACAAGCTTCAAACATTTGGGGCACCATTAGTTCTCAATGGGAGCCCCTAAAAAATGTTCACAAAAACATGCATATTGCGTGTTTTTGTTTTTTGTCCCTCTAGTAACTAGCTTTCCGTTGGCTAAAAATAGTTTTAAAAAATGCTCAATTCACAGATTCCCACAAACACTAAAAAAATTCCTTAAAAACACTAAAAAGATCTGTAAAAATGACCAAAGATGCTCAGCTCAAATGTGTATCCAGCTTTAGGTCCTGTGCTAATGGGCTTCTGGTCACATCAGAACTGTTTCCCTTCTAATACATGTCAGTAGGAATGGAAAAACAGCTCACAGCAGATTGGTGCAGTTTAAAAGAAGGTAGTGAGATGTGAACTGGATGGGCAATAATGAGTAATATCATAAATAAATAAAATGCACCATACATTTGGTTCAAAATAGGGGAAGGCCATAGTGCTATATTAAGGGGTGACCCAAATAAATGATCAATAATAAATTATTTTATAAATAATTAAAATGCATAAACAATGGCCTAGCTAACCTGCTCAGGCCAAAAAAACAAAAACAAAACCAACCACAAAAACAATTTTTTTTATCCGGCAAGCATAAGGCTAGACAATAATTCCCTCTTATAAAGCCCACAGCCTAATCGAGTAACTGGGAAGGAAGGGTGGAAATCTTGCTGGTGATACAGAAGTACTTTCTTCTCTACTGCTACTCCAGAATGAAATGACAGTCAGCAGCTTGAGCTATGAATGACAGGTAAGCATGTTGAGAATGCTAGCTCACTGGTAAAGGTTGAGCCATCATAATCAATGAGAAGTAGGCAGAACTGCAAAAGAACAATTAAACAATTAAAGGGTACCATCCCATGTGCTCCCTCTCTATACGATGCAGTCCCATGACAGAAACTGCGTGGATCCTGACACCATGCTCCACATTTGGTGATTTTGCCCAGAAGCCCAAAACCTATATGGTAAAACCTACTGCCTCATCAACATTATCCTAAACTATACCTTTCCGATGATTCTATGGGAACCCTTTATGTTTCAGACACTAGACCATCTCCCCAAAAAGACAAATATTTTTAAAGTTACATTGCCAGAGCCTGCAAACCCTCACCCATTACTGTAAAGAGATTAAACAAAAGCTTACAAACAAAATAAGAAACAAACTGCTTTTCTCTTAGAGAAAAACGCCCACTTCTTGCAGATTTGACACTCATAGAATAATTACATCTATAGGCCTAGATAAAACACTCCTTAGGAACTAACAATACTTTGAACTCCAGTCCCAGTGACTGGTCCTTGCAGAGTGTGGGGAGGAGGAAATCTTATTTACCTTATCTCCAAATTCCCCTTCTTACTTCCTGTCCTAAGAGAAGACTTGAAAAACTTTGTCTTTGTTTTTGTCACATTACATATCCCAGTGAAAATTGTCCCCACAACAGAGAGAGTGAATGGGCACACAGAGGGCAATAAAACATGGCATATTATCCCACACTTAACCAAAACTGGATTTAATGACATTTGATGTGCTCTTCTTGTATTATACATTTGATCACTGGCATTAAGGAGGCATTGCTGGTAGAATTGATGTGGTGGCATTGAAAGATTTATTAAAGGAACACTGCCCAGGAGCAAAAAATGAAATCCAAAATGTCCTCCTACAGATTTTGCTTATATTAGATGCTTTAATGGAAGCCTGCGCTGAAGAAAAATCAGGTGGCCTTCATTGATATCCTTCTGAAAATGCTACCTGCCTGGCAGAATTATTGATCACCATAAATATGTTTCCGCCCTTCATTGATATCCTTCTGAAAATGCTACCTGCCTGGCAGCATTATTGATCACCATAAATATGTTTCCGCTGACTACCTGGAGCAACCATGCTGAATATGAGGTTGGAAATCAAGATCTGTGTGCTTTTTCCAAGTCAGTGACTAAGAACTGAAGACACCAGAACAGCTAGACCGAAAACATTTTCAGGGGCGTCATCACCAGCAGCACCTGGTTACTCTTAAAATGGGTTTAATTTCTTAGGTGTTCTGAGGTGTAATTATAAATTGCCTTGCCAAATCTGTTTCTTTCTTTCACAGAAAGACCTCTATGTTTCCCACCTCTTTTCCTATACTGTTGTAGTTGTTGGAAAATAGATGTCTACAAATACCTATTGTTTTTGCTCAAAAGTGAAAGCCTTGAACCTTTTTTTTCTCATTGCTGAAAAAAGGAATTCTTTCAATATGTATTGTTGTTGTTTTTGTTTAAAAAGGGGAAGAATAAAAATGTTGTACTTTCTTAAAATGTGCGCTTAGCTATTAGGAATTGCATACTGAAGCCAAGCATGGCCACCATCAGGGGGTACAGCCGATACAACTGTAAGGGGCCTAAGCATCTGGAGGGGCCCGACCAAGCTAGGAGAAGGCAGGAGAGGGTGAAGGGGAGCCATGTTGTGCAGTGCAGAAACAATCTCAGCAGCGTCTGCTCTCTGTGACATTGAGCTCAGACATCAAGCTCTTTACTGCCACCTCTGGCTACTATGCGCATGTGCACCCCTTGTGTGTGCTGTGTTATGTAGTGTGATCGGCACACATGTGTCAGCTTTGTGGAAACAGGAGCTGGGGCCAGATAAGAAGTTCTCCTTTACAAGTAGGGGCTGTGAAGAAGGGAGGGGGGCTGTTTGTGTACAGGGAGGGGCCAGAGCTTTGTGTGTTTACAGATGTGTATATGTGGGGAGCTGACATGTATACAGGTGTGAGGGGGGCTGACATGCATACATGCGTGGGGGGGGGCCTGACATGTATACAGGTGTGAGGGGGCCTAACATGTATACAGGTGTGAGGGGGGCTGACATGTATACAGGTGTGAGGGGGCTGACATATATACAGGTGTGAGGGGGGCTGACATATATATAGATGTGAGGGGGGAGCTGACATATATGTCAGGTGTGGGGGGAGCTGACATATATATTGATGTGAGGGGGGAGCTGACATATATACAGGTGTGGGGGGGGAGCTGACATATATACATGGGTGAGAGGGCTGACATGTATACAGGTGTAAGGGGGAGCTGACATATATACAAGTATGAGGGGGCTGACATGTATACAGGTGTGAGGGGAAGGGGGCTGACATATATACAGATGTGAGGGGGGAGCTGACATATATACAGGTGTGGAGGGGAGCTGACATATATACAGGAGTGAGGGGGCTGAGGTGTATACAGGTGTAAGGGGGGCTGACATGTATATAGGTGTAAGGGGGGAGCTGACATATATACAGGAGTGAGGGGGGCTGACATGTATACAGGTGTGAGGGGGAGGGGGCTGACATATATACAGGAGTGAGGGGGGCTGACATGTATACAGATGTGAGGGGGCTGACATATATGCGGTATTGGGGGGGCTGAGTGCATACAGGTGTGAGGAGGGGGGCTGAGTGCGTACAGGTGTGAGGAGGGGGGCTAAGTGCATATTCAGGGGGATGACCCATGGGTAGGCTCTGGGGATTGTTGGTGTTCAGGCTCGTGGGTGGGGTGGGGGGCCCGGGCCTACAGCTGTGTAAGGGGCCAAAAAATTTCTGATGGCTGCCCTGAAGCCAAATGTAAGCATTTCATTATTATTCCTCATGTACACTGGACGTTTTTGAAAGACTTTCAGGTGTAATACAAATGGTACAACCTGTCACAACCTTGAAAGACTTTCAGGTGTAATACAAATGGCACAACCTGTCACAGGCACTTGTCTAAAGTGCTGACTTTGCCAGCGCTTTACACCCCCTGCTCCATTTATAGAAGCAGTACTTTCGCTTCCCATAATGAAAAGTGCTCTATGAATGAAGGAGGCAGACCTTTCGTTCATCCTTCCATCTTCCATTCATGGAGTGCTTTTTTATTGTGGGAACCGAAAGCACTGCTTCTATGAATGAAGCACGAGGACAGAAAGAGTGCCTGTGACACAAGTGGAGGTAGAGAATCATTGAAAAAATGACATAATAGGGGAGGAAAATAAGGGTAATAAATTGTAATAAATAGCCACAAAATATCAGCGTGATAACAATAAACAAAATCACTGAAGGGGCACTTCTGAAGCAAAAAGTACAACACAAATATATACCAAATAATCAGCCTAGCAACACATGTGTATAAATCAGCAGGTAAATGACTTATAAGTCATAAGGAGGCATGGACAGGGTATTTATTGGATACAGGAGATCAGTCAGGGAAGCATCTGTGACAATCACTGCATCTCTAAAAAGCCATTTAAAGAAAAAATGGGCCAAATGGAGGTATCATATTCATTGTGTAGATCCAGATGGCTTTCCTGTGTAGCACCAATCTTGCCCGATGGTGTGGCATGGGCACATATTCAATGACATGAATGAATTAAGCTCACCTAAGCTCATGAATTAGGTTCACAGTTTTCACAAAATGTAAAGCAATGTGTTTTGAAACATGGAGCTCCTTACCACTACAGAATGATTCAATAGCTAGTTTCATTTTTCTGCAATTTTTCTTAAAGGCCGTTTGAACAATTTAGTTGTCTTGCCAACATAAAAAAGGGAGCGTGAACTTTTTTTCAGCAGATATATACAAACGTTATGTAAGGGTTACCCCTGTGTGGACAATCGAATATGATGATGGATTTGCAACTATTGCAATTGAAGCAAGGATAACAACCAATTCTGTTCAAAAACCTGCAAGGGCTGACAGTTTTATTTTCGCACTGGATGTGCTTAGACCAAGACAGAGCCAATTGTTTTATTTGATCGTTATGCATACACAGGAGAGAGTAATACCTAGGGGTGCAATGTTTGGTCAGCTTAAGGATTTGTCATCTATAACCACATCAGTTCTTCGAAAGGCTGCCAGCCTCACAATAGCCCTGTTAAGAGCATGGTTAAGAACATTGTCAGTATACCCACAATGTTGAAATGTAATAAACATGTTCTCATATTGGCCTCACAGTTCTGTTGGTTAGAGCAAATACTTGTTATTGACAGAAACTGTGAGACTGACAGGCTCTCGACAAGGAGACATGGATGGACACAGTTCAAATCGAAACTTATCTTCAGCAGGTTTTGCAAAAATAGTTGTTTTGAACTTGCTGCTGCAGATGAAGACCTTGATGTCCTAAAAAATAATATTGGTGTCCAAATACTCCAGGTTAAAAGGCAATACCTGGTAGGAGAGCATTTAAAAATTTAAACAAAGTTATCAATATATCTTCTTCATAACTTTATAAACTTCCTCAAGAACTTGTTAGGATAAATATGCAATTTTTCTAAACTTCACATAAAGAGGTATATGTACATGTAACTAATGTACTAATGTACCCTGCTGCTCCAAAAAGCCTCTGTCCCACGTGGAGGGTGCGAGCCCTGTATACAAACAGATACTTAGAAGAAAAGAGGGCTGGATGGCCACACTCCCATGCAATTTCTTTATTCAAGTTCCGGATGCAAAGGTGAACTACAGATATCAGCTTACATGTTTCACACCAAGGTCGGGTGCTTACTCATAGCTCAAAAAAACCTGGTGTCTACAGACAGGTATATATACACAAGTACATAGATAATTACATGAGGTGAATGTTATCAATTGACACTCTAATATTAGCAATCAATTAATTAATTAAACAAGTGTCAGAAAAACACGTCAAACTGAAACTTCTTACCATTACCATATAAATGAGTAATTAAACCTCGTATGTTTGTATTTGCTGTGCCCTGTTGTGAACATCCATAATGAATGTAAAAACAATAATAGTGGAACGGCTGTAATAATTGTATCCAGATTTTGATACATACGTCATAAGTCCATCAACAAGAGTTCATATGGGGTTAAATCAAGCTGTATCCCATCACCACACCGCGTGTGAGAACTCCCCTAAGGTAATGAACTTACCAGACAAACCAAGGAATTTAGGCTTGTGTTTAAACAATTTCTGTCAGCAGGCACCGCGAATCTCCATCTAGGTATTGCTCATAACAAGCAAAAGAAATGTGCACATAGCTTAATCCAATAAAATGTATTTGTTGATAAAATACCCCCCCCCTTACAATTGAGCACTTACAAAGTTAAAATTCAAAACAGGCATATAGAAACTCAATATCACCCATCACTATGGCATGTCAAACTCTCATTGCTCGACTCTCTCATAGGAGGGCATGACCACGCAGCATCCTACGCTGTCCGATCAGCTGTCTACTCAACACTGCTCTACGAAAGATTAGTCGAGCGGTGAGAGTTTGACATGCGATAGTGATGGGTGATATTGAGTTTCTATATGCCTGTTTTGAATTTTAACTTTGTAAGTGCGCAATTGTAAGGGGGGGATTTTATCAACAAGTACATTTTATTGGATTACGCTATGTGCACATTTCTTTTGCTTGTCATGAGCAATACCTAGATGTAGAGACGCAGTGCCTTCTGACAGAAATTGTTTAAACACAAGTCTAATTTCCTTGGCTTATCTGGTAAATTAATTACCTTAGGGGAGTTCTCACACGCTGCATGGTGACGGGATACAGCTGGATTTAACCCCATATGAACTCTTGTTAATGGTTTTATGATGTATGTATCAAAACCTGGATACAATTATCACAGCCGTTTGCTGTGATTGTTTAGTGCTGCTAATGTTATAGTTTTCACTGTGGCGTTTTCTGAGACTATTTGTTTATTTTTATAATGGCTGCTTATGTTGTTCAAATTAACATCATTGTTATTTCATGAGCGCTGGGGGAGGTACCATTCATTTATATTTGATTATCTCTCATTGATTAAATAATAGTGGAACCAAAACAAATATGTGCTAGACGGACAAACAGAAAATCCATCTAAAAGTGTAGGTGTATTTAGCACAATTTTTTAATAGTAATGAAATTGATAAAATAGGGTTTAATTACCAAAGGAATTTTATTATTTAGCCCAGGTTCACACTGAACTGCGGGAATGAAGCCGTGCGAGTTCAGCTGAAATCGCACTATTTCATGTCAGTTCCAATTTCGGCTGCAATTTCAGATAAATCTATGCGGGTTTCTGCAGAGATGTCAATGTAAATCGCAGCCCGAAATCGCAAAAAGTAGTACAAAAACAACTTTTTGAAATCCGTGCAGCGCCGCAAATGTAGAGTCGCACCGATTAGGACGGTGCCATTCCCGGCAATTGCTGCCGATTTGACATGCAATTTGACATGTCAAATCGCATGTCAAATCATACCAATGTGAACCAGGGCTTAAGGAAATTTTTTCAAAAAAGGAATTTTATCATTTAAATTGCACATTTTATTGCTAAAACCTCACAACTTTCTCTAAGATATAATCTTTTTATGCTGTGGTTTTTACAACTTCTAAAACTTTTTTGTATTATAAAGTGGGTCTTACAAAAATTAGGTGACTGCTGTATGGTGACAATATAATACATACAGAGACACAAAGTAAGAGTAAAAAGGATGCATTGTCCTCTCATCTGAACAGGTGTCTGAATCAAAGAACAGTGCCTTTTCAAAAGAAAAACACCCATTCTATTGGACTCTTACATTGTTATACTGTTCCATAAAACATATTTCCCAACTCCAAAGAGCTATTTTACATTTATAAAGTATCAAAATATGTCAAATGGTTAACATACATATAGAAATGGCAGTTATTTTGGGATGACTAATTAAGAATGAATTATTTTATCTTATTATATTGATTAAATTGATTCTATTCTGCCCCATCCACTCCATCGATCAATGTGTATTATTATTAATAAATCTGCATATACTGGTGACTGGATCTAGCCTTTATAGTCTCAACATGTGTCACTCATACAGGATGGTATGCTGTTCAACTAATCCCTGTATGTAGACACAGGCAAATAGATAACAGGGTCAAAAAATAGTTCGACCTCTTATTAGATTCAATTCCATTTTGCTTTTATTTCATTCATACTCCACTCCACCTTGTTCTACTTCATATCACCTCATTATTATCTCATTATTAAAGTGGATGTAAACCCAATGTCATCCTTTCTAAACTACTGCCATTGGGGTTATCTATAAGGATATACATGCCTCCTGCATGTATCTTTACCTGTCAAATGTCCCCCCTCTGTCTGTTATGAGAACCCAAAAACGGCAGATTCTGTGGGTGGGTCTGTTGTCTGGAGCTCGGTGGGTGGAGTCGTGATGTCAGTAGACTCCCCGCCCACCTCTACACTCCCCTTGTCAATATGCATTTTCTCCTGCACTGAACTTCTGCCATGATCTCTAACATCCAGTGAAAAGACAGGAAAGTAACCACATGACTTCAGCATGCCAAATCATGCTGAGGTGTGGAACAGCCAATCCTTGCAGAGCTGCTGAAGAAAGGAGTGGGGGTGGGAATTAAAAAATAATGCATGTCTTAGGCTAGTGCATGAGATATGTAAATCACCTGTCACTCACAGCAAGGGGGAGGATTTGACAAAGTTTTTCTCTGTTTGTCAAGATTTATCTCACTGAACAATAAAAGAGCATTGCTCAGAGCTGGATTAACTCTTTGTGGCAAGACTGGGCTCAAATGATAGCAAATCTTATACATTATGACATAAAAAAAATGGGTTTACATACACTTTAACTCTTACCAATCCACCCCCACCATAAATTGCATTTTTATTTTCATTTTCATTTATTGCTAACATTATTCTGAAATAGTGTAGTGTGGTGGATTGGTCATGGTCTATGGAATGGAATAGAACAATACAAAACAAAACAAAATACAAAACACCAAACCGAAAAACAATCCATGTTCACATCTAGTTATACCGTGTACATGGACTGTGCTGCAATCTAGTTTAAAATGGAGGGGATATGGGGAGGGAAAAAGTCTAAAGGAAATGGTTTACCCCAACCAAAACTCCCCCACTTTTTTCACACAAAGCTTCATTATTCATAGAAGTGTGTTACATTCCACGCATGGTTAAGGCCAAGGGGTTTTCTGGTATTAAGGTTGAAGATCCATAATACTTCTTTTTTACATAAGATTCTGAATTTGTCCCCGCCTCTTATTGGTACTTGAACTTTTTCTACTCCTTGTCCATCTAGCACATATTTTTTTTAGTTCTACTATTATTGTTTTTACAATATTCATTATGGATGTTCACACCAGGGCACAGAAAATACACACATTGAGGTTTATTTACTTATTTATATGGTAATGGTGAGAAGTTTCAGTTTGACACGTTTTTCTGACACTTGTTTAATTAATCAATTGATTGCTAATTAGGGTGTCAATTAATAACCTTCACCTCATGGAATTATCTATGTACTTGTGTGTATATATACCTGTCTGTAGACACCAGTTTTTTGAGCTATGAGTAAGCACCCGACCTTGGTGTGAAACATGTAAGCTGAAACCTGTTGTTCACCTTTGCATCCGGCACTTGAATAAAGAAATTGCATAGAAGTGCGGCCGTCCAGCCCTCTTTTCTTCACATAAAGAGGCTTTAAATAACGAGGCAGCAGAGCTGCCCATAGCAGTACCCCAGATCTGCTTATAGACTTTATTTTCAAAAGAGAAGACATTGTTTAAAAGGACCAACTAAAGCCGTCAACCAGAAAACCTGAGCAGAACAATAGAATAGAAATAATGATATTCTTGTGAATACTATCATTACTTTCTCTTGGTATCAGCAGCTGCCTTTATGGTTGTTATAATGTAAAATTCTTAGTAAATGCAGTCTGTTCTTTGCCACCACTCACTGGCTCTCTGATGAAGAAATTCATTTTTCTTGATTGTGGCTCACTAATGTATAAGAATGCCTCCAAAACCTGTTTAAGGGGCCATATAAGGTTATATAAGGAAGTTTTTACCTTAGATGACTTAATACTATGGGAATGTCATTACGAACTTGGGTTCAACTCTGTCTGCATGATCTACACTGACAGTAAACTCTGGTTATTTCTATATATATATACTTACCAACAATATTCTGTGAACTGTAAACCGCATCAGTATTTTTATATGTAACATAAACCAGGAAAAATAACTGCGCTAAATAACCTATAACCTAAAAAAAGCAGCAACTATGCTGTAAGATATATACAGTCTCAATATATAATAGTAAATAAAGTCGCGCTGATCCACAAATAAAAAATTGTGAAAAATGAAAAAAAGTGAAAATATGATCAACCAATTATTGAAAAATCATTTGATAAAAATAAAGGTCACAATAAGAAATAATATATGATCAAAGTTGTGTGTTATTTCAACAGTGCAGATTGTGGTAAGAAATGTGTCTAAAGACCAAAAAGTTTTTTCAATAATGGTGATACCGTCCCACACCACAAAAGAAGTGATACCTCCACCGCAAGAAATGCTTGCTTACCAGCTGATGTGGACCTCTTATCACAGGAGGTCTATCTCACTTGTGGCTAATACCCAGCCAGGGCCTTTACTTGCATAGGGACATGTGTATATGGCCGTCTCACCATATATCTACTTCTGGGATCACAGGTACCACAGCTGATATGGCTCAATCTCTAGCGGGAAGCCTTTACAGATGTTCTCCGAATATTCATACTCGTGGGAGTTTCCCAAAAAAGATAAAGGCTCGCCATAGTGTATAACCATAAATATTTATTACATATAAAAAGTAATGCACTTACATCAAGTTTGAATTAACACACATGGGAAAATCCCAAGCTGGCCGGCTTTAATAAAAACGCCCGTCCTTCCGGGATCTATGAAGCACGGTGACGATCTGAGCTTCAGGCAGTACATCTCTTCTTTCTCCATTTTGAAAAGGGGAATAATGGCCCACATATTGCATGTATCTTACATTCTTACCCTGCAAAAAAATGGATATTGCAAAAAGATAAAAAAGGATTTAAAAAAACACACTTTAAAGCTATAAAAATAATACATAGGTGTCCCTTGTCAAGGGAACACAAAAAAGCACCCAAATGATCTAAAAGGGGTTACATATGGGGAAGTATACATAAATCCCCTACCAGTATATTGGCCTCCTGTGGCAGGAATGAGAATAGTTCCACTATTCCACTTTAAAATAAGCTATCTCAATCGATATAAAATACTCATCAAAAAAGAGGGGACTGAACAAAAACAAATATATTCCTTACTAATAAAACGGTCCCTAAATAATGGGGATGGAAATAACCTCATATTAACCCATTAAAGGGAAAGTCGACCAACCTAACAAATAATTCTAATCCTAAACAATGTCCCAACATATTTAAACCGAAGGTCCGCCCACCGCTGCAAAAATTAAAAGCCAGCATCTGCACATACTGCAGCTGCTAACTTTTAATAATCGGACAATTACCTGTCCTGGAGTCCAGGATTGTCGGCACCGCAGCTGATGTTTCCATCAGCTGTCGGGTGCATGCCACCTCCATTGCGAGTAAGGGAACCCGGCAGTGAAGCCTTACAGCTTCACACTGGGATCCCTACTGTACATGCGCGAGGCTCCGCCTTACTGCCTCACAGAAGAAGTCCCATTGAACGAAAGGTACGTCAGGCTAGGCACGGAGCAGCAGTGACGTTGGAGCACCCGTGGAGGGTGCTGGATGAATGAATGTTTCCATTTAAGCCTAATTTTATAATTTTTTGCTGTAAGTAGAGCTTTTAATAAACACTTGTGTGCTTTTAACGAATGTTGCGGAATGAGTCTACCTTCCTCTTCCATATGTTTTACCGTGTGATCGAACTCTGGAGTTCCCTTGAAGGATAATAGCTGTGGGGAACATAGCTTTGGAATCCAATCAAATAGACTGAACAACTAAGGCGGTTATACCCGTAGTGAGGGGCTCACTGATGCGCATATATACCTTGGGAGGTCTTAATATCTGGTAAGCAGATATATTTTGCCCTATTTATACTGTGGGGAGCACTGGGTGTTTGCACAGATTGAAATTGGATCAACACATTTTGAAGTTCACTTTATGGATTCATAGCTGGAATTTTGGACTATTATTTCTTCCTTTTTTCACTATTATTCTAATTGGTGGACTTTGTGCATTTTATGTAGATAAGGTCATGTTTGACAGCGCAACACATTATTTGAATTTGACATGTCTTACCATGTATTAATAAAGTTTTTGTGGTTTTTAATCTTGGCGTCTATGCCCCTTAAAATCCCATCTGAGGGCCCAGTTCATTAGTCTATGGGGCCATATATGGACATATAAGGATGGTTTTACCTTGGATGACTTTATACTATAGGAATGTCATTACGAACTGACCAGCTGACCAAGAAATGTGTGCTGTCTTCCTTAAAAGGAAATACTACTTTTTTCCAAGAATTACAATTGGTCAAATGCTACCAACTAGTCTTGTATTTACCGCAGCCAAAATTGGAAAAACTAGTCCCGTACCAAAGCTGCATTATGCACGCATCTGGTTTGATCATCTTGCTAAGCCGTAAGGGGGACTTCTTAGCGAAAGACATCTATAGCTAAGTATTCTTGTTCCATTTTCAATATTATTACATTTGTTATCTTTATTTTTTATTACTTAATTAAATGTTATATACAGTTTGATTTTATCTACAAGTGTTTGTGTAATCTCTTTTCATCTCGAAAACCCTCAAAAACTTAAAATATCAAGTAGCCATGATAAAACACTCTCCAACAGAGTTTGAGATGGGTATACACACTTGCTTTTCAACAGAGTTAGAGGTGAGGTAGAACACTTATTACAGTTAGTGAACAAGTTTGTATATCCTTCCTGGAAGAGGAAGGGTGGAAGTTCACAGACACACAATGCAAAGCTCTCTGGAAAATTAGAACAGCAACAACACACAGCTGATGGAGACAGTTCAAGGCTGCTCTCACTGGTGGATGAGTTTCCAACCTTGGCTATCATTGTCTATCTACTATCCACCTCACCTTCAAGACTAGGCACTGGCATTGAGTTTAGACGTGTGATTTGTTACAAATAGAAATTCAGAAAAATTTTTTGTTATTTAGAGATTTGGAGGTATCCAAATTTCCGAATCACAATAGTAATGAATTTAAATGAATCTGAAACAAATTATAGGGAAACAAATATTTTTAATTCGAAGATGAGTTTGAAATTTGAAAATGAATTTGAATAAATTGAAATAGAATTGAAATAGAATAAATGAATTAGAAATAGAAAAAATATAATAATTAGAATAGAGTAGAATAGACAAGAATAGAAAAGAACAGAATTAAAAAAAATACAAACGATCTCTTAGATTGTAAGCTCTAAGGAGCAGGGCCCTCTGATTCCTACTGTATCAAATTGTATTGTATTTGTACTGTCTACCCTCAAGTTGTAAAGCGCTACGTAAACTGTTGGCGCTATATAAATCCTGTATAATAATAATAATAATAATTGAATAGAATAGAATAGAACGAACATAGCCTTCTTCTGAAATCTGAATTTCAAAATTTGAATTTCAGAAAATGACTAAAATATTCTATTTTGTTCTATTCTATTCTAATCTATTCCATTTTTTTCTCTATTCTACTCTTTTATTTTCTATTCTAATCAATAAAGCAGCCTAAGTAGGAATCATCATCTTATTTCACTTTTATACCCTACTGTATTTATTGCAATATGATCCATTTCAAATTTAAATTCATTTTTAATTGAAATTCAAATATATTTTTTGATTCAAATTAATTAAAAAAAAAAAAAAATTAATGGAACGAATCAAAATATGTGAAAGAAATTCCGAAAACAAATTATTCATAATTAAATACTAATTATTAAAACATAAATACTAAATTAAAACATAACAAATATGACGAAACAAAATGATTAACTTAACGAACAAACACAAAACAAAACTAATTTTTCCAATGGCTCCAGCTGCTGTCTCAGCCAATGAGGAGGGAGGGTCCCCAGAGAGCCAATGCTCTCGTGCACATCGCTGGATTGAGAGGGAGATAAGTATTAGGGGGGCTGGGGGGGGCTGGGGGGGTGGGGCTGCTGTACACAGAAGGTTTTTTACCTTCATGCATAAAATGCATGATGGTAAAAAAACTGAGTCTTTATAACCACTTTAAACACAAAAAGCATCGCTAGGAGTTCATAACACCCTGGGATGCTTCAAACTATTTGTGAGTGAACATAAATATGAGCTATCCCTATTTTTGGATGTGTTCGGGCATTAGAGTAGACTCCAAATGACATGCGATTATGCTGTAGTTGCAATTTACCTTTGATTGCTTCAAAATTACCTTTCCAAAGTTATAAATCAGGATAAGACATTTTCATTATTATATTGAATTGTGCCTCCAAGATACATTTCCATACAGCAAAATATTCCAGGGCATATAAATGTCATTTTTCACATATTCTTATCTTGTGCTCAAAGCTCCCCTTTAGGCTACAAATGTCCAATTAACCTGTCATTTAAAAAAAAAATAAGCTTGATAGATTTTATAAGCATAAAAGTACAATAACATATAATAAAATATATAGTGCCAGAAGTTCTACTGTATACCTTCATATAGCATAAACTCAACTTCCAGGATCACAGAAAAGCTATTTTCAGAAAATGATATGGTTGAACAATGCATTGGAAATGTAGCATGCCTATACATCTAATGATAATCTACGGCATGCACATTTCATCCTATAATAGCCTGTCAATACAGATAACAGAAAATGATAAAGAGGCAAAGGTAAGCAGGAACGGAATAGAGCAGTAGGTAGAGAAGCAAAGGAAAAAAAACGAAGCAGTTTAGGCTTCAAAGCGAATCAACTACTACATTCAGAAAAGATTCACATAATTTTTACAAATGCGGAATCTGCATAAAAATTAAAGTATCCTTTTCTTTACAAATTTTCCTAGTTATGAATTTAAAGGTGTGTTAGGGATGCATCTGTGGAGTTTTGAGAACATCCCTTGAACAAAAAAATTTATTGGGAGGTCCTCAGCAGGTTTTGGACAGTTAATTCATCGTGCCAGGTCACAAACAGAAGAGTAGTTGGGAGAGCGGGTGCAGTCAGGAATGAATAGGCAGTATAAAATCTAAAAGTAAAGTCAGACAGGCCAAGGTCAGGAAAGAAATCAATGTCTCAGAAGTGCAGGGTACAATCCAAAGGTCACACATCCAAGAAACACGTGTGGAAGTAGACTGGCTTAGAACAAGAGTTGGCACCCCCATCATATGTAATGCTTGAGGCCTCTGATTTCCTATTTATACAGGTAGGAACCAATCAAGATTCAGCATAGAGTGCAGCTAACTAGAAATAGTGCAGTGACATGAACATACCCAGATTGATTAGCTGACAGCTGGAATGGCTTAGGTGGTAGCTGGAAACTACCCTGATCAAGGGAGGAAGGGCTTTACAGAGGAAGAGCAGAAGTACTTCCTAGTGGAAATGAATGGGAAGGTGCAAAGATGCATAGGAAGTTCTATGTGCAAAAGTGGCATAGCATGGCCCCCCCCCCCCCCGGGTGCAACATTTAGAGTGGTACAGAAATGAGTCCTGCACTGTCCCAAGTGTGCTAGGTCCGATGCCCCAGCCAATCACCACCAGCCCTTCTTATTAATTACAGTCAGTGTCCACAGATCTGCATATCCTATTAAGTTGAGATTAGAGGTCTAGGTGAGGATGCAAAGTAAAAAAAAAACAGGGGGCAAGCTTTGAGGCATCCTAGCAGAGGTAAGAGCCTTTGCAAGATGTAGATCTGCTGAGATTTGTTGATGCTCTCAGTATCTTTAAGATTATAAGCACATATTTTTTAAAACCAATTACTTCCTCCAACATAGGTTTCGGGTGTTTTTCTCAGTAATTGGTATTTAATTATTTAGATTTCAGTGCAGTAGAATTTTAAGAACCCAACTCCACTTTCTTATGATACTGGTGCTTAAAAATGGGAGCCCTCTGAGCAATTCAATCAGCAGCCCAGGAAGGAGGCAGCAAGCCCAACAAAGAAGTGAGTTAAGAGGCAGCCGAGGAAGGAGGCAGCAAGCCCAACAAAGAAGTGAGTTAAGAGGCAGCCGAGGAAGGAGGCAGCAAGCCCAACAAAGAAGTGAGTTAAGAGGCAGCCGAGGAAGGAGGCAGCAAGCCCAACAAAGAAGTGAGTTAAGAGGCAGCCGAGGAAGGAGGCAGCAAGCCCAACAAAGAAGTGAGTTAAGAGGCAAAGTTGGAAAAAAAAAGACAGACCGGGTACTCTGGGAAGATCTGGTGCAATCTTTGACAAACTGCTTTTTTAAATGGGATCAATGCCTGCGTTTGTTCTGTTGTCAGAGTCAATGTTCTTCTCCTGAATCATTCTGTCCATGAGAACTGGCGTCTGATCCACTCTTATCAATGAAGCAGGACATGATGGTGGATGACCCCTGGTATAAGAGATAAAAACAAGCCAATCCAAGAAGAAAAAACAGTAAGGAATTGGGGTACACCAGCACCCTGCTTTTATTGGCGTTTGTGCCTTGGGATCAACTCTGCTATCACTCTCATCATGGGTGAGTCAGGGAGAGTTGCAGCTTTGGTGGAGGCTTGTTGTAGTCCCCCTACCTCAGCAGGAAGGCTTGCTGAAAATGTTGTGCAGCTTCACATAGAGTTTCCTGCAGACAAGGTGTGACAACACAGACCGCTAGATTTTTCTCTTTCTTCTCCATCTGGACCATCCTCCCCCCCTATCCTTAGCCTCTGCAAGTTCAGTTTACAGGCAAGGGCTGGACAGACAAGCACAACAGGGAGCAGCCTAAGCCAGCCAGCAGCAGCCGCATGCATGTGGGGCTAGCTACCTGGAAAGCCTTGCATCCCCCTGTGCCCCATCTGAAGCTCAGCAAATCTTGCAAGCCAGCTTTAGTCGCTGCTTTCTCATCTGTCTCAATGACCCCAGACCCCCTTCATGTTCCGAGACGGAGGAAGGTGTGACAATACAAGGGAGTTTGCTTCACAGATCAGCCAAGTATTCTGAGGATCCCCTAACCCTACCCTTAGTTGAGCTAGGCTTTTTTTTTCTTTAATTAGGCTTGGTATTAGAGACACAGAGAAGCTTTTGCTACTCCTTGGGTGTGTTGTCAGCATGTGGGCTCTATTTCTCTTTTTTTCTCTCTCGCATGCTTGTTTTTTTGTGGTCTTGGGGCTTCAGATAGACCTCTTCCCAGCTTCTTCCCAGATCTCCAGCACTTCTCCACTACTTCAAAAATGTTTTATCTAAATGCATGGGATCTGGGCTGGAATAGTCTCTAGGTTCGTCAACAGCTTTAATTATTTGTGACCCTCTTCTTTTAGCTTAGTCCTTTCCAGGCCAACTTGTTCTTTAAGCTTTGGACCGCAACTTTAACATGTTCAGGTTTGATTTTTTTAATTTTTCGCCCCTGTCTGTCATGGTTTGAGGCGGTCTCCTCAATAATCCAGACCTCCCACTGCAAGCAATGCTAATTTTAAGCCCAGAGTACAATTACATGTAATGTCTTAACTCACCCCTGTTCCATAAAACCATTCCAATCAATGTCTATGTGATGGGGACATCATTCTTTTTTGCCAGGTTGCAAGGGTTAAATGCTGAGAAATGGGTCTGAATTTTATAATTTTAAAGACTTTTCAGCAATTTCTGTTCTCCTATACTCTTAAGTTTAGTACAGTTAACTCCAAACCTGTTCTATCTCATGGAAGTCACGTGTTGTGGTTGATGAACTGCAATTGTCTTAGTTTTTTTTTTTTTTTTGTAAGGTAAAGCTATAAAAAGATTTTACAGTCATGCTGTAAATCAAAAATGACTTGAAACACACCTGCATCTTGGCTATATTTGTTACATAGCAGATGGCTGATATTTTTGTCCTTTGTCTAGCTTGCAGAGTATACATTAATCTCTGTCCTTAGGGAATAACAAGGGTTTATCTAAAATCCTGTGATTTTTTTTTTACTCTCTCCCATTTTATCTATAATATGACAACAACGTGTTACTACTGATAACATTAAATATATCGATTGCTATGTCTAAGAAAGTCATACAGTATATACAGCCCCTAACTCAACAGAAAAAGAGGGGATGTGATTTAGAGAGATGAGCTCAATAAACAGAAGAGAATAACAGTCAAAAAGAAACCCCAACATTACACGGGGTGGACAGAAATGTGGATTTTGCTACTGAATCCATTAGAAGTGGGGGAAAGGATGGGATGAAGAATTAATCTGGGCTTTAAATCATTTTTGTCTGTTAATCAAGGTTTGCAGGGAAGTGTAAAAAAAATGTCAGAATTGTTGCGATGGCTGTATGCACACAGCAATGTCCAAGCTGTGATTTTAGCCCCTTCCAATGTTTCACTCTTTAGTCAGGTGACGTTCATGATTATAATAATCATAATAATAAATTACAAAGACCACATTTACAGTGCCTTGAAAAAGTATTCACACCCCTTGAAATATTCCACATTTTGTGATGTTACAACCAATAAATGTATTTTATTGGGATTTTATGTGATAGACCAACACAAAGTGGCACATAATTGTGAAGTGGAAGGAAAATGATAAACAATTTTCAATTTTTTTTTACAAATAAATATGTGAAAAGTGTGGAGTGCATTTGTATTCAGCCTCCCTTCAATACCTTGTAGAACCACCTTTCGCTGCAATTAGAGCTGTCTTTTTGGGGATGTCTCTACCAGCTTTTCACATCTTGAGAGTGAAATTTTTGCCCATTCTTCTTTGCAAAATAGATCAAGCTCTGTCAATTTGGATGGAGTGCGTCTGTGAACAGAAATTTTCAAGTCTTGCCACAGATTCTCAATTGGATTTAGGCCTGGACTTTGACTGGACCATTCTAACACACAAATATGCTATGATCTAAACCATTCTATTGTAGCTTTGGCTGTATGTTTAGGGCCGTTGTCCTGCTGGAAGGTAAACCTCCGCCCTAGTCTCGAGTCTTTTGCAGACTCTAACAGGTTTTCTTCTAAGATTGCCCCGTATTTGGCTCCATCACTCTTGCCATCAACTCTGGCCAGCTTTCCTGTCCCTGCTGAAGAAAAGCAACCCCACAACATGATGCTGTCACCATCATATTTCACGATGGGATGGTGTGTTCAGGGTGATGTACTGTGTTAGTATTTCGCCACACATAGCGTTTTGCTTTTAGGTCAAAAAGTTCAATTTTGGTCTCATTTGACCAGAGCTCCTTCTTCCACATGTTTGCTGTTTCCCCCACATGGCTTCTCACAAACTGCAAATGGGTCTTCTTATGGCTTTCTTCCAACAATGGCTTTCTTCTTACTAATCTTCCATAAAGGCCAGATTTATGGAGTGCATGACTAATAATTGTCCTGTGAACAGATTCCTCTCCTGAGCTGTGAAACTCTAAAGCTCCTCCAAGGTTACCATGGGCCTCTTGGCTGCTTCTCTTATTAATGCTCTCTTTGTCCAGCCTGTCAGTTTAGGTGGACGGCCATGTCTTGGTAGGTTTGCAGTTGTGCCATACTTTTTCCATTTTCGGATGATGGATTGAACAGTGCTCCGTGAGATGTTCAAAGTTTGGAATATTTTTTTATAACCTAACCCTGCTTTAAACTTCTGCATAACTTTATCCCTGACCTGCCTGGTGTGTTCCTTGGCCTTCACGATGCTGTTTATTCACTAAGGTTCTCTGACAAACCTCCTAGGGTTTAACAAAACAGCTGTATTTATACTGTGATTAAAGGGTAAGTTCACCTTTACAGAAAAATCTGTAAGGTGAATTTACACAGTGAAGGCTCGCCCATAGTGCAAATTAAGTCTCCTGGTGCATACATATGCACATGCGCAGACCAGCAACTGGCAGATGTGCATGGACATAGGAAAAAGCACGCCATTTACGCCTAATCTGCCTGACCGTTACCGACCTGGCTCATCTGACCCTGCATCTCACTCCTCCAGCCTGCTAGAGCTTTTCAGTCAAGCAAGCTAGAGCTGTTCAGTCCAGCAAGCTCTCATCTGGCTCCTGCTTCTAGCTGCTTACCAATAGTCTGCCGCCAGCCAAGCTGTGTGCCAGCTCATCTGCCACTAGTCAGTTCTGCTGCCACAAACACCTGCTGACTGCTGTCGCTACACAAACTACTGGACTGATCTCAGGCACGGCACTCGTACCTCACCCTGCTCTTGTGGCTGCTGCCTCACTGCCAGTAGCCCCAAGGCGAAACTGTAGAAGAGGCCTTCCACTTCACATCAGGCTCACTACCAGGTACATGACAAGGGGAGAGCCCATCTAATAGGGACAGGCAGAATATAGATAGGGACATAAACCTGAGTGCTACGGGCAGACAAGCTCTGGAAAGGATTCGCCCTGACTGTTAGGATTGGGTGGAAATCCAGGAGATTTGGAAAATTGATTGATACCCCTTGGGAAGCTATGCCTGTAAGGTGAGGGAAACAAGAAAAAAAAAAAAGTTACCCTTTAGAGCTTAAACAGGAACTCCACCATACGTATCAAAAATTAAATTGTAATTCTCAACATTTTTCCTTGTATAGAAATAAAAAAATAAAAAACATGCTTACTAGTCCATGGTGTACAGCAGTGTCCTGCCTGCAGACATAATTCTCCCTATTCTCCTATGCCGCCATCTTGAATTGAGATCCAGTGCATTCATAGGCAAGCCAAGAGGGTCTTTGTCAGGTGTATGGGACCTGGCAAATCCCCTTGGTGTGTCTGTGCATGTGCTGGATCCCCCTAAACAATTGTAGACACATTGTAAACTTTGGCGTAGACCCTGTGCACCATTTATGCACACGCGCGAGATTTGCAAGTTGCCGCCTATCCCAGAAGGCAGTTCCTGAGATCTTGCACATGCACAGGACTGCAGTACTGGTGGAGGTAAACACATTGTGTTTACGATCTGCATTTTGTGTGAACAAATCTATTATTTTATTGTCATTTAACCATTTATATGATACACATTGTTTATTAAGGTTTAATACGAGTTAATTATTTTTTTTCACTCATATAACTTTTTATTTATCACTACAGAGATATTGATTTTGCACTCCTTTTAGATTATTTGGGAACCACGCATAAAACGTGGGTTTCCCACACCGCCTTATGGTGTGAACGGGCCCTCAAAAAATCTACAATGTTTTCAGAGTTTTGTTAACAATCTCATATGATGCAAATCCATAGTCAGTCACATTTTCCAGTGATGTAGATCCTGCTTAAATCGCCATGACCCACTACCCAACTATGCACCTCTGTTAAAAATGTCCATATATTGAATGCAGAAAATGAGAATTCAAATATAGAAATTAATTGATAAATAAAACGAAGTCCATGTTGTACAAAGCAAATCCCAAGGTGATAAGTAGTGAAAATTCACACTGTGTTGACAAGTGCAATGATGAGACCTCCACCGCAGGAAAAACACTGCCGCTTACCGGAAAGCGATGGTCCCTTATTACAGGGGACCACGCTGAGCAGATGGCTGTAACCCCAGCCCGGGATCTCACAGGCAAGCACAGGATACCGCAGCGTCAGTGGGGATCGTCACCATAAAACTCAGCAGAGTAATGTGTTCACCAGAAAAAAACACACAAAATGCTCCACATAGCGTAAATCCTTTCACATTTAACCACTTGCCGACCGCCTCACGCCTATATACGTGAGCAGAGCGGCACGGGCAGGCAAAATCACGTACCTAGTACGTGATTGCCTTCCCGCGGGTGGGGGGTCCGATCGGACCCCCCCCCCGTGCCAGCTGCGGTCGGCATTTGGTTGGGAGCGATGACAGACGAGGGGGAGGCCATCCGATCTTTACCCCCCCCCTCGCGATCGCTCCCAGCCAATGAGAAACATCCCCTGCCTCTGTATAGTACACAGAGGCAGAGGATGTGATGTCATCTCTCCTCGGTCTGGCAGTTTCCGTTCCAGCACCGAGGAGAGATGACATGTAAGTGCACCAACACACACACACACACACAGTAGAACATGCCAGGCATACATTACACCCCCGATCCCCCCCCCGATCGCCCCCCGATCCCCCCCCAATCACCCCCCCCCTGTCACAAACTGACACCAAGCAGGTTTTTTTTTTTTCCTGATTACTGCATAGTGTCAGTTTGTGACAGTTAGCAGTGGTGGGACAGTTAGTATTAGCCCCCTGTAGGTCTAGGGTACCCCCCTTACCCCCCCTAATAAAGTTTTAACCCCTTGATCACCCCCCCTCACCAGTGTCGCTAAGCGATCATTTTTCTGATCGCTGTATTAGTGTAGCTGGTGACGCTAGTTAGTGAGGTAAATATTTAGGTTCGCCGTCAGTGTTTTATAGCGACAGGGACCCCCATATACTGTCTAATAAATGTTTTAACCCCTTGATTGCCCCCTAGTTAACCCTTTCACCACTGATCACCGTATAACCGTTACGGGTGACGCTGGTTAGTTCGTTTATTTTTATAGTGTCCGAGCACCCGCCGTTTATTACCGAATAAAGGTTTAGCCCCCTGTAGGTCTAGGGTACCCCCCTTACCCCCCTAATAAAGTTTTAACCCCTTGATCACCCCCTGTCGCCAGTGTCGCTAAGCGATCATTTTTCTGATCGCTGTATTAGTGTCGCTGGTGACGCTAGTTAGGGACGTAAATATTTAGGTTCGCCGTCAGTGTTTTATAGCGACAGGGACCCCCATATACTATCTAATAAATGTTTTAACCCCTTGATGGCCCCTAGTTAACCCTTTCACCACTGATCACCGTATAACCGTTACGGGTGACGCTGGTTAGTTCGTTTATTTTTTATAGTGTCAGGGCACCCGCCGTTTATTACCGAATAAAGGTTTAGCTCCCTGATCGCCCGGCGGTGATATGCGTCGCCCTAGGCAGCGTCAGATTAGCGCCAGTACCGCGAACACCCACGCACGCACCGTACACGCACCGTACACCTCCCTTAGTGGTATAGTATCTGAACGCATCAATATCTGATCCGATCAGATCTATACTAGCGTCCCCAGCAGTTTAGGGTTCCCAAAAACGCAGTGTTAGCGGGATCAGCCCAGATACCTGCTAGCACCTGCGTTTTGCCCCTCCGCCCGGCCCAGCCCAGTCCAGCCCACCCAAGTGCAGTATCGATCGATCACTGACACTTTTTTTTGTAGCGTTTTGGTGAACTGGCAAGCACCAGCGGCGTAGTACACCCCGGTCGTAGTCAAACCAGCACTGCAGTAACACTTGGTGACGTGGCGAGTCCCATAAGTGCAGTTCAAGCTGGTGAGGTGGCAAGCACAAGTAGTGTCCCGCTGCCACCAAAAAGACAAACACAAGCCCGTCGTGCCCATAGTGCCCTTCCTGCTGCATTCGCCAATCCTAATTGGGAACCCACCGCTTCTGCAGCGCCCGTACTTCCCCCATTCACATCCCCAACCAAATGCAGTCGGCTGCATGAGAGGCATTTATATATCCTCCCGAGTACCCCTACCCAGCGAACCCCCCCAAAAAAGATGTTGTGTCTGCAGCAAGTGCGGATATAGGCGTGACACCCGCTATTATTGTCCCTCCTGTCCTGACAATCCTGGTCTTTGCATTGGTGAATGTTTTGAACGCTACCATTCACTAGTTGAGTATTAGCGTAGGGTACAGCATTGCACAGACTAGGCACACTTTCACAGGGTCTCCCAAGATGCCATCGCATTTTGAGAGACTCGAACCTGGAACCGGTTACAGTTATAAAAGTTACAGTTACAAAAAAAAAGTGTAAAAAAAAAAAAAAAACACAAACAAAAATAAAAAAAAATAGTTGTCGTTTTATTGTTCTCTCTCTCTCTCTCTATTCTCTCTCTATTGTTCTGCTCTTTTTTACTGTATTCTATTCTGCAATGTTTTATTGTTATTATGTTTTATCATGTTTGCTTTTCAGGTATGCAATTTTTTATACTTTACCGTTTACTGTGCTTTATTGTTAACCATTTTTTTGTCTTCAGGTACGCCATTCACGACTTTGAGTGGTTATACCAGAATGATGCCTGCAGGTTTAGGTATCATCTTGGTATCATTCTTTTTAGCCAGCGGTCGGCTTTCATGTAAAAGCAATCCTAGCGGCTAATTAGCCTCTAGACTGCTTTTACAAGCAGTGGGAGGGAATGCCCCCCCCCACCGTCTTCCGTGTTTTTCTCTGGCTCTCCTGTCTCAACAGGGAACCTGAGAATGCAGCCGGTGATTCAGCCAGCTGACCATAGAGCTGATCAGAGACCAGAGTGGCTCCAAACATCTCTATGGCCTAAGAAACCGGAAGGTATGAGCATTTTATGACTTAGATTTCGCCGGATGTAAATAGCGCCATTGGGAAATTGGGGAAGCATTTTATCACACCGATCTTGGTGTGGTCAGATGCTTTGAGGGCAGAGGAGAGATCTAGGGTCTAATAGACCCCAATTTTTTCAAAAAAGAGTACCTGTCACTACCTATTGCTATCATAGGGGATATTTACATTCCCTGAGATAACAATAAAAATGATTTAAAAAAAAAAAAAAATGAAAGGAACAGTTTAAAAATAAGATAAAAAAGCAAAAAAAAATAAAGAAAAAAAATAAATAAATAAAAAGCACCCCTGTCCCCCCTGCTCTCGCGCTAAGGCGAACGCAAGCGGCGGTCTGGCGTCAAACGTAAACAACAATTGCACCATGCATGTGAGGTATCACCGCGAAGGTCAGATCGAGGGCAGTAATTTTAGCAGTAGACCTCCTCTGTAAATCTAAAGTGGTAACCTGTAAAGGCTTTTAAAGGCTATTAAAAATGTATTAATTTTGTTGCCACTGCACGTTTGTGCGCAATTTTAAAGCATGTCATGTTTGGTATCCATGTACTCGGCCTAAGATCATCTTTTTTATTTCATCAAACATTTGGGCAATATAGTGTGTTTTAGTGCATTAAAATTTTAAAAAGTGTGTTTTTTCCCCCAAAAATGCGTTTGAAAATCGCTACACAAATACTGTGTGAAAAAAAAAAAATGAAACACCCACCATTTTAATCTGTAGGGCATTTGCTTTAAAATAATATATAATGTTTGGGGGTTCAAAGTAATTTTCTTGCAAAAAAAAATAATTTTTTCATGTAATCAAAAAGTGTCAGAAAGGGCTTTGTCTTCAAGTGGTTAGAAGAGTGGGTGATGTGTGACATAAGCTTCTAAATGTTGTGCATAAAATGCCAGGACAGTTCAAACCCCCCCCAAATGACCCCATTTTGGAAAGTAGACACCCCAAGCTATTTGCTGAGAGGCATGTCGAGTCCATGGAATATTTTATATTGTGACACAAGTTGCGGGAAAGAGACAATTTTTTTTTTTTTTTTTTTGCACAAAGTTGTCACTAAATGTTATATTGCTCAAACATGCCATGGGAATATGTGAAATTACACCCCAAAATAAATTCTGTTGCTTCTCCTGAGTACGGGGATACCACATGTGTGGGACTTTTTGGGAGCCTAGCTGTGCACGGGACCCCGAAAACCAAGCACCGCCTTTTTGATTTCACTCCTCACTACCTATCACAGTTTCGGAGGCCATGGAATGCCCAGGTGGCACAAACCCCCCCCCAAATTACCCCATTTTGGAAAGTAGACACCCCAAGCTATTTGCTGAGAGGTATAGTGAGTATTTTGCAGACCTCACTTTTTGTCACAAAGTTTTGAAAATTGAAAAAAGAAAAAAAAAAAAATTTTTTCTGGTCTTTCTTCATTTTCAAAAACAAATGAGAGCTGCAAAATACTCACCATGCCTCTCAGCAAATAGCTTGGGGTGTCTACTTTCCAAAATGGGGTCATTTGGGGGGGGTTTGTGCCATCTTGGCATTTTATGGCCTTCAAAACTGTGATAGGTAGTAAGGAGTAAAATCAAAAATGTATACCCTTAGAAATCCTGAAGGTGGTGCTGGGTTTTCGGGGCCCCGTACGCGGCTAGGCTCCCAAAAAGTGCCACACATGTGGTATCCCCGTACTCAGGAGAAGCAGCTGAATGTATTTTGGGGTGCAATTCCACATATGCCCATGGCCTGTGTGAGCAATATATCATTTAGTGACAACTTTTTGTAATTTTTTTTTTTCTTTTTTTTTGTCATTATTCAATCACTTGGGACAAAAAAAATAAACATTCAATGGGCTCAACATGCCTCTCAGCAATTTCCTTGGGGTGTCTACTTTCCAAAATGGGGTCATTTGGGGGGGTTTTGTACTGCCCTGCCATTTTAGCACCTCAAGAAATGACATAGGCAGTCAGAAACTAAAAGCTGTGTAAATTCCAGAAAATGTACCCTAGTTTGTAGACGCTATAACTTTTGCGCAAACCAATAAATATACGCTTATTGACATTTTTTTTACCAAAGACATGTGGCCGAATACATTTTGGCCTAAATGTATGACTAAAATTTAGTTTATTGGATTTTTTTTATAACAAAAAGTAGAAAATATCATTTTTTAAAAAAATTTTCAGTGTTTTTCCGTTTATAGCGCAAAAAATAAAAACAGCAGAGGTGATCAAATACCATAAAAAGAAAGCTCTATTTGTGGGAAGAAAAGGACGCAAATTTCGTTTGGGTAGAGCATTGCATGACCGCGCAATTAGCAGTTAAAGCGACGCAGTGCCGAATTGTAAAAAGTGCTCTGGTCAGGAAGGGGGTAAATCCTTCCGGGGCTGAAGTGGTTAATGAAATAATAAAAGCCAAATGAACAATTACAGATCGGCGAACAGATAAAGGCAAAAACAGTAAGGAAAAGCCGGCCGGCTTCAGATCAGCCCGTAGCTTCCGGGGCTGGACGTGCAGCGGTGACGTCAGGACGTGGCTCCTCCTCCCACGATTTCCCCTGTAATAAGGGACCATCGCTTTCCGGTAAGCGGCAGTGTTTTTCCTGCGCTGGAGGTCTCATCTTTGCACTTGTCACTACAGTGTGATTTTTCACTACTTATCACCTTGGGATTTGCTTTGTACAACATGGACTTCGTTTTTTTTATCAATTAATTTCTATATTTGAATTCTCATTTTCTGCATTCAATATATGAACATTTTTAACAGAATTTTCCTACACTTGCACGTTTGTTTGATTACAATTGTTTCAATTATTCTGAGCTTTGTATTCTGCATCTCAATGCTGTATTTAACATACATTACTGTTATTATGTTTTGTGCCACTTAATATTTTGAGTTACATCACTTTTTTTTTAGCACGACTTTTGTTTTTTTATTTTTTGTTTTTTCAATTGTAATTTTTTATTGAAGTTTCAAATGGGTACATACATGGTAAAGCCATAACAGTGGTTACAATTACAGATGTTCCGACTAGAAACTATCTTTTCGTAAATTAACACTATGGTAAATGAAAACAGTAAAATTTTGAACAAAGGTTGGGTGTCGAGTAGTAATAGGTTCTAGACGGGGAAGACTTTTGTTTTTTTAATTCTGATTAGTGTCGTATAACACTTTATAGTTACAGCTCCACCCATTAACCTAACCGTTAGCGCAGTATCTTACATATATCAACTATGCACCTCTGCCACAAAAAACAGCCATACAATGATGTTCTCCTGTTTCACTGCCACTGCTAAATGAGAGGAACCCGGCTGCTGCTGGAATGTAAACACAGTGGTGCCAAAATATGGTAATATACATACATAACACAACGTGATAAATGTTATGGAAATATGATATACAATGCTGTCTGATCAATGTGTACCATTATACTGATTTTTATTTGTCAACACAGAATTTAACATCCTTTCATAAAATTTTAATTACTATTGTTGATTTTTTATTAACTACCATATTTTATGTTCTTTTATTGTCCTGCACATGTTAGTCCTGAAGAAGGGGAAGGCTCTTCCCCCAAAACACGTTGGATGCATTTGATGTTCTTAACCATGAAAGTACCGTAATTTAAACGAATTACCAAATGAGTTGTCATTTGTACTAGGTGCTCCTAACCACACATCCAGAAATTTTGTCAGGGATACCAAGAGCAGACAATCAGCAACAGGGATGGCCAGATCTGGGTAGCTGGATTCAGGAAACTGAAACCAGACTGTGTATGCTTCAAGTAAGATTTATTTATAGTAAAACAGTATCCATCAAAACATCAGCAAACAGTATACACAGCAAACATTAAATTATAGTGAACCATAAGCCAAAGGGGCACAAATCCTAACTAACAAAATAACTAAGTGACAGAAAATCTAACCATCAAAACTAACTATAATACAATATATACAGATAAAAGGGAAGCACAGATCAACAGGGTAAACAAGAGGTGCAAGGAACAGTCAGGATGGGGGAACCAGGATGGGGATCAGGAACAAAGAGAGCAGATATGAGGCAGCAGGGTACAGGGTACAGGATACAGGGCAAGAGCAAAATCAGGCAGGAAATAGACTCAAGGTAACTTACCCTGTTTCCCTGAAAATAAGACCTAGCGTGATTGTCAGTGATGGCTGCAATATAAGCCCTACCCCCCAAATAAGCCCTACCCTGTTTCCCCCAAAATAAGCCCTACCCTGAAAATAAGACCTACAAGGACTTTAACTAGGGCTTATTTGGGGGGTAGGGCTTATATTGCAGCCATCACCGACAATCAGGATAGGTCTTATTTTCGGGGAAACAGGGTAGTAAGCATGAATTTGGCAAAACACTGAAACAAGAGGGACAAGTAGAGAAGGAGCTAAATATCCTCCCAGCAGCCAGAATCAGGTGAAGCCTGATTACTGGGATCTGCTAGGTGCTAGGAGACCCCAGCTGGTGGATCCTGGAACTACAACCTTCCGCTCTAGGAACCACAGTGCCACCAGCAGATGATCCAAGTTCTGACAAATTCATTGATTCTAGGCAGCTAGGACCAGAACCAGGTGTTCATAAACCATACTTACACCACAGGTTTACCTTCATAAAGAAGAACATATTTTGCTATGTATGCATATTAAATGAATTCCCATTTCCATTTCTATGGAAAGAAGTGATAAAAGAACTATAAATTCCCTTTCATACATAAATGAAACTTCAGAGCCCTCTGGTTTGTTTGTAATTTAATCAGAGGAAAACAAAACAGACATTTAAAACGTGAAGACATTGCTTTCCGCCAAGCAATTTGGCTACATGACCTCTTTTTCTTGATGTTTGACCTTAAACAGACCTTTAAAGCTTTCAAGCTTTTCAGTTTCCAACTGGTTTCTCCCTCATCATATAATTCAATGATTGGCAATGGCAATACAAGAGGAATGATTGCTCAGAGATCAATACTTATTCTTCAGACAAATGTGATTGTAGCTACAAGCAGCGTCAAGATGTAATTTAATAAGACTTTGAAGGAATCCTTGCTACAGGGAGAATTTAGAAATTGCCATTACACTTTCATTTGCTATAAACGCCCTGGCTGACCCATCTGGTTAACCTTAAAAATAAATCTAACCAGAGCAGGGAATTAACAGGTATCTTGATAAAACTGATCGGAATATAAGTCTATTCAGTAAGTCAGTAAGCATTACACCTATTGCTTTTCAGTCATTTTAAAAGAATTCCTTTCTTTAAAAGTTGCTGCTGAAATCTATACAATTATTTAATATCTTAATTTAACTACTTCACACCCGGAAGAATTTACCCCCTTCCTGACCAAAGCACTTTTTGCGATATGGCACTGCGCCGCTTTAACTGACAATTGTGCGGTCGTGCGCCGTTGCACCAAAACAAAATTTATCCCCACAAATAGAGCTTTCTTTTGGTGGTATTTGATCACCTCTGCAGTTTTTATTTTTTGCGCAATAAAAAAAAAAGAGCGACAATTTTGAAAGAAAAAAAACTTTTTACTTTTTGCTATAATAAATATCCCCCAAATATATATAAAAAAAACAAATTTCTTTCTCGGTTTAGGCTGATATGTATTCTTCTACATATTTTTGGTAAAAAAAAAAATCACAATAAGTGTATATTGATTGGCTTGCGCAAAAGTTATAGCGTCTACAAAATAGGAGATAGATTTATGGCATTTTTAATTATTTTTTTTTATTAATAATGGTGGCGATCTGCAATTTTTATTGTGAATGCGACATTATGGAGGACACATCAGACACTTTTGACACTATTTTTGGCGAAATTTACCTTTTTAGCTAAATAGCCCCTATAGTTTGAAACACACTTTGCAGTTTGGTAAAATGTTTTTTTAATGTAAGTGTCATACCTTTAGACAATTAGCCCAACAAACCTAGCTGAAAAACTCTGTGTATTCTGTGTCTTGCTTAATTGCCTGGATTGGCCGGCCAATGGTTGGCCACCCCAGCATCACAGAAGCAAACGGTTTTACTCATTCAAATCCTCATGCATGTGCAGTGTGCTCACAGTAAGGCTAAGCAAAATATTACAGCGCACACATGCAAAAAAGACATTTACCTCCAGCAGGGCTAGTTTAAAACACCTAGACAATTTAAAAAATATTATCAAAAAATATGGGGATTTGGTCACACCATATTGCTATATGGTGCTTACCTGCTGGAGGTAAATGTCTGTAATTTTTTGCTCTGTTGTATGGTCTTATGGCTGCACCAGCTTTAATGCATCTTTTAGGGTGTGCCCCCCAAATATCTTGTTTGTCTATTGTATGGATTTTGACCAAATCCTTTTGGGTGAGGAGCACCCCACTCTTTCATTAAGTACCTCTCATGAGTGTCCACTTGTGTCATGGGTGGAGACCTCATAGTTCTCCCATATAGAAGAGTGTATTGCTCTCATGGTTCAGAGAAGCAGGATCTCCCAATCCATGGATAGTGTAGGACCCACTAATCATGGGGTACTTTGACGCAGTAAGTGGGCTTAGCACCATATAGCAATATGGTGTGACCAAATCGCTATATTTTTTGATAATATTTTTTAAATTGTCTAGGTGTTTTAAACTAGCCCTGCTGGAAGTAAATGTCTTTTTTGCATGTGTGCGCTGTAATATTTTGCTCTGTTGTATGGTCTTATGGCTGCACCAGCTTTAATGCATCTTTTAGGGTGTGCCCCCCAAATATCTTGTTTGTCCACAGTAAGGCTGAGACTGGACCTCTGACTTCACCCAGGGGGCAGAACTGGTAGACTGGCATATTCACATACTTCCTTTCTAGGGCTTTCCTGCTGATATGGAGAGAACGCACTGCACTTTTGTCTGGATTTGAACGAGTAACACAGCTTGCTCCTGTGATAAAAGGGGCGGGCGACCAACAGCTGGTAAAAAGGCAGGACACAGAATGGCAGTTTTTAGGCTAAGGTTTGGAAAAGATGGGGGGAGGGATGTCCTACAGGTACAACACTTTTTAATCTAGGGTCTTGCTTGAGCCAGCGAAGGCAAAGTATTTAGACTGGGCTATAATATTTAAATGGTTTGGTTTATTTTTACTGTTACACAATTCATGTAGGCAGTAAAAATGTCTTCCCCCTCAGCCCCACCTTTATATTTACCTGAACCCCATCTCGATCCAGCGATGTGCACGAGAGCAGCGGCTCTCCTGGGTCTCTCTCTCCTCACTGGCTCATACAGCTGCAGGAGCCAATGGCTCCTGCTGCTGTCAATCACAGCCAGTGAGCCAATGAGGAGAGAGTGGGCGGGGGGCAAGCCACGCTCTGTGTGTGTGAATAGACTTCAGAGGCTTGCTATTGGGGGCACGTTGCAGGAGGGATAAGCCAGGACCTGTAGTGGGGGACCCAAAAAGAAGAGGATCATAGCTACTCTGTGCAAAACCATTGCACAGAGCAGGTAAGTATAACATGTTTGTTATCTAAAAAAAATATTAATTTTAGAATCACTTTAGTTTGCAAAGGAAGAGTAAGATCAGTGGTCTCATTTAATGTATCCCCAGTCTATTACTTTCTCCTGAAACATATTCCCAGTCCCCAACAACTCCTATAGCATGTATACCATCTCTGGTAAACTCCTGTTGCATGGCTACAGTCTTTGACAGCTTTCTATTGCATTACATTCACTGAATATTATGTATGGCCCTTTGGTGATTTCAGGGACCTCACTTAGACCTCTTTCACACTGCCAGCGGGCCTCGTTAGCGGTAAAGTGTCACTAGTTTTAGCATCGCTTTACCATAGTTTTAGCAGTGCTTTTCTGCCACTTTCGGGGTGCTTTTAACCCCCACTAGCGGCTGAAGAAAGGGTTAAATCCGAAAAGCGTTGCTGCTGAAGCAGGCACTTTGCAGGCGCTTCGGCAGCGGTGCCCATTTATTTCAATAGGCAGGGGTGGTGGAAACAGCTCCAAAGATGCTTCTTGCAGGACTTTTTCTACTGTCCTGCAAGAGCACCACTCCAGTGTGAAAGCTCTCACACTGCGGCTGCAGGGGAGGCATTTTTCAGGTGCTTTACAGGTGCTATTTTTAGCCCTTTAGCACCTGAAAAATACCTCAGTGTGAAAGGGGTCTTAAAAAGCAGACTATCACTGACTTAATAGGTAGCGCCCAATACTTTCCCACTTTACATTTGTCAAAATGAGGTTGATTTACTAAAGACAAAAATGCTGTTCACTTTGCAAGGGAAGTCTCATTGTTTAAGGGAATTTTCCCCAGTGCTTAGTGAATGTGATGAAATTTCACTTTGCAAAGAATACTCATTCACATGCAAGGAAAAAAATATGTTTTGAATGGATGATGGATGTTACCAGAACATCACCTCTTTCACTAAGCTCTGGGGATAATTAAAGTGTTACTAAACCCACAACAGTAAAATCGGTCTGTATACGCAGTAAAGCATGAATGTTATACTGACTGTGGGACCTAAGGGGTTAATCCTCTGCATTGTGTAAAAAAGCTGCTTCATCTTGTATGCACAGATCCTCCCCTCCCTGCACTGTCCCCCTGGACAAGTCTGGATAAGCCAGAGCCTTTGGAGTCAGGCTGCACATCCTCAGTTTGGTGTGTATTGCTAGAGAGGTTTTTTTTTTTTTTTCTGGGAGAGTGCATGTGATCAGCACAGCTCAGTACAGTATGAAAACTCCTCCTACAAGCTTCACCAGGAACTGATAGAAATCACAAGACTACTATACAGGGCCGCTGAAAGAAATCATGGGGCCCCGTACAGCCTACCTGACGGGGCCCCCTTCAGCCCCACCCTGGTCCTGCCTCTGGCCCCTCCTCCAGGCCCACCCTGGCCTGGCCCTGGTCATGCCCATGGTCCCTCCTTCAGCCCCACCCCAGAAGGTCAGAGACTGCAGACATAGTACAGTAGATGGTCAGAGACTGCAGACATATTACAGGAGATGATCAGAGACTGCAGACATGGTACAGGAGACGGTCAGAGACTGCAGACATGGTACAGGGGATGGTCATAGACTGCAGACATGGTACAGGAGACGGTCATAGACTGCAGACATGGTACAGGAGATGGTCAGAGACTGCAGACATGGTACAGGAGATGATCATAGACTGCAGACATGGTACAGGAGACAGTCAGAGACTGTAGACATATTACAGGGGACGATCAGAGAATGCAGACATGGTACAGGAGACAGTCAGAGACTGCAAACATGGTACAGGAGATGGTCAGAGACTGCAGACATATTACAGGAGATGATCAGAGACTGCAGACATGGTACAGGAGATGGTCAGAGATTGTAGACATAGTACAGGAGATGGTCAGAGACTGCAGACATGGTACAGAAGACGGTTAGGGATCGCAGACGTGATTGATTCAGGAGATGGTCGGAGACTGCGTTTATGGCTGAACCCAGTGTACCAGTATCTAGTATCACAGGGCTGATCCACTCTATTTAAGCCAGCTCTGCAAGATCAAGTCAGTGATTTTTCTTTGAAAGTACAACCAAGTGACAGAAAACAGCATCACTTCCAATTTCCAAAATACAAATTTTATTACATACAGTGAACTGGTCAGGATTAGTGGAGGACAGTAACCCGTTAATAGGGCTGTGAAGTTTTTAGCCTGATCCAGCAGTAAATCCTCCAAAAAACAAAACAAAAATAAAAACCCATCAAACAATCTGAGCAGCACACACAGAGCTCTGGCTAAATAGCTGATTATAAGCTTAAATGGTTAACAGCTGCTGCAGAGTCTTCCAGAGATTGTGTCAGTGTGATCAGGCAATGTGTGAGTCAGGTTAGGCAGATAAAAAAAAAAGTAACCAGCAAGACAAGAGGGAGGGGAGGCTGATCAGTAACCTGTACACTGCCTGATTACATAGATATTTGGAAGATGCTGCAGTCGGCCAGCATTGTTACATGTTACTGTGCTCCCGACGATCCTGCTGTTTCCATTCAGCCACAGCTGTTTGTCCTGCAGAACTTATATTGCTGATGTAGTCATACCTGTGTCTCCCTCCTTGCTCCCCCATTCAGCCCCACTCCAGCACCGTTTACAGTCAAATGGAGAAGGGGAGGGAAACACTTTTTTTTATTACTTTGCATTCTTTCATTCACTGTTTATGTTGCTCGGGCCCCCCTGCTGGCCGGGCCCGGTACAACAGGGCCAGTTGTACTGGCTTATCAGCGGCTCTGCTGCTATATACTGCTGATGAGAAAAGGTATTTAGCAGTTTAGATTTACTAAAATAATTGCATTTCCATGTTCTGTGTACTGTGGGAGACCAGATATAGTGAATGCAAGGTCCTGGGTTTAGTAACACTAACTTGCAAGGTGCAACTTCCCTTGTAAAGTGAACTGTCTATTTGCCTTTAGTAAATTAACCCCACTGCACCTTAAAAGTCAAGTATATGTTCAGATGTGTTTATGCACAAAACTAGTTCTAAATGAACAATTGTCTTTAATGCCTTGCAACTACTAATCCTGCTTTCATTCTCCAGCAGTCATCCCTGTGTGAGAATGGATAATTTTTATACCATTTGAAGCCTCTAATTTTTTATCTCTTTATAGTTCTGTACTGCCATGTGTTAGGTTTTACACTTATGTTTGCTTCTAAAATGCCTAAAGTGTATTTACAGCCACACTTTTGTTTTTGTTTTCCTGGATAGGGTCAGGAAAAGTTAGAACGCCTGTTATACTTGTGTTGCATTCTGTGAACCCACTGTGTTGATTCCTGTCTGATTCCTTTCTTCCAATCTGACCTTGTTACCATTGTCATAGCGATACAACATCACGGGAAATGCAAAACGTTACATTTACCACTGTTTAGGTGAAATCAAGTGTCAGTTTCTCCCTTCAATTAGGAGAGATATCCTATCACTCCATGTTATATCTCGAGGAAAAGATGTGAAACAAAATCATCCCAACAGGTCAAAGACAGCAAAAAAAGGGAAACAAAAAAACCTTGGAAGAACAAATGGTTGACACTAGGTCTCCAAAGTTTTAAATACAAAAATAGATTTACACCAATAGAAAATTTAAACAAAGCCTGACAAAAGTTACATGTTTCAGATGCCCCCTTCATCAGGACATATTATATTGCTAGGTCCTAATAAAGGGCCATCTTGAGCCCTAGAAACATGTTCCTGACAGTGGTTTAAGCTATTCCCTGCTCTATACAAAACTTTATATATGCTTTAAAATACCTTTTCTAATTAGTAAAAAAAAATATCTTTTCTCTTGGAAGATATGCTCTTTTCCCATCCCATTCCAGTGCTCTATATTGGCTACGGCTAATGTAACAGTAATGGCAAATGTAACAGTATAGGTAATCAGCTAAATGATCAGACAAGGAGTAAGTGTAACTTGCAGTTTACCAAACAGTTGCACAGTTAATAACAAAAAAGGTTCAACATGGTAAAAAACATGTATACACTGCCCACAAGTTGGTTCTGATTGGAAGAGTGGAGGACCTTTCATCTAGCTGCAGACCATTTGGACAGTTACCTTTGTCTCATCAGGTGTAGCTTCTTTAAGCTGATGAGGTAGGGAAACAGAGAAACTTATATTCCCTGTGTGTGTCCAGGAATCCAAGGAGTTGTGGAAAAAAGGTGTTAAAGGGGCCTCCCTCTGCATCTAAGCAAGATGAGTAAATGGGCACCCCGCTAGAGTTGCACAACTCAGCACACATGCCACAAGCTGCTGAGGAAGGCAGAGGTGTGCCTGGCATTAGGTCATAAGACATATAAATCTTTCTAGCTGTACTCTGTAAATGTAAATCGTCACATTCCTGTGTTAGCAGTTTCTATTTGTGTTCAAATATGAGGCATACCACATGGCACTGCACAGGGTAATGCATAACTTTTGTCTGCAGTATAAGAACTGACACTTACATATACCACAATCCCTGGCTCTCTCAGTCTAGAGTTCTGCAGATGAGAGTTAAACAGTAATGAGATCTGACACAGTCTAAATCAGGCAGGGCAATAAAGGGAATAGATGTATTTTTATCACATTAGAAACCCTCATTTGTGATGCAACACAAAGGAAATGGCAAGGCATGGATTGTATGCAGTGTAACAAACAAATGACCCCGGCCCCCACCTATAACTGGCCTTCACAGCAAGGAGCACATGGAAGGGCTATCACATGAAAGACAAAAACAGAACATTCCATAGCTCAACTCACCAACCAGTCTGCCCACTGACCAAATTAACCTGTCCAACAGTCTGTGTTAAAAACAGGGGTTTAGTTAGCACGCATTTGTAAACGCATGCATAAGCTGCAAGGCCTCTTCACGGCACCCTGTGTATGCTTGCAGTCCTAACACTATTGAATGTATAAGCGTCTCCACAATGGAAGCACATGCAATAAATGGATAGATCAGGGGCAGGTGGGCCTGGAGGCAGCCCAATCCCCCGTCGCCTCCGTGACGGTATTCCCGAGTGTGGCTCAGGGTTAAACTTCAGCACCATTAGCGGTAACCCTGAGCCACACTCGGGATTACATCTCAGGATCCTGGTGCGGTATACTTACCTTGTCCCCAGGATCCTGCGATGTCCCCCCGTGCTGTCTTCGGGCTCCGTCCTCTGCCCGAAGCCTCTCTGTGCCAGGCTCCGTTCCCTGAGAGCGTCGCGACGCACAGGGCAGAGCCTGGCAGCAAATTCAAAGAATTGTAAAAATCTTAACACATACAGTACTATAATCTTACAGATTACAGTACTGTATGAAATCATTTCACTTCCCTTTTGTCCCCAGTGCTTTGGCCCATGCCCTGCATGCAGTTTTATATTATATATACTGTTCTTTCTGCCTGGAAACTTGAGATTGTCCATAGCAACCAAAAAGTGTCCCTTTACATCAAAAGTGGTTTTAGACCAGCTAGAAAACAGCGATAGTAAATTAGAACACTTGCAGAATTGAGCGATAGTGAATCGTGGGGAAATTTATTTTATTATTATTTTTTTTTATTATTTATATTTATTTATTATATAATAATTTATGATTTTGTGTTTCAAACTTCATCATACCCGGGATATCTACTAGACTCTTGGTGGACAGATCTAAGTGTGTTATTGCTAAGAATTACAGACCTACAATATAAAACGCCAAATTTCTATGCAAAATCTATCTATCCCCAGTCCACTGGAGCGCAGCCAGGAGGCTGGTGAGTGACAGGCACAGTTAGGAAAGCTGGGTAGGCATGCTGGAGCAAACTGGGAGTGTGCAATCTGAGATGGATGTAGAGCCAGCAGGAGAGACTGTGATGTCATGGGCAGTGAAGTCGGGCAGCTGGCAGGGCATGAAGAGGACTGACTGGGAGCAGTAGTCCACCATAGGTCAGCTAGCACCAAAGACTTTCACTGCCTGCAAATGTGTCAGGGCTGGCTCAGCCCTTCCTTCTCTGAGCTGGCCGCTCAGCTGTCGGCTAATTGCCAGCTCTCATCTCTCTCCACAGTTAACCAGCTGTTGTGGATCTGCTCGTCAGTCCCAACTACTTAAAGATCTCCAGCTCACTTCATTCCTGCCTTCGCCTTGGTCACATCACAAGAGACCATCTCCTGCTTTGCTGTTTAAAGACTGGCTTTGCTGACATCCCTTCTGGCTCCTTATCCTGCTTGCTGTTCCTCTACTTGGATCCCTGACTTCTGGCTTGGCTGATTACCCGATCTGGTTACTGAACTCTGGCTTGGCTGAATACCCGATCTGGTTACTGAACTCTGGCTTGGCTGACTACACGATCCGGTTACTGGACTCTGGCTACGCTTTGACTACGCTTACTATATTTACATTTTTATTAATAAACAAGTGTGATTTTACTGTTCTTCTGTCTCGGTCTGGTTCATGGTATCTGACAAAATGGCAGTTGCTAAGGCCTGACAGAGTCAGTGTCGGGCCTACCATGTGCTAGCTGTACCAGGAACCAAGTAATGTACAGACGAGAGAGGAACAGTCTACAAATAAGCGTTGTGCTGGAGGAGACTGGAACTCTAGACTTGTAAATAGAGGTTCCAATTGATCATCTCATCGCATTCCATATATTTCCTTACCCTATCCAAGTTAAAAATCCCTCAAAAAATTACAAAACAAACATACTTGAGACTGTTCATTGTCTCAAGAGTGACTGGGAAGTGAATATCCCGCTGGGGCAGGGTGACAGGTGGACCACAATATCCAGCAGTCCCTACAGGGGTACTGCTACACATAGAACATTGAACTATTTCCTTCTTTCTCTGCTTCATTCTGTATTGCACACTCCCTGAGTGTTTTTTGACCATCATAGTTATTGAATAACACTGCTAGCGAACAATGTGCAAAGTACACTATAGCAATAGCAATTGAATTTCAGTGTACTCTACACAGGTTCACAAAATTAATTCTGACAAGATAATATAGGTTAGTGCACTTTGCATTTAGTCTTAGTGAATACATTCAAATACATTCCTGCATTACTGAATACTTTACTGCATCACCACATAATTTTGAATAGGTCATATTTTGCTTATTGACCTTTCTTTTAATTCAAATGCTATTCTATATCCCGTTCAGCACTTCTGTGTGCTTGAGTGTATGTTGAATTATGGAGCTTCCTGCCTAGTAGATTACTTACCTTTCCCATTCATTTCCTATTAATGTACAGGAGACCTTTTCTTTCATGTGCTCACTTATTAAACTATTTTTTTAAAAGGGTCATCACTCAGATAAGAGCAAGGTTAAAATGTTAGAAGCTATCTCCAACCACATGGGAACAGATCAATACTGAATTTAGCAATGGGCAATAAGCAAAGCCATGCAATATCTATAAAATACATATGACAGGTGCATTCCATGTAGCTATATAAACAGTATCTCACAAAAGTGAGTACACCCCTCACATTTTTGTAAATATTTTATTATATCTTTTCATGTGAAAACACTGAAGAAATGTCACTTTGTTACAATGTAAAGTATTGGGTGTACAGCTTGTATAACAGTGTAAATTTGCTGTCTCCTCAAAATAACTCAACACACAGCTATTAATTTCTAAACCGCTGGCAACAAAGGTGAGTACACCCCTAAGTGAAAATGTCCAAAATGGGCACAATTAGCCATTATTCCTCCCCAGTGTCATGTGACTCATTAGTGTTACAAGGTCTCAGGTGTGAATGGGGAGCAGGTGTGTTAAATTTGGTGTTATCACTCTCACTCTCTTATACTGGTCACTGGAAGTTCAACATGGCACCTCATGGCAAAGAACTCTCTTTGGATCTGAAAAGAAGAATTTTTGCTCTACATAGAGATGGCCTAGGCTATAAGAAGATTGCCTGAAACTGAGCTGCAGCACAGTGGCCAAGACCATATAGCGGTTTACCAGGACAGGTTCCACTCAGAACAGGACTCGCCATGGTCGACCAAAGAAGTTGAGTGCACGTGCTCAGCGTCATATCCAGAAGTTGTCTTTGGGAAATAGGCATATGAGTGCTGCCAGCATTGCTGCAGAGGTTGAAGGGTGGGGGGTCAGCCTGTCAGTGCTCAGACCATACGCTGCACACTGCATCAAATTTGTCTGCATGGCTGTCTTCACAGAAGGAAGCCTCTTCTAAAGATGATGCACAAGAAAGCCCGCAAACAGTTTGCTGAAGACAAGCAGACTAAGGACATGGATTACTGGAACCATGTCCTGTGGTCTGATGAGACCAAGATAAACTTATTTGGTTCAGATGGTGTCAAGCGTGTGTGGCGGCAACCAGGTGAGGAGTACAAAAACAAGCCTACAGTCAAGCATGGTAGTGAGAGTGTCATGGTCTGGGGCTGCATGAGTGCTGCCGGCACTGGGGAGCTACAGTTAATTGAGGGAACCATGCATGCCAACATGTACTGTGGCATACTGAAGCAGTTACTTCGGAGACTGGGCCGCAGGGCAGTATTCCAACATGGTAACAACCCCAAACACACCTCCAAGACGACCACTGTCTTGCTAAAGAAGCTGAGGGTAAAGGTGATGGACTCGCCAAGCATGTCTGCATACCTAAACCCTATTGAGCATCTGTGGGGTATCCTCAAACGGAAGGTGGAGGAGCGCAAGGTCTCTAACATCCACCAGCTCTGTGATGTCGTCATGGAAGAGGACTCCAGTGGCAACCTGTGAAGCTCTGGTGAACTCCATGCCCAAGAGGGTTAAGGTAGTGCTGGAAAATAATGGTGGCCACACAAAATATTGACACTTTGGGCCCAATTTGGACATTTTCACTTAGGGGTGTACTCACTTTTGTTGCCAGCGGTTTAGACATTAATGGCTGTGTGTTGAGTTATTTAGGGGGACAGCAAATGTACACTGTTATACAAGCTGCATACTCACCACTTTACATTGTAGCAAGATTTAATAAAATATTTACATATATATATATATATATTAATATATATATATATATATATATATATATATATATATATATATATATATATATATATACATATATATACACTAAATATTCAAAGAAAAAATAGTCTTCTATGAAATGAATTTTCCATACATTACAAACAAAGTCAAAGAAAAGAACTGGTGAAAGTCTGGAAAAAAGCAATCTGAAAGAAAAATCTAATACGGTTCCCCTACTGAATGCTTGAATTGAGAATACATAATGAAAGGTTGCACCTTTACTGCTTATAGTAACTTTTAGGTGCAAAAATATTCAATACCTTTTTTTTATTTATAAAGTTATTCATTCAGGGTTTTGTCATTGCTGAAATATCTCACAGTAGATTTCCTGCATTTGAACATCCACGTGTCTAAACTATATTTTACTGTGATTGTATCAGAAGCTTTTATATGTAAACATTGCCAGTAAATCTTACAATCCATATAGTTTTAGAAAACATGTTTTTCCTATTTCATATAATGCAAGAGCTGTAAAAAAAAGAAAGAAAAAAGAACCTTTAGAATTAGCAAACGGTAGAATTCATTCTCCGTCTATGTTTTAATAAATGCAGCCCACTCAAAAGTGACATTTTAATTAAAGAGACTGTCATGGGATAAAATAAAAATTGGTTGCTGTAGGTATAAAGTGCAGACAGGAGGAGGTGCAAAGTGCAACTTCCCTTGCAAAGTAAGCAGCACTGGACTTTTTCTCCTTCTATGGGTAAAACCTTAGGCAGTGCCTACTCCTAAGTGGGTCTTACAAAGTTTAGTTAAATTTCCAATTGACTAAATCCCCACTTTGTGCAAACATTTTCATGTAGGTAAATAAAATCCAATCCAGCCAATGAATCTTTCTGTATGTGTATCAAAATTGGACTGATAAAAAGAAAAACAAGGGGTAGAAGGATTACCCAAAAAAGTAGAGCGGAGTTTGTAACGACAGCCAGTCCCTGCATGAGTTTCAGATTTCCTACTTGATCCTAATTCACAGAAGGCTAAGGTAGCATTCAGTCCAGCTGAAGTCCTTGTGTATTCTTGTTCAATGTTGCTCATCATATTTATCTGTTCTTGACCCAAATCACTGAGAGTACCAGCTATTAAATATGCAACATAAACACCCTGAAACACTTCTGATGCACTCGGGAACTGACTGGAACTCCTAAGAATGGCGAAATATGGAAGAGACCCATTCATACAATATGTATTTTTATAGTTATCAGTTTTAATTAGAGATGTGCACGATGGAAAAACTTTTTTTTTTTCCTCGATTCATTTAAGTAAATCATTTTGTTTTGTCATATGCGTTAGAATGATTTGTTTTTTGAAGTGATTTCATATATTTGGATTTATTTAATATACCGTATTCATTATTCTGAATTTATTTGTATTTGTCTGAGTTATTTTATTTAAGATTGGCTATATTCGTTTTAACTAGACATGTGCAATTCGTTTTGTTCCAAATTAGGTTTTTAATGAATTTCGACAAATTTTTTAATTCGGAAATATCTGAATTAACGAAAACCCATTTAACAAATCTTTCCGAATGTTCGTAAATATTCTTAATATTCGTAAATTTGAATAGTGAAAAAATTTGTAAATACGTAAATTTGAAAATCCCTAAATTCGAAAAATTCGTAAATTAGTAAATTCGTAAATACAAAATTCGAAAATCTGTCATTCGAAAATCTGTAAGTTCGAAAATTCAGAAATTCGTAAATTTGAAATTCGAAAATCCGTAAATTCGAAAATTCGTGAATTCATAAATTCGTAAATTCAAAATTTGAAAATCTGGAAATTCAAAAATCTGAAAATTCAAACTTTCAAATTCAAAATTTCCTTTTAAATTTGGCTGCCAGTGACAATTTAATAATAATAAATAACAATAAGAATAATAAAAACTTTTTATTATTATTATTAATAATAATATTTATTATTAATTCGTTCTGTTCCATTTGTTTAGATGCAGCATTCGTTATTTCGGATAATTCGTAGCTTTGGATAAATTCGTATTCTTTCACTAACAGCCAAATTTGAAAGGAAATTTCAATACCTATAATCTAATAGTTAGTTATTATTAGTTAGTTAGTTATTATTTCAAATTTTCGTTCTCTTGAATTTTCATATTTTCTTTCTTATTTTCGGATTTCCGAAATTTTTAATTTTTCAAATTTCCGAATTTCTGGATTTTTGGATTTTCGAATTTTCTAATTTCTGAATTTGCGAATTTCAATCATAATGAATGACCTGAAAAACAAAAAAAACAAAAAACAAATGAAACGAAAACGAACAAATTTTTCGGCAGTGTACATGTCTAGTTTTAACATGTAATTTATTATTTCAGGAGATTATTTATGCACTTTGAGTCATCCCTGCTAGTCCAACCCACAAAGAGAAATTGAATGAGCTGATTGGGCGATATCGACTGGAGTTGCATGCATCGCATCGGAAAGTAACAAACGGAACAAAATTAATTTCAGATTCATTCGTTATGTTATGATTTGGAGAGTCTTGATGGATCCACCTCCATGCAGCCAAAACACAATAAGTAGGCATCATCTTATTTCACTTTTATACCTTACTGTATTTCTTGCTATTTTTCCATTTCATGTGTAGTGTTTTTTTTTAAATAATGAAAAATGTTAATGCAAAAAGAATGGGCTGATTATCCAAGTGTCAGACTACCATGTCGCTCTAGTCCAAAACATATAAATGTATTTGTTATGTTATTAAGTTGAATTAACTACTTGCCGACTAGCCGCCATCATTATACGGTGGCAGGTTGTTTCCCCTGCGCGAACTGCCGTAGGGGTATAGGGGGCGTGCGCCCTGATGCACATGGCTGGCAGCCACGATGTCCGCCGGCCACCCACGATAGCTCCTCAGAGAGCCAGAACAGGGATCTGTCAATGTAAACAGACAAATCCCCGTTCTGACAGGGAAGTAGAGAGAGATTTGCTGTTCCTAGTGATCAGGAACAGCGATCTCGCTTTACTCCCAGTCAGTCCACTCCCCCCACAGTTAGAAACACCTCCCTAGGGAACACTTAATCTCTTGATTGCCGCCTAGTGTTAACCCATTCCCTGCCAGTGACATTTATACAGTAATCAGTGGCTATTTTTTAGCTCTGATCACTGTTTAAATGTCAATGTTCCCAAAAAAGTGTCAAAAGCGTCCGATTTGTCCACCGCAATGTCGCAGTCGCATTAAAAATTGCTGATCACCGCCATTACTAGTAAAAAAAAAATGAATAATAAAAATGCCATAAATATATCCTCTATTTTGTAAATGCTATAACTTTTGCGCAAACCAATCAATACAAACTTATTGCGATTTTTTTTTTACCAAAAATATACAGAAGAATACATATTGGCCTAAAGTGATGAAGAATTTTTTTAATAGTTTTTTTTGCATATTTATTATAGCAAAAAGTAACAAATATTTTTTTTTCAAAATTGTCGCTCTTTTTTTGTTTATGGTGCAAAAAATAAAAACTGCAGAGGTGACCAAATACCACCAAAAGAAAGCTCTATTTGTGGGAAAAAAGAACGTAAATTTTGTTTGGCTACAGCGTCGCACGACTGCGCAATTGTCAGTTAAAGCAATGCAGTGCCATATCGCAAAAAATGGCCTGCTCATTAAGGGGGAAAATCTTCTGGTCCTTAAGTGGTTCATTTCCTTATTCCCAACTTACTTTGTTTTTTTGGCATACAAATTAAACAAATGTCCTCTCAAGTTCAAGCCCAGTACAAAAAGAATCTTATTAGAATATTCATGTTAGGCTCACTAGAATAAAGTTAAATGGATCCGAATCAATTTGGATCATTCCTTATGCTGGTACATTATTTTTGTTGCTTCAAACATTAACAGAAGGCCCAAAGTATTGCATCATGTCATCCGAATAAAAATGAATGACTACAAATTAATTTGTTATTTTCACTACAATGTATTTCATTGAAATTCGTTACAATTGTGATTCGAAGATTCAAATGCAATTCTCTCTAATAATGAAAATTTAGTCCTAGTTTCAATTTGTGATGAAGCAAATCGCACATGATTAGATTTAATCGGGGCCAGATTTCCATCACTGGAGCCTGTAGACACAAAATATTTGACACCCAATGATATATCCATCCTCTCCTGAGGATATTGGACAATATTTTAAATAAGCTTTATATGTCTGCATTATTACCTATGACAGAGAAAAAATGTATAACCAATGTCTATACAGGCAGTCCCCGAGTTACAAACATCAGACTATCAAATGACTCCTACTTACAAATGAAGGGAGACAAAAGGAAGTGTCAGAAACCATGAGTCAGACCGAAACAGAAGTACAATTAAATCCCATGTGTTTAATAATAAAAGTAAATAGAACAAACATAGTCAAAATATAGCCAAAGTTCGGTAATCGTAACGGATAGTCAGACAAGCCAGAAAGTCAGGAAGCCAGAGATCAGCGTAGTGGAACAGCAAGCAGGATCTGGAGCCTGAAGGAATGTCAACCAAGCAAGTCTTTAAGAGGAACACAGGAGATAGTGTCTGTGATGTTGACCAAGGCGAAGGCAGAGATCATCTGGGCTGGATGGCTAAAGTAGGCAGGACTGACGAGCAGGATATCATCAACAGGTGAGTCACTGCAAAGAGATAGGAGCAGGCAATTAGCTGAAAGCTGAGCACAGACAGTGAGGTGAAATCTTCTGAACAAGGGCACAGACAGCAAAACAAATGTTACAGGGGTGTTAACCTTACCCTACCCTTACCCTATGCTATCCAAAAAATGTAAAAATGTTTTTTTTGGCTGAAGCTACACTTAAAAAATCTACCTGTTCGGACTTACAAAAGAATCAACTTAAGAACAGACCTACAGACCCTATCTTGTTTGCCTGTACTAGGACTAAAACCTTATTTGCCCCTGTTAAAGCGGAGTTCCGCCAAAATCTTTTTTTTTTTTTAAAGTCAGCAGCTACAAATACTGCAGCTGCTGACTTTTAAAATATGGATCCTTACCTGTCCAGGGTGCCCAGCGATGTTCTCACAGGGTGCCCAGCGATGATCTATCCCTTGGCTCTCGGGTGGAGGTGCCGCCATCTTCGGTAAGGGTATCAGGAAGTGAAGCCTTGTGGCTTCACAGTCTGGTTCCCTACTGTGCATGTGAGAGTTGCTCTGTGCATCCTAACTGGTCCCTGCTGTCTTCTGGGTGTCTCCCAGAAGACAGCGTGGGGGCGGAGGAGGGGCCGGACATGGCGTAGATCACCACAGATCTATGCCTGGAAGTGGGAGCAATTACCTGAATTATACAGGTATCTGCCCCCCCCCCCCCCAAAAGGTGCCAAATGTGACACCGGAGGGGGGGAGGAATCCAAAAAGCGGAAGTTCCATTTTTGGGTTGAACTCCGCTTTAACTATATCCATGGGCCTACTGTTACCTGGTATATAACAAAGGTATGTACCGATGTTATTCATATTTTTCCTATAAAGTTTACACTATATTTTGTTCATATTACTCCTTGGTCATAATTTCAGTGTCACCCTCTATCATGTAATTTTGTAAACCATTATGTTTTCCATGTAGTCTCATTTTCCATGCTTCATTCTAACTAAAACAATAAAACACAGTTATCAGGTAACTTGCTGTAAAATTACTAAATGAAATTAAAATAGCAGAATAATGAATATCAAGCATGTTAAATTAAAGAGTATTAATCAAATTATGGAAAGCATCTTTTCTTCAACAGGAGGCCCAGTATGGCTCTTTGTAGAACAATTCACACATTTGCTATTTGTTGCCAATTGAAAAGGCCATGCATGTTGTGCCAATTAAACCATGCAAGTAGCATAATTATGTGTAAATTACAGTTTCAGAATGCACTGAAAAATATAATGAATAATGTAATGAATACAGGGAAATTTATACCATTATGCTTAGACTGATATTTGTTGTATTTTTTGTTTTAAAAAATAAAGTTATCAATTTACTTCTATTTTTACGTATCTTCTTGGTACAATAACATTTCTTTCATCAGCCTTTTGTAAACCCACAAAATTTTCAAGTATATTCTTTAAAAAATACATTTTCAGTGTGTGGTTTGGACAGCGTTTAAGATTTGTATCATTTTGCAATATGTCTGTGACCTGAGCTCCAGTCTAATTTATAATTTATTACAGTATATTCTATAATTTCCCTATGTTTTTATATTTATTGATGCTGTCCCTGTTGGTACAGTTTTGCCCACATGCAAAATGTTGGTATAGAATTTCTTTATGAAAATGATGACAAACTTCTATCTACACTGCGATTCAGATGTACAAGGATGCCTCACCTGTAAGCAGGACTGTGATAAGATTATTGAAGGCTGTTCCTGGCCACCAGCAGGATTAGAAAAGACTACCTTTTTGAGTACCTGGGCTGCACCAATACCACTAACGGCTTTAATATTATCTTTGGAGCTTTTTTGTATTGGAAAAGAATTTCCCAATACAAAAATTTTGCAATTGTAAACGAATTGTGCAATACCTTATTGAAAACTTTTATTTAAAATAGGCAGATACTCACATCAAAGCTAAACAATATACAGCATAAAGAAACCTTGGTCAGCCACCCTGGCTGGCGTGATGACATCACTGCAATAACTCAGCCCTATGCGCGTTTCGTCCAAAAAGACAGCTTCACAGGGACTCATGGAAATATATGCTAAAGACCTCTTTTAGCTTATTAAACGTGTTGGCCACCTTGCCAGGCCACCAAAAGGTAAATGTCCCTTGACCATGAGTGGGGTAGAAAGTGTAAAGATGTTTCCATGGCATGGATTCAATCTCAAATTACCTATATCTTGATAAGATCTTTGGGAAGACCCAGCTGAGACACAATTTGTCAAATTTAAAATTAAGGCTTCATTTACCAGGGCATATGTATATTTGCACAGAATGCAGGTTACATAGTCATAAAGTTGGTAATATTGAATAAAGACAACACAGGTCCATCCAGTTCAACCTATAAGTGTGTGTGTGTGTTTATGTAGCTACCAATTTCCAAACTCTTGGCTGGGAAACATCTAAAAGTTTTTGAATTTATCAACACTGCCTGCTGACTCTATGAATGGAGGGCAGGCAGGTGATTGACAGGTCTGCCCCCTCCATTCATAGATTACATTTTAGTCATAGAAACTGTAGTACAGCAGTTGAACAGAAAAGTTGTGACTAGTCGAATACTCTTAAGGTGATTCTTAAGCTTTTTTTTGTATTGAAATAACAAGCATGTTAACTTACTTGCTCTCTGCAATGCTTTTGCACAGAGCAGCCCTGATCCTCCTCTTCTGGGGTCTCCCGCCGTCACTCCAGGCACTCGTTGGGTGCCCTAATGGAAAGTCGCTTTTCATGGGGACACCCGTGCGTGCTCACTCCCGAGCCCCACTGCTGCGTCCAATGACACAGGCAGTGGGAGTTAAGACTTCAGAACCACTTTAATCAGTGCCTGTGACAGCTTATCATCTCCATTAAAGTGGTTGTAAACCCTTACAGTGCAGTGACTAGCCTAGGTGATATACAGAGATGAACCAAATTCTCCCACATAAGTTTATCTGCAGAGATCTCAGACAGAGATCGAAGAGGAACCAGACTCAGTGCTTTGTATTCAGGCAAATTCATACTGTAGTGGAATGTACCTTGTACATGTCTGAGGTTTACAATCACTTTAACCCACTCTGCATCGGAAAATTATGGCGGCAGGGAATAGGGGAGATATTAGAGGAGGAACATTGCTACTGAACTAGGTGACAGAAGCACCAAGGACACATCACACAGAGGGGAGGGTAAATAAGGTCCCTTGTGCTTTTTTTCTCTTTTAGGTAAACTTAGGCTTTAAAGGTTATGTAAAGCCAGAACTTTTTTCTGTAGTTTTGGCCAGAGTAAGGAATGTTTAAAAAACTTTTTTTTTAAAATCTGCTCCATTAACCCGATTTCACTTCTCTTCCTGTTTCAGTGAAACAACATGAAGTGAGAGAATTTTTTTTCAAAGTGAGCAAAATTCCCTTCCTAGACAGCTGTCACCAAAACAGACTGCTCAGTGGATAATTTCACCTAGTCTTCTTTTCTAGCCATCTTCCCAATAGGGACACAGACAGCAATAAAAACCTGACAAGGGTTTTATAACTTCCATATCCTGTCTAAAACAAAAATGTTTAGTTTTTAAATATCTCTTGATCACACAACAATGATTAAATCATCTTATCAATATAGTAAATGATGAATTGTGAGATGCAATTAACCACTAAGCTAACACACAATGCTAGCTGAGAGTGCCATCTAATTAATATTTTCCACTAGGTAGCATACAGTTTTCGCTCAAAAGGCTGATAATTCAGGATTAATAGTTTAATTTCATACATTTGACACAGCACAGGAAGGAAAGTAATTTTCTGTAACACAGTCGTGGTTGGCTTGAAAGAAAGGTCACTGAAATTATTGAAGCATCAAAAAAATGTCCTGCCTGTTTATGTGAATCGATACATGGGCTGATCTATAAGAAGTTTGTGCTTATGGCCTTAGCTAATTTTTACTTGCAGTACTCAAAGGTTTAGTATAATCTTTTCCTACTTTTCAACACTATACTGTCATTTAGCCCCTATTATATTAAAGTCAAATTACATTTTTGTTCAGTTTTTGTAGGGATGTATGGGTAAAGCTTTTGTTGGGGATTTTTTAGTTCATATTTCACAAGGACAGGAAGTGAAGGAAAATATTTTCAATGGGGGCACAAAAAATAGGGTTAGAACCTCTGCAAAGTTATTGCTTTCTGTGTAACCACTAGGAAGCTGCGCAGACTTTCTGATATGTCACTAATCTACCAAAAACGAAAAAAAGAAGAGAAGTTCCACACTAACCATTTTTACAGCATTTGCATATTCTGATCTCAACTGCAGTACTCAGTGGATTAGAATGATTTAAGAGATGGCAGTGGGCCTGATGGTGCTGGAATATTCAGCTATCAGTGACAGCAAGGATCCAGTGCTCAGCCAAGATGGTGATCCACTTATCTCTTTATTTTAAGTTTCAGCAAGAGTGCCCTCTTGCACAATTGTCTTCAAACCCAGTCTCAAACCTAATTCTGCCTTTCACCTGCCTTTCTGGCCCTTGGGGCACTGATATGAGCAAATATTCATCCCACTGATATGAGGCACTAGTCCTCCTATTGATACCAAGCAGTATTCGCCCACTGACACCAACAATGTGGCACCAGTCCTTTCCTCTGACACAAACGATGAGGAACTATTCCTCCCATTGACACCAATGATTGAGTGCTATTCCTCCAACTAATATGATGAGTTACTATTTCTCCTCCTACTGACCACAAGCTCTATGTAACTTTTTTAACTCACAATGGTCACCAAGCCTGAGACATTGTCCACTCCCGCTGATGTTGGGACATTTTCTACTCTCACTGGTCAAGGTTCAGCCCTCATTAAAGCGGGGGTCCACCTATCTATCGTTTTTTTTTTTTTGGAGTTCATTCACAAACTTTTCTTCTCATGATTATCTACTCACATGTTCTGTGTAATAAGTCCGCCTGTGTCCGATTTTGTTGTAAATAAAGAATAGCTTATAAAATTCACTGAAGGCGGTTTCCATCTTCATTGTTGGCATTTGAAGCCCACAAGCATGTATTTCCTGGATGCGGTGAATGTTGTGCTCCCAGCATTCACCGAGATGTTGTGATGACGCTGTTGCACAATGCATGCTGGGAAGCCTGAGACTAGCTCCCAGAGGACTGTGGGAGGTCTGGGAGAGGCTAGAAACACGCCTACTCCCATGGGAGGAAAACCAGGAAGTGCTAAGAAGATTAGAAAAAAAAAGGTAATTACGGCGATTTAAATTTTTTTACACAGCATGTCAGCATCTAGGCAAGGAAGAGAATGCATAGAGATAATGTTCAAAATTTGGGTGGAACCCCGCTTTAAGCCTGATGATGGACAGTAAACTGGCCCTTTGTTTAGAAAGTTCGGAGACCCCGGCTCTAACATTTGGTTTCTAGGGAAATCCTAGTGATTTTTCTCTGATTTATCACAGACTGTAATGGCCTGGGGCCTTGTTTGAGTCAGCCAACCCTGCAGTTTAGATTAATGATCTTTTTTTTTTTTATTTTTTTTTTTCTTGCCACATCAGTTAACTTTGTCCAGAGACTGCTTTCAGAGTGATGCTCATATATGTCTCAAATCTAGTCACATCATTGTGGCCTTTAGAGTTTTTTTTTTTTTTTTTTTTTAAGTAATGTGTTACAATTTGCGTTTACAGTGTAAAAGTAGTAACAATAGTCCTTGATTACAAAGCATGTACCGTACAGCTTGTGCCTCAAAGCCAGTTGGCCACATATCCTATCATTACCATTATACACGTTTTTGTGCTATTACTTTTCTCTTAGTTGAACCCACCCCCCCACCCCCCCTGTGACCCTCCCTTGTTGAATCCCCATGGTTCCAGGGCACACCCAATGGTCATCGTCGGTTCTGTGCGTTATTCTCTCCTATGTCTAATCTACTCTTAACTCAGCCACGCCCCATTGCTGAGGAAGCGGATACTAAAGTAGCACTGATTGCGGACATGGCATTGCTTGGACCCACAGGTTCCACAGTCTCACAAACTTGTTGTAGTTACCTTCCCTAGTGTAAAATGTCCTTTCGCTCCACACTGTGGAGTTGACGGTTCTAATCCAATCTTCCGGGGTTGGGGGGATTCTTGATTGCCAGGACTGTGCTAGTAATTTCCTGGCTTGAAACAAGCATCTTGCTACTGCTACCGCTGTGCTCCTGTCTCTCAGCTCGTTATTGACATGTCCCAACACACAAGTCTTGGGATCAAGCTCTAGGTTAATTTTGAACGTTATGTTTATTTTCTTCAAGATCTCGGACCAATACCTGGTTCGTTTTGGGCACCTCCATACCATGTGGATTAAGTCGCCTGTTCTTCTACATCTAGGGCACTCGTCATTAATTCTACGACCAAACATGAAAAGCCTTTTTGGCGTGTAGTAGGATCTGTGCAGCAGCATCAGGTGGGAGGCTTTTTGTGATGGTGAGACCGACACCTCCGGTCCAAATTCCAGGATCCTTTTCCACTCTGTGTCCGTTATCTCCCCCACATCGACCGCCCATCTGTCCCTGCCCCCAGGGAGGCCTACCTGCGTGTTTGTTCGCTTTGTTAATTGGGTATAAATCTCAGAGATTAACCCTTTAGAGGTCTCTGACTTAATTATTGTTTGCAGCAGTGGAATCTTACACCATATGGGGGGTTTCCTGCCGAACTGCTTACTCAAGGCATGCCTAATCTGCAGGTAGTTATAAAATACTCGATTTGGCAACCCGTACTCATGCCTCAGTTCCTCGAAGGATTTCAGGGTATCCCCGGTGTATAACTGTATCAGCCGACTTATCCCACACCTTTCCCACAGCTTATTACTGTCTACAGACTGTAATTCCTGCAAGCTCTTATTATTCCAGATTGGTGAGTATTCTGAGGTTCCTTTATATCCCATTATTCGCTTAGTTGTCTGCCAAACCCTAGTAATCATTTTAAGTGTCGGGATCCCTCCTTGTAATGATTCTGCCTCCAGTGCTTCCACAAGTAAGCTGTGCGGGCTTCCCTGTAAGATGGTTTGGGCACTCTTACTTCCCCCACCAACAGTGGCGCATCCACCGAGTTGTTGTAGCTGGGCTGCCAGATTAATGATCTTTAGTTATCTGATAACCGTTTGGTAACTGCCAACTGAGCCAGACCTTTTATATATATACAGTATCTCACAAAAGTATACCCCTCACATTTTTGTATTTTTTTAAATTATATCTTTTCATGTGACAACACTGAAGAAATTACACTTTGCTACAATGTAAAGTAATGAGTATACAGCTGGTATAACAGAGTAAATATGCTGTGCCCTCAAAAAAGCTCAACACACAGCCACTAATGTATAAATGGCTGGCAACAAAAGTGAAAATGTCCAAATTGGGCCCAAAGTGTCAACATTTTGTGTGGCCACCATTATTTTCCAGCACTGCCTTAACCCTCTTGGGCATGGAGTTCACCAGAGCTTCACAGGTTGCCACTGGAGTTTTCTTCCACTCCTCCATGATGACATCACAGAGCTGGTGGATGTTAGAGACCTTGCACTTCTCCACCTTCCATTTGAGGATGCCCCATAGATGCTCAATAGGGTTTAAGTCTGGAGACATGCTTGGACAGTCCATCACCTTTACCCTCAGCTGCTTTAGCAAGGCAGTGGTCATCTTAGAAGTGTGTTTGGGGTCGTTATCATGTTGGAATACTGACCTGCGGTCCAGTCTCTGAGGGGAGGGGATCATGCTCTGCTTCAGTATGTCACAGTACATGTTGGCATTCATGGTTCCCTCAATGAACTGTAGCTCCCAGTGCTGGCAGCACTCATGCAGCCCCAGACCATGATACTTCCAGCACCATGCTTGACTGTAGGCAAGACACACTTGTCTTTGGACATGGATCACTGGTTCCAGTAATCCATGTCCTTAGTCTGCTTGTCTTCAGCAAACTGTTTGCAGGCTTTCTTGTGCATCATCTTCAGAAGAGGCTTCCTCCTGGGACAACAGTCATGCAGACCAATTTGTTGCAGTGTGCGGTGTATGGTCTGAGCACTGACAGGCTGACCCCCCACCCCTTCAACCTCTGCAGCAATGCTGGCAGCACTCATACATCCATTTCCCAAAGACAACCTCTGGATATGCTGCTGAGCACGTTCACTCAACTTCTTTGGTCGACCATGGCAAGAAACTGTGCTGAGTGGAACCTGCCCTGTTAAACCACTGTATGGTCTTGGCCAACGTGCTGCAGATCAGTTTCAGATTCTTGGCAATCTAGCATACAAGTTCATGCAAGTGCCATGGCTGCTAAATGTAATAAGTAGTGGAGTTTCCTGTTTAGCTTGGGTGGGGGGGTTGACTGATTTCCTTTTCAGGCTGCAGGCTTGATGAGAGATAATTGAGCTTTGTATGGCTAGTTTAAACCTAACAGTTACATTTAATTTAATCTTATCTTTACTATAATGTCAGGAATAACACAAAAAAAATTGATGTAAACCCTTCCCTTCTAAAATCTCAACACTTTGTCACCACTAAACTAACCAGATAAGTTTGATATTCTAACTGGCTGTTGTTTACTGGTCTTCATCTGGACTGTTGCTTCAAGACCCAGAACAGCAGAAGAAACATGCAATTTGTCTGGTAAAATATCACACTTAGGACACATTCACACTTGGCCTATTAAAAATCATGGTTAGAATCAGTGTGATTCTGCACACGATTCCAAAGTGATTCAAAATCGTAACAAAATGCCCAAAGCACGTTTGGGTGCTATTAATCGATCAAGGCGCCCCAAACTCACTGTGACTTTGCCACAATTGTTGCATGAAAAAACACATAAGAATCACAGCAAAATGCAAGTGTAAAAACTTTCCTGGCTCAGGGTCAAATTTTGGTCCCTGAGCTTCTTTGCCCTGACAAATGCACATTCAAGTGGATGGACTGCCTTATGCATGGCACGTAGAATCATGTGAAAACCGCACAAAAAAGTCGCAAAGTGTGAATGTGGTCTTAGGGTGCTATAAACAGATAGATTTTTGAAAAGCTTTATATAAACCAATACAACTGTAACTTAAAAATGATGGAATTAGCAGATGCATGGTAAAAAGATTTGGGAAAGCTAGAAGACCATACTCTGCATATGGTGTACATTTAGTTGTGATAATTATTATTAATCCATGTCGCTGTATGCTGGTTTCCTGCACAGGATAAGTAAAATGTAAAAATTATAATAATAATAATGTTAGAAATAGAAGTAAATGCAATAGAAGTAATAATAACTATTATTATTACTATCATTATTAATATACCCTTTGTAGGTAAACCATAATAGTTCTGTATTTTAACAATGGGGTCCAGACAAGGCATTATTCTGGAGAAAAATAACTTTAGCAGTAATTAAATATTATAAGCTTGTGACTTTAGAAAGCTTATCTTTAAGTGATATTAAAGTCAAAATAAAAAAACGTCAAAAAAATAATAAACATGTTATACGTTCCTGCTCTGTATAGTGGTTATGCACAGAGCAGCCCTTATCCTCCTTTTCCCAGGTCCCCCGCCTGCACTCCTGGCCCCTCCCTCCTGCCAAATGCCCCCAGAGCAAGCAGCTTGCAATAGGGGCACTTGAACAGGCTCGCCCCCGAGCTGCGGCTCTGTGTGTCCATTCACACACAGAGCCACAGCTTGGTCCTGCTCCCTCTCTCTCCTCATTGGTTCATTGGCTATAATTGGCAGCAGTGGGAGCCAATGGATCCTGTAGCTGTCTTACCCAATGAGGAGTGAGAGTCCCAGGAGAGTCAAGGCTCTTGTGCACTTCGCTGGAGGAAGATCAAGCTCAGGTAAGTATTAGGGGGGGGGGGCTGGGGGGGGGGATGCTGCACACTCAAGGTTGTTTTACTTTCATGCATAGAATGCATGAAGGTAAAAAAAACTTCATCCTTTACAAACACTTTAGGTTACTGGGGAAAAGCAACCCCTTAAAGCATATCCAAACCCAAAGATAAAAAGTGTATTGTGCAGCTTACCAGTGCTTAGGCATGATGGCTGCATTAGCTTTTGCTTTTTAGCTTTTTTCCTAATTTTCACTTGGTGATCCAGCTAGTAATAGTAACTATTTCTATAGGGCAGCAAGAGAGACAGCAGATTTGTCAACCTGTGAAGAGCATAGTGTGATAGTGTGAGATGGACTAGTAGTCAAGCTAAATAAAACAATACATTAACTCAGTGGTTCTCAACCTGCTAGTGCCGTGACCCCTTGATAAAATTTCCTAAGTTGTGGGGACCCCCAACAGTAAAATTATTTTCATAGCGTGGGTTGTCAGCACGCAAGACAAGTAATTTGCACCCCTAACCCACAGACATTTAGCGCTCCCTTCCACTCGTACAGTATTAAAACCCCTTATGGTACATTTTAGGATGTACCACTCTCTCTTTGTTCTCCTTTCTTTCCCTTTTATCTCTCTCTATGCTAATTTATTGTTTTGTTTTCCCCCATACCCCTCTCTCTAGTCATTTTCTCGTTCTTTTTTTTATTCTTTCTCTCCCTTTTTCTTTGTTCCTCCCCCTCTTTTCCTCTCCCTTCCATGTATTCTCTATTTTTATTCCTTCTCTTACTCCTTGGTGGGGGGAATGGGATAAGTGGCAGTGCTAGGGGGAGTTCTGATCAGTCAACTTAGGTGCTCTTGATCAAAGTCATCTGCTGATCTGAGAACTGTAGTGGGGACTTTTAATGGCAACTCTAATCACAGGTAGTGTTACTCACTGTGTCTCCGGCTTCCCTATGTCTCTGACTTTGTAGTGTCTCGTAGCAGTGACACCTATGCTGAAATCAGGAGATGGGGTCACCACCAGCCCCTCCCAATTCACATTCCTCACCAGTCAGCTGACCTCTAGTCTCTGCCCCCCAGCCATGCCGTGAACTAAATGGGCGGCTGCGAAGAGGCTGAGTGGGCCACCACAGGCTCCAGGAACAGCCCAGCTGGACACCCGCGAAAAGGCTGGGAGAGCAGCGCAGGCTTCAGGAACAGCCAAGGATTCGGTGACCCCTGGCAAATTGTCATTCGACCCCCAAAGGGGTCCCGACCCCCAGGTTGAGAACCACCGCATTAACTAATCCATACATGTATATACTGTACATATTGCTAATGAAGTAGCTCTAAACCTTAAATGCAGGATATTTAGTTTTCTAAAGCACAAAAGTTGGCATTTCATTTATAAAATACTGTTTCCCGATACTCCTGATCACTTCCAGCTTCTTTCAGCCACTTTCAATCCCCTGGGTGGACTTCCTGATGATGACAACAGTGGGATAATGCCAGCAGTATGTGTGTTTGCCACAGTCACTTGTAAGTCTCCACCAAGGGCACGTGTGGCAGGGAGACAAGATAGGAGCATAGTTAGCAACAATTGTCATCCTATAACATTAATTGCCTGAACAAGGACCTTCATGGCAGGATCACCAGATATTATTTCAATGAAAGTTACAAATTAAAAAAAAGCGTGGAAATTACATTAGCATGTAAAAGCATGTGGGATCTATTCAACCTTAATGTGGAGGTACCTCTTGTGTGTACATGCTCACCAATGCCTGGGACCAGGCTGGGCCACAGCCATGTGAAAGTTAACATTAAGATGGAACCCCAGCTTAGAGATGAGCCGTAAACTGTGTGCAATAGCGCGATGTGCAGAATCTCTCTGTAAAACATTATGTCCCATATCACTACACACCTGTGCTTGATGAATGTTGCATTTAGGAGGGACACCAATGAGCCTGTGCCCTACTCCACTAGCCCAGCATAACTCTGCCACCTCACTGCCAGTGGCAAAATTTTCAACTCTCATTGGCAAAATGGGCTCCCATCATGCACTAGCATTAACCTAATGCATGCACATAATTAACTCCTTCTCTCTCTCCTTTACCTTATGGCTGGATACATGTGGTCTCTGTACTTTGGGTTTGGTCCCAGCTACTTTTTGGGGGAACGGACCGCTAGGGAGGGAGTCTGTGCGCCAACCTCCTCACTACCAGAAGACCTGTTTGCTCCACTGCCTGGTATCGCTCCACGATGTCTGGCTGCTGTTTAGACATGTGCAAATTCGGGCAAATTTTTGGTTATTCGAAAATTCGGATGTATCCGAATCTTCGAATAAAATAGTAACGAATTGTATCGAATTTAGTTGAAATCCATTAAAATTAATTTACGTTTATTAGTTTTCTAAAGAATTCCAACTTTTCAGAACGATTAGAATTCAGGTCGGTCGAAAAACGTTTGACCGATTAGAAATCCATGTAAAGAATAGCTGGTTGTTAAGCAGCGGGCCAGAAAGCTGGCCGCCCACATCCTTAACAACCACGACTCATCATCTGTCAGCTGGCTTCCCCACTGACAGATAAATGTAAAGAAAAGAATGTCGGTGTTCTATCGATATGTGCCCTCCATCGAAAAGTGACCGTGCATGCGCAGAACAGAAGGGCTCTCCAGCTGAGTTTCTGATCAGCTGGAGTGACGCACATCGTAGGAGGTTTTTTTTTTCAATGGGTCATACCATTTCACAGGGACAATTGAAAGCTATGCAAAGAGTGGAGGGACAGGGTAGATGTCACATTGTGCCTCGCTGTAATCCCCCGGCATAACAACGAGGCACAATATGACGAATACGGTGTCCCTCCGCTGTTTACATAAAATTAAATTGTGCCCGAGAAATGTTATCTCCCATCGAGAAAAGGCTCCTACAATGTGCGCATGCGCTGTTGGGCATCACTCTAGCTGATCGGCAACTCAGCTGGAGTGCCCATCCGTTCTGCGCATGCGCGTGCACTTTTCGACGGCGGGCACATCTCGACAGAACACCAAAAGAATGCCTAATTTTAACTAATCTGAAAAGTTGGAATCCATTAGAAAATGAATAAACAAAACTAATTTTAACAAAAACTAAATGAAATTTAATGAAAACTAAACGAAGCTAAACAAATTCCAAAACCAAACTAAATGAATTTAATGACGAAACAAAATTAGTAACTTAAACAAATCAATCCGAAACAAAACTAAACAATTTTTTTTCCGTTCTGCACATCTACGTGCTGTTCACTCTCACCAGTTCATGTTTAGCCATGGCAACTATTCTCCTACTCTGACTCTTCTGCTAAGACTTTGTGGTGGCCTTTCTCTTGTACCCCGTGTGTGCTTTACAGGCCTTGTTCTTATGTACTTCTCATGTACTACCATGCACCCCTTTAAAATGATCTCAAACTAAGCTCAGAAATAGTTAGCAAAACTTTACTTGAAGGCTTTGCAACAGTACAATCCACGAACAGTTCCACAAAAAGTCCCTAACTTACTATTCCTAGGCTGCCCATGCATACCTTTGCAGGGAGAAGTCCACACATGGCAAAGTCCTTGGCAGGTAGGTTCTCTAGAGTGGTAGTGATCATAGATTACTCTTGGTTACATCTTTGTTGTTGGACCTTTTTTTCTTCTCCCATGCACTATTTCTCTAGCTCCCCACCCCCCTTTTTATAACAGCACAGGGTGTAGGGCAGAGCCCAGAGAAACTTGTGAAACTGACAGACCCAGAATGAACCCTTTCCCAGCTGGGCAGCCCAGACTCCCTATCTAACAACAACCCAACATGTGGGCACCTGCCTACAAGCATATATGACCTTCTAGTAACTGTTTTAATGACATCCATAATAACCTCACACTAATGTGAGACCAATAGAGATTTTATTCATTTGGCATGCTGTGATAGGTCATGTTATATCTTTGCAATTTTTCTAGTAGTAGCAGCAAACTGGGATTCATAGATTGCTATTTAATAATATTATTTAGTCCTTTCACACCTAAATACGTCAGGGATTTGTGTGGATCATGTTTTCTTTCTTTAAACTCAACTCCTGAAAATTGCTTTTCTTGAACTTGAGTGGCATAGTGCTAGAAGGGATTGAAAAAGCAGTACAAAGCGCGGTTCCATTAAGAACGCTATTCAAGGTTTAGCTGTTATGAAAATAAGATATAGCCAACATTTAGGCTGAATTCAAAAATAAAAAGCTTTCAAAGTTAACCAAAACAATATATCCTAGAAGACTCAGTTCAGAATAAATTTAATCAGCCTAGTGTATAAAAGTGCTGGGTTTCATAGCAGGGACTTTTAATAATCAAGGCTACTCTCCACAAAGACAGTTAAAGCATGATATGTATCAAAAAGCTGCACTGCTGTTTTATATATTTTGGCTAGCTTCACACTCCTATCCATTATGTTAATGCAAGGTAAATTAAGTATTTCACTGCATGTTTTTAAAATGCACATTACTGCATGACACTTTTTACACTTTTGTGCAGAAAAGTTAACACGTGTGCAGTAAGGCAGTGCAATGAAGCAGAAAAGTTTGACTCAGCCCTTAAATTCAAACTCCAACTTAAATTGTAAAAATCCACCCTTGCAGTGGGGCCCCTCGCACTGCATAGCTTAATTGCTTACTATGACTAGGGAGTGACATAAGAGGCTCTTTTACATAACTTGTTCTTTGCTCCAGCCAGCTCTAGTGCTCTCCTCCGCCCACTGCACCAGTCTGTGTGGGCTGAGCCTCAGCCTCATCACATAACATACAAGGACATTAACCCTGTACCGTGAGGGGTACCCTACTAAGCAGGCCATAGGGGACCAGTCGTAGCACTGGAAGGATCTTGCTGGAGCGAGGAGTAAGATAAGTATTTACTTCTTTATCCTCTGCCCCTAGACTAAATGAGCAATCAACCCTTGCAGTGCAAAGGGCCCACTGCAAGGGTGGATTTTTTTTATTTTTCTGGAGTTGGGCTCTAAAGTGTATGCAAAGCCTTACCCCTTTATTTTTAGTTTTGGATAGAACAGGTAAAGGTTACAAATCTCATCAGGTATTTTTGCTGCCTGCTTCCTGATGGAGAAATTTCCCTTCATTTTCCTGTCCTGGAGACAAAATCAGAAAAGAGAGAGACTTTCCAAAGTAAACAGAATTATCACCTTCACCTTTATCAGAGGGTTGTCATAATAACAGGTGACTCATTTGAGGGATGTGTCCCTGGTGACATGTCTAAATTATTTTTGATTTCTCATCACTTTGTGTCTCAGAGGCACTGGTAACAAGGACAAACAGGGGTGAATTTCCCCAATCAAGGATTTTTAAAAAATCCTGCTCTAAAAATTAACATTTAATTCCAGGTGCACTCATGAATAAGTACTATGAGTTTTCTAAGCAGAGCGCAGCAAAAGCTTATTGTTTTTTTTCTCCATCACTAATTGAAATTTTGGAAAGAAAGGGGCAAGAGGCACGGGGACACAGGGGGTTGAGTCACTAGAGATCCGTTTGGTAGATGGATATGAAAATACAACCTTTATATATGCAATATGTTGTTCTGCCCTGACCATAACAAACAGATACAACCCCTATGTTCCTGTGTTCTTTATATTTAAATCATAATAATTTAGGGATAGTTTAAATTTAGCTTTAAGCTTCAATTACTGAGCTCTGTAAACAACATATTTTTTCATCAAAGCAGTTAAAATTGACTGCCATTGCTGGTCACTCCTTGGAGTATGCTAGTTCCCTGGTTGTTATGTAGATGCTTTAGTTTCAGTGATAAGGTATTCTGAAAGTGTAATTGTCGGACAATGATTGTAGGGTTATGTATATCATATTTTAGTTAACTCATTTCTCCTATTTTCAAATGAGTACTCACCTACCTATCAGCTTAGCAATAAAAAACAAAAAGGAAAAATGGGTAATCAAAAATATAAATTTATTTTTAATCTAATAAATACACGTGTCCACAAAACACTTATATCTCCTGAGAAGAAAGAGTGAGAGAAAATTTGATAAAGGCAATATGAACTTTTTTTATCAAATGAAGTGCAATTACTGTTTTATGCCCTGTACACACGATCGGAATTTCCGTCAGAAAAACCTTGGATGGTTTTTCCATCAGAATTCCGCTCAAGCTTGCCTTGCATATACACGGTCACACAAAAGTTCTCTGAACTTTCGACTGTCAAGATCAGGGTGATGTACAACACTACAACGAGCCGAGAAAATGAAGTTCAATGCTTCCGAGCATGCGTCAAATTGTTTCCGAGCATGCGTACGAATTTTGGGCATCGGAATTGCTACAGACGATCGGAATTTCCAATAGGAACTTTTTCCGTCGGAAAAAAAGAGAACCTGCTCTCAATCTTTTGCTGGCCGGAATTCCGTCAGCAAAAGTCTGATGGAGCATGCACGCGGTCGGAATTTCCGACCAAAAGCTCACATCGGACTTTTGCTGGCGGAATCTCAGATTGTGTGTATGGGGCATTAGACAGTTAGACAGTCATGTGGATTTTATGAGGTGTTAGACACTATAATGTTGGATGGTGTTACTGCACAAGTAAACACTTAAGTACGTTTTTCTGTAAGTTTTTTTTGTACACTTCTGTATTTAATAGATTTAAAAAAAAAATAATTTATATTTTTTGATTACCCACTTGAGAGTGATGGACTCAAATTCTTACAGACTTTTTTTTCCTTTTTGTGTTTTATATAACATCGTAGTTTGAGTCTGCTTTCCTGCCTCAGGACCTGAATAGGTTTCTGTCACAGAGTGAATATGCTATCCAAATTTATATCAAGATCAGGCTTGGGGTCTTCAGGCAGAAGTTTAATAGAACTAGTGAATCTAAAAAGACAGTGACCTCAAGCTACACAAGAGTAAGCAAATAATCAGTCTACCTAAACCTGACATATCAGTTTTTGGTAGATGTAAACAATTAAGCTACCTTAAAATGTCATTATTTTTTTGGAGACTGTATTGGTAAAACATCTGTGCTTGCATTCCAGTACCTGCACAGCTGATGGTGCTATTATGATGGTTTCTCAATCTGCCCACTGACTACAAAACCAGGTGCTGGAGCACCGAAAATTGATTGGTATATCTGAATCTCACATTTAAACATGAACAGTCGAGAACTATAGCAGGGAAATCTCACTTTTTAAATGCCCAAGACATGCTTCATGTATGTCTTTTGGAAACACTAACCTTTTAAAAAAGATTTATATTTGTATAGAAAATGGGCAAGTCAGAGCCCATGGGACTCACAAGAATAATCCCAGAAGTATCAATTAACGGAAACATTATTAGGGAGGAATGATTAAAACAAGTCTGATTAGCAGTCACAAGAAACAACATTTGGTAATATTGCTGCTGAATGAGGTTTCTGCCTACAAGAGGTTAAACAATTTTGGCAGTCAGAACTGGATAGGTTTAAAGTTTAACTAAAGCAGAAACTGGAGCTGAAAGTATGGGAAAATGTATGGGGAAATGTTCTATAGAAAAAACCACTTTCCTTATTTTGGAGAGATTTCCTTGCAGTTTCTGTTGTGTCTACAGGACAAGAAGTAAAGTGAAATCACTCCACTTGAACACCAATGAAAAAAAAAGAAAAACTGACCCAATTCATGATATCTGCCATAACACAGTGAAAATGATTGGATTTATATTTAGACCGCTTTCACACTGAGGCGCCTTTCAGGTGTTTTAGCGCACAAAATAGCGCCTGTAAAGCACCTTTCAAGCCACCCCAGTGTGAAAGGCCAAGTGCTTTTACACTGGAGTGGTGCGCTTGCAGGACAGGAAAAAAAGTCCTGCAAGAAGCATCTTTGGGGCGGTGTGGAAGAGGGGTTTACACCGTTTCTCCACCATCCCTGGGCACTATTAACCCTTTCCTCAGCCACTACCGGGGGGCTTAAAAGCCCCCCGGTAAAGACCATAAAGCGCCGCTATTTCAGTGGTAAAGCGCCGCTAAAACTAGAGGCGCTTTACCACTAACGGAGCCGCTGCCATGTTAAAGGGGTCTTAATCCTACTAAACAAACTATAGCCCAATCATGGAAATAGCATATGTTAATTTACCAGGAGGTCAAAACCCAACAAAATGACATAATGATCAATGAAGCTGGCTATCTCTAAGGACAAACATGAGAAATTTCTAAAAAATATGGTTTCCGTGGATAGCCTATTAACAACCTAATCACAGAGAACCTAAGTATTTGATAAGCAGTAGAGGGGGATTTGGGCCTCAAGTTTGGGGAACCCTCATTTTCCTCCCTTTTAAGCTGCCTCTCTTCTACCCCCCCCCCCCACACACACACACACCCCAAAGATCCAATAGGTCTTTCGGTCTTTCTATTATCCTCTTCTGTCCTCTTCTATACTTTTCTTTTCCTTTCACTTCCTGTAGGTAATGCAGACACAAAACATTACCAAACTAAAGCCACCAAATCCCTATTTAGGCTATCTCTAGTCCTACCCTATTAAATGCGATAAATTAGATCAAAATAAAAAACAATAAATGGTATAGCTTTGGATTAGCATTACTGACTATTCAATTTAAGATTGGTAATTCCATACCTGTTTTATAGGAAAAGGTTGAGCTTTGTATTGAAAATTTGTATTGGATAACCTGACCTCTTATTAAAACTGCACTTTCAAACTTAATATGCATATGGAATGGTCTATGTTGTTTATTCTGTATTTGCAGAACTTTATTAAAACACATTGAACAAGAAAAAAAACTGATGTGGAATTTAACCATTCCCTAGTCTATACAAAATGGAAAAATAAAGTTTTGGCTTTAACTTTACGTTGTACTTTGTGCAATGTTTTTAATAAAGGCAATAAAGAGTACAGCTGTACATTATCAGTTTAAGCAGGTTGTATTTGTCTATTTTTGTGAATGATGCTACCACAGATATTAGAAAGCAGTCTGAAGATACAGATGATATCTAGTCTAATGTTCATTATCTTAGAAAGTTCATGGAAAGATAACTTGTATGAAACATCTTTTGTACATCTAAGGTTCAATACTACTGTAGGAAAGAACAGACAGTGCAGAAAGTGTGCTGCTAGCACTAAGACTGATGATTTCAATATTCTGTAACTAGATAAAGAAAATAAGCCAGTGCACAAAAATCAAGCCTGTAAAAGTATTCAATATTTATTTAATTTAGGGAAGTAAAGTAAAACTGTCAGAATAATGATATATAATCTGTATATTTATATACAGTATGTGAATATGTCACCAATTGTCATTAAGGTCTGGTTCACACCTATGCATTTTTTAAAGCGTTTTCAGTTTTGCAGAAACACACTACAGTCTATTTAACATGGTTTCCTATGGATGTAGTTCACATCTGTTCAATTTATGGAAAGGGACAGTTTTTTTGGTTCCATAGACTTCAATGGAAAAATATGTATTGAAAAACGCAAAATGCACCTGGTATGTAAACTGCAACCTGCATAAGTGTGAATCAGGCCTAAATTGGAATAAAGCAATGACCAGTAATAAAATAAAAACCTAAATACTGTATGTACGTGGCATAAAGAATAAAGGGAAAAAAAATCACAAAAACTGAAGAAATTTGCATGAGCAGGGCAGACCATTGACTCCTAAAGCAGGCCGTACAATATGCAATTGTCTTTCTTTTCTTTTTTTCAACATTGGTTATAAGCCTGCCCATAAATGGATAGAATCTCGGCCGGTCCCTGCTAAACTGGCCAAGATTTGATCGATCTATGGCCAGCTTGTTCGCAATCCTTTAAGAAATGTACACAGAGCTGCAAATGTGGAGCCCCATATACATTTCTGGCATAGCGCTAGTGTGCTGCTAAGAATGGCCCCCACACACGTGCAGTAATGATGTCATCCTGCACCAGCCAATCAAATCTGCTGAAGACCAGCACCCAGAAGAAGTCAGAGGGAACATGCCAGAGCTGGTATAGGGCCTCATGTGTATCAGACCATTGCAGAGTAGGTAAGTATTTCTGCCTTTAGTTCCCCTTCCATTAAAAATAAAATTTCATTTTCAGTCTGCAGATGCTGTAATTTTTTCTGTAAAATCCAACCTAGAGGTGTTCTGTACACTGTTGTTGTAGGTAACGCCTCCAAAAATTGAATTTCCAGCTTGCATGATTGCCTTACAGATTATCTGAAATGTCTGCACTAAGTTACAGGCAAATTTTAGGCACCCCCTGCAATATGAATTTTAGTTTTGGTGAGATTCTCCCATTCAGAGTTAGTATCCAAAGGACATATTGAAACAAACAGCTATTTCTTCAGAGCATATACAGGTAAGAATCTGCAACAAAGTTTAACAAAGTTTGTTAAAATCCCTGCAATCCTAGAACAGTCTATGGGAATTAACTCTGATCCCCTTTGTATAGCAAGGCTTTCTGTATTGATGTTCGTAAGGATAAGAGAACACCTGAATAACATAAGAAAGGGGTATAAATACCATAAATACCACAACTTGTCACAACACTATAGATTATATAATAATAGAGACCCCCAGCTTGGTAAAAGTATGTCGGATAGATATAGAAGGACACTGGAGGGGAATTAACATGACACGAGCTGTATCCCAGAACAAAACACGCTGGATACATGAACTGGGTAGTTTGAATCCAGCAGGCCTGAATATAGACACTGATATCAACTGCTTCATTTCCAATTTTTAAATTAGTTTAGAACCTATGTTGTAAGGAACAGATCACCATGGAGTCCATTCTCCCACAGGGGAGGTTCACATAGTATTTATAGGCATATATATATAGTATATTAACAAAATGTATTTTATTTAGTTTTTTCCTTATTTTGTTTCATTTCTTTTTCTTTCATTTATTTTTTTCTTGTCTTTTCTCTTAGTTTCTTTTACTTTTAATTGTATTTTTACTTTTATTTTTATTTAAATGTATTTATTTTATTTTTATTTTATTTTTACTTTTATTTTTATTTCAATTTATTTATTTTATTTTTATTTTATTTTATTTTCATTTCAATTTATTTATTTACTTAATTTATTTTATTAATTGTATTCATTTCATAGACCATTTATTCCATCACAACACATTTTCTTTACTAAAACAATATAGTTAACATAATAGACAAATGTAATTTAAGATCACACAAGTGAAGGGTGTAATAAGTTCGCTTGGACACAAGATGTTCCCACTAGGGCCATCTGTAATGACTTACAGTGCCTTGCACCCCATTTGCGTTTTTTGTGTTTTGTTGCCTCGCAACCTGGAATTAACATGGATTGTTTGAGGATTTGCATCATTTAATTTACAGAACATGCCCACAACTTTGAAGATGTTCTTTTTTTGTGAAGCAAACAACAAAAAGGACAAAATAACTGAAAAAGTCAATGTGCATAACTATTCACCCCCCTAAAGTCAATACATTGTAGAGCCACCTTTTGCGGCTATCACAGCTCCAAGTCACTTTGGATAAGTCTCTATGAACTTGCCACATCTTAACACTGGGATTTTTGCCAATTCCTCCTTGCAAAACTGCTCTAGCTCCTTCAAGTTGGATGGTTTGCACTTGTGAACAGCAATCTTTAAGTCTGACCACAGATTTTCTATTGGATTGAGGTCTGGGCTTTAACTAGGCCATTCTAACACAATTACATGTTTCCCCTTAAACCACTCAAGTGTTGCTTTAGCAGTGTGTTTGGGGTCATTGTCCTGCTGGAAGGTGAACCCCCGTCCTAGCCTCAAATCACACACAGAGTGGTACAGAGTGGTAGAGGTTTTGCTCAAGAATATCCCTGTATTTAGCACCATCCATCTTTCCCTTAACTCTGACCAGTTTCCCAGTCCCGACTGCTGAAAAACATCCCCACAGCATGATGCTGCCACCACCATGTTTCACTGTGGGGATGGTGTTCTTTGGGTGATGTGATGTGTTGGGTTTGCGCCAGACATAGCGTTTTCTTTGATGGTCAAAAAGTTAAATTTTAGTCTCATCAGACCAGAGCACCTTCCTCCATACATTTTGGGGTCTCCCACATGCCTTTTCGGAAAGTCAAAACGTGCCATTTTGTTTTTTGCTGAAAGTAATGGTTTTCATCTGGCCACTCTGCCATAAAGCCGAACTCTATGGAGCATACGGCTTATTGTCGTCCTATGTACAGATACTCCAGTCTCTGCTGTGGAACTCTGCAGCTCCTCCAGGGTTACCTTAGGTCTCTGTGCTGCCTCTCTGATTAATGCCCTCCTTGCCTGGTCTGTGAGTTTTGGTGTGCGGCCGTCTCTTGGCAGGTTTGCTGTTGTACCATGTACTTTCCATTTGGTTATGATAGATTTGATCATCAAAGATTTGGATATTTTTTTACAATCTAACCCTGACTTGTACTTCTCAACAACATTGTCTCTTACTTGTTTGGAGAGTTCCTTGGTCTTCATGGCAGTGTTTGGTTAGTGGTGCCTCTTGCTTAGGTGCTGCAGCCTCTGGGGCCTTTCAAAAAGGTGTGTATATGTAATGACAGATCATGTGGCACTTAGATTGCACACAGGTGGACGTCATTTCACTAATTATGTGACTTCGGAAGGTAATTGGTTGCACCAGAGCTTTTTATGGGCTTCATAACAAAGCGGGTGAATGCATACGCACATGCCAATTATCAGTTTTTAATTTCTGAAAAAATAGTTTTATGTATATATTTTTTTAATTTTACTTCACCAACTTAGACTATTGTGTTCTTATCCATCACATATAAATCAGATAAAAAAAACATTGAACTAAAGGCTGTAATGTAACAAAATAGGTAAAAAGCCAAGGGTGTGAATACTTTTGCAAGGCACCGTATATATATATATATACGAGACTGTATATATATATATATATATATATATATATATATATATATATATATATAGTAATACAACACCTGAAGTGTATTAGAAACAGTACACCACAGAATGAATTGTAGATATAGGCTACACTGGATGCAGAGTATGCACTGACTGAATATCGGGTAAACACTGAATATATAGTCTATGCTAAATGCAGAGTGTATATATATATATATATATATATATATATATATATATATATATATACTAGACTGACTGTATATATATATATATATATATATATATATATATATATATATTTATGGTTGGAGCCCTATGTCCGGTATGTACATGGATACCACTTACAGTAAAGATAGGACTTACCATCGGAAATAGACCTGAAAGTGTGGACTTACCATATGAAATGGACCTGAAAGTGTGCCTTGGTCTAATGGCCGGTATGCCAAAATAAGGGGGCATACCCTGGTTTAAGAAATGATTATTCTGTAAGAGAAATGAATGAAATGAATAGTTTGAGAAATGCTGTGAAATGGGGATGGGAGGGTGGGTATCGCGCACAGGAAACCGACAAGCACCACAGGTGAGCGGGCTGCTTAAGTACCCCCCGGGCTCCTCCCATAAATTCAGGCCACCATACTGGCCTTCCTACTTATGGTTGGAGCCCTATGTCCGGTATGTACATGGATACCACTTACAGTAAAGATAGGACTTACCATCGGAAATAGACCTGAAAGTGTGGACTTACCATATGAAATGGACCTGAAAGTGTGCCTTGGTCTAATGGCCGGTATGCCAAAATAAGGGGGCAAAAACATTCAGGTAGGGTTATGATTTATTGATTTTCAATTACTTATTGAGCCAATTTGGAGAATGCCTGTGCCATCTCTGTTTGTGGATTGGGGATATACCGGGCGAAGCAGGCTGACTTCCACCTGCCCAGTCTTTTAATGATGTGGTCTGGAACTCCGTGGCGGGATGCCGCGGAGGCTGCTCCGATGCGAAAAGAGTGTCCGGAATACTGACTAGGGTTAAGATGAAGATTGCGGAGAAGTATTCTTATGTGTTCCACAAACTGAGAGGCGTTTAAGGGTTTAACTGGGAACGGTAGAAGGGGACTGCTGTCTGGTTGTTCAGGCAGGAGTGACAGGAGCCGGTTGAGTACGGCGACTGGACACCAGCTGTTGTCGGTTTTGTAGAGGTGAATGTTCGCTCCTGAGCCCGTTTGCTGGGTTTTAGAGACCTCGAGGTGCAGGATGAAGTGGTCTTGGTATCTAAGTAAGTGTCGTCTGCATAGTACTCGGTCTGTGGATTTGTTAGAGGTGAATTCTCCAGGGCGCAAGAACCCATAGTACGCTAGATATATCGCTGCTTGTAAGACGATGCTGCGGAGCAGACCGAATGGCGAGGTAGCCAGCATAGTTGACATGTCCCTAAAGATGGGTCCCGTAATGGGCAAGCGCTTAGTGCTGATGACTGGTTGTTGTTTCTGAATTCCCCTTAGAACGGCTCGTATAGCGTGAGATGAGAATAGTGAAGGTTTCGTGGGGTCTTCAAGCGCCATAAAATGTTGAATGCCGGCTAGGTATAGCCGGATGGTGTTGTAGGATAAGGCCAGCTGCGTGTGGCAGTGTGCAGTGAAGGCCAGTACCTGCTTGATACCTGTTGGTCCTTTACGGCAGGACGTGAGGAATTTGTTAAAGGCCTTCCAAGCTGTCTGGTAGGCTTTAAGTGTGTTGTAGGAGAGGGAATGATTTATAAGTTGTGTAGTTCCGTGTAAATGTTGAACTAGTCCAGGGTCAGTTGTGACCAGACAGGGATAGGGGCCGACATCGGATCGGCATCGGGAACCTGCTTGAAAAAGGAGGAATAATTGAAACGTGACAGTGCGTCAGCTGCTGAGTTGTATCTGCCGGGAATAAATGTACAGTGTATATTGAACCGATGTTGTAAAGACAGTTGTACCAACCTGCGCAGGAAGGACATGACTGCTAGGGACTTGGACCTGCCTTTGTTGATGATGTCTGCCGTGGCCTGGTTGTCGGTGCTAAAGACTACAGTTTGTCCTGTCCAGTGGTGGCCCCAGAGTTGTGCGGCTGCCACTATGGGGTAAAGCTCAAAGAGGGCAGATGTTTGGGAAAAGCCGGGTATGATTAGTATCTGTTGAGGCCATGGTCCTGAAAACCAATGATGGCCAAAAATTGCCGCGAAACCTGTGGAGGCTGCGGCGTCCGTAACCACCTGGGGTGAATGGACCGAAACTATAGGTATGAATAGAGATATGCCATTCCAGGCGGACAAGAATTCCTCCCACATGGATAGGTCCGCTATGGCTGCGGAGTCTAAATTCAAAATCTGATCAGGGTCTTGAGTTTCCGACAGAAATCTGAGTAGGCGTGATACAAATGTGCGGCCTTGTGGAATAATTCGCATAGCGAAGTTGAGCATACCCAGGAGGGACTGCAACTGTTTTTTGGTACAGTCCTTGGTGTGTGTAAACTCGTGAAGGACTGCCCTAATGCGTGTTAGTTTGTCGAGGGGGAGACTGGCTTGCATTGCGCAGGTATCCAAGCTGACCCCGAGAAAAGTGATGCTATTTGCTGGGCCATCGACTTTGTGCTCAGCAATAGGAACATTGAGGTTTCCAAAAATTACCCTAAGTTTGTCGAGATCTCCTGGGGGCTTGCTGGGTGGTTCTATCAGTAGGAAGTCATCTAGATAATGGATGACTTCATGGCATTGACCCTTGTGTAATAGTATCCAACCGAGGGACTGGGCGAACGTGTCGAAGAGCCACGGGCTACTCTTCGAACCGAAGGTGAGCTTTGTAGCAAAATAATATGTTTCCTTCCACTTGATGCCATGCCAGCACCAAAGGGATGGGTGGATGGGCAGGAGCTTGAAGGCATCCGAGATGTCGGCTTTGGAGAGCCAGGCGCCTGTGCCTGCTTTGATGATCGCCTGTATTGCCATGTCCACGGAAGAATATTTTAGGGAAAACTCCTCGGAGGGGATCAGGGAATTGAGACTGGGTATGTGGGAAGAATGAGGCGCAGACAAGTCGTACACCAAACGCAATTTATTTGAAAACTTGCCCTTGACAAGCCCAATAGGGCTGACTCTCCATGTGTTGAAAGGGGGGCAACTGAAAGGGCCTATCACGTAACCTCGATCCACCTCTGCCTGTAAGAGCTGATCTATGGCTTGTTCGTCAATGGCTGCCGAACGAAGATTGGCACATTCGTGGGTAGTGTGGGGTAGTGAAATGAGGCCGGTGTGAAAGCCTGCTGTGAAGCCTTGGATAAGGAAGGTGGCCAGGGAAGGGGTGGGATGTGAAGTGAGATACCATCCTAACCATAAGAGGTTGATCCGGCTTAGTCACGCCTTCTTGTGTTGCTTGACTTCACACAAAATCCTGGGGTGTGCTCTATGACATAAGGTGCAGAGGTGAAGTAGACGGCACTGGCTGAAGTTGCAGGACCCTTGATTAAAGTTATTACAGATGGCTGCCCCTCCCACGGTTCGGACTGGGCGTCCGAGTTTGTCCACCTGAGGCGTTGGTTCAGGGATCGGCTGACCCTGTACTGAACCTGAGGTAGAGGGAAACTCGAAAGGCCGTCTGTTTGCCGTATTGGCGCACCAGGTGGCAGTGTGGGTGGAAGACTGGCAAATCGCACACAGAGGTGAGCGTAAGCCGGCAAAGTGGCGGCAGAAGAGCTCTGTGTCCATGAGACTCCAATCTGTCGTGATCTGGAACTGTATGAGTCTGGCCGCGGCCTTGGCTGAAAAGGAACGGTGGTAGTCGTAAAAGGCAAAACCTCCGTACTTGTGGCCTAAGTCTACCACAGTATGGAGATACAAGTCCAGCTCTTCCCGCCTGCTAGGGGTGGCTGAGCACAGGACATCTCTGAGCATGCCAAAGGCCAGTGTAAACTCTGAGACTGTTAGCTTGCGGTTCAATCTGGGGTCTTTAGATTTAAGGACCACTGATATGTCGCCCCAGGAGTAGGCTTTATTTTCTGCCAAATCATGCACGGAAATGAGGAGAGAGGCCAGGTTGACGTCCTTGCCGTCCAAGATGTCCTTCCTGATACTGGTTGGGACCAGGTGGGAGGGGTAGACAATGTGGCTTGAGCCTGAGGTACCTGCAGGAAGAGGTGTCAAGCTTTGAGTTGCCGTTGGGTCGGGGACAGCCGTGGCCGGTCGGGCCTCCAGAAGTGCAACCCTGGTTTGGACGTCTGCAACTGAGGTGGATAGAGATGACACCATCGTGTGTAATTGTGAAATGGCCGATGATATCGACTGAAGGGATGCCTGTTGGGTACTGGGTCCTGCTGCTGGTGGGGGAAAGAGGAGTTTGAAAAGCTCGCCTTTCCTTGCTGTGGCGGGGAAGGGGACACCTCTGCGTCTGAGCTCTGCCGTCAGTTTGGGGATAGTCCATCCCCTAAGGGATTGCAGGCTGCCGCTTTCTGAGACCGGAGAAGGTGACAGAGGGGCCGTGAGGTCTTCGCTGCCGGTCTGAGACATGGTTGCTCTGGTGAGGATTATCTTGAGCTTTTTTTTCCTGGTTGACTGTAACCTATTAGGGGTGAGATGAATTTCAAGTTTTTCTTTGATCCGCTGAGTCATACTTACCCGACTTATTCTCCCATTCCCCCTTTTTTTTTTTTTTTTTTTTTTTTTTTTTTTTTTTTTTTTTACCTGGGGGGATATCGTCCAACCTGGTGCAGGGTGGACCTACTGAACTTTGACTGACCTGAGAAAAACGAAAAGGTGACAATTCGTGAAGGGATTGCTAACTGGTTTTTTGAAGCAACGATTTGTATGACAATGAAATGATTCGAAATGTTTGCCTTGATTATGAACGGACTCCATGACAGAGGTCCGGCCTGGTCGTCATCATTGATTCGACCGAGAACCGGGCTCTGGAGCATGTATTGAAATGAGGCAAGTGAAAACATTGGTGCACCCGGGACGATCTGGTGCTTATTTGATGCATCTGGATTCGAATCGGAGCACCGTATGAAATGAAATGAGAGAAATGATTATTAGACCGAGGCTTGAATTGGTTGTGCCGTGTTTGCGACTGGCAACCATCCGAGCTCTGGTATAGGTATGAAATGCTGTTTGGTACCAGCAAGGCATTCCGTAAAGAATCGGTGCATGTCAGATGCGACTGGTTCCGGAACGGTGATGCGTTGTGGGAGTGAAATGGTAGTAAGCTGCATGGCAGAGACATGGATCCATCCCCCGATGTCTGCGATTAGCTATGATCCGGACTTTGAAGCATGTATCAGAAATGAGGCCGAGCCCTGGGGTACGCCACAATGAATCGGTGCATTTCCATGCGACTGGATTCATGTGTGAACGTGATACGTGGAAATGAAATGATAACCATGACAGAAGGTACGAATTACTGATAAACGTAACTCTGGAGCATGTATAGAAATGAGGCCAGTCCTGGGGCACGCCGAGACGAATCGGTGCACTGCCATGCAACTGGATTCATGTCGGAACGTGATAGGTGGAAATGAAATGATAACCATGACAGAAGGTACGAATTACTGATAAACGTAACTCTGGAGCATGTATAGAAATGAGGCCAGTCCTGGGGCACGTCGAGACGAATCGGTGCATTGCCATGCGACTGGATTCATGTCGGAACGTGATAGGTGGAAATGAAATGATAACCATGACAGAGGTATGAATGACTGAAAACGTAACTCTGGAGCATGTATAGAAATAAGGCCAATCCTGGGGCACGCCGAGACGAATCGGTGCATTGCCATGCGACTGGATTCATGTCGGAACGTGATAGGTGAAAATGAAATGATAACCATGACAGAGGTATGAATGACTGAAAACGTAACTCTGGAGCATGTATAGAAATGAGGCCAATCCTGGGGCACGCCGAGACGAATCGGTGCATTACCATGCGACTGGATTCATGCCGGAACGTGATACGTGGGAATGAAATGATAACCATGACAGAGGTACTAATGACAGACAATAACGTAACTCTGGAGCATGTATAGAAATGAGGCCAAATAACTGGGGCACACCGGAACGAATCGGTGCATCTTTTTGATGCGACTGGATTCGAATCGGAGCGCGGTAGGTGACTGAAATGAGAAATGTTTTGAAATGATTTGAAATGTCAGAAATGAGTTCTAGAATGTTTCAGAAATGAGAAATGATTGGTATCGAACTGACTTGATCCGATAACTTGCAAATTGCGACTTGCTATGGCTGTTTACTGATGCATATTTTTAACACCGACATGCTAGAAATGAAGCGACGTCTGCGTCGCGGTGCTGTCGAAATGGTAACATATCGAAAGTACGAGCGATACACATTACAATAGTGAAGTGCGAGTAACGAAATTTGAAAGTACGGTTTAGTGACATGACATGAAACGAAAAATTCGATATACATTGCAGTTTATGAAAAGCGAGTGAAACGAAAAATTTTTGAAATTACGGTTTAGTGACCTGATATGAAAACGAAAAGTCCGACGGGACCTTACCTGCGACAGCCAAGCCAGCCGCGTGGTACAAACTACGAACGAAAAACGCAGACTTCGAAAGTTTTGAGAACGGTATCGAATACGGAATTTTGCGAGGCAAGAACTTGCGGACGCTGGTATATCGAATAGTCGGCCTAGTGACGTATATCGCGCACAGGAAACCGACAAGCACCACAGGTGAGCGGGCTGCTTAAGTACCCCCCGGGCTCCTCCCATAAATTCAGGCCACCATACTGGCCTTCCTACATATATAAAAATATATATATATATATATATATACAATCAAATACACTGCCATTAACTGAACAACCTGCCTGCTTAATCTAACTCAAGCTATCTCTCTGTCCACGCCAACAACACTACATGCGACCGCCGTGTAAGCAGCCTAATATAGTGTGGGGCGTGGAATTAGTCCCTCTGAGCCATGAATGGCCAAAGGCACCCTGCCTTTGGCCAATTATGGCTCTCTCAGCAGACCGTGCTGTGATTGGCCAAAGCATGTAGGTTAGGTGTATACTTTGGCCAATCATCATACAGCAATGCACGGCGAGATCCCCGTGCATTATGGGGCATTCCGCGGTGCTCAAATTTCCCACGAATGCCCCATAATGTTTGCTGTTCTGCGAACTGGCGAACACCCGATGTTCAAATCAAACTTATGTTCAACCCGAACATTGAGCTCATCTCTACCTGTGAAGCTCTGGTGAACGCCATGCCCAAGAGGGAGGGAGGCAGTGCTGGAAAATAATGGCGGTCTCACAAAATATTGACACTTTGGGCCCAATTTGAACATTTTCACTTAGGGGTGTACTCACTTTTGTTGCCAGTGGTTTAGACATTAATGGCTGTGTGTTGAGTTATTTTGAGGGGACAGAAAATTTACACTGTTATACAAGCTGTACACTCACTACTTTACATTGTAGCAAAGTGTCATTTTTTTCAGTGTTGTCACATGAAAAGATATAATGAAATATTTATAAAAATGTGAGGGGTGTACTCACTTTTTTGAGATACTGTAGGTGCCTCAATGGCTTTCAAGGACTCCCAGTCACTACCCTCGTATGTTGGAAATAGGGATTACCGCCATTACACACAAAATAAGAAATCCAGAATTATACCATCCTTTTCGGAAACCAGCAATTCTTTCCTTTCCTTTTAGAATTTGTCTTTCTTTTGTGAACTTCTGATGGTAGATTATGGTGGGGGTGGAGTGGGGGGAAAGGTATGACTGTGAAACTTACCTGTTACTTTATTAGCTAAAGGTCTGATTAATGATACCTATTCTAAGGTCAGTTATAACACAAATAAAGTGGTAAATTAACATAGTATGCAAAGCTCTTTATTTATTCTGCTACAGTGAGAGGAGAGTGACATGATTCATTTACATTAGACACATTAACTATTGTGCCTAATTGCATTCGCTTAGAATAAATAAGGATAAGTGTTGTCTGAAGTGGCACTAACGATTTCATCGCCCACCTACTTTAAAGTTATACATTCTTCTACATAAACAACCGTTTACTTATAATGAAGCACTAAAAAAATACTTTAAAGTCTTAAAGCGGAACTAAACTGTAACTGAACACCAAAAACACATTTTTTTTATATTTAAAGCAAACCCCCCCATCCATCCATGTCTCCATGCTTTATTTTGTTGAGTAATTACTTTGAAAAGGACCCCCAGTGTTTCTAATCACGGTGTCAGGTTTTTATGTCAGCGAGCCCTTCTAGAAAGCCAACTCGGGGTATCCCTGGGGCACAGAGTCTAAGCCCCAGCCTGCTTCTTCACAAGGGCCCCTGATAGTGGGGATGGACTTTCAGCAAATTGGAACCTAGGTCGTGGCCCCCCAGCTACGCCCGGATGACAATGCGGAGACCACTTACGTGTTTAGAGTACAGATGACAGGAAACTAGAGTTGCCACCTCATCCCTTTAAACCCGAACACATATTAATTACACCGCTTCTGAGGCTAATTTAATGCAGATAAGGCACCAAGTGAGTTTAATTACCACCTTAATCAGCCACAGGACCTGTGTAATTATTATGTGTTCAAGTTTAAAAGTATGAGGTGGCAACCCTACAGGAGACAGAAGAGGATCCGGGAATTGAGCCGAAGTCAGGGCAGGCAAGCGAGAATGGTAGACAAAGCCGTGGTCAGTACATGGGTAGTCAGGCACAGAATACAAGTAATACAAGACAGACCAGGAGCAAAGAGGAACTAGGAAGTTGCCCAGGCTGCACTGAACATGTCTATGTACAGTAAAACCTTGGATTGCGAGCATAATTAATTCCAGGAAGCATGCTTGTAATCCAAAGCACTAGTATATCAAAGCGAATTTCCCCATAAGAAATAATGGAAACTCAGATGATTCATTCAACAACCATTTATTCATAGGTCTTTCAGTTTATAGTCCAAATAAAAAGATCATAGCAATGTTATAGGTTGTGTAACCATAAATGTCCATCCACAAATGGCAGCCTCCACAAGGGGATTAGAAGCAAAATTCATCAGGAGCTACAGAATATAAAAGACAAGAGAGGCGCCTTTAAGTGTAGCAATATGGTTACATTTATTGAAGGTACAACATTTAGCAACTCACATGGTTGATGATTAAAACTGGCACATCTAAGTATGCAGGCATCCGAGGTAAAGCTGTCCACATAGACCGTCCTCTGCACCGCCGGCTCTTACCGCTGTCAGTCTGCAATCTTGACTGGGAAGACTACCCTGCAGTAGAACGATCTGAAAGCGAGGCTTGAAGAGCTCGTGGAGTGCAGCATGGAAGGGATGACGTTGATAGTGGTGCGGAGGATGATGAGTTGGAAGGATGTGAGTTGCTAAATGTTGTACCTTCATTAAATGTAACCATATTGCTACCCTTAGAGACACCTCTCTTATCTTTTATACATGACGCTACTTGTATATAAAGACATCGCTTGTATATCAAGTCAAAATTTATGAAAAAATGTTGCTTGTCTTGAAAAACGCTCTTAAACCAAGTTACTCTCAAACCAAGGTTTTACTGTATAGGGAAGCAGACTAGGAGGTGAGGCAGGAAGTGATAAAAGGGAAAGGGATGTAAATCCACAGTAGAGCAGGCAACATCCATAGGTAAACACAGAAACCAGCATCACATGTGAATGGAATCACAGATTTAGCAGAACCACTACAACAAGAAGGTAAGAATTTCACAAAAAACTGCAGGTTAGTCCATGACACACGGCCATCTTAAATAAGAGCAGATGATTATTGTAGCATCTACTTCCTGGAATCCATCTGCCCTTAGATCAGGCATGCAGGCAGGAGGGCATGCTTAGATGAGAAAGCCCCTCCTCCTTTCTAGATGAAAGAAAAGCATGACCATGAAGACTCCTTGGATGTATGGCATCATTTTGACCTAGGCCAGAAACCAGGAAACTGAAGTAATGTAAAAAAATACATTTAAGTAGTAATATACCTTGCTACCTATGTATCAACGATAGCAGCAAAAGGGTTTAAAATTGTTAATGTTGATTGAGATAATTTAGTTTAACTTAACCACTTGCCGACTGCCCGCCATCAATTGACGGCGGCAGAATGGTACTCCTGCGCGAATCGCTGTAGCTGTACGGTGGGTACTGTAAGGAGTATAGGGGGCGCACCCGCTGCATCACTAAGGAGCCGATGCACGTGCCCCGCGGCCGCGATGCCCGCGGGCGCCCCCGCGATCGCTCTTGACAGATCGAGAACGGGGATTTGTGTGTGTAAACACACAAATCTCCGTTCTGTCAGGGGTGATTGGGGGGTGCCCGCGGGCATCGCGGCCGCTGGGTGCGAGCATCGGCTCCTTAGTGATGTGGCGAGCACGTGCGCCCCCTATCGGGCACCCGCGATCGCTCCTGACAGGCCGAGAACGGGGATTTGTGTGTGTACACACACAAATCCCCGTTCTGTCAGGGGTGAGGAGACTGATCTGTTGTTCCTAGTATATAGGAACAACAATCGGTCTCCTCTCCAAGTCAGTCCCATCCTCCCACAGTTAGAACACACATTGAGGGAACACATTTAACCCCTTGATCACCCCATAGTGTTAACCCCTTCCCTGCCAATGACATTTACACAGTAATCGTTGCATTTTTATAGCACTGATCGCTGTATAAATGTCAATGGTCCCAAAAATGTGTCAAAAGTGTCTGATTTGTGCGCCGCAATGTCGCAGCCCGATAAAAATCGCCGCCATTAGTAGTAAGAAAAAAAAATAATAGAAGTGCCATAAATCTATCCAATATTTTGTAAATGCTATAACTTTTGTGCAAACCAATCAATATACGCTTATTGCGATTTTTTTTAACAAAAATATGTAGAAAAACATATATCAGCCTAAACCGATGAACAAATTTGTTTTTGTTTTTTTAAACTTGGGGATATTTATTATAGCAAACAGTAAAAAAAATTGTGTTTTTTCAAAATTGTCGTTTATCTTTTGTTTATATCACAAAAAGTAAAAACTGCAGAGGTGATCAAATACCACCAAAAGAAATCTCTTTTTGTGAGAAAAAAAGGACATCAATTTTGTTTGAGTACTATGTCTAACGACCGCGCAATTGTCAGTTAAAGTGACGCAGTGCCGTATTGCAAAAAATGGCCTGGTCATTAAGGGAGTAAATACTTCTTGGGCTGAAGTGGTTAAATACCACCAAAAGAAATCTCTATTTGTGTAAAAGAACAAAAAATATATAAAAATGAATTTGGGTACAGTGTTGCATGACTGCGCAACTGTCATTCAAAGTGCGACATCGCTGAAAATCGCCCTTTAATTGGTTAATAGAAATCAGTCATATATTTTATTGTGGATTAAATTGATACAAAAGTCTATTTTTTTTCCTTTAAACACTTCTGACCCGGAAAGATTTAACCCCTTAATGACCAGGCCATTTTTTGCGATATGGCACTGCGTTACTTTAACTGACAATTGCGCAGTTGTGCGATGCTTTATCCAAATAAAACTGATGTCCTTTTTTTTCTCACAAATAGAGTTTTTCTTTGGTGGTATTTGATCACCTTTTTATTTTGCCTTATTGCCATATAAACAAAAAAAGACCGACAATTTTGAAAAAAAAAAAACAATATTTTTTTACTTTCTGCTATAATACATATCCAAAAAAAAAATTTAAATTTAAAAAAACAAATTTCTTTATCAGTTTAGACCAATATGTATTCTTCTACATATTTTTGGTAAAAAAAATCCCAATACCTGAGTTCAGCTCTCAAAAAGCACCCAACCTTGGGCCCTACCCTGTGTATTTGCTCCCGAATATGTTCCACCACTTTATTATCATCTGTCAACTCCCCCCTGTACCCTATTGTAGGGAATCCTCATTTCCCTCCAGGACTACAGGAGGGACCCTTCAGGAAACTTTCAGACTCAGTTTTTTCAGGCCTCGCATTTTATACAAATAGCGACTGGGACATGGCCCTCATTACCTGAACTAACCTCATCCAAAGACCGTTTCTGTCTTGATTCCTGGAGTGCAGCCCAGTTGCGACATTTCCTTAACACTCTCCCACCTCCAGACAGATTTCAACGAACATTGACACCCTTAGAACAACTATGTGAGGGGACTGGGCCTTGCTCTCATTTAATCTTGCAAATGTATGCACTACTGGCTGCCCCCCAAGAGGATTATGTTCCTCCATATATAAGGAAGTGGGAAATGACATTAGACAGGACGTTCAGCCAGGCACAACATAGGCAGATAGTAAATCTTGCGTTGAAATCTTCAATATCCACAAGAATCTAATTTTAAAATAATGACAAGATGGTACCGTACACCCTCATTACTTAATGAATTCTTTCCGGAAATCCCGGACAAATGTTGGAGGTGTCAGGAGGAAAGAGGGACTCTACTCCACGTTCTTTGTGGTCCTCCCAAAACTGGAGTACTTCTGGAGGGAGATACGGAGGATAGCACAGAAATTTACTGAGTATAACCTCCCAGAAGATCCAGCCCTATTTTTGTTACATGTCTCAAACATACCGGGGGAAACATATAGTAAATTATTAACGCGGCTAGATCATGTATCGTATGGCAGTGGAGAGATACGTACCCTCCCACAATTCTTACATGGGTCACACGAATTGAAGAGGTTAATAGGATGGAGGATTTGCTATGATTGGCTTAAAATCGAAAGGAGACATATTTAGAAACTTAGGGCCAATGAAATACATTTCTCGGAGGAAGGGAGATCCCTCTTTGCTCCTGAGAGTATTTGAAAAAGAGAGGAGTGTGTGGCCTTGGGGGTGACCTCACCTCCGTGGATGATGGTATAGTAAACTCACCTTTTCCTCGGTACGTCTCCCCTCCAACTCCGACTCCCTCTCCCCTATCAGTGTTGTGTTTTTTTTTCTTCTCTCTTTCTATCTTTTTTCTCTCTTTTTTTTTTTTTTTTTTAGGAATTCTTTCCCTTATGGGGCTTCTTACTTTCTTCTTTTGCCTCTTCAGATATGTAGAGGTTTTTCTTCTTAGTAAAGTATGTTGTCAGGGCAAACAAGAGAAGCAGGTCTAACGGAACAGAGAATGGGAACTATTTCAAATAACTACCGGTAGTTATTGTTTGTTCTGTAGATGTATTTAAGATAGGAGTAATGCTGTTAATTGGAGTTTGAATGGATTCGTTGGAACTCATATGATTGATGGATTAATGAAATTGTTTATTTCTCTATATGTATGACAACTAAAATAAAATAAAAATTAAAAAAAATCCCAATAAACGTACATTAATTGGTTTGCGCAAAAGTTATAGCGTCTACTAACTACTGGATAGATTTATGGACTTGCAATGTCGGGACTGCGACATTGTGGCGGACAAATCTGACCTTAAGTGGCACTTTTTTGAAGACCAGTGACACCAAAACAGTGATCAGTGCTAAAAAAAATGCACTGATTACTGTATAAGTGACACTGGCAGGGAATGGGTTAACATCAGGGGCGATCAAAGGGTTAAATGTGTTCCCTGTTGGTGCTTTCTTACTGTATGGGGGAAGTGCTGACAGGAACAACACAGAGATCGCTGTTCCTAATTACTAGGAACAGCAGATCACCATGTTGTTCCTTGTCAGAATGAGGATCTGCCTTGTTTACATAGGCAGGTCCCCATTCTGCCTCTCTGTGAAGCGATCGCGGGTGGCCGACAGACATCGGGTCCGCTGGGCACGCATATCTCCTCCTTTGTGCACACTATCTATTGCATGGAACGATGTACAGGTACATTGTTTCACACAATAGAGCCACCCTGCCGCAGTATATATGCGGTGGGTGGTCTTTAAGTGGTTAAAAATAACAAACATGTTATACTTGCCTGCTCTGTGTAATGGTTTTGCACAGAGCAGGCCAGATTCTCCTCTTCTCAGGACCCTTTTCTGTGCTCCTGGCCCCTCCCTCCTGTTGAGTGTCCCCACAGCAAGCAGCTTGCTATGGGGCACCCGAGCTAATCCACAGCTCTGTGTGTCCATTCAGACACAGAGCCGTGGTTCAGCTCCGCCCCCTCTCTCTCCTCATTGGCTAATTGACTTTGATTGACAGCAACAGGAGCCAATGGCACTGCTACTGTGTCTTAACCAATCAGGAGGGAGAGTCCCGGACGGCAGAGGCATTCGTGCATATCGCTGGATTGAGATGGGGCTCAGCTAAGTATTAGGGGGGCTGCACACAGAAGGCTTTTTATCTTAATGCATAGAATGCATTAAAATAAAAAACCTTCTGCCTTTACAACCACTTTAATTACGGTAATATACTAGGTACATTTCTGGTTGGTCGGATTTAACGCTAAGACCCCTTTTACACTGGAAGCGTTTTTCAGGCCCTACAGCGCTAAAAATAGCACCTGCATAGCGCCTGAAAAAAGCCTCAGCTGCAAACCCAGTGTAAAAGCCTGAGTGCTCTCACACTGGGGCGCTGCGCTGGCAGGGCGTCACAAAAAGTCCTGCCAGCAGCTTCTTTGCAGCGGTGTAGGAGCGGTAAATACACCGCTCCTACACCGCTCCTCCATTGCTCCTGCCCATTGAAAACAATGGGGCAGCGCAGCCATACAGCCGGCAAAGCGCCACTGCAGCAGCATTTTGCGGGCGGATTTAACACCTTTTCGCCCCCTAGCGGGGGGGGTTAAAACCTCCCCGCTAGCGGCCGAATAGTGCCGATAAAATGACGATAAAACGCTTTACCGCAGACGCCCGAGGCGGCTCAGTGTGAAAGGGGTCTAACTTATGATACAGATAATTTAATTCTAAAGCTGGCCATACACTTCTGTAGTAGACTCTCATTTGTACTAATATTTGTAAGAAAATTCTCAGTGCATTTGATGTCTTGGCGAATTTCATTTAAAATTACCTCAACATTTCATTTGCTTTTAACATTTGATTTTGAAATGAATAAAACAGAATGAAAACCACATACACTGTTAGAAATTAATTTGTTTGAGAAAAGTTTTCCATCCTGCTCCTTTAATTTTTCTCATCACTACAGTCAAAAACGAAATATCAATTTGACCCCACTAACAATCAGAAAATCAAATGAATGCTCCTAGATAAAACATTTTGAAAAAAATTCTACTGATGTGTAACAGGCATTCTGTCATTGGCCCATTCAGGACATGCATAGATTATAATGTAAGACTATTTGATCCAACCAAACGTGCAGTTTCTCCTTTTGGCCATAAGATAGAGATAGGGGGACCCTGTGCACAGGGATCTCCTCCAGCAAGACTGTGTTTTCAGTCTTCTTAATCATTTTACTAAAGAATAAACATACATAACATACTCAAAAACAACACATAATTGCATACCAACATCTTCATCATATAAATATACCATATAAATACCATATAAATATATGTTACTCTTAGAAATTATACACCATATACCATTACATACTCCCCCCCCCAGGAAACACATGGTTCAGAGACTCTCCCCCTCCCCAAATAAAAAGAAGGTGATGAAAACAGCATTTATTGTGTAAGAAGGGGTGACCAGACACGCCCTACTAAGGGGACGCTCCCCAATCTCACCTATCAAAATTACCCATCTCCCAATCACCAACTAGCATATCAATCCAGATACCACACACTCCTCCCTAAATTCATTCATTTTGTAAATCTATTGAAAGGTGTATATTAAAGAATGTGTCCCAAAACAACTATATATGGTGTCTCTTTGTTCCACCCAATCCTGTATTCCCTTACTCCCCCCCCCCCCCACCCATTTATTGTGTAAGAAGGAGGGCTCCAGCAAGACTGGACCCAGGAACTCTGCCCCTGCTGCTCAAGCCTCAGACTATTTTTGGGCTCTCTTACCACTTTCTGGGCACACCTCCTGAGGGATTGGCTGGAGTCTCATAAATATTCAGGTTGTTTGTTCCGTTCTTCCTTAACCCTATATTTCTAGAATACTCTAGAAAAATGGGGAAGTAACAGAGCAGCAGCATGTGAAACACTGAGCAGCCCTAATCAATCAACTCTTTGCTCTTTGGATTACAGTGGAGCTATCTAAATTTGCATAGCAGCCTACTCTACACTAGGAGGGTGCTACACTTGTAAAGGATTGGATGATGGAAATCAGCAGAGCTTCACCTCATTCACTAAGCTAAGTGTAAATTCTCTTGCAAAGTGAGCAGACTATTTGCCTTTAGTAAATAAAGTCCATAGAAGGGATACAAACTGAATCATACTCAATCTGATATTGTTATTTATTGGAGAAAATTGTAAAGAGTAAAATCATACAGAACTCTAATGCATTTCACATATGGCTTACTTTATCACAGTGTGTGCATGGTATCCTAATCAAAGAATGATTCCTTTATGAAATACATTACCCAGCAAACATAACGTTCTGTGCAGTTCTACTCATCATTTGCTTTAATAAACTCCTCAGCAACATCATATTGAGAGCAGTTATGTTCTTTTCCTATTATCTGTGTGTGAATTGTCCATCTGAGAGTTCCCATTCTCTGGATATTTGCTGCTTGCAATCAAATAAAAGATTTGTCAATCACTTGCGGCATTTTCACTGTCCAATGCCAATGTCTTATTGTCCCCCACATTTATAAAGCACATTTGCTGTCTTGGCTTATCCTTGGCCATTCGAACAACGATGTACTGTCATTCTCTACCATTTGGATATTTTCCTTTATTTAATGAAAACTCCAGACCTCAGTACTAGCATTCACTGTACTTATAATGTGATCAAGTAAAATTAATTTGTAAGGAGTGTTCAGCACTCAATAGGAAATCAATGAATCCCTGCGGGGACCCACACTGCTCAATTGTCTGAGTTCTCTGCACACTATCCATTCAGCGGGGTTCATTTACTAAAGTAAAAGAGCATCTTCACTTTGTAAAGTAAATTTTTACCTAACTTAGTGAAAAAGATGAAAATGTATTTATTTCAATCCTACAGTCTTCTACAAGCCAAAGTGCTGCCTTTTCCCATTCTGTTGCATATTATTGGATATTCAGATTGATCACATTTTCACCTTATTATTAAGCTTAGTGGGTATACACTTTAAAAAAATGAAAATTCACTTTGCTAAGTGAACAGCCTCTGCTCCTTAGTAAATCAACCCTAACGGCTTTACTGCAAATGAAGATTTCAACCAAGAGTTTGCATTGGCCTGAATTCACCCTTTGCAGTTGCTGCCAGAAAAAAGTTATTAATCCTGGACTGGTGCTTAATCATAGCTAAAATACTAGACATACAAACAGGCATATATATACAGGTACATGTGAAATCCTAAATGCAATCAGCGGGTTTAAAAAAAAACTCTCCATGTTCCTGTTGCAAACAAGGCCGGCACCCATCTCACTGCAGAGGCAGCTGAATGACGAATCTAGTAACCTAAACCTTAAATGTTAGGCCTCGTACACACGATCGGATTTTCCGATGCAAATTGTTTGATGAAAATCCGACCATTTGTACGCTCCATCAGACAATTGTTGCCCAACTTTTCGCAGACTATTGTTGGATGGCAGATTTATACATTTTACGCGGACAAATGTCTGTTGTCGGATTTTTCGAGCGTGTGTACACAAGTCCGTTCTGACAAAAGTCCGAAGTACAAACACGCATGCTTGGAAGCAAGGACGAGCCGGAAGAGGTCAGTCTTGTAAACTAGCGCTCGTAATGGAGAATTAACATTCGTGACGCGGCAAATTATTGAATCTCGAAATTCAGCGCACATTCTCTTCTTTTTTAATGGGATAATAATGAAGCTGCTTTGCTGGTGATACTGATGGAGTTCTGCCAAATTTATTTTCAAAGGCTTTTTTTTTCTAGTGATATCAAGAATAAAATATTATGCTTGTTTTTTTTGTTTTTTTTTAGCAAGTTACCACAACACCATTATCCAGTAGTTTATAAGATCAAAGATACAACTATGTTTGTGCACCTTGTTTTTACATTTTACATTGTATTTTTTAAAATTGTAACTGCCTACTCCCAAACTGTCATTTGAAGTAAAATACATAGCCAAGTATTATTTTATTGTGCATTAAAAAAAAGAAAACAAATAAAATTAGACATGCTGTCTGCCAATAGAATTTAACCAAAAAGTGCATTCTATGCATCCAAAAATATAGAAAATATACCAAATCAAATCATTATTCAACCAAAAAATAAAATAAAAGCCTCATGCATGTGTCCTGCTTCTTAATATAGGGGGTCAACAATGCCAAGAGTTGGTGAAAGCAGGGGTCCGTCATCCAGAGATAATTCCGAAAATCATCCGGATTATTCTACTGGAGCTCCCGCAGCAAAGGCATATGACATAATTGGTCACCATTAATAAAGCAACCAATTCTTCCTCCTCCTGTTCCTGGACTGGACTTGAGTCAAAGCAATAACTCCAAGGCCAATAATAAATAACACGTTATCTTCTCCGATTCTCGCAACATGGCTGCTTGACGAACAGCCGTTCAGAAACTAACTGAAAAGCGCAAAATGAAAAGCGCGAATGAACACTCACCAAACTTCTACTAACACAAAATTAGCAGAAGGAGCCCAAAGGGTGGCGCCTGACAATTGGACTTCCTCTATGTAGTCTCGTAGTACGTGTAATACGTCACTACGTTTGTGTTTGTTGGCCGACAATTCCTTGCCGTTTGTATGCAAGACAAGTTGCTGGCCAATGCCCTTCGGAGAAAAGTCTGACGTTTTGTCTGCGGAAAATCTGATCGCGTGTACGAGGTTTTAGGCCCCTTTCACACATGTGGACCGTTCGTTTCATCAGTTTGGTCACGCTTTTCAAAGAAAAAACTGATGAAGTTTTCATCACCTTTTCATAAGTTTACATCAGTTTCTCATCAGTTTTTACATCACTTTTTTACTTTAAAGCGTAACTCCACTTTTGTTGAGAAGAAAACATTCCCCTCCTGGTGATCTATGAACATTGCAAGAATTATAACAACTTTTGTTGCAGATTCCTACCTTTTGTTATGCTGAAGAAATCCCTGTATGTTCTTCTGTGCCTCTGTGATGAGTGGGTCTAATGGGAGTGGTTTCCTAATTATCTATTATTTGTGCACCTGCACAGCACTAACGAGGAAATCTGCTGGGCCTGCAACCCATTAAACGTGTTCCTACAGGGAATATCTCAGCCAAAAGCACCTGCAATGTTCACATGATCATCAGAACTGGACCACAGAGCAATGGAAGAAGGTGATCTGGTCTGATGAATCACATTTACTTTTACATCATGTGGATGGCCAGGTGCATGCGTGTCACTTGTCTGGAAAAAGATAAAAAGTAGTTCTGGACAGCCGCACTCTGAATATGCCTTTTATTCAAAAACTACAAACAAAAATACATGCCAAAGCAGAACAAAAGAGCTAACGCGTTTCACACTATATGTAGTGCTTAATCGTAGCTATTTTGTTCTGCTGTGGCATGTATTTTTGTTTGTAGTTTTTGAATAAAAGGCATATTCGGGGTGCGGCTGTCCAGAACTACTTTTTATCTATTAGCTATATGCATTGCCTGCACCTGTGGCTTCTTAACTGGTGAAGAGATTTACCTTTGGTCGATCCCCCTGGAGAGTGATACCTCCCTTCTCTTATCTAGAAAAAGAGATGGTACCAGGATGAAATATGGGAGGAAGACAAGCCGGTGGAGGCAATGTGATGCTGTGGGCAATGTTCTGCTGGGAAACCTTGGTCCTACCATCCATGTGGATGTTATTTGACAGACATGTTCCACCTACCTAACCATTGTTGCTGATCAAGTACACTCCCCCAATACCAATGGTGTTCGCCGATGGCATTGACCTCTTTCAACAGGGTAATGTGCCCTGCAACACTGTAAAAATGGTTTAAGAATGTTTTGAGGAACAAAACGAGGTTGAGTTGTTGACTTGGCCTCCAAATTCTTCTGATTTCAATTCAATTGAGCATCTGTGGGATGTGCTGGAAAGACATGTCTGATCCATTGAGGCCCCACCCCGCAACTTTTACAGGAATTGAAATCTGCTATTGATGGCTTGGTGCCAGATACCATAGCATACCTTCAGAGGTCAGTGGAGTCAATACCTTTATGGGTTAGGGCTGTTTAGGTGGCAAAAGGGGGACCTACTCAATGTTATGTGAGGGGGATATCTTCTAATACTGTTACATTTACGTAGCTTTTTTCTAAGATCTCCTGGAGAAGATCTTATCTTCATTAGACAAAAGATTCTAGTATTTTATTTTTATTATACCTGCATTTTAGCACTTACTAGCAAACTAAAAAAAGATGCTATAAGATTTATGCATTGTGTTGCTAAGAAAGAAGTTTCCTAGTTGCATGGAATAAGCAACACAGCAAACTACCTGTCTCAGAAACCTCTGATGGAAGCAGTTGTTCTGTGAAATCACAGCCGCATGATAGTTTTGGGTCTTTGCAGCACAACCACAGCACTGGCTGCTATGTGATATGGGAATTATGCAATGGGGTTTATTTACTAAAGGCAAAGCCATTCTGCACTACTAGTGCAGTCGCTGTAGATCTAAGGGGAAGCTCTGCTGATTTTATCATCCAATCATGTGCAAGTAAAAATGCTGTTTTTTATTTTCCCTGCATGTCCCCCTCAGATCTACAGCGACTGCACTTCCAAGTGCACTTGCAGTGCAGAGTGGATTTTCCTTTAGTAAATAAACCTCTATGGGGTTTATTTACTAAAGCTAGAGAGTGCAAAATTAGTCACACTTCTGCAGAGAAACCAACCAGGTTTTATCCTCAGCTTGTTTAATTATGCTTTAGCAATAAAATCTGGAAGTTGATTGGTTTCTCTGCAGAAGTGTCACTAATTTTGCACTTCATAGCTTTAGTAAATAACCCCCTATTTGTGCTTCCATCAGAGGCTTTTCAGATAAGTATTTTTCTACTTAATGTATCCACTTTTTTGATTTGCTTGCACTTGTTATAATTTCACAATAATAAATTGCACTCGATAAGCATACTAATGTATTCTGCTAAAAATAAAATCACTAAGTGCTTTTTTATGGTTTTGTATTTATTAGCTTGGAAAATAAATGATGACCATTATAAATTATGTTTGTGTATTTTTATTAGGAGTAAAAGATGAGATTATGCTTGAAACTTGACTGTATCAGTAAATAAAAAACCCTTTCATGAACAGCGGTTTTTGAAGCTTGCATAACCAGAATAAGTATAGCAGTGCTGGTATGTGTCAGTTAATATCTCTATAAATAAGCCCCCGTTCACACCAGTGCGACTTGTCATGCAATTTGACAGGTCCAAATCACATGACAAGTCACACCCTATTGTTGGCAATGGAACTGTTAAAATTGGTGCCGCACCGATTAAAAAAAAAAAGGTTCCTGAACTATGTTTGGCGATTTCCGGTGCGACTTGCATAACTATCTGTGCATGAAGTTGCAAAGATGTCAGCCAAGTTGCACCTGAAGTCGCACTCACATGCGGCTTTAAAACCGTGCGCTTTCAAGTGAAGTCGCACAATTTTAAACACAGATTCGGTGTGAATGGGGACTAAAGCACACAAAGTCAAGAGCTAACAGGAAAGGCGCCTTGGGGGTAATTGCTGACTATCATTGATGGAGCTAGGCAAGTTTTCAGGGGCCAGGGTGATATATAAATCCTGTATAATAATAATAATAATATATATAATAATGTAGCCAGGTCTCTGCTGGCTAGAGAGGAGACTGGAAGAAGCGCTGGCTCTGTATGTACAGAGTGGCTGTGCTGCGGGCTGTGTGTAATCCTTCGCCCACTTCTTCTGTTGCCTCCCTCTGCTGCTGTCTGTGCAGCTGAATGAGCGGGCTGCGTGTAATCCTCTGCCCACTCGTATGGTTTCTTCCCCTCTTGCTCTGGAGTGTCCACATGCTGATTGGGGATCAGTGCCTGCAGACACACAAGGCTATGGGAAATGTAGTCCATGGGGATCACCATCTACCATGGAGAATGATAGGCTGCAGAACTACAACACCTAGGCACACCCTGCAAACAGGGGAGAAGAGAGCAATGTTTTTCTGGGCAAATGTGCAGAGATCTGGGCAGACAGCACAGGGAAACCAGAGTGTGCAGACCTGTTGCTGTGCATGCCTACACTGGCAAAGAACCTGGTGAGGCCGAAATGCCTATAACTGAGCCATAATATTGGCACCACTGGTGGGCATTGATAGGTGGCACTCAAGGGCATTGATAGGTGGCACTGATTGCTGGCACTTATGTACTGATGGGCACTGATTCGTGGCACTGTGGGCACTGATTCGTGGCACTGGCAGGTGGCACTGGCAGGCAGTACTGGTGGGCACATATGAGGCAGCTTTGCCTCTTCCTCTTCAGGACCTATGTCCCTTCAACAGAAGGCAATGATTGGCTTTTTTTTCTCCTCACGCTGTCAGCGCGAGAAGAAAAAAAAACGATTACCAATCTTCTGTTTACATCACATGATCAGCTGTCATTGGCTGACGACTGATCATGTGGTATGGGGCCGGGATCGACCCTTAACTCAGATCTGTGATCACCCGAGTCTCATTAACTCGGATGATCACAGCGTGCGCCGCGCACGCCCTTCAGGAGGGCGTGGCAAGTGTGCAAAGGGGAGGACGTCTATTAACGGCCTCCCACAAAATTAGATCCGCACTGTAGCCGTCATTCGGCTGTAGCGTGGATCTGAAGGGGTTAAAGGCATATCCCGTGTTACCTAACAATTTAAGCACAATAATATAAAGATAGAATCATTTTGGAAAACAGACCTAAAATGAAAGAAGTTTTTTAAAAAATTACCAAAAAAGTTTTAATGTAAAAAAAAAGTTATCATTTTGCATGCGCAAAAAAAACAATATAGGGTTGCTAGTATGAGTGGCTGTCTCTACTGTCTCTTCCTCTGCATTAATGAGCTCAGGCAGTCTGTGCGCTGCTCTTTCTCCAGGATCAACGTCCTCCGCATACAGATCTATGCCTATACCTGACAGATATACTGAGAACGAGAGCCAGAGCTGAGCTTAGAGGTCCTGATCGTGAGGAGTGAATTACTGGCGACCAGGTTCCTGAGGACTGCAGTACTATCAAATGCTCAGGACAAGATTTGCGTGTGCCTGGATTGGTGGTAGTATACTAACACTTACATTATAACCAGGTGTGTCATAGGTCATGCAGAAAGAAGAACCCATCATACCAGGCGGCTCCTAGGAATAGCAGGAATAAGCGCAACAATAACGAGGCAATTCAAGCATTACCTAACAAATTAAGCACAATAATATAAAAATAGAATAATATTTGGGACACAGACTTATAGGGGTTGATTTACTAAAGGCAAAAAGATGCATTTTTGAAAGTGCAGTTGCACTCTGCAAGTGCAGTTGCTGCAGAGCTTAGTAAATGAGGTAAAGGTTCACATTACAAAGAACAACCAATTACATGCAAGGAAAATAAAAAAATAGCATTTTTTGCTTATGCATGAAGGATGATGGAAGAGCTCTCCCTCATTTACTAAGCTCTGGAGCAACTGCATAGTACAACTGCACTTTCAAAAGTGCACAGTAAAATTGACTTTAGTAAATCAACCCCAAAGTGTTTGTAACCCTAAAAAAAAATGGATCCTGTTCCTTTAAAGCATGTTATACAGCACAGTGCTTGTGCTGTGTAATTTGGCCCTAACACCTGAAATACCTGGCTGATCCTGCCTGGTCCTGCCCTCCCCCCTGTAAACTGACCACGGTTTATCATGGCTGCTGAGCCCTGACACTGTGGTCAGTTTACATGCCCCCATCATCCGCAACTCTCCTCTGTCCTTCTCCCCCCCTCCCCTCCCTGCCTGTCAGCTTCTGTGTCTGTGAGCCCCCCCCCACCCCTCTTGCCGCTATTTGTTATAAAGTAAATATTAAAAAACAATCACTTCCAGCCCTGGTTTTATGTAGCTATAACACACTGTAAATATTTATGGAAAACGAAACCGCTAAATACCGTTTTTCAGAGCTCATCAGGTCGGTCACGTGACTCCTGGCTGCACCTCCACCCCCATCTAAGGGCTACAGTGGGAGGGGTTGAGCAGCCAGCACCGCAGTCACATGACCTTCCCGGCTGACGTCAGAGAGAGAGCTCGGCTCCTCCCACTGTTGCCGTACATCGGAGTAGGAGAGTGGCCGGGAGTCATGTGTCCTGCCTGAAGATCTCTGAAAAACTATATTTAGAGGCTTCTTTTTCCAAAAATATTTACACTGTATGTTATGGCTGCAAAAAAGAGGGCTGGCAGTGACGGTTTTAATAAGGTTTACAAACACTTTAAAATGAAAGAAGTTTTTTATAAAATTACAATAAAATGTTTTGTAAAAAAAACTTGAATTTTGCAGAAGCAAGAGACACAATATAGGGTTGATTTACTAAAGACAATAGACTGTTTATTTTGCAAGAGAATTTTAACCAGAGCACAGTGAATGAGGGGAAGCTCTACTGACTTACATCATCCAATCATGTGCAACATTTTTTTTTTTATGTTACTTGCACATGATTATGTTTTTTGAAAACTTAGTTTCACCACATTCACTAACCTCTGGGGAAAATTCTCTTGCAAACAGCAAATTCCCTTGTAAAGTGAACAGCCTATTTGCCTTTAGTAAATCAATTCCAATATGTCCATGTTGTATACCCTATTTTTTTAGCTTGAACTACTTTAAATTTAATACCCCATAAAGTCTGGTACACACGGGCTGAATATTGGTCTGTTCATCAGAAACCCATGTGTAAAGCAGCCTGCCTGGCTTCTGTCGAACGTGCATGCTGGAAAAAAAGCAGCTGATCAGTGCTCACAGCCAATGGCTGTTCAGTGGGGCTCTCTCAAATTGCATGACAAATCGCTTCAATGTGAACCTAGGCTTAGATGTGGAATATGATTGGATTGTCAAGGTGCATGAACGGCAGGATGCTGTCTTTTTTTTTTATTAATGTCCATAGAAGTGTGATTGCACATGGTGGCTGGAGTTTGATAAGACATTGTCTGGCTGCATTGGAGAGCTTACAGATCACCTCCTACATAATGGCTCCCAAGGGTTGGAACCTAAGCTTGAGTTTAGACTATATCTACAGCTGCAGTATCATGTTGATTCCACTGAATTAGTAATTATTTAATTGGAAACATATTAAAAATTCACCTGCCAAAAGTTATTTTTAAAAACATACAAGGTAGATTTACTAAAGAGAATATGCATATTGCAAAATGATAGAGGAATTTAATAAGGCTGGAGCAGACAGAATCTGGATTAGCAGTGCATGGCAACCATTTAGCTTCTACCTTTCATTTTCAAAGCTTAACTGAACAAGATGAAGCTAAAAGCTGGTTTCTAGGCATAGCTGCTCCCAGGGGCGTTGCTAGGTCTACAAAAGATCTGGGGCTAGAGCCCATAGCAGCGTAGTAAAGAAAGTCATACGCTTGGGCGGGCATACACATGTATATACAGTAATATACGTGTGTGTGTCTGTGTATATATATCCCCAGAGAGCCCCCCACTTACATCAGGGTCCCCAGAGAGCCCCCCTTAGATCAGGGTCCCCAGAGAGCCCCCCTTACATCAGGGTCCCCAGAGAGTCCCCCTTACATCAGGGCCCCCAGAGAGCCCCCCTTACATCAGGGTCCCCAGAGAGCCCCCCCTTACATCAGGGTCCCCGGAGAGCCTCCTCCTTACATCAGAGTCCTCAGAGAGCCTCCCCCTTTCATCAGGGTACCCAGAGGGCCCCCCCCCACTTACATCAGGGTTTCCAGAGAGCCCCCCTTACATTAGGGTCCCCAGAGAGCCTCCCCCTTAAATCTGGGTCCCTAGAGAGCCTCTGCCTTAAAATCAGGGTCCCCAGAGAGCCTCTGCCTTAAAATCAGGGTCCCCAGAGAGCCTCTCCCTTGCATTAGGGTCCCCAGAGAGCCCCCCACCTGCATAATGGTCCCCAGAGAGCCTCTTCTCCCCTTGGGGACCCCTGCAGAGACTCGGGGCTATTGGCCCCAGATTCGGGGCTATAGCCCCAAAAGCCACCCCCTAGTGACGCCCCTGGCTGCTCCAGATTCTGTCTGTTCCAGGTTTAATACATTCCCCCCTGAATGTCCATTTTGCTTTGTGAATAAGGTGAAGCTGCATTCTTCTTAGTTATCTAATCCAGTGTTTATCAACTCCAGTCCTCAAGGCGCACCAACAGGTCATTTTTTAAGGATTTCCCCTAGATGAAAGGGCTGTGGTAATTACTAAGACAATGAAACTGATCAAATCGCCTGCACAAAATAATGAAAATCCTGAAAACATGACCTGTTGGTGCTCCTTGAGGACTGGAGTTGAGAAGCACTGATCTAATCACATGCAAGGCAAGATCCTGTGGAGTTGATTTAGTAAAACTGGAACGTGCAAAATCAGGTGCAGCTGTGCATGGTAGCCAATCAGCTTCTAATTTCAGCTTGTTCAATTAAGCTTTGGCAAAAAACTAAAAAGGCGATTGGTTTCTATGCAGAGCTGCACCAGATTTTGCACTCTCCAGTTTTAGTAAATCAACCCCTGTGTTTGTATTTCTTTTACTCATTATTGGATATTCAAAGTTGATATATCTTTATTCTATTAGCAAAAGTAAACATTCACTTGGCAAGGTTAGTATTTACTACCCCTTTAGTAAATTAATCCCATAGCATGATTTGTCTCACATATAAAGACCCCTTTCACACAGGTGCACCTTTGCAGTGCTTTTTCAGGGTGACAAAAGAGCATTAAAGCCAGGGCTTTTTTTTCTCAGAAAATAGGTGCAGGAACTCAACCACAACCACCCAACTTACACACACACTCACACACCCTCTAAACCGCATCAAATAGTGGGTGTGGTCAAATTTCACCACTAACAGTGGGAGGGCCTTAAAGGGGCATTAAATACCAGGAGTGCATTACGTACAGTGTAAGACTACAGAGTTTTGGGGCGGGGGGGTTTTCACAGAGTGCAGAGTTCAGGAGTGCACTACTTGCAGAGTTTGGGGGTGCTTTACGTACATAGTGCCGAGTTCAGGGGTGCGCTACACATAGAGTGCCGAGTTCAGCCTTCTTCCACAACTGCTCACCTCTGCATCTCCCATCCACATCTCACTTTCACCCCTCTTCAGTTCTAATCTCTGCATGCAACCTCCCCTACTTCTTAAAAGCCCCACCATCTTCCAAATATCCTATTTTTGTTGCTGTATTAAACTGAAGCATCCAGCCAGCCCTAGTACCTTTCCGCACACTGTAGGTGGCACCTCCTCCCTCGCTTGCAAATCATTTAGTGGGGGTGTCAGCATCCACAATGACCCCGGGCACTTGCATCTCCCTTGATCCCATCCTGCACTCTGTAGATCTGTTGGAGACAAGCTATCACTGGTAAACACAGAAGCTGGACTTCTGTGTTTACAAGTAATAGTGGTGAGCAGGGAGCGGAGGGTCTGAGCCAGAGGTAGTGGAACTGAGTTCCACCAAGTTCCAGCTGAAAAAAAGCCCTGATTAAAGCTATTCCCAAATAAATCCTGTGTTAGTCCACTTTAACACTGAGGCGCTTTACAGGCACTATAGCGCTAAAAGTGCCTGTGAAGCGTCTCTCCTGTCACTCCAGTGTGAAAGCCCAAAGGCTTTCACACTGGAGTGGTCCGCTTGCGGGACGTTAAAAAAAGTCCTGCAAGCAGCATATTTGCATCGCTTTAGGAGCGGTGTATATACCGCTCCTAAAGTGCCTCTGTCCATTGAAATCAATGAGCAGTGCTGCCGTAATGCCTGCAAAGCGCCTCAGTGTAAAACCCTTTTTCAGACGCTTAGTGGGGGTTAAAAGCAGTCCGCTGGGGGCCGAAAAGCGCTGTTAAAATGACGGTAAAGCGCATTACCGATGACGCCCCCAACACCCCAGTGTGAAATTGCCTTAAGTGTGCACACTGCAGGTGCAAAGCATGCACAAAGTGCACACTGCAGGTGCAAAGCATGCACAAAGTGCACACTGCAGGTACAAAGCATGCACAAAGTGCACACTGCAGGTACAAAGCATGCATAAAGTGCACACTGCACTTTGAAAAGCCCTGTATGCTGCATCTTTGAGGCCGTTTTTTCAAAAGGGTGCCAAAAAGGAACCTTTCATCATAAGTGGGAAGATGGGAACGCATCAGTGTGAGAGACCTTAGGCTGCACAAAAGCACATCAGTGTGAAAGGGCCCAAATAGTGAGAGGATAGTTTGTTGTCCTATGAGCAAAAAAAAATAAAATCATTCTATTTGAATGAAATTGTAGTATTCATTTCTGTGAAACTTAGTTTTGCCACTACAGCAGCTGTCATCTACATGTGAAATGTTATTTTTCCTGTTAAAAAAAAGAATATCTGATTTGTGAGTACGGCCATTATATCCTTCAGAAAAAATTGACCCAGTATATTACATTTCGTCTCCTTTATCTAAAGCTTTTAGCCCAGAACAATATGCAGTCTTTTTCAGGATGAAATTATGCCACCTTTGAGAATGAAATGGTAGAAATTTAGCATGTTATCTAATATCACCTTCAATGGAAAACTAATTTTGGTCTCTAAACTTAATTTTAAATTGACATAATTGAACTAAATAGTCCGTATAATATGATTTTTGTGCCTAGCAACACAATGTGATAGATCAAGCTAATTATATAAGAGGTACACCTATTTATGGAAAAACACTCATATATATAGTGGGGTCGGAAATTATTCAGACCCCCTTAAATTTTTCACTATTTGTTATATTGCAGCCATTTGCTAAAATCATTTAAGTTCATTTTTTTTCTCATTAATGTACACACAGCACCCCATATTGACAGAAAAACACAGAATTGTTGACATTTTTGCAGATTTATTAAAAAAGAAAAACTGAAATATCACATGGTCCTAAGTATTCAGACCCTTTGCTCAGTATTTAGTAGAAGCCCCCTTTTGATCTAATTCAGCCATCAGTCTTTTTAGGAAAGATGCAACAAGTTTTTCACACCTGGATTTGGGGATCCTCTGCCATTCCTCCTTGCAGATCCTCTCCAGTTCTATCAGGTTGAATGGTAAACGTTGATGGACAGCCATTTTTAGGTCTCTCCAGAGATGCTCAATTGGGTTTAAGTCAGGGCTCTGGCTGGGCCATTCAAGAACGGTCATGGAGTTGTTGTGAAGCCACCAATTATTGTTATTTTAGCTGTGTGCTTAGGGTCATTGTCTTGTTGGAAGGTAAACCTTTGGCCCAGTCTGAGGTCCTGAGCACTCTGGAGAAGGTTATCGTCCAGGATATCCCTGTACTTGGCCACATTCATCTTTCCCTCGATTGCAACCAGTCGTCCTGTCCCTGCAGCTGTAAAACACCCCCACAGCATGATGCTGCCACCACCATGCTTCACTTTTGGGACTGTATTGGACAGGTGATGAGCAGTGCCTGGTTTTCTCCACACATACCGCTTAGAGTCAAGGCCAAAAAGTTCTAGCTTGGTCTCATCAGACCAGAGAATTTTATTTCTCACCATCTTTGAGTCCTTCAGGTGATTTTTAGCAAACTCCATGCAGGCTTTCATGTGTCTTGCACTGAGGAGAGGCTTCCTGTCGGGCCACTCTGCCATAAACCCCCGACTGGTGGAGGGCTGCAGTGGTTGACTCTCTACAACTTTCTCCCATCTCCCGACTGCATCTCTGGAGCTCAGCCACAGTGATCTTTGGGATCTTCTTTACCTCTCTCACCAAGGCTCTTCTCCCCCGATAGCTCAGTTTGGCCGGACGGCCAGCTCTAGGAAGGGTTCTGGTCATCCCAAACGTCTTCCATTTAAGGATTATGGAGGCCACTGTGCTCTTAGGAACCTTAAGTGCAGCAGAAATTTTTTTTTAACCTTGGCCAGATCTGTGCCTTGCCACAATTCTGTCTCTGAGCTCTTCAGGCAGTTCCTTTGACCTCATGATTCTCATTTGCTCTAAAATGCACTGTGAGCTGTAAGGTATTATATAGACAGATGTGTGGCTTTCCTAATCGAGTCCAATCAGTATAATCAAACACAACTGGACTCAAATGAAGGTGTAGAATCATCTCAAGGATGATCAGAAGAAATGGACAGCACCTGAGTTAAATATATGAGTGTCACAGCAAAGGGTCTGAATACTTAGGACCATGTGATATTTCAGTTTTTCTTTTTTAATAAATCTGCAAAAATGTCAACGATTCTGTGTTTTTCTGTCAATATGGTGTGCTGTGTGTACATTAATGAGGAAAAAAAATGAACTTAAATGATTTTAACAAATGGCTGCAATATAACAAAGAGTGAAAAATTTAAGGGGGTCTGAATACTTTCCACCCCCACTGTAAATAAAATGTCATTAAAACTATAACATGTATATCTGCTGGGAAAAGGCCACAATTTGCATAGCCTAAAGAGGAGCTAAACTGGATTCTGACTGCATAGAATCAGTGCAATTTCAGGAAAGGTACAACTTTTTATGAGAAATAGGATACATACAGGATCCCTTGCCTTGCACAGCTAATTTAGGTGCAAACCTTTATTTTAACATCACACATTGTGGCACATTTACCCTGTATAATGCTTCAGAGAGAAAAAAAATCGCCCTTGCCATTCCTGTAACTGCTCAAGATCAAGAAGATAGCAAAGGAATCACTAAATGGTGGAACGCGGTCCTGACTCAGACCGAGTGGTAGTCCTATCAGGACTGCTGCAGCCCCAAATAGAAAGCTGGGTGTCCTCTCCCTCCCGCCAGCAGCTTTTGATATGAAGGAAGGACTGGGATGTAAGGGGTGGACTATAATTTGGGGAGGGGGGAATGTGATATGAAGGAGGGAGGACTGTGATGTGGGGGGGGGCTATAATATGGGGAGGGGGGAGTGTGATATGAAAGGAGGAATATGATGTAAGGGAGGGGAGCTATAAAATGGGGGGGGGGGGTGATATGAAGGGAGAACTATGATGTAAGGAGGGGGGCTATAATATGGGGAGAGGGGAATGTGTTCTGAAAGGAAGACTGTAATGTAAGGTGGGTGAGCTATAATATGGGGAGGTTGAAATGTGATATAAAGTGAGGACTGTGATGTAAGGGTGGTGGTGGGCTGTGATATGAAAATGAGGACACTGATGTAAAGTGGGACTGTGATGTAAAAGGGAGACTAAGGACACTGATTTGCAGAGGGAACTGTGATATATAGGGGGAACTGTGATGTGTGTTGAGACTGTGATGTGTAGGGGAAACTGGGATGTATACTGGGGACTGTGATGTGTAGGGGAAACTGGGATGTACTGTATATTGGGGACTGTGATGCGTAGGGTGAGCTGTGATGTATATTGGGGACTGTGATGTGTAGGGGAAACTGGGATGTACTGTATATTGGGGACTGTGATGTGTAGGGGGAGCTGTGAAGTATATTGGGGACTGTGATGTGTAGGGGGAACTGTGATGCCTGTTGGGACTGTGATGTGTAGGGGGAACTGTGATGCCTGTTGGGACTATGATGTGTAGGGGAAACTGGGATGTATATTGGGGACTGTGATATGTAGGGGAAACTGGGATGTATATTGGGGACTGTGATGTGTAGGGGGAGCTGTGATGTATATTGGGGACTGTGATGTGTAGGGGAAACTTGGATGCATATTGGGGACTGTGATGTGTAGGGGAAACTGGGATATATATTGGGGACTGTGATGTGTAGGAGGAGCTGTGATGTATTTTGGGGACTGTGATGTGTAGGGGGGGTTGTGATGTATATTGGGGACTGTGATATGTAAGGGGAGCTGTGAGGTTTATTGGGGACTGGGATGTGTAGGGGAAACTAGGATGTATATTGGGGACTGTGATGTGTAGGGGGAGCTGTGATGTGTATTGGGGACTGCGATGTGTAGGGGAAACTGGGATGTAGCACAAACATGGAGATTCAGGCCTCTGCTGAAAGAAATTTTTACTGACCATACCTTTGAGAATTTTAATTCAATACCTCTGGCTTAATAATATTGTTTTGGATCCTGCCAATTTTAACATTTCTGTTAACTTCCCTTTCTTGGCTGACACTACCTTTGTGTGTGCCCATGGAGGTGCAGTGTTGTCACCCTATAACATGCACCTCTGCTGCAGTACTCTGCAGTCTGATGTGCCAGTGCAGATTTAACTTGACAGCTGCTTGATTGAATAATTGCAGGTGTAATATCAGGACTGCTCCCAGCTCAGGTAAGTTGGACAATGTTTAAAAAGTCCCGTCGGTGGTCCAAACGTCAATGGCTTAAAAAAGCATTAGGGTCATCTGGTTTATCATACAGCAAATTGCTGTATTTCACCATAAAAAGGAGTTTTGTGGCTTTAAATTGCCACTTTCTCAGTTGAAGTTGAAGGTGATACACTGATTATCCTGATGTGCTGTGCTGCCAAGTTGAAACAGTGGAAGAGAAAGAGAGCCTTTCAGGAAGGTTGTCTGTATTTACCCTACAGGGTCACCACAACCTCAGCAGATGTAAATTACTTCTGGAGAAATGATTGTGTGGTAAAAGGCCACATTTTTGCATGCGCATTTGCGTCATTAATACAATTATATTGGCCAGAAATTTGGCTATTAAAATGGATTAACACAGGATTTCGGGAATGCGCCTAAATGTGTCTAGTGTTAATGTATGTTTAAGTGCTTTTGAGCGTTTTTTTTTTCTCCTGAACACACAAGTTTTTTTTGGTTTTTTTTCTGCCTCTAAATGCTCTTGCCTCTAAACTCATATGTGTGCATGGACACATAGGTTAACATGGAGGGGAGTTAAGAGGCAAAAAAAAGCTCAAATGTCTGTAAAAGTAATGTTTTTCTTGTCAAATTTGTTTATTGAGTTCTAACAATTAGTATACATAAGTACATATGGTGGCAGCAAAAAAAAAAAAAAAAGATCACATATATGGTAATAATATTGAGTTGTAGTTCCAACATAAACTAAAAGTAGTTTAACTTAAACTATTTTAGCATGGATCTAACTACTCAAAAGATTGCATCATACATTGTATAAGAGAGGATAAAACCAACTTATACCTCCGATAAAAAAAAGGTCTTAATTATTATCAAGAGTATAGTTTTTAAATAAAAAAAAAAAGAAACAATTTATTATAGAATCTAAAATATTATATTACATATTGGAACTATGTACAATTGGTATAATGATAACCAAGGAAATAAAAGTTCTGCTACCAGAACTATAAAGAGTAAATTGAAAGAGGAGTGAGAGAATAGGGGGAAAAAGTAGAAGAGAGAAAGAAGATAAAAGAAAAAGTAATCTTAGGTAGGAGAAAAAATAGATAGGGAAGAAAGAAATGAGAGGTAGTAGGGGTCCCCCCGGGGTAGTACATGGTAATAAACACATACCATGGATGCAGAGAATGGAAGTATAAATTGAGATTACCAAGGTCTTAATAGGGAAGCATCAAAATTGGAAGGCAAAAAGTGAGTCACCCGGGGATTCCATATATTCTCAAAGTTGGATATTTTATCTTGAGTTATAGCCTTTGTTTTGGCATGGATCATTGCTTGATTGACTATATTTTTATTTTCAGCAATTATTAAGGTTGGGGATTTCCAAGATTTGGCAATTGTTTGTTGTGATCTGTAGGAGGAGTTTGAATTGGCAGTAGGAGAGAGTGACCGGTTTTAAGTTTAAAAGTGCTATTGTAGGATCACGATTGATAGGGATTTCAAACAGTGTTGAAATCATGAGAAATACATCTTTCCAGAAATGTTTTGCTACCGGGCGATCCCACCAACTATAAAGATGTGTTCCAAGATCACCACAGCCACGAAAACAAGATGGGGAAAAATTTAGAGCATATTTTGCAATTCTGACAGGGACCAAATACCACCATGTGAGTACTTTGTAATTTGTCTCTAAGGCAGCTATGTGAGGATGATCTAGTTGTAATCCAAATCTTATCCCAATTGGCTGCTTCCAACGAAAACCCAAGATCCTTCCCCCACTTAGCCACATATGATGGTGGGTCGGAGTTGGGTTTAGTAATAAATTGTAAAGCACTGCGTAAACTGTTGGCGCTGTTTTTTTTTTTTCAAATATCAAGTTTATTCAACTCCAAACAGGGGTGGGGGCCCCGATACAAAAACATAAACAAAAAAAAAAAAAAAACACTTTGTCGTGGTCATTATACAAGGGTCAAATTAGTACGAAATATGATACAATACATACTTAGGCATGAAACTTCCATGTACGTGCACATTTCTGGTAAAGAATAGAGTGACCCGAGACAGTGTGCTGATATCTACAGCTCCGGGGTACTCCCCCCCCCAACTTTTTCCATGTTTCTATAGAAAAATGGGGACCGAAGTCCCTAGATCAGAGATGAAGTGGGAAAAATAAGGGAGAGGGTTTAGAGGAAGAAAGAGAAGTAGGAGAGAAGTAGTGGGGGATGGGAGAAGAAGGAGACACGGCGGTAGTTGAGCCAGTATACCGACCCCAACGGAGTCCACTCAAAACGTGTGGGGGAAAAGTTATGAGCCAAGTAAGCGTTGTCCCTCCTCGGAATAAATAAATGCGTTCCAGATGTCCCAAGTTTTTTTATGGGCTTCTTGTTTATGTTGAGCAGTAAGGATCAGGTCTTCCATATTCTTTATGTCCTCCACTCTCCGCAGCCACAACGAGAGGGCTGGTGGAGAGGGTTGTTTCCAACAAAGTGGGATACATGTCTTTGCTGCATTGAGCAAGTGGCGTGTGAGAGATTTCTTATATCTCTTGATGGGGATCGAGGAAAGGTGTAGGAGAAAGAACGCGGCCTCGTCTGGAATAATGTACTCTGTGAACTTTTGTGTTATTTGTTGGCGCTGTTTAATTCCTGTATAATAAAAATAATAAGATGAGTGCAGGGCTTTTTTTCAGGGGGAACTTGGTGGAACTCAGTTCTACCACCTCTGGCTCAGACCCTTTGGTGCCTGCTCACCACAATCAATTGTAAACACAAAAGTCTGGTTTCTGTGTTTACAAGTGACAGCTCTGCACTCTGTGAGTAACCCCCATGAACTTTGCACTCTGTATGTAATGCAATCCTGATATTTAATGCCCCTTTAAGACCCTTCTACTGTTTGTGAAATATGACCACACCCACTATTTGATGTAATTTGGAGGGTGTGTGGGGGGGAAGGGTTTTGGGAGGCCGTGGTTGAGTTCCAGCACCTATTGTTTGAGAAAAAAAGCCCTGGATGAGTGTAAAGAGTTGAAATAAGTCCCTTAGACCCCTTTAGCACTGAGCCGCCCCGGGCGTCATCGGTAAAGTGGCGCTAGTTGAGTGTAAAAAAAAAAAAAAAAAAAAAAGTGGCGCTAGTTTTAGCGCAGCTTTACCGGCATTTTAGCAGCGCTATTCGGCTAGTTGCTGAAAACAAGTTAAATCCACATGCAAAACACAGCTGCAGCGGCGCTTTTCTGGCGGTATCATGGCGCTGCCCCATTGTTTTCAATGGGTAGGAACGGTGGAGGAGCGGTGTAGGAGCGTTGTATTCAGCGCTCCTACACCGCTGCAAAGAAGCTGCTGGCAGGACTTTTTGTGACGTCCTGCCAGCGCAGTGCTCCAGTGTGAAAGCACTCGGGCTTTCAAGCTGGGTTTGCAGCTGAGGCATTTTTTAGGTGCTTTACAGGCACTATTTTTAGCACTGTAGCGCCTGAAAAATGCCTCAGTGTGAAAGGGGTCTTAGTGTGTGGGTCACGTTTACATATATTTTCAAAGCACGTTAATTTATCGAAATGAATTCCTCCTTGTATATAGGGCATAAAAAATGTTTAATCTGAAGATATCGAAAGAGCTCTGGATTAGGAAGTTTGTGACTTTCACATAAGTCAGGGAAAGTTTTGAATGAAGTAGACAATGCAAGTCACAGAGTTGAGTTAAATTAGTGAAGGTCCATGCTTTAAAAGATTTAGGGGAAGACCAAGCAGGATAGAAAAGTGATTTTTTAAGAAATGATAAAAGAGGAAAAGTAGTGTTTTTAAACTTAAAGTGGAGGGCCAGTCAAAAAAAAATTAAAAGTCAGCAGCTACAAATACTGCAGCTGCTGACTTTTAATTGGACACTTACCTGTCCCAGGGTCCAGCGATGTGGGGGATTGAAGCCCCACTCATCTCCCCCTCCGTTCAGCGGCGCCGGCATTGCAACTGTGGGCGCCAGGCTGTGGCTTCACAGCCTGGCACCCACTGCGCATTCGCGAGCGGCGCCACGTGCCATGATTGGCCGCTTAGTCACCTGGGACCTGTAATGGGTCCCAGATTATTAACAGGAGGGAGGGAGCAGAGCTGAGCCCTTTCTGTGCCGAGACGGAAGTGATGTCACCAGCCCAGGCACTGAAAGAGGCAGACTACGAGGGACCCCCTAGCAACAGGCATTTAGAGGTGAGTAAAAAAAAAAAAATATCCAAATGTTTTTTTGTATTTTTTTTTACAATTTTTCATGTACCGTATTTATCGGCGTATAACACGCACTTTTTTCCCCTTAAAATCAGGGGAAAGTCGCAGGTGCGTGTTATACGCCGATCCCCTGCGATCCCGACCTGTCACAATTTTAAAATCGCCGACCGCGATTTGAAAATGGCGCCGCCGGCGCCGAAATACACCAAGCCGGTCCTCGGCTCTTTCCGGCGGCTCTCGTTTACTTTCGGCTCCACTCGTAGTCCCGAGCGGAGCTATCCGAACCTACTCGGCTAGGTTCGGTTAGCTCCGCTCGGGACTACGAGTGAAGCCGAAAGTGAACGAGAGCCGCCGGAAAGAGCCGAGGACCGGCTCGGTGTATTTCGGCGCCGGCGGCGCCATTTTCAAATCGCGGTCGGCGATTTTAAAGCTCAGGACAGGGGATCGAAGGCTGCACTGGGAAAGGCTGCACTGGGGAAGGCTGCACTGGGAAAGGCTGCACTGGGAAAGGCTGCACTGGGAAAGGCTGCACTGGGGAAGGCTGCACTGACAAGGCTGCACTAACAAGGCTGCACTGGGGAAGGCTGCACTGACATGGCTGCACTGAGAAGGCTGCAATGATGGGCATTTAAATGTAAGTTTTTTTCCCTTCAACTTCCCTCCTAAAAGTTTTTTTTTCCTTAAAATTCCCTCCTAAATTGGGGTGCGTGTTATACGCCGGTGCGTGTTATACGCCGATAAATATGGTAGTTTTTTTTTTTTGGATGGAACCCCACTTTAAGCATGCATGGGGACTTTTTCAGTGGACATTCACCCCAAGGGTCTGCATCCGACCTTTTTGTGGCTGAACCCTTCGGATCCCCTTGGACCACCACACTCCTGTTCCCAGCTCTGCCTACACGTTATGGCCACATTACTGGGCAACAAAATCCACCTACAGTGCGCACAGCTTGGAAAGTCAGCTTAAGAACTTGCAACAAATATGTGCATAGTGCAAAGCAAACAAATATCAAGTACATTTAGAAGATCATTAAACAATATCTATATTAATTAAATATTCCATGCATATATTACTTTTTACCAGGAATTTGATTATACTTTAATTATGATATCGATACCACACCCAAATATTAAGAAATGATGATACTTTTGTGTACATTTCCTCTGCAACCAAATTACTGCTGTTGATGCAAAATCTTCGGAATGGTTCAAATTCCCAATCTGCAAATTACGCAGTACTAAATGTCTTTAAATAACATGTATCTTCTGGTCTTATTTCAATATTTTATTACGTTGTGACACATTCTTTTGCTAAAAGGAATACATTTGCTTGTCATGTTTTAATAAAACATTCAGATATTATTTCTCATTGTATCACTGCACCGCCCAGTTCTGGATTCTATTTTAATTTTGATTTCACAGCTATATCTTATGTTTATGTTCCTAAACTAGTACCCTGTGTTTCCCTGGTAGTGGTTATAGTGGATTATGCACGTTGCTATGCAGACTAAAGAAGCAACAATCAATTTGGAAAAAATGTTAGATACTTGGGTTATATTCATTCTTTTTATTCTTGCACACTCTCCCTAGCAAAAACAAAAAGGTTATATAGAAGCAGTAAAAGATTCATGAAAATAAAGCAGAACTTCAATAATGTGCAAAATTATAAAAAAAAGAAGAAGGCGCTATACAGAAAGCTGACACAAAGAAAACACTGCATCAAACTAAAATGTGCACATTAATGAATGAAAAAATAAGCAAGCATAAAGTCCATAAGTGAGTGAATTCCAACATCAAAACTGAATACTCTGAGATAAAACCTCTAGATCTTCCACCACGAGTGCTCAGTATGAAGATGGCCACTCACCAGAGATGTTTGACCCCTTTTTACAGGACGCTTTGGAACACCAGATTGGTTCCACTACTGGAATAGATCCACTCCAATGGCCACTCAGGAAGGGGCTAGAATGTAAAAAGTGACTCCACAGGAGACAAGGATGAAAGTCTCATAGTGTAGTATTTTTAAATAGAGTAAAAACAGCAGCAATGATAGCAGTTACACTCACATGTAATAGTGCCTGACCTGTCACTAGGTGTAAACAGCGTGTGAGTGGACTGAGGTGCAAAGCCTGGTGTGAGGTATCAAATATGGACCCGGAAAATGACGGATCCTCTGCTCCGACATATATTTTGCCGTAAATGGCTCTTCAGGAAGTCCACTCACACGCTGTTTACACCTAGTGCCAGGTCAGGCACTATTACATGTGAGTGTAACTAACTGCTATCATTGCTGCTGTTTTTATTTTATTAAAAAATACTACACTATGAGACTTTCATCCGTGTCTCCTGTGGAGTCATTTTTTACATTCTAACCCCTTCCTGAGTGGTCATTGGAGTGGATTTATTTCAGTAGTGGAACCAATCTGGTGCTCCCAAAGAGTTTTTTGACCATCCTGTAAAAAGGGGTCAAACAGCTCTGGTGAGTGGCCATCTTCATACTGAGCACTCGTGGTGAAAGATCTAGAGGTTTTATCTCAGAGTATTCCGTTTTGGTGTTGGATTCACTCACTTATGGACTTTATGCTTGCTTAGCTTATTTTTTCATTCATTAATGTGCACATTTAAGTTTGATGCAGTGTTTTCTTTGTGTCAGCTTTTTTACAAGAACATGTATAGTGCCTTATTCTTTATTTTATAATTTTGCACAGTTTAGTGATTTGTTCACTTTAAAGGGGGCAGCTGTTTGTCTACATGTTCTCATCCCCACAAGGCGCCATTTTTTTGGTACGCATTTTTGCATACAGAACTTCAATAATATTTGTACAGGTCTGCATTTGATTTCTTTCTAGCTAGGCCTGTCATTTGGATCAGCATAGACAGATCACAAGGGGTATGATTGCTGAGCTAAACAGTATTTTTCTCTTTTCATTATGGAAGGGTCAGAACTGTACCTGATGACAATCACTCAGGTAGGAGCAAATCAATGTACAGTTTTAGTCACTGTTCTGGAGAAAAAGTCTCTTATGTCAAATATATCTCAGTGATGAGTCCATGATACCATACTGTGAATACAATCAGCACAGAGGATTCCGTTAAAACCACCAATTTTTCCTAGGACACTTTTGTTGTAGTGCACCACTACAACTGTTTCTATGAAAGCAATCTGCAGAATATTACACCAGATAAGAACCACCATAATTGGCTACCATTTGTGGGGAGAAGAAATACATTTAACAAGAGAAGCTAGTTTTAGATCTGCTATTTGGCTGTCAGTTTACATTTTGGTTCATGTTACAATACTATTTGACTAAGATACACGCATACAAGCTTAATTTACAAGAATGAACAAATTTACAACAAACAAAAGAATCTAATTAGAATTCATCTTTCATCAATTTGGTTACAAAAATAACATCAGATTGGTTGCTATGTTTTATTACATGTTACCTACCATCATTTTCCTTTGTCCTATTAAAGGGTAATTCCAGTTTCTGCACAAAATATGTCTCTTAAGAGATAATAAATATAATTTTGCTTTCTTTTAAGAGCTTTTATTGATTTTCTTGTATCGTGTATCTGTACTCTGTTTCAAAACAACTATCCTTTACAGTAGTGTTTCTCAACCTTTTTTTAGTCAAGGCACCCTTTAAAATTCAGCACAGTCTCCAGGCACCCCATTCTAAAATGTAAAAACTGAACTAATAGTTTTACATAATGCAGCAACATCCACAGGCGTAGGATACCCATCGTTAGAGGTGATTTATTTTTGTAAAGCAAATACACCTTTGCACACTGATACTGATTAGTATTCCACTCAGTTTCTCTTCCTAGCTCTAAACTAATGTGACCTCAATGCTGATGGAATGGGGCAGGGGTGGCGCAAACAAGCATACTACACCCAACATCCTCCTTAATAAATGATGATGCAATTGAAAGTTGGGACACTGGCGGCTAGAAGGTTGTAATGGTGTACAATAAAAACCTGTGGCTTTGTGTAACATAAGCAGATTCCCACCCACTGGCTCACTTGCAATTTTTGGCATTTTGCTAAGGCACCCTGAAGAAACCTAAAGGCACCCTGGTTGAAAAAGGGTGCTTTAAAGCCTTGAAACTCATGGCAACTTGGCCTACTTCAGCATCACCTGTATCTTCTATTGCACAAATGGGAACAAAGAACTAAGAATATGAGTATAAATCCTGAATAATAATAGTAATAATAATAATATTAATAATAATAATAATAATGAGGAAGCAGGTCAATTATGGTCAGCAGATATAGGGCAGAAACTGCAAGTCAGTATATAGAAAGAGGTAAAGTGGTTGTAAACCTTAGACTTGAAATATGAACAAAGCATATGCTTCTATTGTGTGTACTTGTCTTAATTAAGATCACTAAGTGTCATTTCTGTCTGCTGCTTCGTTCCTCTGCTGCCAGCGTGAATCACTTTTGACAGGTTTTCTTGACACCAAGAGAAAAAAGGTGACAGGGGAGGGATCTGCATCTGATTGACAGCTTCAGCTATGTTCCTGTCTGTTGTGTTCAGGGAGTGTGATGGACGAGGTGTTAGACCTCCCCTCCCCCTTTCCCCAAACTTATGACAAACGACTGGTCAACCTCAGACTACACTGTCACTGGTATGCAACAATGACACTCTCAGCCTCACCCTGCACAAAGTTTTTCCAGCTTTTAGCCTTTTAGGCCTATCAACCCTTCACAGTATCAGCTATTACAGTTATGATTTTAAAATAAATGTCTGAACACACACTGTGACCACAGATGGGTATATTCAGAGATTTATCATGTAGTATAGCATTCGTCAAGAGACAGTGATTCTTTAAGTTTGAGTTAGGGCAATAAAGGAGTTGAAAATGAAAATACTTGCAAGTGCTGGTTTCAGCAGACTTCAGTCACTGAACAAGATGATATATTGGCTCTCATAACTTGACAGATTTTCCTTTGTTTGATGGTACAGGAGAGCTGTCCAAATGTTCTTGCAGACCACTTTTCTTTGGCATCCAGGGGATGTTGACAGAGACCATCTCACCAATTAAGTGGCTGAGGAGTGGCCATGGGATGTCACTGTGTTTATGACTGTATCCCGGGTACAGTTTTCTATAAGTATTAAAGTAGAGTTCCACCCCAAAAAAAAAAAATGTCATTAATGTGCATGAAATAAATTAAAAAAAACATTTGGAGACATTTTTTGTTTTACTTACCTTTTTATGCCTGTTGCTATGTGGTCCCTCGAAATCTGCCTCCTTCATCACCTCGGCTCCTGATGTCACTTCCCTCGCTACTGCTCCTGGGAGATGTGTGTCATCATTTCCCACGAGTCAATGGGCTGTGCCGAGGACTAGGTTGCCAAAACAATGGGGCGGGCACTTCCGACGCAGCCGCCTGTTGTTATGGCAAACTGTATACTTTACAGCGCCGCTACGGCGCATTACTGTGCATGCGCGAGAACGGGGTGGTGCATGCTGGTCCAGCAGAAGCACCATAACCAGGAAGATAGTGCTTGTGGGCTTCACATGCCCACAAGCAAAATGGAACATGCCAGGGATAAAAAAATCAAAGACATCGTTTGATCTAAATTTGCAATCGAGCGGACGTTGATCGCTAAACAGTGAGTCATATTAATAATAGCATTTTAAATAATATATTTGTACAAAAAAAAAAATTACATAGTTGGAACTCCGCTTTAATATCTCTGCATAGGTACAGGTTACAGTCTGCTAACATGCATATCATCATCCAGCATGAAATTAGCTGTGAAATGGATACAAAATATGTCAGGTTTGGGATGTCTACTTTACCCAGGAGGGATAAGGTGCTCCAGTAGTTTCCCATAGACTCCTATATAGGGGAGTTTGGACTTAAAACGCTACAAATTAACTGACGGAGGAAAATCTGTCCTTATTCTGGCTGTGCTTGTATTTATTGCATGAGTTATGGAATACCGTATATACTCGAGTATAAGTCGATCCTAGTATAAGTCGAGGCCCTAATTTACCACAAAAAAATGGGAAAAATGTAGTGACCCGAGTATAAGACAAGGGTGAGAAATGCACAGCTACTGTAAGTGGAAAAGAGGGTCAACAATGCCCATTTGCAGCCTCACTGTGCTCATTTGCACCCATAGGTCCCCCGAACTTCAAACTCGGTAGTTAAGGGTTCCTAGATGCCCCCTAGCTGCAGTCAAAATTTGGGGTCTCTGAACCCAAAGGGTCCCGAAATGACATTGCTGCAGATGGACACAGTTGACCGAATTTGGGGCCCTGTATCTTGGGGCCACTTAGTGCTAGGAACCCCACATTTGGTGTGCAAACCCAGTGGAACTAGCACCATAAAATAAAGCTGGGGTTTCTAGCACCAAGTGGCCCTGAGATACGGGGCCCCAAAATCAGTTCAGAAAATGTCAAGCACTTTTCTGCAGCACAGAATGACATTTTCTGAACCGATTTTGGGGCCCTGTATCTCAGGGCCACTTGGTGCTAGGAACCCCAGCTTTGGATATGTTGTGGTACCAGTTCCACTGGGTTTGCACAAAGTGGCCCTGATATACGGGGCCCCAAAGTCGGTTCAGAAAATGAAATTTTTTGCTGCAGAAAAGTGCTGTACTCGAGTATAAGTCGAGGGGGGCACTTTCAGCACAAAAAAATGTGCTGAAAAACTCGACTTATACTTGAGTATATACGGTATACTGAAGTTTGGTTGATAACCAGTCTATCAGTCAATGTGTATTGCTACTGTATTTACTATAGGGGGAGAGCTAGTGAGTATCTGTTAAAACTCCAGTCACTCAAGGGGACAAGTCAGACATCTTTATTAAGGTTTCCAGACTGAAGTATGGATTTGGCTAATAGGCATGAGAGGGTCTGCATCTGTCCTGATCTGATAAGGAGGTTCTGGCATGTACTAGAATGTATAATTATTCCTGCGCTACCATGAAAGAAGGGGGGAACTAAAGGTGGAACTGCTGCAGGCACCGAATATGGGTCAAGCCAAACCCATAAAGCAATGAAATTAATGTGGGGGTTGGTGCTGCGCTATTCCGAGCAAAGTGCAAAAAATATATACTGCCAAAGGTAGCAGTTCACAAACATAGTGTCCGCATGCACAGAAAAATCCAATACTACAAGGGGATCTAGAAACACTGTTAAAAAACTTCTGTAAAACAATACGTGCAATGTAACACAATAATAAGAGATAATGACAAAGTGCAGCGTGCAAAGTTAAGTTGATGGTGCTACTAAAATGGATGTGGTAAGTATCCAACTACATATATATATATATATATATATATATATATATATATATATATATATATACACAACAAAACTAAATAGACTGTGCAAATTGACAAAACTATATAAAAAAAATATATGTATAAAAAATGCAAAAAATATCAATAGTAAATTTTCCTGTGCAGAGTGCAAAGGGCCTGCGCAAAATGCAAATCAGTGTGCAAACCACCAAGCATACAGCAAAAAAGTGTATAAACTGTAAAGACTATAGAAGTCCAAATAGATCAAAGGTGTGCAAAATAACTGAGAATATAGTCCAATGGGATTATATCTTCTTTCTGTGAAAGAGCATTCCAATGTGCAAAATAGTGCAATAAGGTGCTGGAAAAGTGGATATCTCCTCTTTGTGCATAGGACACACACTGGTGAGAAGTAGCATCTTACCTTGCGGTAAAAAGGTAACTGCATATATTCACTGGTAATGGCAGCTTCTCCCTTATGTTCCTGGACCAGATAGGGTTCTCAATACATCATTGTCTCTCAGCGGAAGTAGGAGGGGAGGTAAATAAAAAAGGGGGCCGGATAGTGTAGTATTTTCAATCAGTAGATCAGTAGTAGATGTTTATTAGCTTAGCGATAGGGGTACTCACATAACTTACATCATAACATAAAACAATAGACTTATCTCCTACGAGCAACAAGCTCGTTTGCCTACATCAGTATCAGAGTGCCTGTCTCATCCCTACGCGTGACGTCACGGTCACGTGACTTCTTTAGGGGATAAAGGGAAGGCACAATCGATGTCTATAAATAGTCTCTACCATTAGTTTCAATGGGCGGCCATTTTGGTGTGGCTCAATGTAATAATAGTATGGCGGCCATCTTCTGAGAGATCATGGGTGCGCCCATTTTCTTGGTTATCTATTCATATGTGATGCGGCCGCCAGTCAAAGCCTAATTGATGTTAGAGCAACATGGCCATATGACCAAGTTCTAAAGTAATGTGGGCGTGGCCATAGCATCAAAATGGTAAATACTGTCAGCAGAGCAACAGGAACTAAAGTAAAAGCCCAGTACAGTGCTGACAGAGCAGACTAAAAAATACATGGCTAGAAATAAATCAATATCTGTGATAAAGATGGCAAAATAGTAAAACATTATATAAAAAATATTAAATATAAAAAAGATTAAAATTTAATTTTATATGAAAAGTACAAAGAATGTCTATATCGAACGGGTCGGATAGACCTCGGCACTGACGTGTGCACATACAAGCAAAGATAGAAAAATAAAAATAGTTTTAAAAGGAATATAGGATAAAAACACAACATAATAAAATACATAGCAATCAGGAGGGGAGTAGGTGAAAAAATATGAAGTGCATAAAGAGCATATAAGTATAGGAGAGGGTGGGGGGGGGAGTTGGCATCAGGTAGAGGGGGGAGCAAGAGGGGAAGGGGGGAGAAAGGGGAATGGCAGTGGTGTGAAGGGCATATGAACAAATAGACTAGCACACTGAGAAATCCTAAAACCACTGGATAGATAAAAAGGGGTTATTTTAAAAATCACAGAGGAAGCAATTCAGGTCAAATTCTATATTTAAGCCTCTAGGGGAGAAAGTATCTAATGTGAATATCCATTTTAATTCCAGCAGGCTGAGGGTCCTCATCTTATGCCCTCCCCGCCAGTGTTTGATATACAGTTCTATTCCCCAAAATTTCAGATGGGAGGGGTCTTTATTGTGGCGTAAGAGAAAATGTTTAGGTTCCTTAATGCGCACCTTTGAAGGTCTTTTGGTGCGCCCAATGTATTGCAAACCGCAACTACACTCAAGGGCATATACAGCCCCTTCCGTGTTGCAACAAATGACATTTTTGACTTCGTACGTGTCTCCCGTGCTCGTGGATGTAAAGGTTCTGGCATGGCTAACAGTTTGTGTATTGGATGAACTAAAAGGAGGAGGGAGGGGGAAGGTCACTGCAGCTGTGTCTCTGGTTTAATACAGAAAAGACAATGGCAAATAAAATGTAATGGCTGAATCCTGAACAACATGGCTGCCACACACACAGCCTTTTTTATGCCCCGTACGCACGACTATTACAGGGGATTGTGCTTCTTCCCTCCAATCATCTGTCAGAGCTCACCTCACTGAGCAATGCAGAGTGTAACTTCTATTCTTCACCCCTTTTTTTTCCTGACAGCTCAGACAAGCTTTATAAATTCTGTACTTTGAATGGATGTAGAGAAGAGAAAACGGCAGATAAACAGTTACAATTTATGTAGTAGGATTTGTTTCATCCTTGTGTGTCACCTAAGGCCAGTCAATTTCCTGGGTATATGAAGGGGTTTACAACCACTTTAAGCAGTAGGTAAGTGGACAGGAAAGAAGCAGGGGAGCAGAAAAAGATCCAGCCGCAAATTACAGGATAGAATACAGTTGAGGAGGAATAAGAGGACCAGACAAAGATTCAGGCACAGATGAGAGAGGCAGACATATGCAGGAAACGAGCAAATGAACAAACAGGTTCAGGCATGGATGAAAGGTTCAGATACAGACAAGTGAATCAGGCATACACTACTGTGCAAAGGTGTGAAAAAAATGCAGAAAAGCAGCCCCAGATTTGCAAAGGAACATCCACCTTGGTTCCCTGTTGCCTGCAGACACTCATTATTGTATCCCTCACCAGCCCTTTGGTGAACAAACTGCCTCCTGCTTCAGCCATATATTTCAAATTTTGACTCATCAGTCCAGAGCACCTGCTGCCATTTTTCTGCACCCCAGTTCCTATGTTTTAGGGCATAGTTGAGTCGCTAGCCTTATTTTCACTTTAGAGATATGGCTTTTTGACCACAATTCGTCCATAAAGACCACTTCTGGCAAGACTTCTCTGGACAGTAAATAAATGTACTGGTTCCCACCAGTTCAATGCTGATGGCACTTTTGATGTTGCATAGAAGTAAGCATGATGCGTCTTTCATCTGCTGTATTAAGTTTCCTTGGCTGACTAATGCATCTACGGTCCTCAACATTGTCCATTTCTTTGTGCTTCTTTAAAAGAGCTTGAACAGCACATCTTGAAACCCCAGTCTGCTTTGAAATCTTTGCCTGGGAGACACCTTGCTGATGCAGTATAATTACCCTGTGTCTTGTTGCTGTGCTGTCTTGCCATGGTGTATGACCTGTGACATGAAACGGTCTTCCACAACCTCACCTTAGTAGCAGAGTTTGACTGTTCTGCTTGCTAAACAGCTGTTTTTGTTTCAGTTAATGACTGTGTTTCAACCTACATATGAAATAGATGATTGTTAGCACCTGCTTGGTATAATTGGTTAATCATACAACTGACTCCAACTCTACAAAATCCCTAACTTTGTGTAAGTGTAAGAATTGACGCTGGTTTGAAGCCAAAGGTTAATCAGAGCAAATATTTATTTGGTTTTGATTTTTCATCTGTTTGCTCACTTTACATTTTGTAAATTGATAAAAAATAAACAGTTAAAATATATATTTTTTTAAAGCATTCTTGCTTTACAGCTTTTCTTCACACCTGCCTAAAACATTTGCACAGTACTTTATGTGGGAAGGCAGCAGGTAAGCAGATAAAGGTTCAAGTACAGATGAAAGAAGAAGACATGTGGGAAAGCAACAGGTGAGCATATGGAAGTGCATGCACAGACAAGTGAAGAAGACATATGTGGGGATGCAACAGGTGAGCAGATGGAAGTTCAGGTGCTGACAACTGTAAAGCAGACATATGTCAGGAAGCAGCGGGTGAGTAGATGGATGTTCAAGTACAGGTAAGAGGAGAAGGCATGTAGGGAAGCAGAAGGTGAGCAGGCAGAAGTTTAGGCACAGACAGGTGAAGCATAAATATGTGGGGAAGCAGAAGGTGAGCAGACAGAAGTTTAGGCACAGACAAGTGAAGTAGACATAAATAGGAAAGCAGAAGGTGAGAAGATGGAGGATCACCTGCAGGTAAGAGAACATATGTAGAAAGAAGCAGCAGGTGAGCAGACAGAGGTTCAGATACAGAGAATTGTAGCAGACATAATATGTGGGGAAGCAGCAGGTGAGCAGACAAAGGTTCAGGTACAAACAAGTGAAGCAGGCATATGTGGGGAAGCAGCGGGTGAGCAGATGGAGGTTCATGTACAGATGACAGAAGAAGACATCTGGAGAAGCAGCAGGTGAGGTGACAGATGTTCAGGCACAGATGAAAGGAGCATAAAAATGTAGGGAAACAGCAAGTACGGTAAGCAGAAAAAGACTTGAACACAGATTTGAAAAACACAGCAAGGCTGCTGGGCAACCAGAAGTTCAGGAAAAGTTTGGGGGAGCAAACATGGGGGATACAGCAGATACATAAACAGGACTGGACACCAATAAGAGATGTAGAAGAGATGACAATAATGAAGAAAATCATTTAAGAATAAGTTTAATCAGTTGAATATCTTGTAATTTTAAGTTTTGAGAAGTGATTGTCAATGTAGCTTTAAACCTATGTGTAATTTATACTGTTTGTTTTTCTGCTTACAAGTATAGGACAAATGTGTAGCACTGTCCCCGTAGGGCTTGCTGAGGGTTGGTTTCATTGGTCTCTCCCTGGTTACCTGCAGCTGGTTACCAATGTTTCCCACTTAGGTGCAGAGGGTTCCAATTCAGGTGCAGAGGTATTACCGCTGTTGCTGTTGGCTCCTACTTGTCCCACACCTTACTCCTGTTTTGCTCATTACTCAAAGACCAGTCCAAGGTATTTGGGTTTTTAGATTTATTTGGAACTTGGATGGGAGAAGGGATGAGTGGGATACTCCAACAAGAAGTATTCACAAGGGATGAGGACAACTCTCACTTGGCCTCACCAGATTGGTAGTAGAAGCAGTCACACTGCGTTGACCATACAGCCACATGTATGGAAGGTTTAAGTCTTCCTGCTCTCACTAGCTGCAGACTTGATGCACTAAATTATCTTCAGGACACTCTCTAGCATCTCCTATACTGACACCCGTCCACTGACTGTTCTAGCTGAAGGGGGCAGCCCTCACTCAACGGGCCCAAAGACACAGAGCTGTACTCACAGTAGGCAGAATCAGATCCTTCCTGGTGTCTCCCTTACAGTCAGCTTTGCAGGACCTCTGGGTTCAGCTTCTCTCTGGCACTCTAGGCCCCTTGGTCATCCACCCAGGGCAGCACACCTCTGCAGAGGAGAGGGCAGCCGCCCCTCTCCCTCCTAGGCTCTGTTCCCTTGCTCAACTCATTTTGAGCACATGTACTCTGGCCTTATATACAGTATCTCACAATGTAATGCAGCACTTTCCTTCTGCCAATTGTCAGGGCTGTAACAAAGCCTTCCACTCCCACTGTCCAATATGCCTGCCTATTGGACCGGGGGGGGGGGCAGTCAGAACAAGATTAGCTGCACCCGAGTACAAATGAGTAGACCTAATCAATAGGTAGGCAGAGAGCACACTAAGTTTTACCTAACCATCTTCCTTGTAAGCAGAAAGACCAAAAACGATACTCTCTTCTAGCACCTACCTAGGATTGTGCTACAAATGCACATTTGTTAAAAAAATGTGGGCAAAAGATTGACCAGAAATGAATATATATTACTGTTTTGACATAGAGGATTTTATTAGGACAGTGGGGTTGATTTACTAAAACTGGAGAGTACAAAATCTGGTGCAGCTCTACAAAGAAACCAGTCAGCTTCCAGACTTTTTTTTGTCAATGCTTAACTGAACAAGCTGAAGTTGGAAGCTTATTGGCTACCATGAACAGCTGCACCAGATTTTGCACTCTCCAATTTTTGTAAATCAACCCAAGTGTGTCACACCACAAATTCACCTGAAAGACTTATGCCCTGTACACATGGTCGGATATTGATCGGACATTCCGACAACAAAATCCGACGGATTTTTTCCGACGGATGTTGGTTCAAACTTGTCTTGCATACATACGGTCGCATAAAGTTGTCGGAAAATACGTAAAACACGTATGTCGGGACTATAAACAGGGCAGTAGCCAATAGCTTTTGTCTCTTAATTTATTCTGAGCATGCGTGGCACTTTGTGCGTCAGATTTGTGTACACATGATCGGAATTTCCGACAACGGATTTTGTTGTCGGAAAATTTTATAGCAAGCTCTCAAACTTCTTGTGTCGGAAATTCCTATGGAAAATGTGTGATGGAGCCTACACACGGTCGGAATTTCCAACAACAAGGTCCTATCACACATTTTCCATCGGAAAATCCTATCGTGTGTACAGGGCATTAGAAGAAAGTTTACCTAGTTTTGGATATAGGCATGGATGAATTGACAAATCAAGTAGCAACAAAATGAGGCTGATATACTAAGAAAGTGGAATCTTCACTGAAACATTTATGTAAATGTGTACTTCAATTATCCAGTTATATGAAAAGCATCTTCACACGATTGGCTATTCAAATAAATGGGAGTTAACTTCCCATGTGATTGGATGAATGAAGTGAATATCGAACATTTTTTTTTACAGTGAAGACTCGCAAGTCTTTAGTAAACCAGCCTAATTGTGTTTGATGATATATATGGTTGATGAATAGTCCTTGTTCTGATTGAATATTTAGAAACTAGTGTTAAAAAATGTGTGCAATGGGTAACTGTGTTTCTACCATTAGAAGAATCCTTACTTCATTTTCGGTACCAAAAGAGTTTATTGAGGAATAGACAAAAGGCATACAGTATGAAATCAGAATAAAATCATAATACATAATGTGTTTTGAAAAAGTCTTTCCTAATTTTTAAACCTGGACTACGAAATGTCAGGTTAGATGCTGACTGTTGAGCGGAAAACCCCCCCGGTTTGGTTTGCAGCAGAACATGCGAACAGGCAAAAAAATTGAAAAATCAAAAGTGCTCATTTTAAAGGCTTATATGCAAGACTTATATGCAAGTTATTGCCATAAAAAGTATTTGGGGACCCGGGTCCTGCCCCAGGGGACATGTATCAATGCCAAAAAAAGTTTTCAAAACGGCCGTTTTTTCGGCAGCAGTGATTTTATTAATGTAAAGCAAAAAGTTCCGCGCTAGAAGCACAAAAGGATAAGCAGCAGTAAACAGTGCGACAACACCAAAAACAGAAAAAAATATATAAACTGCGCTAAACAAAGGTTATATGTGTTGAGGTGGATAAATAATGTGATCTATCACCAACAAAAAAAGTTTTCAAAATACACAAATCAAATGAATAAAGTCCAAATTTCCCACGTGGTAGGTATTCAGTATAAATGTGAAATGCTGATCCAAATGAGCTATGATTGCTCTTACCAGAACTCCAAAGAAATATGCGGATGGCAAAAAACCCTTGCCGGGGCCTCTGGGGTATTGGACCAAACAGCACCGCCCGTGGTCAGATCAAAGTCCCCTCAATGGATACAGGATAGAAGCAAATACAAGAAAAAAGACTGGCCATAGTGTAGTATGTTAAATGCTGGACATGGACATACGAACATACCAATCACCCAGGTGTGCACATATAAACAACCAAAAACAGGGGGGGAGGGAAGTGAAAAACCCCACCACCGTGGCTGTAGATAGTGCTTACCGACTCACGGTGATACACAGGCTTTTAATAGGTTAGGAGCTGACATATAGCTGGCAAGAAACACCTTGATACGTCCTCATTACACGAAGTCCACATCGTCAGTGTACCACCCAGAATAGAATAATAAACTCTCCATAGTGAAGTACGTTTTAAAAGCAGATTTAATAAACAAAGTATTGCACTTACATAATAAAAGCACTTAGTATCGCATCAGTAAATGTCGCCGGCCGGCATACAAGCATGGAAGCGAAGCTCGTCCTACTTCCTGGTCTCGTGGTAGCGTCGCTGCGTGCGTACCCAGACGCGTTTCGTCATCAAAAGGACGTTCTCAATGGGGACGAGCAGCGCAGTGAGCCACCACCATTAAATAGACATCCAAGCCTCGTTCTGAGTTGCGAGCGCGAGGACACCATCTTAAATATGGGAAAAAACCTAAATTATCCCTAAAGCGTGTGCTTAGCTAAGATGCCCACAATGTCAACAGAAACATGTTAAACCCTCACAAAGGGTATGGGCAAAAACCCTCATAAAGGGTATGGGCAAATGCCCTAACCATTAGGGAACAGGCAAAAAGCGCACCCTAACTTAGGGTACGTGAAAGATCACCAACGTGCCCAAAAATTATGACATTTCAAAAATATGGAAGTTTATTATCATAAGATGATAAACAAAGATTAAATTAATAAAATAATAAGATGAATAAAAAATTAGAAATTAGAAATTAGATATAAAGTGAATAGAAAAGTAAGTGAAAAATTACAAAGTGTAAAATTTGCCACATATCTAAATGTGGAAAGTGACCAGATCAAATCTTAACTTTCACATGTGGATCATAACATCCCCCTATGATAGAACTCATAATGAGAGGGAATAAATATTGTAGGGTTATGCTTCAACTCCCAACAATATATAAATGTGAAAATTGAAAAAAAATATTTTGGGAAAAATTTTAAACGCATTCAGTTCCTGTGAATGGCAACCAAAAATAGAAGACAAAAATAAAACTAAAAATAAAGATAAATATAAAAATAAAAATAAAAATGAGAATATACCCCCCCAAACCTAATATTTAACTGAATATTGTATATCAATATACAAATTGCATCAATTAATGAACATGGCGTCCTCTAGCAAGCATCCCAGAACTGGTATACTTATCGCATATGTACATATAAAAAACAATAAAAAAATACTATAAAATCACATCATGAATTATCTATAAACGCGTTCACATCCATATCAATGTTTAACCCATGAGGTACATATGTCCTTAACCTATGGATCCAGCTCATCTCGAGCTGGGATATACCCCTAATTAATGCACTGCCCCTCCAATGGGGTCTAAACTTGTCTATCCCTAAAAAGAGGGTTCCTGAGGGGTCCCTATCATGCACCAATAAATAGTGCTTAGACACTGAATGATTCCTGAACCCCGTGCTAATATTAGTAATGTGTTCGTTAAGTCGCACCTGGAGAGGGCGCTTAGTCCTGCCCACATATTGAAGGCCACACGGGCACTGCAACAAATAAACGACCCTCTCCGTGGTGCAAGTAACGAACGGCTTAATGTTGTGCATTACTCCTGCGCTGGTAGAGGTAAAGGACGTGGTCCTTCTATGAGAACATGCATTATACTTACAAACCCTGCATTTCCTGCACTGATAAAAGCCAGTCAATTGGTCAAAGAATGTTGGTTTGGTGATAGGAGGACTTAGAATATTGGGGGCCAACTGATGGCGTACCGAGGGCGCTCCCCTAAAAACGACACGAGGTCTATCTGGCAAGATGTTATTGAGGGTTGTGTCACTCTTAATTACATGCCAATGCTTATATATTAAACTTTTAATGTTGTGATGTTGTAAAGAAAAGGATGTAACAAAAGGGACCCCTAGATCGAACTGGCCTCTATCAACAGAGCTCCTCTCGACCAGCAGATCATCTCTATTGACAAGTTGTACATTCTCAAGAGTCTTAACAAGAGAATCTTTTGGGTAACCCTTTTCCAGAAACCTCTCAGTGAGAATTCCGGCCTGTGCTTCAAAATCTACATGGCTGGAGCAGTTCCTTTTAATCCGAAGATATTGACTCTTTGGGATCGACTCCAGCCATGGGCGATAATGGCAACTGTCAACTGGTATGAACGAATTCCTATCCGTTTCCTTAAAAAACGTAGAGGTGATCAATCTGTTACCTTCCACAAAGATTCTGAGGTCCAGAAAGTTAATAGTAGTCTGGCTCCTCTCATAGTTCAACTTAATCCCAATAGAATTGGCGTTGAGGGTGGTTAAAAAACCATCCAGGGCCGAGAGCTCGCCATTCCATAGGAGGAGGATGTCATCTATATATCTAGCCCACAGGACCAACTGGGGAGTGTCCCTGGCATAGATGACATCCTCCTCCCATTTCCCCATAAAAAGGTTGGCGAGACTAGGGGCGTATTTGGCCCCCATAGCCACCCCCACATCTTGTCTATAAAACTTATTGCCAAACCAAAAATAATTATGAGAGGCGGCATACCTCAATAGATCCATCAAGAATGATATTTGAACCTGAGCAAGATTGGAATCTCTAATCAAATAATGTTCAACTGCCTGAAAACCCAATAGGTGTGAGATATTAGTATATAAGGAGGTCACATCCGCGGTGACCAACCACATTCCTGTCTGGTGCTGAACTCCTTTAAGCATTCGAATAATGTGTCTGGAATCCTTAACATATGAGGGTAAGCTCTGTACTAAAGGCTGTAAAAAGAAATCAATGTATCTGCCCACCCGGGACGTCAGGGAATCAATCCCACTGACAATAGGGCGTCCCGGGGGGCAGATGGGGTTTTTATGTAATTTAGGTAGGTAATAGATGGTAGGGGTGCGAGGGGCCATAGGTATTAGATATAGGCCTTCCTTCTCCGTCAAAACCCCCATCTCCCTACCTCTTTTAACCAACAACTTCAATGACTTCAAATAATTAAGTTTGGGGTCTGAGGGGAGGGGTGTATAAGTGGTGGTATCATTCAGAATATTTAACATCTCATTAATGTAGTCCTGTCGATCTAGGACAACAATCCCCCCCCCTTGTCCGCTGGTCTAATGACCAAATCCCTGTTGTTACATAGGGAATTCAAACCCTCCTGTAGAGTTGTATTAAGTCTGGCCTTTTTGACCTCTAATTGTTCCAAATCCCTCAGGATACCATCTCTGAAAACGCGCAAAGCCGGTGCTAATATATATATATAAATATATATATATATATATATATATATATATATATATATATATATATATATATATATATATACAGTATTTCACAAAAGTGAGTATACCCCTCACATTTTTGTAAATATTTTATCATATCTTTTCATGTGACAACACTGAAGAAATTACACTTTTCTACAATGTAACGTAGTGAGTGTACAATGTAACAAAAGTGAGTACACCCCTAAGTGAAAATGTCCAAATTGGGCCCAATTAGCCATTTTACCTCCCCGGTGTCATGTGACTCGTTAGTGTTACAAGGTCTTAGGTACGAATGGGGAGCAAGTGCGTTAAATTTGGTGTTATCGCTCTCACTCACTCATACTGGTCACTGGAAGTTCAGCATGGCACCTCATACATAAAGATGGCCTAGGCTGTAAGAAGATTGGCAAGACCCTGAAATTGAGCTGCAGCACAGTGGCCAAGTCCATACAGCGGTTTAACAGGACAAGGCCCACTCAGAACAGGCCTCGCTATGATCGACCAAAGAAGTTGAGTGCACATGCTCAGCGTCTTATCCAGAGGTTGTCTTTGGGAAATAGGCATATGAGTGCTGCCAGCATTGCTGCAGAGGTTGAAGGGATGCGGGGTCAGCCTGTCAGTGCTCAGACCATATGTCGCACACTGCATCAAATTGATCTGCATGGCTGTCATCCCAAAAGGAAGCCTCTTCTAAAGATGATGCAAAAGAAATCCCTCAAACAGTTTGCTGAAGACAAGCAGACTAAGGACATGGATTACTGGAACCATGTCCTGTGGTCTGATGAGACCAAGATAAACTTATTTGGTTCAGATGTTGTCAAGCACATGTGGCGGCATCCAGGTGAGGAGTACAAAGTGTGTCTTGCCTACAGTCAAGCATGGTGGTGGGAGTATCACGGTCTGGGGCTGCATGAGTGCTGCAGGCACTGGGGAGCTACAGTTCATTGAGGGAACCATGAATGTCAACATGTACTGTGATATACTGAAGCAGAGCATGACCCCCTCCCTTCGGAGGCTGGGCCGCAGGGCAGTATTGCAATAACGACCCAAAACACACCTGCAAGCCGACTACTGCCTTGCTAAAGAAGCTGAGGGTAAAAGTGATGGACTGGCCAAGCATGTCTCCAGACCTAAACCCTATTGAGCATCTGTGGGGTATCCTCAAATGGAAGATGAATGAGTGCAAGGTCTCTAACAACCATCAGCTCTGTGATGTCATAATGGAGGAGTGGAAGAGGACTCCAGTGGCAATCTGTGAAGCTCTGGTGAACTCCACGTCCAGGAGGGTTAAGGCAGTGCTGTAAAATAATGGTGGCCACACAAAATATTGACACTTTGGGCCCAATTTGGACATTTTCACTTAGGGGTGTACTCACTTTTGTTGCCAGCGGTTTAGAGATCAATGGCTGTGCATTGAGTTTTTTTGAGGGGACAGCAAATTTACACTGTTATACAAGCTGTACACTCATGACTCACGACATTGTAGCAAAGTGTCATTTCTTCAGTGTTGTCACATGAAAATAAAATATTTACAAAAACGTGAGGGGTGTACTCACTTTTGTGAGATATATAAATATAAATATATATATATATATATATATATATATATATATATATATACACACATGAGACTATATATATATATCAAATACACTGACACTAGCTGAATAACCTGCCTGCTTAATCTAAATCAAGCTGTCTCTCCGTCCACACCAACAACACTACACAGGGCTGCCGCGTAGGCAGCCTTATATAGTGTGGGGCATGGATTTATTTCCCCTGAGCCATGATTGGCCAAAGGCCCTTGGCCAATTATGGCTCTCTTAGCAGAGGGCACTGGGATTGGCCAAAGCATGCAGGTCAGGTGCATGCTTTGCCCAATTATCATACAGTAATGCACTGCGATCTCGCAGTGCATTATGGGGCGTTCCGCGGTGCTCGTATTTGTCGTGAACACCCCATAATGTTCGCTCTCTGGCGAACACACGATGTTTGAGACGAACTTATGTTCGACCCGAACATCAAGCTCATCCCTACTGACTGGTTGCCATGGACAACACAGATCTTTTCTACTTGTCTTTCTTAGAAGTTAATGTTTTATCACAAAGATAAAACATTTTCTCTTTAAAGTACTCTTGATAATTATGAATTAAGCTATGCTAAAGGGAAGTTTGCCTAAAGGATACATTATGTACACTGTAAATATGGTAGTGAGAGATCCAAGAATGTCACACTGTAGGCGTCCCATCCATTAACTGCTTTTATATTCTGTCTTTTAACTGAATCCCACAGTATTTGTTATTCAAACAGAATACTGAAAAATATTTAATTTATCTTTCAAATAGATATTGTTCCTGCTCCTTTATTTTAAATGAATTCCATCACCCTGATGAAGTGCTGTATTGTCATTAGGTGTGTCATTTCTATTCTACATTTCTGTGCCCAAAACCCATAAGTGGTAAACATTTTCATATTATCCTTGAGAATGTCAATTTACATTTTCTAAAAAAAATGCAAAGTGTGAGATGCAGTGAGTCATTATCAATCCAAACATGTTTTTCAAGAGTATCAATTTTAAAATAGTATGATATAAAATATGTTGTAAAAAAAGCCAAAAGTGCATTAAGGAAGCACTTATTTCATCTTCTTTGTGTATTATAGTTATCATTGCAGTGTTTATCTAAATTTCATGCATGGTTTCCATATTTTCACATGCTTGATATTTTATATTTTTCCTATTGTATTAAAGATGAACTTTAGGCAGATATAAAGGGCACAAAAGAAAGTGATATTAAACCTTCAGATTTTAAGCACTTTCAGTGGCTGTGGCTGATTTAATCAATTACAGAGTGTAACCTGGACTGTAGCTGATAACTGCCGTTGAACTTCTTTGTCGCTGTATTAGGAGAAGAGGGCTGACGAGAGACTGCCGCTGCCATCATTCTCTGTGCAATACTACAAGCAAGCAGATGTGTGGGAAAGAGACTGGGCTGCTGCTGATCCTGGATGAACAGATCCCTGCCATAGCTGACCACAATAAGATGAGAACTCAGAGAAGCAAAGAGACAGAGATCCTTCTCCCTGGGAGGGTGTGATTTGGGTGCCTGGTGAAATCAGACTGTACTACAGAGCACTCCCACCACTTGTAGGGAAGGAAAAGAGGGACTGTCTCAGCGGAATTCGAGATAGGTAGGAGAGTAACAACAAGAAAGGGAAATCCTCTCCACAAGGAGGGGACTTTAGGGGCTTTTTACCACACTTGAAGCAATACATTTGAATAAAAGGAAACTTTCATTTTACAAACCCATTAAAAGATAAGTAATTGTCTAAGACAGTAACATCACAACAACAAATTAATCTGTTGTCTGCTGAGAACTGTTGTGCTTTCTTCATGGGCCCCAACTTTGCCGACCATAATTTGTTTTTTGTCAATCGTTGGCCAATGAGGAAAAAAAACTAGACTGTTATAGCAAGTTAGGACTATCTTTATTAACTGTTGCTAGGTAAATGCAGTTTAGTTAAATAGGTGTCTAACCATATCTCTCAGAGTAATGTTGTTGTCTTATTGATTATTATTGATTGTTTGTATAAGTACATTTGCCAAACCTCTCTTTTTTTAGGTTATGTTTGGCCTAATAAATTCTTTTAGAAACCTCAACGTGTGTCATTAAGTGCTGGGTGAGCGAGGTGTGTCATCTTCAGGTGTGCAAAACTATTTAGCAGCTCCACTGGTAGCGCTAGAAGAGTATGCAGCTTCTTAAACTTTTAATCTCCCTGTCTGAGCTTGTGCCATGACTGTTGCCCCAGGTTTTTCTATTATTTTTTTCACAATGATTGGGGGGGTAGTGAACAGTGCCAGTAGGACAGCGAATGGTGTCGGTAGGGCAGTGGATGGTGTCAGTAGTTTTTTGTTTTTATTATTTTATTATCTATTATTTTTTACAATTTTGTTTTTTAATTATTTTTTTTAATAATGTTTTAGGTATTTTTTTTCAGAGCCTCTGGGGAAGGGGGGAGGGGGTTTGGGACAGTGGACTGTGTCAGTAGATCAGTGGACAGTGTCAGTGGAGCAGTGGATGGTGTCAGTATTTATTTTTAATTTTTTTTACAATTTGATTTGTTTTTCATTTTTTTTCACAATGCTTTTTGGGTGGGAGGGTGTTGGGGCAGTGCACAGTCAGTACGGCGGGGGGGATGTCAGTAGTTTTTTTTAATTTTATATATATATTTTTTTTAAGTAATCTTTTTTTTACAATTTTATTTTTTACTTTTTATTGCTTTATTTTATTAGCCCTGTTGGTGATATATCAGGGGTCTAAGCAGACCCCAGACATTTCCCCTTTGAGACAGAGAAAGGGACTGAGGACAGAGATTCCACAGTCCCTTTCTCAGCAGCCTTAGCATTGAAAATGAATGAACAGAGACAGAGGCTCCTGTTCATTCATTAACTTAAACATAGTGTCGCGCCCTCATCCCTAGAATAGTGCCACAGGTAAATTTAGTTTTGCCGGGTGGTAGTCAGCCTGGCTAGTTGGTAGTGTTTTAGGGCCAAATGATTTCTGTGTTATTTCCATTTTGGGTTTGGTTTCTCCCTTTTGTCAGTTGGTGGCACTGTTGTCTTTGACATTACTGTGATGAGCTACAGTATATGCAAGTTATGGATAAACATACTTTTCTCAGCAAATCATCTTTTTTTACAAAGCATGCTGGGAAAAGCTATTTAATGAAAAGAAGTCAGGTGACTAGTCAGTGTCTTCCCGCCCGGGGCTTTGGCCTGGGTGGATGGTGTGTGGTATGTGGATGGGGCCTATCCATGTGGCTGCCGGCTGCTAGGCCTAACCAAGGCCTATCTGGGTGTTCAAGTTTATGCAGAGAAAAGCCTGCCAAAGATCCGGAAACGATTCTAGAGGGATGAAGTTCTAAGGAAGCACCAGAGAGAGGACCCTTCATGAGCAGGAGGCTATGAAGTGGCTGGGAGGACTTTTAGAGAGAGAGATCTCATCCAAGGGAATCAGTGCATGAAACAGTGAGTAAAGTTCAGTTAGTAGAGGAGACAGCCTGTCCTACAAAGTACAGATGTGCTGGTTCAGCTTAAAGGCTCTTATTCCTGTACTGCTATCTACCCTGCTTCACCTATTTTTATCTAAGGAGTCTGCCAATCTGCCTGTTGCTGATCATTATTAAGGGTGTCCTGTGCTCAGTTATCAAAGGACGTAGAAATTATTGGTAGCGATCACTCTCTGTGTCCAATTTAGAAAAGGAAGATGACGGTAAATGACAAATTTACCGGTGCCTTCCTCCACTTTTCATCCTGACAGATTCCCCCAGCAGCCGGCGGGAGAGGATAGGAGGGAAGCTGGCTGTGGGGGATTGAGGGGGGGCCAGAGACGGACATGGGGGGCTGGAGGAAGAGCACACAGTGGGGTAGAAGAGGAGGACACAGGGGCTGGAGGGGGAGCACAGAGGGTGGGCAGAGAAGGACACAGTGAGCCGGAGGAGGAGAACACAGGGAACAGTCGGGGGATGATCGGTGTGGCGGGAGGGACAGTTGCAAACACCGATCTCTCTGTATAGCTTTTCAGCTGACAGCTGCAGGATGGAGAGGAGGAGAAGTGGCTGTCAGCTGCTTCACTAAAAACTATACAGAGAGATCGGTGCTTGCAACTGACCCCCGCCCCACCGCACTGATCACCCCCAACTGTGAGCCAGGGATGGGTCATCCATGGGTGCAATGTGGGTCACAGTGGGTTTATATTAACTAAAATAATTGCATTTCAATGTTCTATGTACCATGGGAGACCAGATCTAATGAATGCAGGGTCCTGGGTTTAGTTACACTTTAACTTGGTATCAGCCTCTTGCTGTCTTCTCAACAGTGGAGCACAAAAAGGGGGGGGGGGAAGCAGCACAAGGAGCTAGTCAAGCATGCTGCAAGAGGAGAGAGCAGAGTGATGGGGAGATGAGCTCATTAGTGTTATGCTATGCCATTCATTGTTTAGTCACAAGATAGGGGTAGGGAGTAAAGGAAAAACTGTAGCAGAGAAAGATCAGGACAGCTCTCATGACAGAAAGGGCTGTGTTGCACAGCTGTGTAAATGTAAGGACTAGATTAACAGAAGTTCAAATCGTTAGGCAGGTAAAGCAGCTCCCATATACTGTATGTATTTTACTTCTGTATTTAGTTGTTTTCCTGGAGTACAGTTATACAGATAGAGATTTGTAGATTAACAACTAGAGAAAGACTTAACTTATCACTGCAATCATGCTTTTACACTGCCCAAAGTAATATTTTTTTCTTAAAATAAGAAATTGTTTATACTTACCTGTTCTGTGCAATAATATTGCACACACTGGTCCCTAACTCCTCTTTGTTAGTCCCTGCTGGTGCTCTCCTCTTCTCTGAGTACCGCCTCAGCAAATAGGTACTAAGGGGGCACTTGTGTCAGGCCTGTACTGGCCATCGGGACTACCGGGAGTTTCTCAGTGGGCCGGTTGTTAGTGTCACTACTTGTCTGCCATCTCTACTTCTCTGAGTCTGTCTGTGTCGTGGTCCGTGGACGTCACAATTACACTCTGCTCCTGCACCCGGCACAGAAGCACCACCCATCATCGTGACGCTGCCACGACTTCACTCCCCCTAGGGTTACAGTCCCGTCCCGGCGGCGTAATGTCACTCATGGCCGGAGGCAGAGTAGGAACATGGGAGGAGCATAGCGAGCTGCTGCCCAAGCTCAGCTGCAGCCAAGAGGAGCCAGCGCTGCCGAGGAGAAACCAGCAAATTCTTTGCAAGTTCAGACAGTGGCACAGGGACAAAGTCAGTAATCAGTGTGTATCAAATTTAAGTAACAAGTAAGCAAGCACTAAATAAGCTAAGCTGATGCCATACGGGATGCAGGCTGCATTATTAATAATAAACTGTTACTGTCTGTTTTCGATTTCTGTAATATGCAGCATGGCGGGGGGAGGGGGTAGGGGTAAATGTACTGCCACTGGTCATGGTAACTGATGAATGAATTTACTGCCACTGGTCATAGTAACTGATGAATAATTTAATACCACTGGTCACGGTACCCGATGAATAATTTAATGCCACTGGTCACGGTCACTGATGAATGAATTTACTGCCACTGGTCACGGTAACTGATGAATAATTTAATACCACTGGTCACGGTAACTGATGAATAATTTAATGCCACTGGTCACGGTCACTGATGAATGAATTTACTGCCACTGGTCACGGTAACTGATGAATAATTTAATGCCACTGAGCACAAGTGGCTGCATTTGATGGGCACAAGTGACTGCATATGATGGGCACAAGTGGCTGCATTTGACGGGCACAAGTGGCTGCATTTGATGGGCACAAGTGGCTGCATTTGAGGAGCATAAGTGGCTGCATATGATGGGCACAAGTGGCTGCATATTCTGGGCACGAGTGGCTGCATATGATTGGCACAAGTGGCTGCATATGATGGGCACAAGTGGCTGCATACGATGGGCACAAGTGGCTGCATATGTTGGGCACAAAACAAAAACGAGGTGCGCTAGACTCCATCGTATAGCGGCTTGTCATCTCCATTATGTGGATACAGCTCCTTACATCACGGACCGCACAGTAACTTTGGACCCTGTATTTCCTATATGCCTGATATCACCATCCCTTTGTGAGTAGCCATTTGGCCGTCTTGTTTTGTCTTAATAAATTGATTTCTTAAATACTACACTGAGTCTGGTGCACCTTGTTTCTGTTCTTTTGTTGTCTTTCAGAGTTGTGCTTCCACTCTCAAGGTTGCTGCCTACAGTGTATACCCATATTGACTATACAACTATATTGACTATATTCCACTTTCCCCTTTCTGAGATATATAGTTTTTTATCTATTGGACTTTTTAACATTATCAGAGACATTGCTTGGTTGTTTCTTGCGCCATCTCCTCTTTTTTCTATATGATGGGCAGAAGTGGCTGCATTTGATGGACAGAAGTGGCTGCATTTGACAAGCACAAGTGGCTGCATTTGATGGGCACAAGTGACTGCATATGATGGGCACAAGTGGCTGCATATGATGGGCACAAGTGTCTGCATATACTGGGCAGAAGTGGCGGCATATACTGGGCAGAAGTGGCTGCATTTGATGGGCACAAGTGGCTGCATTTGATGGGCACAAGTGGCTGCATATACTCGGCACAAGTGGCTGCATTTGATGGGCACAAGTGGCTGCATATGACCGGCACACATGGCTGCATATGATGGACACAATGGCTGCATATGATGGGCACAAGTGGCTGCATTTGATGGGCACAAGTGGCTGCATATGATGGACACAGTGGCTGCATATGCTGGGCACAAGTGGCTGCATATGATAAGCACAGTGGCTGCATATGATGGGCACAGTGGCTGCGTTTGATGGGCACAGTGGCTGCATTTGATGGGCACAGTGAGGCTGCAATTGATGGGCACAGTGAGTCTGCAATTGATGGGGGGGGTTCAGGATTTTTCAGTTTGTTTGCACCCCCCAAAAAATTTGAGCACCAGCCGCTACTGCTGCACAGGTGCACCAGAATCAACATGGCTCAATCAAGTGAGGAAAGCTATCTATGCAACCATTTAATAAATATGTTGCAAAACACTAATAGCATTTCTTAGCGAGCCTACTGGTTATAAATATACACTATCACCATTGGGCAATCCTATTTTTCTTGAAGAATACATATTGCCTATCTTTCGTGTTTTTATGAGTAGATAGCTTTGAAGCACGCAATTTTAACAGACTTTGGAGGTTTAGGAGCATGGTAGCAAATCCTAAACATGCGATTGTTCATGCCAGTGGGTATGTAGGACAGGGATGTGCAGTCATGGGAGGCAGGTGAGGCAGAGCCATGCCTGCCATGAGCTTAAAAAAAGAAAAATGACCGGCTTCAAGGGTCGTAGCTCGGTGACCAGGGGTCACAGAGACCCAAAATTTGGGGGGGCAGGTAGCTGAAGTCTTACCCCACCACTAGTCAAAATGGCTCCTATCATCTATGGTTCCGGAGATATGGGGCTCCTTGCACAGCCTGTCAGAAGCTAAATACAGAGCAGCCAGTTTAAATACAAGCTGGCACACTGTTTGCAGCAGACTGAGAGGGTGAGCTCACAGTGCCTCTCCTCACGTCTTGTCAAAAGCACTGAGCCTCACCAGCCATTGACCTCACTGCACATTGCTGATGTAGGATAAATTGAAATTAAACTCTCAATGCTTGAAGGTAATGATTACATCAATAAATTATCACCCAGATTTTAGATGTAACATCAATACAATGCTAGACTCTGCTGCCAGACTTCTTCAGGATAGATAATACAAAGTTTCTGAATTGCAATGAATATTAAAAACATGTCCGCATTGCATGATTGCAGATTAACTTTCTTTGCAAATATTCAGCAAGTCTGCTGCAAGTTCTGGTTCAGTTGCATGAAGGTAAAAACAACCTTCAGCCTTTACAACCACTTTAAATGGTTTGGTTATTTCTTTTTGGAACCTTACCGTTCTGAAGTTGTATTTGAGTAACGGTTGTACAGACCTTTGAGGCCATTTGAGTATCAGTGGTTGATACTGATGATGGAAGACTACCATCTTTCTAACAAGACACATTTTGAGGTCGTTTGTTTAACTAGCTCACATTAGAGCTGCATTTACCAATGATTTTGCCATCGCTACCTCAGCTGGATCATATTCACTTGGCAGTCTACATACACATATGTGCTATCTTGTTCCTATTAGGATCTATGCTGGGATCAATATTTACCTGCCATTGAGGTGTCCTCATAGCCAGGGCAGTCTTTAACGTGGGGCAAAAAGGGCCCTGGGCCCAGTCATTGTTGGAAGACCCAAAGCAGCTGCCCCTTGAGCCCACACTCCTGCCCGCCGGAGTTCCGCCACCTCCGTCACTGGTCACGCTGGCTGCTCCTACTGTCCTCTGGGGAAGGAGCGCTGTGTAACTTGTAAATACAGAAACAGCGCTCCTTCCTCTCCCGGCAGCTGTTCAGAGCCCTCCCTGTTCCAATCTCAATGAGAGCAGAGGAGGGAGGGGAGAGGGCATCTTCACAGGGGAAGCTCCTCCAAAGACTGGCAGCCTGCAGGGACATGCTGTAAGTTGTAGCTGCACTTCTGCAGCACCTCTCTGTTGTTTTCTAGCTAGTGGAAGGGATTTGGAGGAAAACTCTTTACTAGGGGGGAGCTCTGACCTGGAATCCTCTATCCATGCGTCCGGCCCCCTGATCTACATGCAGGGCGCTGGATCATGGATTCGAATGGGGGTGTGTGTTTTTTTTTAAGCACGTGATTAGAGCCAGAGGCTCTGATAGGCTTCAAAAAAGGGTGGGCTCAGGGCGCAGAGCACTGCGCTCAGAGCCCACCCAGTTGTGTGACAATAGTGAATGAATATTCGCTATTCTCACACTGATCCTTATCCCAGCCAATCAGGAAGCGGGTCTTGAGACCCACCACCCGATTGTCTGAAAGGACAGGTGATCCTATTGGATGCCTAGGAGGAGGTGGAAGGAGACGCATGTCAGAAGCAGCCATGATGCAGAAGAGGAGGAGAAGACGCAGGAGCTGCTGCCCACTGCCCGTAGAAGTCCACAACCCACCTGCCTGCCCACAACCTAGATGGGGTAAGTGTCAGGCTTGATGACCGACCCAGAGAATGACTGGGGGGGTGGGGGTGACCCGACTGACCTACCTAGAGTGGGCGCAGAGGGATGTGTACCGCCAGCGGACCGGGGGGATTGGTTGTTTGCCACCCCTCCCAAAAAAAAACACCAGCCACCACTGGGGAAGGGGTTGGGGCTTGGGAGAGGACTTGGATGTACAGCACACCCCTCGATCCTGCACTCTGCACTTAGCACACCCCTCTATTCTGCACTTAGCACACCCTTCAATTCTTCAATTCAATTTCTTGGGGCCCAAGAAAATGTTTGCCAGGGTTTAATAACTAATAATGACGGACCTGCTCATAGCCGTATAAAACATTAAGCCAGTTATCATCACACAAACTGGGGCTATTATGTCACTTTGTCATATACATTCATTCCATTCTTTGGACTGCATCCAACATATATGTAATTCTAAACAATTTCAGGAGCTGGTATATATAAAATATATAAAATACTTCCAATATTGTCACGCTGCAAATCAGTGGTGGCTAGTGGTATATTTTTTGAGGGGGCGGCAAACAATGCACCCACAGCCACCCCCTTCCCAGGTCGGTCGGGTCACCTGCAGCCCCCCCTACTTCAGCCATTTAGGTGATGGGTCTCAGGACCCGCTTCCTGATTAGCCAGGAGGAGAATCAGGAAAAAAATAGTCAATGTTCATTCACTATTGTTACACAACTGGTTGCTCTGTGCCCTGAACCCACCCTTTTTTAAAGCCTATTAGAACCTCTGGCTCTAATCACCTGCTTCAAAAAAAAAAAACCCATTGGAAGCCATGTGTCTGGCACCCGCATGTAGATTAGGGGGCTGGACACATGGTTCCGGCCTGCATTACGGGCCGCCACTGCTGCAAATTTATTAATATGTCAATATGCAACAGTGGGTACACAGGGGAATGACGGGTGCACAACATACAGAGTGCAGGGTTGAGGGGTGCGCTATACACAGAGTGCAGGGTTGAGGGGTGCTCTACATACAGAGTGCAGGGTTGAGGGGTAAGTTACATACAGAGTGCAGGGTTAAGAGGTGAGCTAAATACAGAGTGCAGGGTTGAGGGTTGTGCTTTGCATGGAGTGCAGGGTTGAGGGGTCAGCTACATACAGAGTGCAGAGTTGAGGGGTGAGCTAAGTACAGAGTGCAGGGTTGAGGGGTGTGCATTGTATGGAGTGCAGGGTTGAGGGGTGTTCTATATTCAGAGTGCAGGGTTGAGGGGTGCACTTTGTATGAAATGCAGAGTTGAGGGGTGCACTATGTGCAGAGTACAGGGTTGAGGGTGAGCTACATACAGAGTGCAGGGTTGAGGGGTGAGCTACATACAGAGTGCAGGATTGAGGGGTGCACTATGTGTAGAGTGCAGGATTGAGGGGTGCGCTACTTACAGAGTGCAGGGTTAGGGGGTGCACTTTGTATGGAGCGCAGGGTTGAGGGGTGCACTTTGTATGGAGTGCAGGGTTGAGGGGTGCGCTATGTGGAGAGTGCAGGATTGAGGGGTTCACTATGTGCAGATTGCAGGCTTGAGGGATGCACAACGTGCAGAGTGCAAGATTGTGGAGTGCACTATGTGCAGAGTGCAGGATTGAGGGAGTCGCTATGTGCAGAGTGCAGGCTAGAAGAGAAGTGCACTATACAGAGCGCAGGATTGAGGGGTGTGCTAAGTGCAGAATTGAGGGGTGTGCTAAGTGCAGAGTGCAGGATTGAGAGGTGTGCTGTACATCCACGTCCCCCCCCCCCCCCCAGTACAAAGCTCTCCTCCCCTCGGATTCTAGTTCAGAGCCCCACCCAGTAAAGAGCTTTCCTCCAAATCCCCTCCACTAGCTAGAAAACAACAGATGGGTGCTGCAGAAGCACAGCTTCTCCTTCCCCAGAGGACAATAGGAGCAGTCAGTGTGACCAGTGCCGGAGAAGGCAGAACTCCGAGCGTGAGCTCAAGGGGCAGCTGCTTTGGGCCCCCCAACAATGACTGGACAGAGGGCAGCTGCCCCTTTTGCCCTGCGTTAAAGACGGACCTGTCTGCAATTTTGGACCATCTCCTGTAGCATGTCTGCAATCTTTGACCATCTCCTGTAGCATGTCTGCAGTCTCTGACCATATTGTGCAGCATGCTTGCAGTCTCTGACCATCTTCTATAGCATGCCTGGATTCTCTGACCATATTATGCAGCATGCTTACAGTCTCTGACCATTTCCTGTAGCATGCCTGCAATCTCTGACCATCTCTTGTAGCAAATCTTTATTTTCTAATCATCTTCTGTAGCATGCTTGCAGTCTTTGACTATCTACTGTGGTATTTACAGTGTCTGGCAGTTTTCTGTAGCATTTTACACATTGAGTGTTACATGTGTAGCCATTGTGCCATATTCAAGTCTCTTTAAATTTAGTCTGCATGGCTGCAGTTAGCTAATGCAAATTTATAGTTTGTTCTGTTCAGCTTCCTTTGAATCCAGCCTGGCTGCCAGTTTTTTGGCAGTAGGTGACACTGTCATTTCTGGCATTATTGTGAGATCTCACTGTGGGATGGGTTCTGAATATTCATTACCTTTCTCAGCTAACCACTAGGAGATTCTTTCCTAGTGGAGCATCATGGGAAAGGGTATAAATATTTGGGGTGAGCTGAAGCAAGCTCTCTTTACCCCACGCTCTGGCCTAAGAAAGGTACATGTGATGGAGCTACTTCTTTAGGCCTGCTAAATAAATGGTAAAAAAATACAATAAAAATAAAAAAAACAGAAGCCAGTGGCAGAACTACCAGGGTCACAAACATCACACTTGCGACCGGGCCTTGGCATTTACGCCATCGGCTCGGAGGGAAGGGCCCCAGCTGGGGGTCAGGGGGGCCCTTCATGATTGCTTGCACAGGGGCCCTGAAGGTTCTAGTTACACCACTGTCTCTTGGTGAAGACTTGACGCAGGATAGAGTCCTAGAGGAGGATCCTATTTTGAGGGGTTTTGTGCTGGAACCTTGTGAGTAGGAGCTGGTTGACTTTCATAAAGAGAGATGGCTGCTGTTCACATGTCTATGGAAAAAATCTAAATACAGGAGTGTCTGATTCAATTGAAAGGCCTCTTTTCTGTGCTATGTCATGTAATTTAACGGAGTTCTGCATTTCCTCTTGTCTCCCATGGTGTTGTGAGCAATAAACTCCCTTTTTTGTTTTACCTAAATAGACTGGTGCCCATCCGTTCACCTTTTCCACTATTGCCTGAGATCTACACCCTGAGGTCATATGTCAGCCCACCCTGTCTCTAATGGTGCCTCCAGGGGTCTGAGCAGTGCTACATGTACAGGACCACACTTGAAGCCCCCTTCATAAAGTAAGTTGACCACTACTGTTCAGCAACTCTAGGATTAAATATGGAAATATTAAAGTGAATTGTCTGAAAAATGTTTAATATAACTGTTTCTGCTTTCCAATCTACATCAAAATATTGATGGAACAGGTTATTCTTCCAGGTAATATGAAATTACATACAGCTGCATTCATAAACTCAATCCAGTATGCATTTCACTATTCGCTATTTCCATACCTTTCCATTTATTAACCTGCTCCATAGATAAAGAATGACTTTCAAACAAAAGCCTCTTTTTCTATTATGGTGAAATTAGCTTTGCATTCAAATGACTTTTTCAATCAGTAAATTGCCATCAAGAGGCATTAAATTTCTAAATGTTTCAATAAAGCTGCCTTCATCACATACGCGATAAAAAATGACCTTTTGGACAAATAATGAAAGAAAGTTTAATAAAAATATTGGAGGAATTCATTTCAGTTTAATTTAAGCACCTTATTCAGCCTTTTGTTATGAACTAAACCTTTTCTAAGGAACTAAAATGATTAAATGTTTCAGGTGGGTAACAAGCGACAAGAGTTTTGAAAGAGATAGTTATAGCGAGTGATCTGTTAATTTTCTTTATATATATATATATATATATATATATATATATATATATATATATATATATATATATATATATATACGGTACGGTATATTTATATACTTCCTTGGTTATTATAAACTGTATTTTTTTTTATGTTAGTTCACATCGTATGGCTTCCAATTTCTACTGTATACTATATTCTTTCCTGGTTGTATTACATATTATACAAGAGGTGCTACAGGTATAAAAAAAAATCTAATTAAATTTGGAAATAGCTTTGAAAGAGATAGTTATAGCGAGTGATCTGTTAATTTTCTTTATATATATATATATATATATATATATATATATATATATATATATATATATACATGCGGTACAGTATATTTATACACTTTCTTGGTTGTATTATAAACTGTATTTTTTTTATGTTAGTTCACATTGTATGGCTTCCAATTTCTACTGTATACTATATTCTTTCCTGGTTGTATTACATATTATACAAGGGGTGCTACAGGTATCAATAAAAATCTAAATAAACTTGGAAATTGTCCACTATTTTCAAGTGTCAGTGCAGATCTGCTTATATAAACACCAATAATAATTAAAATAAATAAATATACATGGCAATTTGAAGGAGTAATCAAAGATTTGATCCCATTATATGTCAAAACTGCAAAACAATCTTATGCCCCGTACACACGAACGGATTTTCTGACAACAAATGTTGGATGTGAGCTTGTTGGCTGAAAGTCCGACCGTGTGTATGCTCCATTGAACATTTGTTGTCAGACTTTTCACCAAAAAATGTTGGCTAGCAGGTTCTCAAATTTTCCGCCAACAAAACTTTGTTGTTGGAATTTCCGATTGGGAGTACACAAGCCATACGCACAAAAGTTCATGCATGCTCGGAATCAAACAGAAGGAGCCGCACTGGCTATTAAACTTCTTTTTTCTCGACTCGTCGTATGTCTTGTACGTCACCGCGTTCCCACGTTCATAATTGTTGGCCAACATTTGTGTGACCGTGTGTATGCAAGACAAGTTTGAGCCAACATCCTTCGAACAAAAATCCACAGTTTTGTTGGCGGAAAGTCCGATCGTGTGTGCGGGGCATTAGGCATTTTGAACTAATGGGTTTTGATAAATGGCAAAAATGCAAGTCAGGAGTAAATAACATCTTTTAAAACCCTAATTATTTACTTGTTAGCCTGCTGTTACTAACATCTGCTTCTTAAAATACTAGTTCTCTGATCACACTACAAATCTAATAGCTTCAATACTTTAGGCTGGACATACACTAAACGAAATTCGGCCGGTTCAGCAGAGACTGGTAGAATTTCGATCAGTGTGGCCATTCCAGCTCCACAATTTTCAACCATCTGATTGGCACATTTTCAAACTGTTTATCGATCATTGACTGCAGCCATTTAGCTTCAGACACTGATTAGTGCTCAAAATTTTTGGGGGGGTGCAAACAAACTGAAAAATTCTGAAAAAAAAACCCCATCAATTGCAGCCACTGTGCCATCAAACGAGCCACTGTGCCCATCAAATGCTGCCACTGTCCTATCAAATTAGCCACTGTGCCCATCAAATGCTGCCACTGTGTCATCAAACGAGCCACTGTGCCATCAGATATTGCCACTGTGCCATCAAATGCTGCCACTGTGCCACCAAATGCAGCCACTGTGCCATAAAACGCAGTCACTGTGCCAATTAAATGCTGCCAGTGTGCCCATGAAATGCTGCCAGTGTGCCCATTAAATGCTGCCACTGTGCCATCGAATGTGCTCACAGGTCACCATTTTTGACGCCTATTAGAGGTTTATTTATTATTTATTATTATTATTATTATATTTATTTATAGTTCTAATCAGGTGGTTCAAAAACACCCCCCACCGCTGTAATTCAGGCGTCCGGCGCTAATTCAATGTTATTAAAAATGACCTTTCCTTTTCTATTTGCAGCTCTGTAATTTTCTGTAAAATGCAATGCAGTTTGGCTACATAATTTCCTGCCTGTGTGATTGACTCACCAATTTTCCCAGAAGTCCGCCCTAAGATACAAGTCAGATTTCAGGCATCCCCTGCAACAAAAATGTCATTTTTGGTGAGATACTTCCATTAGTAAATCACGTCTAAAAGGGTCAGGCCCAGCATCTTTCTTCATTTGAGTCCTGCAGGTGCATAGCCGACTGATAATTATGAAACCACCCCCATTAGATTCACTTTCCCACATGGATATAGACAAACAAGGATTTCTTCAGAATAACAAAAGGTAGGCATCTGCAACAAAGTTTGGTAAAATCCTTGAAATGTACTTAGATCACCCGGAATTTTTTTTTTCAACAAAAGTGGAGTTAGGCTTTAACCACTTCAGCCCCGGAAGATATTACCCCCTTCCTGACCAGAGCACTTTATACAATTTGGAACTGTGTCGCTTTAACAATTGTGCGGTCGTTCAACGCTGTACTCAAACTAAATTTGAGTCCTTTTTGTCACACAAATAGAGCTTTCTTTTGGTGGTATTTGATCACCTCTGCAGTTTTTATTTTTTGCGCTATAAACAAAAAAAGAGCGATAATTTTGAAAAAAAAACTATATTTTTTTTACTTTTTGCTATAATAAATATCCCCAATTTTTTTAAAATAAATTTCTTCATCGGTTTAGGCCTACAGTATATATAGTCTTCTACATATTTTTGGTAAAAAAATCGCAAAAAACATATATTGATTGGTTTGTGCAAAAGTTAAAGTGTCTATAAACTATGGGAAAGATTCATGGCATTATATGGCATTTTTATTATTATTATTATTTTAGTTTACTAGTAATGGCAGTGATCTGCGATTTTTGGTGGTACTGCAAGGTTGCGACAGACACATCAGACTTTTGACACTTTTTTGGGACCATTGGTATTTATACAGCAATCAGTGCTATAAAAATGTACTGATTACTGTGTAAATATCACTGGCAGGGAAGGGGTTAACACTAGGGGGCGATCAAGGGATTAACTGTGTGCTCCCTCAGTGTGTTCTAACTGTGGGGGGATAGGATTGACTAGGAGAGGAGACATATTGTTTTTCCTCCTCTCCGGTGGCACGAGCACGCCCTCTGGTGGCCACTAAAGGAATGGAAGTACCCATATGGGATTTTGTCCAGGGGAGCCATTCTGCCACAGTATATATGCGTGAGGCAGTCGGGAACCGGTTAAACCCTCTGATTTTACTAAATCCCAACTCACATTGGTGACCTACATTTTGTTAGCGACAAAAACAGACCACCACTAAAGCCTGGAAGAAACAATTTATTTCCTTTGAGGAAGTTTGTCAGCGGATTGACAGGTTCTTTAAAAATGAGAAACTGACCGGTATCCTACTGGACACGCAGAATAAATTCTCCCAGATATGAACCCCATGGATACAACTCATTATAGTAGTCCAGAATCGGGGTGCTGGCTTTGGGCATTTCTGATGCTTACTCCCCTCCCCCTTACCCTACCTCTTTCTCCCACCTTCCTACTGTGGACATCCTTCTTTTCTCTTACCTTCTTATTTATATCTTGCAGATGTTGTTGTTGATTCAGACTTAATGTCTTGATCTGCTTATTGTTTCGCAGCCTGTGGAAATATTACCTGGCTCATTGATACCTACTCTAACTTACAGGCTACACATTTTGTTTATTAATATGTAATTTATACTGTTGGATGTTTTTACATTCTCATTCTAGCTGTTTACTATCTCCTTGACATTTTCAAAAAGTACTCACATGCCATGTTTTGTACCTTTACATTTTTTTCAATAAAAATTTATTGAAAATTTATTGAAAGTGAAAAAAAAACTAACCATGTACAGCCAGATAAAACGAAACTAGAAAAATCGTATCCCTCAAAGTTCGTCTTCAATCTGACTTTGCTGCAAATACCATTTCAGTGAGGATCAGCAACAATCTGTCAATATAAGTCACCCCATATTTCTTTATTTTTATTCTTATTTTTCCTTTAAGAATAATAGTAAGAATTTCTGTGGTTGTTTAAAAATTGTGTGTGTGTGTGGGGGGGGGGGCGGGGGGTGAGTTAGTGAGTGTCTTATAAGTAAATCCTCTTAATTCTGTTTATTATATTTATTTTGCTTTGTGTAACCTTCCACATTTTTAAGAAAAAGTAAACCAGAAATTAAATTTCTATCTAAAATCTTTATTTGGTACATGGACATTATGAATAGAGATCCACATGAAAAAAAAAATCTTTATTAAATTATAATATTAAACGTGCCAGGGTGTTCATATTCTGGGATTTGTAAGAGTGATGTGCTGTACCCCAGAGTATCATTAACAGTGGAAAATATAATTTAAAGATTAAAAAGATTACACAGGCCTGAAAGAAAAGGCATAGAATATAAACCAAGATTAGGAGTGTAGCCTGTTGATAAACTGCTCCTGTAGGAGATCTTCCCGAAAACAATTTTTCCTGAAAAACACAAATAAAATAATAGAGGAATGACATCTCAGCAAATTCAAGTGCATACAGATATTTCATATTAATATGCCTTTTATTATAAAGAAACATAAAACTGACCTTCCCAAGTGTTTGTTTTTAAATGATATGATTTAAATGAGTGTTTTTAAGATAATAAATATAATATGATACAAAAACCAATTAAGGTAACCACTTGAGTACTAGCCTATATATACCCCCTCATTACCAGGCTGATTTTCAATTTTCAGTACTATGATAGTTTGACTGACAATTACTTGGGGCCTCTGAAGATGCGTATTGATGCAAAACTGGTCGGGCGGAGCTTACCTGTGACTTCACTGCAGACGCTTGGCAGCGGTGCCATGTTTTTGGTATAATTCTTGTCTATGTCTCCCTTTGTGAGTATAATTGCTGATTAAAAATATATGCAATCTGTGATACTGGGCCATGGAGTTTTTTCTGTGTTTCTTTCATGTTATACTGTCATGAAGATTTTGTTGATGTTCCACTGGAGGTTGCTGGAGCCATTATATCAGACCAGCTAATGGCTACTATAGGTAAATCCCTGATGTGAGATTGCCCCCAGGTTGTTGCTGTTTTCTTTGGGATTTCTTCATGCTAGATCAACCTCCTATAATAAAGAGTTCTGATCATTCCAGCAAGAAGTGCCTCTATGGGTGATGGGATATTTCCCAAGATTTTCCTGATGGAATTTATCATCATAGAAATTGTTGAATAGGTTGATGAACTTTGGACTTTTTATTTTTTATTTTTTTTTAATTTTTTAATCACACTTTTTGGGTATGAACTGCACATTGAACTTTAAGCATTATTTTGCACAATTATTTATTGCACCATATGAGCACATTAATGCATATACATTTTGGTGATGAATTAGGGAAATGTTGTACACTGTTTGCATTTTCCCAGCTTAGAAATTGCACCTATTTTATGAACTGATCATATATTTATTGATTTATCAATGTATTTTTGATGTTTTTGATATGAGTTAAATAGACAGCACATTCACTTCTAGACAGTTATAAGAATACCCCTTGCCTTCTCTTGGTGACAGATTTGGTATTCTTTTGAGATATCAGATGGTATGAGGCAGGGCTGCCCCCTCTCTCAACTGCTTTTGACACTTACCCTTGAACCATATCTCTGTAGAGTCAGACAAAATTCTGATATCACAGGTATCCAGATTGGAGAGCAACAACACAAAGGGGGTCATTTACCATAGCAGTAATATGCGATTGCACGGTAATTAGCGCTCAAAATGCCAAATAGCGCTAATTAGCGCCCAAACAGAATTCACAATAGTGCTGGCGAAAAAATACTCCCAAAATTGAATTCACCATAGTGCCCAGACAACAGATAGCGCCCAAGCCCTTACACTTGTTAGGACCTGGAGAATTGCACATGGAAATGATGTTTAGAGCATGATATGTTTGCCTAAATGGTACTGAAATATGTGGTATATTGTTTAAAGATAATCTGCTTTTAAAGTGTGAAAAAGAGATTTCTACACTGAAATATCTTTAAAAGTCTGAGAAGAGCACAACTGAGCATGTGCAGACATGCAAACTACTCTCATTTTAACTCCCATGGCTTTTTTACTGATAGCTTTAGTAAATACCAAAATTAGCATTGAGTTAAAAAGCGTTTCTGGGAGTGAAAATGAGAGTTATGTAGCCCAATGCATATTTCAGCTATTGATTCTAATGGTACACTTGTAACTTCCCCAAATAAATACTTTTCATGTTGAGATGAATGTATCTTTCTCTCAAGGAAATTGCCCTTGCAACAATGTTGCTTCTTCATCATCTATTTTGTTTTTAGGAATGCTAGAATGTAATGTTTTGATGTTTTGGTAAAATATATTTTTTTCTGTCACTTTCAGTTGTTGCTGTCCATCTCACAAAAATCTTTACCCAAACTCACACAGGTGTCTTTACAAACAACAAACAATACCATTGCTCGTGCAAAATTAAAATGAGTCACAATTTTGTGTGTTTTTATTATTTCCAAATGATCATAATTTGAACCAAAAAAATGTGATATGTGTACCAACATCAGAAATAAAAATGTAATTCCCAAAAATCAGAGGGTAACATCACTATTCTACACTCACACACCAAGAACAACCAAATATCACAGAATAAATAAAGAAAAATAACTCCTAATTCCACCACCTATATATCCAAAGAAATGCAATATGTGTGTATTTATGTGTAGGGGGGATCCATATGTAGCAGCACAGTGGCTCACAGGTTAGCACTTTTGCATAGCAGCACTGAGGTTCTGGGTTTGGATCCCAAACATGCCACTTCATGTAGAGAAGTTTCCTGTTCTCCCTATGTTGTTAAACATAACTCCTGACTCAGGGCCTTACATAAATGTAGTATTTATGTGTAGAAGGGTTCCACCACCATTGCAAATTGTGTTATATGTTTTCCATGGGCAAGGACTCTAATCAGCCTTAACATTTCCCCACTACCACTAATTGCAGCCTCTTACCAAGCCAAAACTCACAAAATGACAGCTGTTTAGCTCTTAGCATGCTGACAATAATCAGCCATAACCAGCCTTCAAAACAGATGGCATATGCCAGAAACAGGTTGTTCACAGGCTCTCTGGCCTTCCATAGTACACCTGCATTGATTACCTTCTGGGACTTGGGCCTGTTTTACACTGCAGAGATGAAGCCTAAAAACTTGTGGCAGCACAGTGCCTCACATACTAGCACTTCTGCATGGCAGCACTGAGTTTGTGGGTTCAAATCCCAATCCTAGCTAAAGGTTTGTGTGTTGAAAAGTTTTTTTTCACCATGTGCTAACATTTTTGATGGGTTTCACATAATGGAACCTCAAGAAATCACATTATAAATCAAGCAAGTGTGGGTTTACACCTACTAAATCTAGAACTGGGGTGTTTTGGCCCAGATATGGATGTCTAAGTCTGATGTTATGCTGCACACATATTTTACTTCTGGATGCTGATGATGAATGACAAATGCGCTTTGTCACAAATTTGTGTGAAGCACCCCTCACAAAGTTGTCATTTCCTGTTTTGGACCCTCCAAATGCCCAACAACGTGCAAGTTTGATTAGGAGATTTTTGGGATCACTGATCATGGCCAGAGCCTTGGACATGTGTTATTTTGAGCTTTACCCTGCACAGATATCAATGCTGAGGCATTTTTTCATTTGTAAAGAGTGTGTATTCTTAATGAACAGGTGTGAGCACTTGATGCCTACAAGAAGTGGGTGTGCTCTTTACTGGGTGGGTGAGCAATCCTAGCTAGGTTATTTAAAGGTCTGCATTTGTGGCAGGTGTTTGGCCTAAGAACAGGCCAGAATTTTTCTTTACAGTGTGTATATTGGGTTACAAATAGATATGTTTTTTGTAGGTTTTTTGTGTGTGTGTATGTGGGGGTTGGGGTGGGGGTATGCATAATTCCTGACCCACACCCCACTAAGGGTGTTGTTTGATGATTGATCATGAATCTCATGTTAGACTTACAACTGCTATGTAATAGTTGAGCTGAAAAATGAGGTTCATTCTAATTAATTCCTGCTGTGTGTGTCAATGTAGTTTGCCTATGGGTGATATTCCATCACCCATAGAGGCACTTCTTGCCGGAATAATCAAACATCTAAATTATAGGAGGTTGATCTAGCATGAAGAAATCCCAAAGCACAGGAAAAAGGAGAAGAAGACTGGAAGAAATGACAGGGAAGGAAAAGCTGGAGGAAGACTGAAGGGAGAAGGAGAAGATCAGAGGAAGAAGCAGGGAAGGAGAAGCCAGAGGGAGACCGGAGGAAGAAGCGGGGGAAGAAGAAGACATTTTTAATAAATGACTTAAAAACTGGCTATTGCCTTTTGTCACATTACACTACTTTTTTGTTCAATGGGTAGGGGTACGATGTACCACATATTCATTCACATAGGGGGGACGGGGATCTGGGGGCCCCCTTGTTAAAGGGGGCTTCCAGATTCTGATAAACCCCCTGCCCACAGACCCCGACAACCACTGGCCAGGGTTGTCGGGAAGAGGCCCTTGTCCCCATCAGCATGTGGGGGCCACCTACCCTATGTTGAGGGCATGTGGCCTGGTATGGTTCAGGAGGGGGGTTTATTATAGTTTTAGGGCACCCGCAATTTATTACCTAATAAAGGTTTAACCCCCTAATTGCCCGGTGGTGATATAAGTTATGTTTTTAGGGTCAGATAAGGTCTAACCTGACGTCGCCCCAGGCAGCGTCAGGTTAGCGCGGCGAATCCCATAAGTGCAGTTCAAACTGGCGAGGTGGCAAGCACTAGTAGTGTCCTGCTGCCACCAAGAAGACGAACACAGGCCCGTCGGGCCCATAGTGCCCTTCCTGCTGCATTCGCCAATCCGAATTGGGAACCCACCACTTCTGCAGCACCCGTACTTCCCCCATTAACTGGCCAACCTGGAATTCAGGTGGAAACAGTTTATTTTACGCCACTGGATTTTTATTCGCTGTTTTTGACCGAAGATCTCTATAGATCTATTGTGAACCAAAGCAATTTATACGCTGGTGAACACATCGCTACTATTCCCCAATCCTCCCTTGCCAGAGATTGGAGACCAATTACGGTCTCCAAATTTAAGATCTTTCTGGGCCTTTCCCTTAACATGGGCATAACCAAAAAGAGTGAGTTGCGGTCATATTGGTCCACTGACCCAATTCACCATATGCCATTGTTCTCTGCCTCCATGACCAGGGCACGATACGAGCAGATTTTGCTGTTCATGCACTTCAACAACAATGAACTCTGTCATCCTCGTGAAGACCCTGAATACGATCGGCTCTACAAAATTCGGCCCCTCATAAACCACTTCAACCAGCGTTTTGCAGACTTGTTTACTCCCCATCAATTTGTTTGCGTTGATGAGTCCCTGATTACATTTTCTGGCAGCTTGTCATTCAAACAGTACCTTCCCAGCAAGCGTGCCGGATATGGGGTCAAGATGTATAAGCTCTGTAACAGGGCCACAGGCTATACATGTAGTTTTATGGTTTACAAGGGCAAAGATAGGCTGGGGGAGAGAGCCGGCTTGCAGTGTAATAACTTTCTCACTATGAAGTGGAGGGATAATAAGAATGTTTTCGTTCTTACCTCCCTTCATGCAGACACGATGGTCCAAATTACTACGGCGACTGGTGTTGTGGAGAAACCCCTCTGTGTCCACGAATATAACCAAAATATGGGAGGGGTGGACCTCAATGACCAGTTGTTGGCGCCGTACCTAGTTGTCCGTAAGGCCAGACGCTGTTACAAGAAAGTGTCTGTTTATTTATTTCAATTGGCTTTGCTGAATGCTCATGTGCTATACAGAGCATCAGGATGGACTGGATCCTTCCTTAAATTCCAGGAAGAGATCGTCAGAGCCCTTCTGTTTCCAGATGGTGCTCCACCTCACCTTCCCCAAAAAAAGCAGTAAGCCGGCTGCATGAGAGGCATTTTCCTTATGTCCTCCCGAGTACCTCTACCCATCGAGCCCCCCAAAGAAGATGTCGTGTCTGCAGCAAGCGCGGATATAGGCGTAACACCGGGTATTATTGTCCCTCCTGTCCTGACAATCCTGGTCTATGCATTGGTGAATGTTTTGAACGCTACCATTCAATAGTTGAGTATTAGCGTAGGGTACAGCACTGCACAGACTAGGACACACTTTCACAGGGTCTCCCAAGATGCCATCGCATTTTGAGAGACCCAAACCTGGTACCAGTTACAAAAGTTAAAGTTACTAAAAAAAGTGTAAAAAAAAAATAAATAAATAAATAAAAACACAAAAAATATAAAATAAAAAACAAAAATAGTTGTTGTTTTTATTGTTCTCTCTCTCTCTCTATTGTTCTGCTCTTTTTTACTGTATTCTATTCTGCAATGTTTTATTCTTATTATGTTTTACCATGTTTGCTTTTCAGATATGCAATTTTTTATACTTTACTGTTTACTGTGCTTTATTGGTAACCATTTTTTTGTTTTCAGGTACGCCATTCAGCTGCAGAGCGGATTTATTTATCTTGACAGCAACAGCGTTTGCTCCCACGATACATAAAGCTGTGACTCCAGTGCTGTCGGAGGTGATTTCACCACCACAGTTACATACTTCAGCATATATGCCGAAGCGTGGGGGCAGCAGTGGGTGGAGGAGCGATTTGCTCCTGCCTTTTGTGGGAGGATGCCCCCATGCTTCGGCATATATATATTTTAGGCACAGGTTGCGTTAAATGTTTTATTTTTTACTATGTTTTTTTGTATTTGCTTTGCAGGTATGGTAAGTCTTACTGTTATACTGTAATGTTACTTTGTTTTATTGTTAACCATCATTTGCTTAGCAGGTACGCCATTCAGTTGCAGAGCGGATTTATTTATCTTGACAGCAACAGCGTTTGCTCCCATGATATATAAAGCCGTGACTCCAGCGCTGTCGGAGGTGATTTCACCACCACAGTTACATACTTCAGCATATATGCCGAAGCGTGGGGGCAGCAGAGGGCGGAGGAGCGATTTGCTCCTAACTTTTGTGGGAGGATGCCCCCATGCTTTGGCATATATATATACGGTACATGTATGCCCATCATTAGAAGTGGGTGGTTGAAGGGAGGTATTCTAATGGTGGGCTTACCCACCGATCAATCTCTTTTTTTCGTTCAGCCCACAGGCTGCATGAAAAAAAAGTTTACAAAATATGCCCAACAAGGACCAGCAACGTACTGGTATGTTGCTGGACTTTGAGTGGTTATACCAGAATGATGCCTGCAGGTTTAGGTATAATCTTGGTATCATTCTTTTCAGCCAGCGGTCGGCTTTCATGTAAAAGCAATCCTAGCTGCTAATTAGACTCTAGACTGCTTTTACAAGCAGTGAATCCCCCCACCATCTTCCATGTTTTTCTCTGGCTCTCCTGTCCCAACAGGGAACCTGAGAATGCAGCCGGTGATTCAGCCAGCTGGCTCCAAACATCTCTATGGCCTCTCTATGAAGCTACGAGCATTTCATGATTTAGATTTCGCTGGATGTAAAACAGCGCCATTGGGAAATTGGGAAAGCATTTTATCACACCGATCTTGGTGTGGTCAGATGCTTTGAGGGCAGAGGAGAGATCTAGGGTCCAATAGACCCTAGTTTTTTCAAAAAAGAGTACCTGTCACTACCTATTGCTATCATAGGGGATATTTATATTCCCTGAAATAACAATAAAAATGATTTAAAAAAAAATGAAAGGAACAGTTTAAAAATAAGATAAAAAAGCAAAAAAATAATAAAGAAAAAAAAAAAGCACCCCTGTCCCCCCCTGCTCTCGCGCAAAGGCGAACGCAAGCGTCGGTCTGGCGTCAAATGTAAACAGCAATTGCACCAAGCATGTGAGATATCACTGCAAAGGTCAGATCGAGGGCAGTAATTTTAGCAGTAGACCTCCTCTGTAAATCAAAAGTGGTAACCTGTAAAGGCTTTTAAAGGCTTTTAAAAATGTATTTAGTTTGTCGCCACTGCACGTTTGTGCGCAATTTTAAAGCATGTCATGTTTGGTATCCATGTACTCGGCCTAAGATCATCTTTTTTATTTGATCAAACATTTGGGCAATATAGTGTGTTTTAGTGCATTAAAACTTAAAGAAGTGTGTTTTTTCCCAAAAAAAATGCGTTTGAAAAATCGCTGCGCAAATACGATGTGAAAAAAAAAAAATTAAACACCCACCATTTTAATCTGTAGGGCATTTGCTTTAAAAAATATATAATGTTTGGGGGTTCAAAGTAATTTTCTTGCAAAAAAAATTTTTTTTTCATGTAAAGTGGTTAGAAGAGTGGGTGATGTGTGACATAAGCTTCTAAATGTTGTGCATAAAATGCCAGGACAGTTCAAACCCCCCAAATGACCCCATTTTGGAAAGTAGACACCCCAAGCTATTTTCTGAGAGGCATGTAGAGTCCATGGAATATTTTATATTGTGACACAAGTTGCGGGAAAAAGACAAATTTTTTTTTTTTTTTTTTGCACAAAGTTATCACTAAATGATATATTGCTCAAACATGCCATGGGAATATGTGAAATTACACCCCAAAATACATTCTGTTGCTTCTCCTGAGTACATGGATACCACATGTGTGAGACTTTTTGGGAGCCTATCCGCGTACGGGACCCCGAAAACCAAGCACCGCCTTCAGGCTTTCTAAGGGCGTAAATTTTTGATTTCACTCTTCAATGCCTATCAAAGTTTCGGAGGCCATGGAATGCCCAGGTGGCACAAAACCCCCCCAAATGACCCCATTTTGGAAAGTAGACACCCCAAGCTATTTGCTGAGAGGTATAGTGAGTATTTTGCAGACCTCGCTTTTTGTCACAAAGTTTTGAAAATTGAAAAAAGAAAAAAAAAAATTTTTTCTTGTCTTTCCTTATTTTAAAAAATAAATGAGAGCAGCAAAATACTCACCATGCCTCTCAGCAAATAGCTTGGGGTGTCTACTTTCCAAAATGGGGTCATTTGGGGGGGGGTTGTTGGTTTCTGGGCCCTGTACGCGGCTAGGCTCCCAAAATGTACCACACGTGTGGTATCCCCATACTCAGGATTAGCAGCTAAATGTATTTTGGGGTGCAATTCCACATATGCCCATGGCCTGTGTGAGCAATATATCATTTAGTAACAACTTTTTGTAATTTTTTTTTATTTTGTCATTATTCAATCACTTGGGACAAAAAAAATTAATATTCAATGGGCTCAACATGGCTCTCAGCAATTTCCTTGGGGTATCTACTTTCCAAAATGGAGTCATTTGGGGGGGTTTGTACTGCCCTGCCATTTTAGCACCTCAAGAAATGACATAGGCAGTCATAAACTAAAAGCTGTGTAAATTCCAGAAAATGTACCCTAGTTTGTAGACACTATAACTTTTGCGCAAACCAATAAATATACGCTTATTGACATTTTTTTTTACCAAAGACATGTGGCCAAATACATTTTGGCTTAAATATATGGCTAAAATTGAGTTTATTGGATTTTTTTTATAACAAAAAAAGAAAATATCATTTTTTTTCAAAATTTTCGGTGTTTTTCCGTTTATAGCGCAAAAAATAAAAACCCCAGAGGTGATCAAAATATCATCAAAAGAAAGCTCTATTTTTGGGAAGAAAAGGACGCAAATTTCTTTTGGGTACAGCATTGCATGAACGCGCAATTAGCAGGTAAAGCGACGCAGTGCCAAATTGTAAAAAGTGCTCTGGTCAGGAAGGGGGTAAATCCTTCCGGGGGTGAAGTGGTTAATGGACGCACCACCACTGATCTCCAGTTCTTCCACGCGAACAACTCCTCCCCAGCTGGCTGACTCTAGGCCTGCCCTCTGCCAATCCAGGTTGGGGATTGGTCAGGGCTTTTTTTGGGGAACAAGTGACACTAATACTGTGATCAATGCTAAAAATATGCACTGTCACTGTACTAATGTCACTGGCAGGGAAGGGGTTAACATCAGGGACGATCAAAGGGTTAAATGTGTTTCTAGGGAGTGTTTTCTAACTGTGGGGGAGGTGTTCTGCTTCTTTCCTGTCGTTTTGCTTCTTTCTTAATGATCGCCGCCAATTACAGTGGAAGCAGGCCGCTGGAGGCGCGCATGAGCGCCCCGGACTCGGAAGTGCAGAATCACTTACAGGTAAGTGATTCTGCACAGAGGAGCCACCGTTCCGCAATAAAAGTACGTGGGGCGGTCAGCAAGAGGTTAAGCAAGTTATTCTTCTCTTTACCAGTTTTGTCTGTGCATTCTGGAGATCTGGATTGCCTTCCTATCCTTACCTAAACAGCATGGAAGTCTGGAAATAACGGATGCGACTACCAGGCTGTGCACCTGGTGAGACTGATTGATTGGTGCCGTCATGGCAACCTTAAACTTTGGTCAAGATTGGAACAATCTACATCACCAATTCCCTTTCAAAGAGACCTCTGGGGTTATTCGGACTTGTCTCTCTTTTTCAGGACCACCAAACGATTGGCCCAACCCTAAAGATAGGTGACCAAATCTTTTCTACCACTGATCTATCTCCAAAACACTCACCACTCTACCCTATTCTGGGTTACCTGCTCTTTAGCGTGGGACTTGAACAGGGTCCTTTTTGCTACCTCTTGGATTTCCAACCTTTTAAAGCCTCGCATTTCACCCATTCTTCTAGGTGGCCATCCTTGGACAACCTAAAGGTTAGTTTTTGAGTTCTTATGGTCTGGACTTTTGGAAGGCTATACAATTGTTCCATTTCTTGGGAACCCCTCCTGCTATGCACTTCTTTCTATGCCTTCTGATAGCATACGAAAAACTCTAAACTGATACGGGACCAATTTGAAGTTGGTTCACAGTGAGGCAGCACGACTTGCAGCGCGACTGCCTCAGGCGACCTGGACACGACAGGAGCAGCGACTTGCAAAACGACTTCTGTATAGAAGTCAATGCAAGTCGCCTCAAGTCGCCCCCAAAGTCGTACAGGAACCTTTTTCTAAGTCGGAGCGACTTGCGTCACTCGGGTTAGAAAGGTTCCATTGTACAGAACGGGACGCTACTTGTCAGGCGGCTAAGTCGTCTGACAAGTCGTCCCAGTGTGAACCGGCACTTAGCAAGCCTAAACAATCAACAGTTGCTACACTGATTACAAAGGAGTTAAGTAAATTTACCTAACAGCCTACACTACTCCAGGAGGATGCTACATATGATACTTGGCATATCTGGAATGAAGAATTTCCAAAAAAAAGCTATGGAGTTTTGGAATAATCAACGTGCTTTACTTATCATAAAACAATTAAATTTAATTTTGAATTTGAATTTTTGCTCACCAATAGTTTTTTAGAGGTAGTGGATCTCCATCTTATAATCTTAAGAAACACAGGTGTCGGGCGCTAACACTTCAGCAAGTGCAATTACACAAACTTCATGCTGCTAGCAATCTACTGGAGTGTGTCAAAGACTAATTTGGAGAAAAGAGAAGAGACAGTACACTTAAGTTCTGTGGATAAACCCTTCTGAGTTCAGTCTAAAGGGAAGATTAAAACTGTTTTATCTAGTAAAATCAGTAACAACACCTGCAATCAAGAGGATAAATGACAAGCACTATGATGCATTCATGGAAGTTCCACCAAGCCTTTGCACCGCAATGTGTATTACAGCTCCTGGCATGATAAGGAGGCTGCAATTGGTAAATGCACATACCCATCCAAGCGGCAGTGGGATGGACAGGGAACCGTGAATGTGGGAGAGAGAAAGGGAAGCACAGGTCCAAGGTAAGTGATGTAGCAGGGCTCTCGCTCCCGGCACAGCTATATCTGCACTATCGCACACAAATATGTGGCCTCTCGGCGCCAAGGCCCAGCATATTTGCGTGCGCTCGGCACCAAGAAGTTAACTATACAAGTCTGAAGGGTTTGTCTACAGGACTTTAGTTCTCTTTTCTCCATCTTATAATCCTGCACATCATGTAATTAAATATCATTGCTATGTATTTTTTCATGTGAAATTGTATTTAGCCAGATTTGGAATGATTTGTATGATGTCTCAATCAGAATATATTTAATTTGAGGTTTACAATATTAAATAGGATTTATTGAACATAAGTAGGTCTGCCGTTATTGAACCTTACTGTCCCCCTAGGTGTATTACACACTGTAGTACTGGAGTGGATACAAGCAGGAAAACATGATTTAAATACACGTATGTGGTACATTAAACATACCCTTTTCTATATACAGATATAGTAGGCAAGTCACAGCACACATTTTTCCAACATGAATGTTTATAAATTTGCAAGAATGCAGGCACTCAAGGATGTGTAAATGAATGCTCCACCTAATCCAATGGCATCAAAATTGAAAAAAAGGTGAAAAGTACCAAAAAAATCTGTAATTCCCTCTTCGTTCTGAAAGTTCCAACAGAAAAGAGAGCGACTTCCACCATGTCAAATGTGGAGTATGGTGGTCCCATCCCTAATATTAGAACAAGGAAATAATACCCCCTGATTGGGACATTTACAGACCACCAACTCTATGATAAAAATGATCTTTCAATAATATAGGATAAAAGACGTATATCGTCTACACATTACAAAAATCCATACAATGCATCAAATGAAAAACAGAACAAAATAAATGCACAGATACAAATCATCCTATATACTCTCCAGGGGGTAATGTGCCCTGTAACCCGATGCGTTTCTAGTATTCATTATTCAGATACCTTCATCAGGGGCTGAGAGTTGGATATATTTACATGAATATTGATTCCAATGGAATGACTCCATGTTAAAGGAGCACCAAAGGCAATTAAATCCAATCGAATGTTAAATGGACACCAGACTATAATGATGGATGAATTTTTTAAGTGCACTACATCTGCCACATCAGTAAATATTAGTCGAAGGTGCATGGGACGGACTGTCGTTGGAGCCTAGAGTATGGGCTAAATGATAGGCGCATAGTATCCAAGTGTCCCTGGGTATGTGTATCTTGTAGGTGTCCCGGTTTGATGTATGGCATGCTGCCTTTCCATCAGTGCCTCAGGAATCAATATTTATGTAAATATACTCTCAGACCCTGATGAAGGTATCTGAATACTGAATACTGGAAACGCGTCGGGTTTCAGGGCACATTACTCCCTGGAGAGTATATAGGATGATTTGTATCTGTGCATTTTTTTGTTCTGTTTTTCGTTTGATGCATTGTATGTATTTTTGTAATGTGTAGACAATATACGTCTTTTATCCTATATTATTAAAAGATCATTTTTATCATAGAGTTGGTATCTGTAAAAGTCCCATTCAGGGGGTATTTTTTCCTTGTTCTGAAAGTTCCAACAGGTGGTAACTCTTTAGATTCTTCAAGTGATTAAACACCAATATACTGTAAATACATTTTTTTCTAAAGCTGAATAAATGGCGGTGAAAGAACTGGCAAAGGATAATATGACTGTAATACATATTCCTGACAAAAAGGAGAGCTATTGTGCTTCTTGATCTATCCTATTGTTGCGCTGAGTTGCTTATGCAACTTTCAGACTCTGAAATTTATACATCTTTACTCAGTCATTTGGGTGTTATACATTGGAATTGTTGATTTCCTAATTTCAGTTAAGAGACCTCCCGTTTTTGACAGTGCAATGCCTCAAGTGTCCTATTATTTACACAGTAGTGAAAATACACAATAACTCCACCCATCCACCTTAATGACCTTTTATTTCAACATGTGGCTCATTGTTACAATTGCAGTCATTGATTATCATTTATCATTTATAACCAGTTGTAACAAATATGCCTTAATTTCTCTGTGACTCCACTTCAAAAATACATTCACTACATGATTGAGACCCAATTCCTTCTGCTGCATACCTGGCCACCCTGTGGCCACCAAACCAGTCACCTCCTGTTAAATTCCGAATTGACCTACACTGTGCTATACTGCCACTTAACTACTTCAAAGTCAAAAATACATTTTTATCCAAACCTCCTGGGCCACCAGAGGCTCCAGTGTTGCTCCTCCCTCCCTCAATTAGGCCAATGTTCCTTCTACTCTAGTTGCATTGCCTGTCGTCTGCTCCAACAAAGGTAAACTATCTTGACTTAAATATTTACAGACTATGCATAGGTATTGAAACCATTTTGGAGACAAGGCAGGGGTGTTCAACCTTTTGAAAAGCGAGGGCCATGTAAGCGATTTGGTAACTGGTCGTGGGCCACAATGGGTGGAGCGGGCGGATGACAGGTCTATGTCTACTTTGCATAAGCAGAGCAGACATGGACACAGCCCATTCTACTCTATGGGCTCCCTGATCCAATCCACCCAGACGGAAAGTGACAGATCTCCTGTTTTTTTTTTTAATTGGAGGTAGGCGGGTGTAAATGGACACATGTCCATTTTCATAAATCATCATAAAACAGATATGCCCATAAATACATTTTGATTTTAGTAATAAACTTACCTTTAAGAACCTTCTTTCATTCAGGTATCCCCGGCTGTTGCTGTCCCCGGCACAGTGCATTTGGTATCACTCCACCTGTGACAGAAGGGCATATGTGGCTCTGCTCCACAGCCGCTTGCTTCCTCTACTGCTGGCTTCAATCACAACACTGATGCCTGGGATAGAGGGTCGGCAACCGGCGATCTGGGCTTGCCGACCAGCCATTTCAGAGCAGGAGGGCACAGGACACATCAGGGGGCTCCGTGGGCCACATGTGGCCCCCGGGCCCCTGGTTGGGAACCCCTGGTGTAAGAAGACTTTAACACCCTCCTCCATGCCAGGAGCCCACATCCTACTCTAATTTGTGGCATTCCTCTTGCATAAATGCTCAGAATAAAATGGTACAATTTGCCTAACAGTACAGCCAAAAAACAACTGGCTGAGATGGTGGACAGATTCAGACAACAAGGTTATTCTTCACAACATCACCAAGTTGCGATTGTGACCTCACGTGAATCATAGCTATTTCTGATAAAATTGAGACAAATTGGTAACCAGCGACCCTTCGTTGCAGACTATGCCACTGCCAGCTCCAGGATAAAAAATGTGATAGGAGCATGCTGCCCATTTAAGTCTAGTGACCAACAAATACTTTTTGACAATTCCAATATCTATTATGAGATAGCATGGGATGGGATCAGTGGTAGTGCTGAGTGGGGGAGATAGGATGAGTGGCAGTGCCAGGGGCATAGGATCAGTGGCAGCAGTCTGGTGGGGGCATGGGATCAGTGACAGCACTGGGGGGTATGGGATCAGTGGCAGTACTGGGAGGCATGGGATCGGTGGCAGTACTGGGAGGCATGGGATCAGTGGCAGTACTGGGAGGCATGGGATCATTACTGGGAGGCATGGGATCAGTGGCAGTACTGGGAGGCATGGGATCAGTGGCACTACTGGGAGGCATGGGATCAGTGGCAGCAGTGCTGAGGGAATAGGATTAGTGGCAGTGCTAGGGGGGAGATAGGATGAGTAGCAGTGCTGAGAAGCATGGGATCAGTGGAAGTGCTGGGTGGGGGGATGGATGGATCGTGACAGTGCTGGGTGGGGGGATGGATGGGATCGGTGGCAGTGCTGGGTGGGGGGATGGATGGGATTGGTGGCAGTGCTGGGTGGGATCGGTGGCAGTGCAGGGTGGGGGATGGATGGGGCCAGTGACAGTGCTGGGTGGGGGGGGATGGATGTGATCGGTGGCAGTGCTGGTTGGGGGGATGGATTGTGACAGTGCTGGGTGGGGGGATGGATGGAATCGGTGGCAGTGCTGGGTGGGGGGATGGATGGGATCGGTGGCAGTGCTGGGTGGGGGGATGGATGGGATCCGTGGCAGTGCTGGGTGGGATTGGTGGCAGTTCTGGGTGGGGGATGGATGGGGCCAGTGACAGTGCTGGGTGGGGGGATGGATGGGATCGGTGGCAGTGCTGGTTGGGGGGATGGATGGGATAGGTGGCAGTGCTGGTTGGGCGGATGGATCGGTGGCAGTGCTGGGTGGGGGGATGGATGGGATCAGTGGCAGTGCTGGGTGGGGGATGGATGGGATCGGTGGCAGTGCTGGGTGGGGGATGGATGGGATCGGTGGCAGTGCTGGGTGGGGGGGATGGATGGGATCGGTGGCAGTGCTGGGTGGGGGGATGGATGGGATCAGTGGCAGTGCTGGGTGGGATCGGTGGCAGTGCTGGGTGGGGGATGGATGGGACCGGTGGCAGTACTGGGTGGGGGGGATGGATGGGATCGGTGGCAGTGCTGGGTGGGGGATGGATGGGATCGGTGGCAGTACTGGGTGGGGGGATGGATGGGATCAGTGGAAGTGCTGGGTGAGGGATGGATGGGATTGGTGGCAGTGCTGGGTGGGGGATGGATGGGATCGGTGGCAGTGCTGGGTGGGGGGATGGATGGGATCGGTGGCAGTGCTGGGTGAGGGGATGGATTGGTGGCAGTGCTGGGTGGGGGGATGGATGGGATCGGTGACAGTGCTGGGTGGGGGATGGATGTGATTGGTGGCAGTGCTGGGTGGGGGGATGGATGGGATCAGTGGCAGTGCTGGGTGGGGGGATGGATGGGATCGGTGGCAGTGCTGGGTGGGTGGGGGATGGATGGGATCGGTGGCAGTGCTGGGTGGATCGGTGGCAGTGCTGGGTGGGGGGATGGTATGGGTGGGGGTACAGATGGATTGGTGGCAGTGCTGGGTGGGGGGATGGATGGGATCGGTGGCAGTGCTGGGTGGGGGATGGATGGGATCGGTGGCAGTGCTGGGTGGGGGATGGATGGGATCGGTGGTAGTGCTGGGTGGGGGGGATGGATGGGATCCGTGGCAGTGCTGGGTGGGGGGATGGATGGGATCAGTGGCAGTGCCAGTGTTGTCAATCTAACAGATTGAAATTTACTGACACTACAACCAAAATTTACTGGCACAGCCAAGTTTTTACTGGCATTTCCAAAAGTTACAACATTACAGTTTTAAGTACAAATTTCACTATTTAGGCTACAAACAAGTACAATATGTAATTAGCAATGTGATTTAAGGTAGATAATAAGGGAAAAAACATATTTCTTATTTTATTTTCGATATAGTAAGTAAGTAGCTTAAGGACAGGACTCAGGAGGGCAAGGAATTAGAATGGGCGGCACACACATGAAATTGTCTCTCACAGTGATACTGACAGCAGTGTGCAGCAGTACAGATTATCGACACAACACGTCCCCTCCAGAGTCACAGTGACAGTCTCACTCCAAGCCAGTTGGTCCCTCCAGTTAAAACAGCACTGATGGTCCTGTTCCTGGCCTGCCTTGTTCCCATCCCGCAGACCCACACACAAGGCTCTGGCTGCTCTGCTTGGCTCCCTTGCACCATGACATCACAGGACATGCTCAGGCACCAGAGCCACCTGAACATACTGAAGCAGGCACTTGTATGGTCTCAGCTGGCTCCCGGCCGAGCGTCACAGCCATATTTTTACTGGCAACCTTTTCTTTTTACTGGCATTTACTGGCAGGAGAAAATTGCCTGTTTTTTACTGGCTGCCAGTAAAAATACTGATGGTTGGCAACACTGGGCAGTGCTGGGTGGGGGGATGGATGGGATCGGTGGCAGTGCTGGGTGGGGGGATGGATGGGATTGGTGGCACTCACTTGCTCTCAGTGTGGACTCCATGCTTGCTGTGTCTCTGGCTCCCTCCAGGCTTCACGTGTTTCCTCACACAGTGGAGACCTCCTCCACTCCTACTGCATCAGCTGGCTCTTCCAGTCCCCCGGACACCATGCCCCCATCTTTCCTGCTGCTGGAAATTTAATGGGCAGAGCCCTTGAGAAGCTGGGGGGCGGAGCCAGCAGTTCTAGCAAGGTAGCCGATGGAAAGTTACATAGAGCACCAAGCTGGATGAGAGGGGCAGCCGGGCGGCATATAGAACAAGCAATGCTCTGCATTTTCCTCCATGCAGCACCTGAATGCTTGCTTCCCCGCCTCATCCTCCCGAAAGCATTCAACGGCTGCAGGGAGGGAAATGCACAGCATTGGTTGTTCTATATGACGCCCTGCTGCCCCTCTCATCCAGGTGTAGACAAGTATGGCAGGGGAGCCGCACAGCCACTCAAAGCATGGGGCCAGGTCGCAAATGCAAGCCTTAAGCCGCGTACACACGGTCGGACTTTTCGTCTACAAAAGTCCAACGGACGCTGACGGACTAAAGCTGGCTGGTAATCCGATCGTGTGTGGGCTTCTCCGGACTTTCAACTGACTTTTTTTGCCTCAAATCCGACGTACTTTAGATTTGAAACATGCTTCAAATCTTTCCGACGGACTCGAGTACGGTCGAAAAATCCGCTCGTCTGTATGCTAGTCCGACGGACAAAAACCCACGCTAGAGCAGCTATTGGCTACTGGCTATGAACTTCCTTATTTTAGTCCGGTGTACGTCATCACGTAAGAATTCGACGGACTTTTGTGTGATCGTGTGTAGGCAAGTCTGTTCGTTAGAAAGTCCGCCGCAAGTCCGTCGAAAGTCCGCCGCAAGTCCGTCGAAAGTCTGTCGGACAGGCTGTCGGACTTTTGTAGCTGAAAAGTCCGACCGTGTGTACGCGGCATTATAGTTACGCTTCTGGCTGCACATTTCGGTACACTGAATGGCACTGGCACCCGTGGTGATTAAGGTGTGCCCAGGCACACCCGGCACCCCCCTGCGCACGCCTATGGGTGGCACTGATATGCAGCACTGATAGATGGCGGGCACTGACAGATGGCGGGCACTAACAGATGGCACTGATGGCTGGCACTGACAGGTGGCTGGCACTGATAGGTGGCACTGACAGGTGGCTGGCACTGATAGGTGGCACTGACAGGTGACTGGCACTAATAGATGGCATTGACAAGTGACGCTGGCACTGATAGATGGCACTGACAGGTGGCTGGCACTGACAGGTGGCTGTCACTGATAGATGGCGTTGCCAGGTGACACTGGCACTGATAGATGGCACTGACAGGTGGCTGGCACTGGTAGATGGCACTGACAGGTGGCTGGCACTGATAGGTGGCACTGACAGGTGGCTGGCACTGATAGGTGGCTTACACTGATAGAAGGCATTAACAGGTGGCACCGGCACTGATAGATGGCATTGACAGGTGGCGCTGGCACTGATAGATGGCACTGGAACTGATGAGCGGCACTTATGGGCATTGGGCACTGATAGGTGGCATTTATTGTCACTGATGGGCAGGCACTGTCATACCATGAGGAAAGGCTGCTGCGACGCCCATCTTGGTACTCCTTGCACTCGGCCGCATTAAAAGCAGCAGCGGCCATCTTGTTACACCCAGCCCGAACTATATGGGCTGGATGTAATAAGATGTCTGCTGCTGGCTTACTGCAGCCGAGTGCAGGGTGTACCAAGATGGGCGTCGGGATGTCCAACCGCTGACGTCAACACGGAGCATCACTTCCGTTGTTCCGCCCGCTGACTTCCGGTTGCGCCGATAGTTGCTTTATTCCTCTCACCCAGGTATTGGATCTGGCATCGGGAGCATTTGTGCGAGTACAAGTACCCGCGCAAATGCTCAGTATCGGTCCCGATACCAATACTAGTATCGGTATCAGGACAACCCTAGTAAAAACTGTGGGGGATGAGCTGATGAAGAAAATTGAAGTACAGTTGCTTGGTGGAGACAGGATAGGCTTCTCTGAAGAGAAAAGTTTTCAGGGATCGCCTAAAAGTGGATATATTTGGAAATGGTCTGACAGAATGGGGTAGAGAATTCCAGAGGATGGGAGAGGCTCGGGAGGAATCCTGGAGGTGAGTATGGGAGGAGGCGATAAGGCAGCTAGAGAGCAGGAGGTCTTCTGGGGAATGAAGAGGGCGATTAGGTTGGTATTTTGAGACTAGTATAGTGATGTAGCTGGGGGCAGAGTTGTGGATGGCTTTGTAAGTTATTGCTAGTATTTTGAATTTAATTTGTTGGTTGAGTGGCAACCAATGGAGGGATTGGCAGAGAGGGGTAGCAGATGCTGAGCGGTTTGTAAGGTGGATGAGTCTGGCAGCAGCATTCATGATGGACTGAAGGGGGGATAGCCTATTTAAAGGTAAGCCAATGAGTAGGGTTATGGTTCCTTTTAAGGGGCAATAGAGGGTTAACTTACCTGCAGGAAGAGTTTCTATGCAGGTGACTCCACAGAGCACATGTGAAGTAGTAGGCATCTGTGACAAGTTCCTGCGAGAAGCTGTAGTATTTGTGGAAATAAGCACACTCTATGTTCTATTACTGAGCTGAAGAAAAGGTCAATTTGTTTGCTGCTGAAAGCATTGTTGTGTTGCCTTTTTGGAAAATAAAGACTTTTCGTTTTGTGGATATATGGCGTTCACGTAAACCAATCAATATACACTTAATGGGATTTTTTTTTTACCAAAAATACAGAATACAAAAAAAGCAAAATACATATTGGATTACATTTATAGAATTTAGTCTTTAAAAAAAAATATATATATATATATTGAATGTGTTTTAAAGCAAAAAGTAAAAAATATTGTTTTTTTTTTTCAAAATTGTCGTTCTTTTTTTGTTTATAGCTCAAAAAAAAAAACGCAGTGGTGATCAAATACCACCAAAGGAAAGGTCTATTTGTGGGGAAAAAATGACACATTTTATTTGGGTACAGTGTCGCATGACGCAATTGTCAGTCAACTTGCCGATCAATCGCCGTTACACGGCGGCAAGTTGGCTTCCCTGTGCGAATCGCGTAGCTGTATGTCAGCCGATTTAAGGACTATAGCGGCCACAATGTCTGCTGGCGACCCACGATTGCTCTTAGGAGAGCCAGGATGGGGATCTGTCAATGTAAACAGACAGATCCCCAATCTGTCAGGGAAGTAGAGAGAGATCTGCTGTTCTTAGTGATTAGGAACAGCGATCTTTCTCTACTCCCTGTCAGTCCCCTCCCTCCACAGTTAGAAATGCCTCCCTAGGACACACTTAACCCCTTGATCACCCCCTAGTGTTAACCCATTCCCTGCCAGTGACATTTATACAGTAATCAGAGGCTATTTTTAGCTCTGATCGCTGTATAAATGTCAGAAAAACAAGAAGAAAAAGAGGGTGCACCAGCCTTGTGCATTATCCTTTAAAAAGTCTTTTTTTTAATTAAAAAAAAGGTAAAAATACTACTCACAAACATGTGGTAAAAAGTTTGCAAATACAAACGATCTCCAGATGACGACAATTAGTTGACTGACAAACAGACTCCAGATGGTACACAGGAGATATCAAGGGCCACTGCTAGCTGGCGCGTTTCGAAGGGATACCTTCTTCCTCAGAGTCTAGCAGTGTTATCCTCTCCAGCTTCCCATATTTATACACACATGTACATACACAACAATGAGCATTTGGGGAGGCTGTCAATGGTCCCAAAAAAGTATCAAAAGTGTCCGATCTGTTCGCTGCAATGTCGCAGTCCCGCTAAAAATCGCTGATCACCGCCATTATTTGTAGAAAAAAATTAATAATAAAAGTACCATAAATCTATACCCTTTTTTGTATACGGCAGCAAGTTGGCTCCCCTGCGCAAATCGCCGTAGCTGTACGGCGGCCGCTTTAATGGCTGTAGTGGCCGGCGGCCGTGATGTCCGCCGGTGACCCACGATCGCTCTTAGGAGAGCCAGAACGGGGATCTGTCAATGTAAACAGACAGATCCCCAATCTGTCAGGGAAATAGAGAGAGATGTGCTGTTCCTAGTGATCAGGAACAGCGATCTCTCTCTACTCCCAGTCATTCCCCTCCCCCCACAGTTAGAAATGCCTCCCTAGGGCACACTTAACCCCTTGATCGCCCCCTAGTGTTAACCTCTTCCCTGCCAGTGACATTTATACAGTGATCAATGCCTATTTTTAGCTCTGATCGCTGTATAAATGTCAATGGTCCCAAAAAAGTGTCAAAAGTGTTCGATCTGTCCACTGCAATGTTGCAGTCCCGCTAAAAATCGCTGATCACCGCCATTACTAGTAAAAATATTTATAATAAAAATACCATAAATCTATACCCTATTTAGTAGACGCTATAACTTTTGCGCAAACCAATCAATATACACTTATTGCAATTTTTTTACCAAAAATATGTAGAAGAATACATATTGGCCTAAACTGATGAAGAAATTGTATTTTTTTAATTTTATTTTTGGGTATCTATTATACTAAAAAGTCAAAAATATTGTTTTTTTTTTTCAAAATTGTGGCTATTTTTTGGTTTATAGCGCAAATAATAAAGAGGTGATCAAATGACGCCAAAAGAAAGCTCTATTTGTGGGGAAAAAAGGACGTCAATTTTGTTTGGCTACAGCATCGCACAACCGCTCAATTGTCAGTTAAAGCGGCGCAGTGCCGCAACGCAAAAAATGGCCAGGTCAGTTAGTGGGTAAATCCTAACGGGGCTGAAGTGGTTAAAAAATATTTGTGGTCGTGTAGGGGGGGTACATCTTCTGCGGGTCAAGTGGTTAAAGAAGATAGATGGCACTTCAGCCGGTGACCGTGCCCCCAAACAGCGCTACAGTGAAGAGAAATTATCCCCTAAAGTTTTCCAGGAGTGTTGATTTCCTGGTCTTCTTCTGCACTCAGAATTTAGTATTGATGTTGGGGTTTGGTTGAAAGGAAGGAACCACTAAGCACAGCGGAGAACCAGGAGATTGAAACTTCTGGAAGTGTTGGCTTCTGAAGAGACCTCAAGGTACGGCGGGTTAGGCAACTATTCACTATCTTCAGGTAGAGCTTTTACAAAGATTCTCAGTTGAATAACAAAGTAACTTTAATAAGACAGCATTGGGCAAAATGCAGCTGCCAATATCAATTTCCTTGATTTTCTTCTCCAAAACAATGAAAGATAAGATCTGATTGAAAACTGTTGGTCAATGTGCATTGCATCTCTTCACACTGTCTAAGGCCTGGTACACACTACTATTTTTTTTCTTCGTTCAACCCAGCAGACAGCTCAGGTCGGAGCCGCTGTACTAACAATGCAATGTTAGTACATGGACTTCCCCTGCTGTGCTATTGTGTTCTAACGGGGGGGGGGGCGCCAGAACACTCTGGTCAGAGCGCTGATCAGAAGACCTTTTTCGGTCATGACCCTGTCAGACCGGTTGCAGTGCACTCGGGCCGAATGTCAGCTGGTTTCTATTGAACTGGCTGATGCCGCCTGACATTGGGCCCCTCGTGTGTACAAGGCTTTATGAAGTATACTCCAAGGTGTTGGTAAGACTCATAAAAACATAATGAACAAAGTCTATTTACATTCACATCCCATAAATCGATGCACCTATTGAGAGTATAGCATGTCTCTGGCTGTGCACGCAAGGATTAGCATATAGAAGTGCAGAGGAGTGTATGTTACCATACATTCCTGTAACACTAAAAGCACATTAGGCAGAATTCCTACTGAGTATGGAAAACAGGACACACACATAGCTAATTCTGTATTCCTGCATTCAGCTGGCACTCACTATGTCACACAGAGATGAGAAGGAGATGTAAGTGCTGTGATCACGGGTGAAATCTTACAAAATGCTGTGACATTCACAAATGTGAAGAGATCAGGTAGCTGTCAGTCTCACACGCCTAACTATGTCAGGTCAAATGCATTATTCAAAAGGAGTTAACCATTTAACAAATGACACTGTCATTCACTGTAGGTTATGCTGGACTTTCATCATGTAAAAATGGCCGCAGCTACAAAAATAGTCAAAGTTAATGTAATTGAAGAATTAATCTTGAGTGGCGCAAGTTAAAGTAAATGTGTAATGTATAATCTGTACATCCATAAACATCACAGCCTATGGCTTCTAGCACCACGCAATCATCCATTTACATCCCAGCACACTGCACTCAAACATATATGAATAGACTTAGCTCATGGAGCGTGCTTTTTTGTGGAAAGTTTAAAGGCTGTTTTGCATGCATAAGTACACTGCTTTGAAATGCCACGGAAAGATGTCACATTGCCTTGCCCATATTGATTAGTCATATTTAAAATGGTATTTTCAAGGATAAAAAAACAGAAAAAAATACTTCTATAGAAAAAAAAATACCCATCAAAATGAGAATGTTAAGTGCCGATCTTTTAAAAACTTCAACAAGTTGAACTGTGTAAAAGCTATTGTTTTCTACAGTGGTGGTGTTTTTTTTAATGGATAGCTTAACCTTTGCAGCTTGCTAGTTCTTAAATATGGTACTCTTCGGTAGGCTTTCTTTAACCACTTACTGCTCCAGGGCGGCCACACTGCGCAGAATCACATATATACGGGGATCCTGCATTTCCGGGTATCGGGCGTGAGTGCATGCTGCCAGCGGCTCGCCGCCCCCCCCCCCCCTCGCTGTGATTCTACACAGCGGGAGCTGATCAGTGAGTCCCACAAACCGGATGTCCGCCGGCACCCGCTGATCGCTCTGTACACAGACAGAATGGCGATCTGCCTATGTAAATAAGGCAAATTGCCGTTCTTTCAGCACAGAAGGCATAGATCCAATGTTCCTGTAAATCAGGAACACCGATCCATGCCTTCCACTAGTAAAGGCACTTTTCCCACTACACTGAAACACCAGCTAGGCACACAGTTACCCCTTTTATTGCCCCTGATGTTAACCCCTTCCCAGCCAGTGTCATTAGTACAGTGACAGCGCATATTTTTAGCACTGATCACTAGACTTGTGCACAACGGAAAATTTGTTTTTAGTTTCGTTTAGTTTTCATTCATAAAATACATAATTTTGTTCTGTATTTTTTCATTATGTTTTCATTATTTCTGTCGAGTGTCCATATTCGTTATACCGAATTGATTTGTTTTGTATGTATATCGATCCTATTCAATATTTATGTATGTATATATATTCGTGATAACGATTCATGGTTTGGAAAGTCATTTGTTTATTGAATCCATTAACACACACATGACAATATCTCTTCTCTACTCAAATACAATACAACACTCTTCTCACTCAGTTCTTAGGAATGCACTTTGCCAGTAATCCAACCTCCAGCACAAAATGAATCAGCTAATTTGATTGTAAGATTTACGAGTTGACCTTTTGTTTCATTAGACCTTTACGAATGAATGAATCATGTCAAATTAATTTGTTATTTTTGCTATAATTTCTTTCATATTAGTTGAAATTCGTTATTATTGTCTATGGACATTCGGATGCATCCAAATGTCCGAAAGATGCAAAATTTGTCCAAATTTCGATTTGTTACGAAACGGATTGCACATGTCAACTGATCACTGTATTAGTGTCGCTGGTTCCCCAAAAAGTGTCAAACGTGCCAGTTAGGTGTTGGATTTGTCCGCCGCAATATCGCAGTCCCATTATAAGTCGCTGATGGCCACCATTACTAGTAAAAAAATAAAAAATAAATAAAAATCCCATAAACATATCCCATAGTTTGAAGATGCCTATAACACTTGCACAAACCAATCAATATAAACGTATTGGGATTTTTTACCAAAAATATGTAGCAGAATATTGGCCTAAATTGATGAAGAAATTAGATTTTTTTACATTTTGTTATTGGATATGTTTTATAGCAGAAAGTAAAAAATATATATATTTTTTTTTCAAAATTATCGGTCATTTTTTGCTAATATCGCAAAAAATAAAAACCGCAGACGTGATCAAATACCACCAAAAGAAAGCTCTATTTGTGGGAAAAAAAGGACCTAAAGTTTATTTTTGGTACAGTGTCGCACTTATCAGTTAAAGTAATGTAGTGCTGTATCGCAAAAAAATGGCCTGGTCATGAAGGGGGGTAAATCTTCCGGTGCTGAAGTGGTTACATAGTATGGTTGAATAAAGACACCGCAGCTCTCCACACATACATCACACACTCACATCGATCCCTACCCTTAAGGAGCCCACAATCCAAGGTCCCCAACTCACATTCATACACTAGGGCTAATTTTTGGACAGAAACCAATTAACCTACCAGCATGTCTTTGGAGTGTGTGAGGAAACCAGAGTACCTGGAGGAAACCCACGCAGGCACAGGGAGAACATGCACACTCCAGGCAGGTAGTGTCGTGGTTGGGATTTGAGCCAGTGACCCTTTTTACTGCTAGGTGAGAGTGCTAACCACTACACCACTGTGCCGCCTAAAGCTGGTAAAGTAAAGAAAAAAAATTATACAGTACATCTTGCCAGAGTTTTAGTGAACTGATATTTTAAATAATTGGCCTGGGTGACAGCCATGGCTTCCTCCATAGATACAGTAGTGTGAGTGAGTGTAGTCACCCTAGGACATGAAATGTGTTATGCATAGCCTTACCAGGTGAAAATAAAAGAAAACAAAAATTTAAAAAAAGAAACCTATCAAGCCACTGCATCTAAAGACTTGTGAGCTGCAATATATTACATAGTTACATAGTTAAATAGTTAGTCAGGTTAAAAAAGTCTATCTAGTTCAACCTTAAAAACAATAAATAAATAAAAAATATTGTACAATCCAATATACCCAATTTTATACCCTCAGTTAATCCAGAGGAAGGCAAAAAACCCCAGCAGAGCATGTTCCAATTTGCTACAGCAGAGGAAAAAATTCCTTCCTGATTCCCCAAGAGGCAATCGGATATTCCCTGGATCAACTTTTCCTATAAATGTTAGTACCCAGTTATATTATGTACATTTAGGAAAGTATCCAGGCCTTTCTTAAAGCAATCTACTGAGCTGGCCAGAACCACCTCTGGCAGGAGTCTATTCCACATTTTCACAGCTCTTATGCCCCGTACACACGGTCGGATTTTCCGACGGAAAATGTGTGATAGGACCTTGTTGTCGGAAATTCCGACCGTGTGTAGGCTCCATCACACATTTTCCATCGGATTTTCCGACACACAAAGTTTGAGAGCAGGATATAAAATTTTCCGACAACAAAATCCGTTGTCGGAAATTCCGATCGTGTGTACACAAATCCGACGGACAAAGTGCCACGCATGCTCAGAATAAATAAAGATATGAAAGCTGTTGGCCACTGCCCCGTTTATAGTCCCGACGTACGTGTTTTACGTCACCGTGTTCAGAACGATCGGATTTTCCGACAACTTTGTGTGACCGTGACAAGTTTGAGCCAACATCCGTCGGAAAAAATCCTAGGATTTTTTTGTCGGAATGTCCGAACAAAGTCCGACCGTGTGTACGGGGCATTACTGTGAAGAAACCTTTGCGTATTTGGAGATTAAATCTCTTTTTCTCTAGATGTAAAGAGTGCCCCGTGTCTTCTGGGTTGACCGTAAAGAGAATAACTCAACACCAAGTTCACTATATGGACCCCTTATATATTTGAACATGTTGATCATATCCCCCCTTATTCTCCTCTTCTCAAGAGTGAATAAATTCAGTTCCTCATAGCTGAGCTCCTCCATGCCTCTTATCAGTTTGGTTGCCCTTCTCTGCACCTTCTCCAGTTCCCCGATATCCTTTTTGAGAACTGGTGCCCAAAACTGAACTGCATATTCCAGATGAGGTCTTACTAATGATTTGAACAGGGGCAAAATTATATCTCTCTCTCTGGAGTCCATACCTCTCTTAATACAAGAAAGGATTTTACTCGCTTTGGAAACCGCAGCTTGACATTGCATGCTATTATTGAGCTTATGATCTACCAAAACCCCCAGATCCTTCTCCACTACAGATTCCCCCAATTGTACTTCCCCTAGCATATATGATGCATGCATATTCTTAGCCCCCCAAGTGCATAACTTTACATTTCTCAACATTAAACCTCATCTGCCACATAGTCGCCCAATTAGACAGTGCATTGAGGTCGGCTTGTAAATTGGAGACATCCTGTAAGGACGTTATTCCACTGCATAGCTTGGTGTCATCTACAAAGACAGAAATATTACTTTCGATCCCAGACCCAATATCATTTATAAAGTTATTAAAAAGTAAGGGTCCCAGCACTGAACCTTGGGATACACCACTGATAACCTTAGACCATTCGGAGTAAGAATCATTAACCACTACTCTCTGAATTCTGCCTTTTAGCCAGTTTTCTATCCATTTACAAACTGATATTTCCGAGCCTGTAGACTTTACCTTACACATGAGCCGCGTGTGGGGAACTGTGTCGAACGCTTTTGCAAAATCCAAGTATACCACGTCCACAGCCACTCCTCTGTCTAAAGTTTTACTTACCTCTTCATAAAAAGAAATCAGGTTTGTCTGACAACTTCTGTCTTTCATGAATCCATGCTGTCTGTTGCTTAAAATGTTTTTTTCCAGCAAGAACTCGTCTATGTGGTCTTTTATTAAATGCTCCAGTATCTCCCCGGATATAGAAGTTAAACTAACAGGTCTATAGTTACTTGGTAAAGACTTTGATCCCTTTTTAAATATAGGCACCACGTTTGCCCTGCGCCAATCCAGTGGTACTATTCCCGTCATTAATGAGTTCCTAAAAATTTGATACAATGGCTTTGAAATTACAGAGCTCAATTCTTTTAGGATCCGTGGGTGGATGCCATCAGGTCCAGGTGCTTTATCCACCTTTATTCTGTCTAAATATTTCTGGACCATATCACTTTTGAGCCATTGTGGATCATTCAGGGCTGTGTCACTACCACCCCCATTATGGACATGAGCTCCCCCATGCTCTTTTGTATACACAGAGCTGAAGAAAGTATTTAATAAATTTACCTTCTCTTTGTCCCCAGTCACCCACTCTAGATTATTTTGTAAAGGGCCTACATGCTTAGACCTGGCTTTTTTACTATTAATATAATTGAAGAATTTTTTGGGGTTTCTCCTACTATCTTTTGCAATCTGACGTTCGTTTTGAATTTTTGCATCCTTGATTTCCTTTTTGCATATCCTGTTAAATTCTTTGCAACATTTAAACGACACTAGTGTTCCTTCATTTTTATATTTTTTAAAAGATCTTCTCTTATTGTTTATAGCTTCTTTAACTTTGGCCGTGAGCCACATAAGTTTTGTTTTTAGCCTTTTAAACGTATTGCCCATGGGAATATACTTTGCAGCGAGGTCCCAAAGAGTCTTTTTGAAGAATTCTCATTTCAGTTCTGTGTTTATCAATGCAAATATTCCCTCCCAGTCTAAATCCTGGAGAGCAACCCTCATCCTGTGAAAATTTGCTCTCTTAAAGTTAGGTGTTTTTATCTTTCCCATATGTATTTCTTGTTTACAGCTAACATCAAATGAAATCATGTTATGATCACTGTTACCCAGGTGTTCCTTTATCTGGACATTAGTAATTATCTCTGCATGGTTTGAGATTACCAAGTCCAATAGAGCTTCATTCCTAGTTGGGGCCTCAATAAACTGTACCATAAAAATGTCCTGTAATAGGTTTATACATTTTTGCCCTTTAACTATCCCAGCAGTGCCATTACTCCAGTCAATTTCTAGGTAGTTAAAATCCCCCATTATTATCACTTTCCTAGCCCTTTCCATCTGTGCAAGGAGTTAAGTCTCCACCTCCTCATTAACATTGGGTGGTCTATAACAAACTGCAATGATTAACTTTGAACTACGCCCATCTATATGCAGTTCCACCCATAATGCTTCAGACTCATCACACTCTCCATCTACCAGATCCTCTTTCACACTTGCTTTGAGATCACTTCCCACATAGAGACAGACCCCGCCACCTTTCCTTTTTCCCCTGTCTCTCCGAAAGAGTGCATAGCCAGGAATATTAATAGCCCAGTCATGTGAGAATTGAAGCCAAGTTTCAGCAATACCGATTACACCATAGCTTTCCTCATGCACCAGAGCTTCCAACTCACCTATTTTGCTTGGCAGATTTCTGGCATTGGTGTACAAACACTTTAATGCATTATTACATTTTGCTCTGATGTTTTTCATATCATTTTTAGTAGTACAAATGGCACTATAGTTTCCAATGGCTGTTTGCAACATGGGAAATTTCTTGTCACCTGCCATAACCCTCCCCCCATCTATCCCCATTCCACCCTCCATTAATGTCTGACCCCTAACTGACCTGTCTGCCCGATGTAATTCTAGTTCACCCTCCCCCCTCAATCCTAGTTTTAATACTCCTCCAGCCTTCCCATAAACCTCTCCCCCAGCACAGCAGACCCCCTTCCATTCAAGTGCAAACCGTCTTTAGCATATAGGTTGCACCCCAATGAAAAGTCAGCCCAGTGCCCTAGAAACCCAAATCCCTCCTCCCTACACCAGGTCTTTAGCCATGCATTCAGCTCTCTAATCACCCCCTGCCTTTCCTGTGCACATGGCACAGGCAATATTTCAGAGAATATCACCTTGGAGGTCCTTCCCTTCAACTGGCAGCCTAGTTCTTTAAATTGATTCTTAAGGAGCCTCCACCTTTCATGTATACTGTCATTGGTTCCAACGTGGACCAAGTCAGCTCGGTCATGCTTAGCCCCTCCTTACATATTTGGTTTTGTTGAAGAAGAACTATTTTTCTGTTCTAGTCAATTTTATTATTTTGTCACTAGCAAATGGATGCTTTATATCATGCTTTTATTAATTGCATAAACTTTTATTTTAAGTTGTCATATAAAGTGCATCCAAGACACTAATTTTGCACTGATTCTGCTTTCACCAGATTGTTTCAATTCACCTTAAAATATAGTCAGGGCCATATTTGCAGACTGTTTATCCTCTAATCATTCAGCTGTGTGTGTAATCTGAGCTCCAGCTATTCTAGAGAGAAGGCTGAAAACGACAGTAGCTGATTACTTCTGATTGTCTCAATCCAACTGAAAATACAGAGAGGCCATATATTCTGAGCAGAAGGAAAAGGGTACATTCTTCCTCTGATCATTCAGCTGTATGTGAAATTTCAGCACCTGCAGTTGAGGTTTGTTCACAACTATTCTTCTTTGCTGCTATTCACAGCAAAGAAGTAAAGTAAGCCTAGTAGGGAAGGTAAATGCAAATCAAAGCTCCACCTACTATCTGCAAATAGTGAATATGACATGTGTCCATTAAACCATTGTGGGAGGAGCATGCTGTTCTTTAATTCAACATATTGAAACATGTACTGTAGTTATTGATCTAAAGAAAAACTCTGATACCAAGGTCCTAAAAAAGGACTGCAGACAAGAAAGCTCAACTCTGGGCAACTCAATCCTTGGAAAATCAAGCTCAAGGAGGCTTAGAAACTATAGCAGTTCAGCTGTTTTCTGAAAATTATTTTCTTCCTTGTACTACCTTCATCTTTAATATATTAAAGCAGAACTTTACCTTAAAGGGGAAGTTCCGCTTTATGCCCTCCTCCCCCTCCCCTTCTGTTTTGGAACTTTTCTGAGGGGGAGGGGGTGGGGCTTGTTTTGACAGGCACACGCACACACTTCCAGTCAGATAGCCATGATCCACCAGAAGTTCTCCTCCGCCATCCCCCCTCCCACGCCCGCAACCTTCTGGGACACGTCACAGGTCCCAGAAGGCTACAGGACTATTTACAAAGTGCAGTGTGCATTGGACAACTGGCTGTGTTTCTTTGCAGCTTCACACTACACAGTAAACTTATTGGCACCAGAGACCTGGGTGAGCATGACGCCGGACCCCTGAGCAGTGCCTTTAATTAAATGTCAGCAGCTACAGTTGTTGACTTAAAATTTTTATTTTTTTTCAAACAGGGTAAAGAACTGCTTTAAAGGAAAAGTATGGGAATTGGTTAAATAAATAGCACCTATTACATTCATCACAAATCAGCTAATCCTATTTTCCTACCTCCTTTCGTTTTATCAGCATGTGCACTCGAACTTTCCTCCAACTGCCAAAAATGGTCCATTTGCTGTTTGAAAAGTTCTCAGGGGGTGTATACAACTTCAGCAACACACCAACACACCCCCTGCCTCTGTCCCCCCTCCCCTGAGAGACGTGGCTGTGCTGTGAACTAGCACGTTGATCACATGGCTCTGTTTCCAAAGTAATACCACCTCATACAGGAAACAGAAGCTGCTTTGACCGGATAGTAAACGGAATCTACTGCTGGGAGATAAGACTTTTACAGAACAGAAGTTTCACAGGCTTGTCAGGATCTGGACTGTGTTTGAGAGGGCTCCCTCCTCCCCTCTCTGCTTCTCTCACTTTACACACACAGGCACTCAGAGCTCCTCCTCCCCACATACACACACTTTTTACAGAATTATCTTACACACAGCCTGGAATATGCACAGAGTACAGAGATACAGTCTAGAACTGCTCACTTTTTACACAGACAGAGCCTTGATATGCAAACTGTATATACAAGTAGCCTGCATGTGTGTGGAGGCTGCATATAGCTGCCTTGCTGCAGCTCCCACATCTGAAAATCTGAACAGAATACCATTCAAGGGACGATTGTATGGCATCACCTGCCGTACAGAGTCATCACATGCCGTACAGAGTAATCACATGCTGTACAGAGCCACCACATGCCGTACATTGTCACCACATGCCATACAGCACCACCACATGCCGTACAGTGCCATCACATGCCGTACAGAGTCATCACATGCCGTACAGTGTCATTACATATTGTACAGTGTCACCACATGCCATACAGAGCCACCACATGCCATACAGTGTCACCACATGCCGTACAGTGTCATCACATGTCGTACAGTGCCATCACATGCCGTACAGAGACATTACATGCCAAACAGAGCCATCACATGTCGTAAAGAGTCATCACATGCCGTACAGAGACATCACATGCCAAACAGAGCCATCACATGTCGTAAAGAGTCATCACATACCGTACAGTATCACCACATGCCATATAGTGTCCCCACATGCCATACAGAGTCATCACATGCCATACAGAGTCACCACATGCCGTACAGAGTCATCACATGCCGTACAGAGTCACCACATGTGTACAGTGTCAGAGGAGAGCCATTAACAGAGGAGAGGAGAGCCATGTACAGAGTAGAGCCTGTGACGGGAGGGCCCGTGGAACCCAGAATCCCTTGGAAAGGTTGGGAAACCCTTGTTTCAGCTCCCCATGCACCTTTTATGTCTAAGTCACCCTGTGCCATCCTGGCAAAGGGTGACTGAGAAAATATATCTTGGATTACTTAAAATGGGACAGTAAAATTTATCCACAATATCTCCTAGGATATATGAAAAGGCTATTCTTGGTTTGTTTGATTCTAAACTCAACATGTTAGTTGAGAGAGCTGATCACATTGGTCTTTGTACAATCTAGGAGACGAGCCGACTCCTACTGGAGCTCCTGCTATTGTGAGAAAGGTGTCCTGTGTTTATACTTATGATAATGTATAAGCTACTGTGTGAAGCTCGGTGACAAGTCTGACCGGTAGTGAAATCCTGATTACATCGGCTGCTTTAAGGGATTAGGTAATTAGCTCATGTTAATTAGGTTTCTGGTTACAGGTGTATTGTTAGAGTAATATGAGCAGGAGGGGGGGCCTCCTCTTCTACTGTATATAAGACTTGTATTCTGGTTCTAATAAACAGTCCATGTTCATCAACTAAACAAGTATCGTCTTGTTTTGTGCTTGTGAGCGGTTGGAATATCTGACATCTATATTAAGACTGGGAGGAAGTGGTATATGACGAAAGCACTCAAATAGAGTGTGGGACATTTCATTACATTGGTGGCAATGGTGGGACGCTTCCTGCAGTCTGGGACATCCAAACTTACACCTGGATCCAACGTCCGGATAGCAGGAGAGGAGAGGAGAGGTACAGATATCAGCCACCATGAAAGAGGAATTCAGAAGGAGGTTGCGAGAGATGCAGATACAGCACAGAGGACTAGTATCAAAGCAGGTCCTGCTGGGATGGTTTGATTCTATCCGCTGCGAGCTCTGGAAGGAAGCCCTAACCCATGAGCAGCGACACCAGGGAAAAGTTCTCCCCTCCATCCAGGAAAGGTACTGGTCATAGTATGGATTGCAGGTGCTGTTTTTGGGAGAAAAACCTCACAAGGAGCAGACAGCTGAATTAAGCAGGCTGGTCTGGGCAGAGATGCAGCTGGATGAGAGCTACAGAGCCCTCTGGTGGCATGTATCCCAAGCATGCCCTTGGATAGCGGATGACAGCCCAATGGAAGACTTTGGCTACGGCAGCCTGGGACTGTTGTATGTGAAGCTGATAGGGGACCCTAACTTTGGGAGTGATTTGGAGTGGCGGTTGGAAGAAATCATGGATTTCAGAGAAGGGCTACTGAACGTCTCAGAAGTGCACTGGGCACTGGAAGATATAGAGTTTCTGGCCGTTCAGGAAAGGATCACCTACAGACGGCTGCTAGACTCTGCTTAGAGCCAGGGCTGGGCTCCCTTTGCCTGGGTCTATCAGGAAATACCAGTTGACAACTCTGAAATCCTGGCTGAAGAGTCTGCAATATGGCAGAGTAACAGTGTGCTTTGCCAACCTGCCCCCGCAGCTATGGATGCGGAGGTCTTATGGCGGATTCAGCAAGTGCTGACTGACCTTGATGATCCTGTTTCTGCATGGGATGATCATGGATGGAGGAATGTGCCTGCCCAGCAGCATGCCAGAGAATCGGCAGTGAAAAATCTGGAGATTGCCATCCCCAAACCTGAAGTACTGACAACAGGGCAGAGCTCTGCTAACCTCTGCCCAGCACCAATAGAATCTTCTGGGTTCCACGGACAGGAGATGGGGAACCTCTATCCCCAGACACCAGTTGCAGAGAGATGGGATTTGATAGACTTTTCTGCTGAGGAAGAACAACCTGATGAGACTCCAGCAGAAGAGCTGTTATCAGGGCCAAACTTCACTGTGCTCTGCCCAGCACCAACAGCAGTATCTGTGGAGTTGCAAGGAACTTCCCCAGCTATAGCGCTGGTCACTGGACAGAGGGTCCAAGACCTCTGTCCCACACCTGTGGCAGTTCCGGAGGCTCAGGGTGAGAAGGTGGCGATTACTTCCCAGCAGCAGATACAGGGGGAGAAGGGAGAGGAGGTGTTTGTTGCCCCCTCCTCAACAGTTGGCCAGGGTGGAGAAAGCAGTCTTTCCTCCCCAGCAAAGATCTGTACACCTGGGAGGCAGTACCATAGACATGTCGTCCCAGCCGCCAGATGAGGGAACGGAAAAGGAAGCAGCCAGCTCACCTCCCCAGTGGCAGCTACACAGTTTGGGAATGGAGGATTTCAGCCTCCTGCCCCAACAGTTAGCCGAAGCGGATGATGTGGAGTGCCCAGCAGAAGTGCTGGCAACAGGGCAGAGTGCTATCCAACTCTGCCCAGCACCGGCAGCAACTGTGGAGTTCCAGGGAGCTGGGGCAGACGGCTCATCTCTCCAGCCACAGATTACAGAATGTATGGACTTAATGGACTGGAGTCTACTGGAGAAGGGAGTTCCAACAGCAGACCGTGCCCCAGAATGATGACACCAACCCATCTGAAGCGCTGGCAACCAGACAGAGGGTCCAAGACCTCTGCCCCACACCTGCGGCAGTTCTCGAGGCCCAGGTGAGGAGGTGGCGGTCACTCCCAAGCAGCAGATCAGGACCCAAGGAGGGAATGCAATCGGCACCTCACAACTGCAGCTTGATCTGGTGTCGTGGATGGGCCTGCTTTCTCCCCTAGCATAAACCCAGCAGAAGTGCTGGCAACCGGGCAGAGTGCTACCAACCTCTGCCCAGCACCGGCAACAACTACAGAGTTCTAGGGAGCCAGGGCAGTCAGCCTCCCTCCCTAACAGTTAGCCGGAGCAGATGGTGTGGGGTTTCCAGCAGAAAGGCTGGCAACAGGGCAGAGTGCTGCTGGCCTCTGCCTTCAGCTAACAGAGGACGGATTTCCTGTAAAGGTGGATGGGACTTCAGCCTCCACCTGTATACCCCAGGGATGCTGGGCAGTTGGCCCAGATGCCCAACAGCATGACGGACTGAGCCCAGCCACCCTGTCTTCTCTCCTGCAGCTAATGGGACTCCAGGGGGAAGGACCAGTCCGCACTTCCCCCCAGCAGCGGGTATGTTCTATGAGAGAGGCAGAGGTTGGCTGGGTGAGTAATGCTTTGTTTGGAACAATTTGTTTGGGGTACTGTGTGGGTACAGGCATTAGAGGACTTGAACTATGGACTAACTTTGGAGTCAACCAGTCTGGGGTCTCCTCCTGTGTTAGTCTTCTGCTGAAAGGGGATGTGACGGGAAGGCCCGTGGAACCCAGAATCCCTTGGAAAGGTTGGGAAACCCTCGTTTCAGCTCCCCATGCACCTCTTATGTCTAAGTCACCCTATGCCATCCTGGTACAGGGTGACTGAGAAAATATATCTTGGATTACTTAAAATGGGAGTAATATTTATCCACAATATCTCCCAGGATATATGTAAAGACTATTCTTGGTTTGTTTGATTCTGAACACAACATGTTAGTTGAGAGAGCTAATCACATTGGCCTCTGTACAATGTAGGAGACAAGCCGACTCCTACTGGAGCTCCTGCTATTGTGAGAAAGGTGTCCTGTGTTTATACTTATGAAAATGTAATCTACTGTGTGAAGTACTGTGACAAGTCTGACCTGTAGTAAAGACCTGATTAATCATAACAATGTTCAGGAGGGCATGGAGTCACATTGGCTGCTTTAAGGGATTAGTTAATTAGCTCATGTTAATTAGGTTTCTGGTTACAGGTGTATGTTTAGAGTAATATGAGCAGGAGATATGCAACTCCTCTTTTACTGTATAAAAGAGCCTGTATTCCTCAATAAAAGAGATCCCTGTTTGAACTTACATACAGCCTGCCTGGTGTTTGTTCTGAGCTACACAACTGGATTTGAATGGCACATAGCTGTAGTTCTTGTCCCGGAGCATCGGATGACTGAACCATCAGACGTTGCGATCTGCACTCTGATTCTATAGCAGCAGAGGAGTGTTGGGAGAGTGGAACCGAGCGAGCAGGGGCTCGTTACATTGGTTGGCAGTGGTGGGATTTGCTCTCCAGTTACTGGGACACTCCAAACCAGCCTGCAGGAGAGCGATGCTGAAAGACTTACTTGAAAGCCGTGGAGGGAATGTTGGGATCGTGCTTCCTTGCTGTGAACACATCCAAACCATCACCTGGATCCAAGGTCCAGATAGCAGGAGAGGAGAGGTACAGATACCAGCCACCATGGAAGAGGAATTCAGAAGGAGGTTGTGAGAGATGCAGATACAGCACAGAGTACCAGTATCAGAGAAGGTCCTGCTAGGATGGTTTGATTCTATCCGCTGCGAACTCTGGAAGGAAGCGCTAGCCCGTGAGCAGCGAAACCAGGGAAAAGTTCTCCCATCCATCCATGTAAGGTACAGGTCGCAGTATGAAGTGCGAATGCTGTTATTGGGGGAACAGCCGAACCAGGAGTGGACAGCTGAGTTAAGCAGGCTGATCCGGGCAGAAATGCGGTTGGACGAGAGCTACAGAGCCCTCCAGTGGTATGTAGCCCAAGTGTGCTCGTGGACAGCGGATGACAGCCCCACGGAAGGCTTTGACTACAATGGCCTGGGATTGTTGTACTGGAGGCTGTCCAGGGACCCTGACTTTGGGAGTGATCGGGAGTGGCATTTGGAGGAAATAATGGAGCACTGAGAGCGAAGACTGAATGTCTCAGTAGTGCACTGGGCACAGGAAGATTTGGAGTTTCTGGCCGTTCAGGAATGGGAGCTTGAGATCGCCTACAGACAGCTGTTAGACTCTGCTCAGCAGCAGCGTGGCGCTCCCTTTGCCTGGGACTATCAGGAAATACCAGTTGACAACTCTGAAATCCTGGCTGAAGAGTTGACAATGTGGCAGAGTAACAGTGTGCTTTGCCAACCTGCCCCCGCAGCTATGGAGGCGGAGGTCTTATGGCGGATGCAGCAAGTGCTGACTGACCTTGATGAACCTGTTTCTGCATTGGATGATCTTGGATGGAGGAATGTGCCGGTCCAGCAGCATGCCAGAGAATCGGCAGTGAAAAATCTGAAGATTGCTGTCCCCAAACCTGAAGTGCTGACAACAGGGCAGAGCTCTGATAACCTCTGCCCAGCACTGATAGCATCTTCTGGGTTCCACGGAGAGGAGATGGTGAACCTTTATCCCCAGACACCACTTGCAGAGACAAGGGATTTGATAGACTTTCCTGCTGAGGAACAACCTAGTGAGCCTCCAGCAGAAGAAGAGCTGTTATTAGGGCCAAACTTCACTGTGCTCTGCCCAGCACTGATAGCATCTTCTGGGTTCCACGGAGAGGAGAACACCAGTTGCAGAGACAGGGGATTTGACTGACTTTTCTGCTGAGGAAGAACAACCTGGTGAGACTCCAGCAGAAGAAGAGCTGTTGTTAGGGCCAAACTTCACTGTGCTCTGCCCAGCACCAACAGAAGTATCTGTGAAGTTACAAGGAACTTCCCCAGCTGAAGCGCTGGCAACCGGATAGAGTGTCCAAGATCTCTGCCCTACACCTGCGGCGGTTCCAGAGGCTCAGGGTGAGAAGGAGGTGGTCACTTCCCAGCAGCAGATCAGGATACAGGGGGAGAAGGGAGAGGAGGTGTTTGTCATCCCTCCCCAACAGTTGGCCAGGGTGGAGGAAGTGGTCTTTCCTCCCCAGCAAAGATCCGTGCACCTGGGAGACAGTACCACAGACATATTGTCCCAACATCCAGATGAGGGAATGGAAAAGGAAGCAGCCGGCTTACCTCCCCAATGGCAGCTACACAGTTTGGGAGTGGAGGAAGCCAGCCTCCTGCCCCAACGGTTAGCTGGAGCAGAGGATGCGGAGTCCCCAGCAGAAGTACTGGCAACAGGGCAGAGTGCTACCAACCTCTGCCCAGCACAGGCAACAACTACAGAGTTCCAGGGAGGCGGGGCAGTCGGCCTCCCTCCCCAACAGTTAGCCGGAGCAGATGGTGTGGGGTTTCCAGCAGAAGGGCTGGCAACAGAGCCGAGTACTGCTGGACTCTGCCCTCAACTAAAAGTGGATGGATTTCCTGTGAAGGTGGATGGGACTTCAGTCTGCACCTGTATACCCCAGGGATGCTGGGCAGTCGGCCCAGATCCCCAACAGCATGACGGAGTGAGCCCAGACACCCTGTCTTCTCTCCAATGGCAGAAAGGACTCCAGGGAGAAGGGCCAGTCCAGGCCTCTCCCCAGCGGCAATTATGTTCTCTGAGAGAGGCAGAGTTTGGCTGGGTAATGCTTTGTTTGGAACAATTTGTTTGGGGTACTGTGTGGGTACAGGCATTAGAGGACTGGAACTACTTACTAACTTCAGAGTCAACCCGTCTGGGGTCTCCTCCTGTCTTAGTCTCCTGCCGAAAGGGGAAAAATGTGACAGACCTAGCCAGGAGAGAGACTTTTGGAGGGGACTGAATTCTAGCCTCTTGCCGATCGATCGTGGGCCCTGGCATTTGGGGGAACAGTGCTCTTTTTGAGCTGTATGCCTGGGGACCCTTGAGGTGGTATTACTGTGGATTCGGGTCCTGGTCCCCCAGGACACACAGACTCTGGGGACCCTGGATTTGCCATATTAGAAATAGTTGCTGATTCATAATGCTGGGACAAATACTGTTAGGAGATGCTGATGTCAATTCCAGCCACCTGTCTGTCTGTTGCCTGCTAGAATGTGTATTGTAAATAAGTCTAGAGTCATTAGATCCCCATTGTTGTTTGTGTTAATTAACTCTGCTATTGTGTGAAGAAGAGTTTGGTGTGCATTTGTGATAACGTTGATTGGGTTTTCTGAGCTACAAGACGGCCAGTCTGGCCTAAAGGTCATGTCTGAGTCATCTAGGCTGTCTAAAGGGATTAGTTAATTAGCCCATGTTAATTAGGTTTCTGGTCACAGGTGTATGTTCAGAGTAATATGAGCAGGAGATACGCACCTCCTCTTTTACTGTATAAAAGAGCCTGTATTCCTCAATAAAAGAGATCCCTGTTTGAACTTACATACAGCCTGCCTGGTGTTTGTTCTGAGCTACACAACTGGATTAGAATGGCACATAGCTGTAGTTCTAGTCCCAGAGCATCGGGTGACTGAACCCTCAGACGTTGCGATCTGCACTCTGATTCTATAGCAGCAGAGGAGTGTTGGGAGAGTGGAACCGAGCGAGCAGGGGCTCGTTACAATTATGAAATGGAACATATAATAATACTGACCACAAAAGAAACACCAATGGTGAAAATTGTAGTTCCCCTTACAATGGTGATCAGTGGAAAAGTGCCTTCCTATTGTGTAGCGATCCCATACATGGGGGGTTAATGGAAGGAGGACATTCTTACATGGTTGACTAGTGGAAAGACTGCCCCTCTTACACACAGCTAAAAAGATCATTAATATCAGTGGTTACTGGGAGTTAGAAACTCTTCATTGCCCAACAACGTTTTGAGGAACCCTGGTTGAGGAACCCTGGTTGAAGAACCCTGGTTGAGGAACCCTGCTCTAAAGCTTTACATGTCTAATTAGGATTGTTATTATTAACTCTTTCAGAACTTATCTTCTTGTAATTAGTGGTCTTTTAATTTTCATAACAAGAACTGGAGAAAGACAAGAAATTGAAGCAATAGAAAACCATGTGTTTTTTTTTCTTTTGGATCCAATCAGATTGCAGCTTTTATTCTTAACATGACTTTTATCAGAGGCAGCTATCTTGTTAAAGGAGTCAATATTCATTCTCTCCAAGAGTGGTCAATGATAGCGCTCTCCCATTCAGAAATATTTTATGCACAGGTACATAAAAACAACCTGCAAATCCTATCTGCTGAAATCCAGAGAAATCAAGTTGTACCTATAATGTAAAAGGAATGTATTTTATGCTCTACAATTTGAAACAGGGTGCATTATCAAATGTATTCTTACAGGGTATGGTCAGGCCTCTCTGCGAGCTTCAAAGCCTCATGCATCCCTGCAGCTGACAGCTTCCTGTTGATATTTCTGTACCTGCATTGTAACAGATTGCGATATGTGGTCCTCAGGTCTCTGTTAAAAAAGGCATAAATGAAAGGGTTTATCAGAGAGTTCGCATATCCCAGCCATAAAAATGTTCTCTCCATCCACAATGGAATACAGCTGCATTCTGTCCCACAGATAAAAGGTCTGGCTGTGGATAATATAAAAAAAGGTAGCCAGCATACAGTGAAAGCCCCAACAATAATCCCGAGAGTGGTAGCAGCTTTTTGTTCCCTTTTAAAAATAGAAATGTTTTTTCTATCATTTCTCAGAAGTCTTGATAGATTGCCACATTCTTCCGATTCTTTGTACATTTTCACAACACCATTCGCAGTGATCATCCCCTCGCTTTCCTCTGATCGCGGAAACCCCGCAAATTTATGTTTAGCTGCGCTCCTTTTAGCGGCTTTGAATATTCTATAATACATAAATAGCATCACCGACATGGGAATGTAAAAGGCAACAGCTGTGGAATAAATAGTGTAGCCAAAATCTTGACTAATTAAACAGACTTTGTTATCGTTGACATTCTGCGCCCAACCAAACAGAGGAGGCAATGTGATCGATGCAGATAGGAGCCAAACGCACAGGATCATTTTGGCCATGCATTTCCCATTCTGTCTTACGGGATAGGTCAGAGGTCGAGTAATTCCCAGATATCTGAAAACAAACAGAAAATGGAATTTAAGTAGAAATCTAATGGGTCTTATATATAAACATGTCCAAAGAAAACAGTCAGCTGCCCATAGCAACCAATTCAACATTTTATTTTTAGGGTTAAATTCCTTTTTTAGTTTTGAATCCTTCAATTTATTTGTTTGAGATGTGCTAGGAACAACCAGGGAATCTGATTCGTTTTAATAAACATTAAACTGTAATTCTTTAGTAAACAAAACCTATGAATTTCATTATAGGTACAGTGCATCCGGAACTTTTTCACAGAGTTTCACTTTTTCCACATTTCGTTGGAAAAGGATTAAATAATGGATTAAATTCATTTTTTTCCTCAAAATTCTACAAACAATACCCCATAATAACAACGTAGACAAAGAAGTTTGTTTGAAATCTTTGCAAGTTTATTAAAAAAAAAAATCACATGTACATAATTATTCACAGCCTTTGCTCAATGCTTTGTTGCAGCACCTTTGGCACCAATTACATCCTCAAGTCCTTTTGAGTATGATAACACAAGCTTAGCACATCTATTTTTGGGCAGTTTCTCCCATTCTTCTTTGCAGAACCTCTCAAGCTCTATCAGATTGAATGGAATGCGTCAGTGCACAGCCATTTTCAGATCTCTCCAAAGATGTTCAATCAGGCTCAAGTCTGAGCTCTGACTGGGCCACTCAAAGACATTCACAGAGTTGTCCCATAGACACGCCTTTGTTTTCTTGGCTGTGTGCTTAGGGTTGTTGTCCTGTTGGATGATGAAGCTTTGCCCCAGTCTGAGGTCCAGAGCTTTTCATCAAGGATGTCTCTGTACATTGCTGTATTCATCTTTCCCTTGATCCTGACTAGTCTCCCAGTTCCTGTCGCTGAAAAACATCCCCACAGCATGATGCTGCCACCACCATGCTTCACTGAAGGGATGGTATTGGCCAGGTGATGAGTGGTGCCAGGTTTCCTCCAGACATGACTCTTGACAATCAGGCCAAAGAGTTCAATCTTTGTTTCATCAGACCAGAGAATTTTGTTTCGCATGGTCTGAGAGTTCTTCAGGTTGCTTTTGGCAAGCTTCAGGCGGGCTGTCATGTGCCCTTTACTGAGGAGTGGCTTCTGTCCGGCCACTCTACCATACAGGCCTGATTGGTTGAGTGCTGCAGAGATGGTTGTTCTTCTGGGAGGCTCTCCACAGAGAAACGCTGAAGCTCTGTCAAGGTGACCATCGGGTTCTTGGTCACCTCCCTGACTAAGGACCTTCTCCCCGATCGCTCAAGTTTGGGCGGGCGGCCCACTGTAGGAAGAGTCCTAGTGGTTCCGAACTTCTTCAATTGATGGATGATGGAGGCAACTGAGCTCATTAGGACCTCCAATGCTGTAGAAATCTTTCTGTACCCTTCCCCAGATCTGTGCCTTGATCCAATCATGTCTCCGAGGTCTACAGGCAATTTCTTGGACTTCATGGCTTGGTTTGTGCTCTGACATGCACTGTTAGGCTCCTTTCACACTTGTACGACCTGAAAGTCGCATGACTTGAAGCATAGTTTGTGTAATCACGAGGTCTATGGACCTCAAGCTACATCAAAGTCGGACCAAAGTAGTGCAGGGACTACTTTGAAGTCGCACAGATATGAACGGTAGGGGTACGACTTGTCATGCGACTTTGCAGTCCCAAGTTGGAGGACAAGTTGCACAAGTTTGAAAGGGGCATTAACTGTGGGACCTTATATAGACAGGTGTGTGCCTTTCCATATCATGTCCAATCAACTGAATTTACCGCAGGTGGACTCCAACCAAGTTGAAGAAACATCTCAAGAACGATCAGTGGAAACAGGATGCACCTGAGCTCAATTTTGAGTGTCCTGGCAAAGGCTGTGAATGCTAATGTACATGTGATGTTTTTCGTTTTTTATTTTTAATAAATTTGCAAAGATTTCAAACAAATGTCTTTCTGTTGTCATTATGGGATATTGTTTGTAGAGTTTTTAAGAAAATAATAAAATGAATCCTATTTGCAATAAGGCAGTAACATAACAAAATGTGAAAAAAGTGAAGCGCTGTGAATACTTTCCGGGTGCATTGTATACAACCAAATGTACAATCATTAGAGTAATAGTTTTTGCTTTTGTTAAGTACAGTGTATAGTATTTGCAACATTTTTTAGCTATACTCATGAAAGTGATCTGCTTTATTCATTTTGTTTCTGTGTATACTGTACAGGGATGTGCGGTGAGGTCAGTGGCTGGTGAGGCACTGGCTAATATCAGAGCCAGATACACACAGGTTACATATTCACAAGTTACGTATTTGCTTCTCATTAGCTACCGTCCTGATTTTATTAAAACAAGACCTTATGTTGGTTAAATAAGTAAACTATGAGAACTAATGAAAGCACCATATACAAGCTATATAATAAAAGAATAGAACCTGAACCATTCTCTCATTATATCGATTATATATAGCACCTTCATTAGTTCTCATAGTTTACTAATTTAACCAGCATAAGGACTAGGGATGAGCCGAACACCCCCCTGTTCGGTTCGCATGCGAACAGGAAAAAAATTCGTTCGAACACGCGAACACCGTTAAAGTCTATGGGACACGAACATGAATAATCAAAAGTGCTAATTTTAAAGGCTAATATGCAAGTTATTGTCAATAAAAGTGTTTGGGGACCTGGGTCCTGCCCCAGGGGACATGGATCAATGCAAAAAAAAGTTTTAAAAACGTCCGTTTTTTCAGGAGCAGTGATTTTAATAATGCTTAAAGTCAAACAATAAAAGTGTAATATCCCTTTAAATTTCATACCTGGGGGGTGTCTATAGTATGCCTGTAAAGGGGCGCATGTTTCCCGTGTTTAGAACAGTCTGACAGCAAAATGACATTTTGAAGGAAAAAACTCATTTAAAACTACCGCGGCTATTGCATTGCCGACAATACACATAGAAGTTCATTGATAAAAACGGCATGGGAATTCCCCACAGGGCAACCCCGAACCAAAATAAAAAAAAAAATGATGTGGGAGTCCCCCTAAATTCCATACAAGGCCCTTCAGGTCTGGTATGGATATTAAGGGGAACCCCAGCCAAAATTTTAAAAAAAAATTGACGTGGGGTTCCCCCTAAATTCCATACCAGACCCTTCAGGTCTGGTATGGATTTTAAGGGGAACCCCGCGCCAAAAAAAAAAAAAAAAACGGCGTGGGGTCCCCCTAAAAATCCATACCAGACCCTTATCCGAGCACGCAACCTGGCAGGCAGCAGGAAAAGAGGGGGGGACGAGAGTGCGGCCCCCCCCCCCCTCCTGAACCGTACCAGGCCACATGCCCTCAACATTGGGAGGGTGCTTTGGGGTAGCCCCCTGTCACAAACAGAGCCAGAACAGAGGCTGTTGGAGAGGACTGTATGCAAGCCTGTTGCCTTTTGATTATGGGCCCTGGATTTTCAATGGAACAATACTCTTTGTGAGGTGAATGAGAAATCTAGTCTGAACTGTATTAATCGGACTCAGTCATGTATATATTGTATGGGGACTCCTTACTGTATATTTGTGTCCCTGAAGAGGGAGGGGGGATTCCTCCAGCAGCCCCCTGCTGATAAGACTGATTCATTCTGCTGGGACACATCCTGTGAGGAGATGCTGGTGTTATCAACATGTGTTTATGTTAATTGAGAGAGCTGATCACATTAGCCACCAGCACTGGCTAATAGACGAATGGTCTAGGCTGAGGAGGGGGGAGATTGTTGTTTGTATTGTTAATTGTATTAATGTGTGAAGCTCGGTGCCCACAAGACTGTCATCTGGTCTGGGTACATTTTGTAGTAAATTAGGTCATGTTAATTAGGTTAGCTTTGAGTCATCCCTGCTGTATAAAGGTCTGTGAGATCTCAAAATAAAGGTAGTTCTGATGTACTCCAAGACTGGTGTTGTCTAGTTCTTGGGGTTCCTATAGCCAGATCCATTGGACTCATGTTCCAGAACTTAGGAAGCGGTATATTACGGAAGCACTCAAGCGGAGTGTGGGGCGTTCCGTGACATTGGTGGCAAGCAGCGGGAAAGCTTCCTGAAGTCTGAAGTCTGGGACATCCAAACCTCCAACTGGATCCAAGATCAGCATAGCAGACTTCAGTCACCCCAGCGGAGATATGGACCTGGCATCAGAATTCCCGGGGCTGCTGCGGATCATCCTTTCAACGTACACCAGGACTGTGTCTGAGGATGAATACCTGGAGCTCAGGCAGCTGATTCGGGTGGAGCTCTGGATTGCAGCCCTCCGTCTCGCTGGTATAAAACAGGGCAAGTGCTTTCCAACCCAAGAGCAACGGGCCAGTGACCAACGGGCATTGCGGATGGCATTCCTGGGAGAGCAGCCCCAGGAGCAATGGGTGACTGAGTTGGACAGGTTGGTCCAGCAGGAGATAGAGCTGGACAATCGATATCGGGCTCTGCAATGGCACGCAGAGGAGGGATATTTAGGGGAGACAACAGAATGCTCTCCGGAGGGATATGACTTTGGCGGCCCTGGATTGCTGTGGGAGAACCTTACAGATCTTTTTATGTTTGGCGATGAAGGGGAACCTGACCTTGAGGACATGAGAGACTATAGAGAGTCTATGCTCGGTCTTGCAGGGGTCTCAGAGCTCAAACCTGATCTGGACCATTTGCTAAGGAAGGAACAGCATCTGGAAAGGGCATACAGGAAACTGCTAGAACAAGTTCAGCAGCATGCCAGAGAATCGGCAGTGGAAAATCCGGAGATTGCCGTTCCCAAACCTGAAGTGCTGACAACAGGGCAGAGCTCTGCTAACCTCTGTCCAGAAATGATAACACCTTCTGGGTTCCATGGACAGGAGATGGTGAACCCCTATTCCCCGACATCAGTTGCAGAGACATGGGATTTGATAGACTTTTCTGCTGAGGAAGAACAACCTGATGAGCCTCCAGCAGAAGAGCTGCTATCAGGGCCAAAGTTCACTGTGTTCTGCCCAGCACCAACAGTGGCTTCGGCCTTCCTGAGAGAAGAGGTAGTCGGCCTTTCTCCCACAACACTGACAGGGACATGTGATTTTCTGCCAGCAGCATCTATGGAGTTAAAACAAACTTCTCCAGCTGAAGATCTGGTAACTGAACAGAGGGTCCAAGACCTCTGTCCCACACTTTTACCACTTCCAGAGACTGGGGATTTAATAGACATTTCTGTAGAGGAGGAACCACCTAGCAAACCCCCAGCAGAAGTGCTGGCAACCGGACAGAGGGTCCAAGACCTCTGCCCCACACCTGCAGCAATTGTGGAGGCTCAGGGTGAGAAGATGGCAATCACTTCCCAGCAGCAGATACAGGGGGAGAAGGGAGAGGAGGTGTGTGTTGTCCCTCCCCAACAGTTGGCCAGGGTGGAGGAAGTGGGCTTTCCTCCCCAGCAAAGATCCGTGTACCTGGGAGACAGTACCATCGACATGTCGTCCCAGCAGCCAGATGAGGGAATGGAAAAGGAAGCAGCCGGCTCACCTCCCCAATGGCAGCTACACAGTTTGGGAGTGGAGGAAGCCAGCTGCCTGCCCCAACAGTTAGCCGGAGCAGAGGATGCGGAGTCCCCAGCAGAAGTGCTGGCAACAGGGCAGAGTGCTACCAACCTCTGCCCAGCACCGGCAACAACTACAGAGTTCCAGGGAGGCGGGGCAGTCGGCCTCCCTCTCCAACAGTTAGCCGGAACAGATGGTGTGGGGTTTCCAGCAGAAGGGCTGGCAACAGGGCCGAGGACTGCTGGACTCTGCCCTCAACTAACAGAGGATGGATTTCCTGTGAAGGTGGATGGGACTTCAGTCTCCACCTGTATACCCCAGGGATGCTGGGCAGTGGGCCCAGATCCCCAACAGCATGACAGAGTGAGCCCAGTCACCCTGTCTTCTCTCCAGCGGCAGAAAGGATTCCAGGGAGAAGGGCCAGTCCAGGCCTCTCCCCAGCGGCAGATATGTTCTCTGAGAGAGGCAGAGGATGGCTGGGTGAGTAATGCACTGTTTGGGATAATTTGTTTGGGGTACTGTGTGGGTACAGGCAGTAGAGGACTGGAGCTGTTTACTAACTTCGGAGTCAACCCGTCTGGGGTCTCCTCCTGTGTTAGTCTCCTGCCGAAAGGGGAGAAATGTCACAAACAGAGCCAGAACAGAGGCTGTTGGAGAGGACTGTATGCAAGCCTGTTGCCTTTTGATTATGGGCCCTGGATTTTCAATGGAACAATACTCTTTGTGAGGTGAATGAGAAATCTAGTCTGAACTGTATTAATCGGACTCAGTCATGTATATATTGTATGGGGACTCCTTACTGTATATTTGTGTCCCTGAAGAGGGAGGGGGGATTCCTCCAGCAGCCCCCTGCTGATAAGACTGATTCATTCTGCTGGGACACATCCTGTGAGGAGATGCTGGTGTTATCAACATGTGTTTATGTTAATTGAGAGAGCTGATCACATTAGCCACCAGCACTGGCTAATAGACGAATGGTCTAGGCTGAGGAGGGGGGAGATTGTTGTTTGTATTGTTAATTGTATTAATGTGTGAAGCTCGGTGCCCACAAGACTGTCATCTGGTCTGGGTACATTTTGTAGTAAATTAGGTCATGTTAATTAGGTTAGCTTTGAGTCATCCCTGCTGTATAAAGGTCTGTGAGATCTCAAAATAAAGGTAGTTCTGATGTACTCCAAGACTGGTGTTGTCTAGTTCTTGGGGTTCCTATAGCCAGATCCATTGGACTCATGTTCCAGAACTTAGGAAGCGGTATATGACGGAAGCACTCAAGCGGAGTGTGGGGCGTTCCGTGACACCCCCCAAAACACCTTGTCCCCATGTTGATGAAGACAAGGGCCTCATCCCCACAACCCTGGCCGGTGGTTGTGGGGGTCTGCGGGCGGGGGGCTTATCGGAATCTGGAAGCCCCCTTTAACAAGGGGACCCCCAGATCCCGGCCCCCCCCCTGTGTGAAATGGTAAGGGGGTACTTACCCCTACCATTTCACTAAAAAACTGTCAAAAATGTTAAAAATGACAAGAGACAGTTTTTGACAATTCCTTTATTTAAATGCTTCTTCTTTCTTCCTTCATCTTCTTCTTCTTCTGGTTCTTCTGGCTCTTCTGGTTCTTCCTCCGGCGTTCTCGTCCAGCATCTCCTCCGCGGCGTCTTCTATCTTCTTCTCCTCGGGCCGCTCCGCACCCATGGCATGGGGGGGGAGGCTCCCGCTCTTCTCTTCATCTTCTTCTTCATCTTCATCTTCGTCTTCATCTTCTTCTTCTTCTTCTTCTCTTCTTCATCTCTTCTTCCTTCTTCATTTCTTCTCCGGGCCGCTCCGCAGCCATGCTGGCATGGTGGGAGGCTCCCGCTGTGTGACGGCGTCTCTTCGTCTGACGGTTCTTAAATAACGGGGGGCGGGGCCACCCGGTGACCCCGCCCCCCTCTGACGCACGGGACATGACGGGACTTCCCTGTGGCATTCCCCGTGACGTCACAGGGAAGTCCCATCAAGTCACCGTGCGTCAGAGGGGGGCGGGGTCACCGGGTGGCCCCGCCCCCCGTTATTTAAGAACCGTCAGACGAAGAGACGCCGTCACACAGCGGGAGCCTCCCTCCATGCCAGCATGGCTGCGGAGCGGCCCGGAGAAGAAATAAAGAAGGAAGAAGAGATGAAGAAGAGAAGAAGAAGAAGAAGAAGATGAAGAAGAAGATGAAGATGAAGAAGAAGATGAAGAGAAGAGCGGGAGCCTCCCCCCTCATGCCATGGGTGCGGAGCGGCCCGAGGAGAAGAAGATAGAAGACGCCGCGGAGGAGATGCTGGACGAGAACGCCGGAGGAAGAACCAGAAGAGCCAGAAGAAGAAGAAGATGAAGGAAGAAAGAAGAAGCATTTAAATAAAGGAATTGTCAAAAACTGTCTCTTGTCATTTTTAACATTTTTGACAGTTTTTTAGTGAAATGGTAGGGGTAAGTACCCCCTTACCATTTCACACAGGGGGGGGGCCGGGATCTGGGGGTCCCCTTGTTAAAGGGGGCTTCCAGATTCCGATAAGCCCCCCGCCCGCAGACCCCCACAACCACCGGCCAGGGTTGTGGGGATGAGGCCCTTGTCTTCATCAACATGGGGACAAGGTGTTTTGGGGGGCTACCCCAAAGCACCCTCCCAATGTTGAGGGCATGTGGCCTGGTACGGTTCAGGAGGGGGGGGGCCGCACTCTCGTCCCCCCCTCTTTTCCTGCGGCCTGCCAGGTTGCGTGCTCGGATAAGGGTCTGGTATGGATTTTTAGGGGGACCCCACGCCGTTTTTTTTTTTTTTTTTGGCGCAGGGTTCCCCTTAAAATCCATACCAGACCTGAAGGGTCTGGTATGGAATTTAGGGGGAACCCCACGTCAATTTTTTTTTTTAATTTTGGCTGGGGTTCCCCTTAATATCCATACCAGACCTGAAGGGCCTTGTATGGAATTTAGGGGGACCCCCACATCATTTTTTTTTTTTTATTTTGGTTCGGGGTTGCCATGTGGGGAATTCCCATGCCGTTTTTATCAATGAACTTCTATGTGTATTGTCGGCAATGCAATAGCCGCGGGTAGTTTTTTTTTTTTTTTTTTTTTTTTTCCCTTTTTATATAAATCTCTTTTTATTTGAAAAAGTTATCCAATACAGCACATACAAAAAAGGAAAAAAGGACAAAAAGCAGAAAAAAAAAAAAAAAAAGGGGTACATAAATTGGGTCTGTCACTGAAATCGTCAGCACAATAAGATCAGGTATTCCCCTAAAATTCTCTACATCCGATATATACCAATTCAAAAGTATCTATACGCTGTACCACTCTGGAAGGGAAGCATAGAAAACGTTATTTTATTTCCCCCTATTCCCCCCCCCCCTTTTCCTCCCCTCACCCCTCATGCATCCTCACAGATGTTCTACATCCCTCTCATCCTATGCCTTCCTTACTCCACTCATCCATCTCTCACCCAATCCAGCCATGCTTTCCATATTTTCTCAAATTTCTTATAATTACCCCTTTTCTTATAGATATATTTTTCTCTACAAACCACCTCCCCTACTGCATTTACCCATTCTGTCAATGTTGGGGCCTCCTTCCTCTGCCAATGCCGTGCGATAAGCCTTTTTCCCTGAAACAAGCATCTGTCCCTTGCCGTCTGCACATCCTTTGAGATCCCTCCCTCCACCTCCAAGCCCAGCAGGCACTCCCCCGCCTCCACCCTCAGCGATGTCCCAAACACTCAGTTTGTTTCTCCCACTATCCCTTCCCAATATCTATGCAACTTGGGGCAGCGCCAGAACATGTGGATCAAATCCCCATGTCCCCCTCTGCATCTCTGACATTTCGCGTCAGGTCTCCTGCCCCACTTGAATAGCTTCAGAGGTGTGTAATATGCTCTATGTAGCAAATACAAATGAGACATCACTTGTGAGGGAGAGAGAGTGACCCTGGGACCCAGCGCCAAGGCTTGATTCCATTGATCATCAGACATTATGCCCACATCTTTTTCCCATCTAGCCCTGTTTTTATTTTCGACCCGGCCTTCTTGTGCTGTTACTTTCAAGCACCCATACATGTCCGAGATCAGACCCTTTGTAGATCCCGCATCGATCAGCCTTCTCAAAAAGGTCATTTCACACCACACTGGCATTTCCTTCCCAAATTGTGCCTCCAGGGCGTGCCTGAGTTGCAAATATTTATAAAATGACCTGTTGGAGATCGCATACTCCTCTACCAGTTCCTGGAAGGACTTTAACCTCCCTGCCCTATATACCTGTACAAGGTAATGAATGCCCATGTGATCCCATTCCTCTACGCGCCCCATTTTCTTAAGCTCGTTAAGGCTATTATTATCCCAGAGTGGCGAGAATTCCGCAAAACCCTCATATCCCAGAATTTTTTTAGCCTGTGCCCAGACTCTACTCATCAACCGGATAGTAGGACATTTGGTACAGAATGAATCTGCCTCTAACCCTTCCGCCACTGTATCGTGTCTGGTGTCGTTCAATAAGATACTACCCCCTACTCCTGCTTCTCCTGGCCTATTACTACCTCCCATTTGTTGCAGTTGGGCTGCCAGGAAGTAACCTCGTGGATCTGGTACCGCCAGACCTCCTTTCTCCTCTGGTCGCCGCAGCGTCTCCAACCCAATCCTGGCCACCCCTTCCTTCCAAATAAGTTCTCTAAATATACTGTCCAGTTTTTTGAACCAGTGCTTGGGGATCCAAACAGGAGAATTCTGCATAACATATAAAATTTGAGGTAGCCAGACCATTTTAATCAGATTGCAGCGCCCGGCGACCGAGAGGGGTAAACGTCTCCATACTTGACACTTCTGTTTAAGTTTCTTCATCAGTGGGACTAGGTTTCCAGCTATATACTGGCTTGGGTCTCTGGTAATATTAATCCCCAGATATTTCATATGCCTAACCACTTGGACCTGGGATGCCTGATGTGGAAGAGGCTCACACAGGGTATCAATGGGCAAAATCACCGATTTCTCCCAATTGATTAACAGCCCAGAGAAATTTCCGAACTCCCTCACTATCCTCATAGCTGTTTCCAGTGACTCCTGCGTATCCGCCAAAAATAATAAAATATCATCGGCATACAAGGCCACTTTATCCACCCCTTTCTTCCTCTTGAATCCCTGTATGCCCTGTGCCATCCTTAGAGCCACTGCCAAGGGTTCAATTGCCAATGCGAAGAGCAGGGGGGACAAAGGACACCCCTGTCTTGTGCCCCTGCTCAGCTGAAACCCCTCCGAGCATTGCCCGTTAATTTTAACCTTGGCCCTTGGTTCGCTATACAGCAGTCTTAGCCACCGAGCAAACCCGGGGCCAAGCTGATATTCCGCTAGTACCTTCCATAAGTAATGCCATTCCAGGGAATCGAAGGCCTTGGCCGCGTCTAGTGAGAGAATTGCTCTCCTACCGCTATTTTCTATGGGGATTTGCATATTGAGATATACCCGCCTTATATTGGTGCTTGTGGATCTGTTTGGGATAAACCCAGACTGATCCGGGTGTATTAGTTTAGGGATTATTTTGTTAAGCCTTGCAGCCATTACTTTGGCAAGGATCTTCACATCCGAGCACAGAAGCGATATGGGCCTGTATGAGGACATATCTATTGGGTTCTTCCCTTCTTTTAACAGAAGTATTACTATGGCTTCTGCCATGGAGGGGGGCAAAGCCCCCTCTTCCTTAGCCCCATTGAATACTTTCAACAATAAGGGTAACAATACCTCCCCATATTTTTTATATAATTCTATAGGCAGGCCATCCGGGCCTGGGGATTTTTGAGCCGCCATATCTCCAACCGCACTCTGCAGTTCCTTAAGAGTCAGTGGGGCATCCAACATTTCCCGATCCACCTCTGATACCGGGGTTATCTCCAGCCCCTCAAAGAAACTCTGCATTTCCCCCTCTACATTTACCCTGGAGGAACTATATAACTTCTCAAAGTACATTTTAAATTCATTTACTATGTCCGGAGTGTTTTTTCTTATCTCTCCTTCCCTCCCTATAATTGCCGGTACTGCACTCGGGGGGCCGTTTGCCTTGATTATCAGAGACAGAGCTTTCCCTATCTTCTCCCCCTCTCCAAAAAAGCTCAGTCTCTGAAAGGATCCTATCTTTTCTGCCTTCTCCCGGAGCACCCTACTGTACTCTTCTTGCCTCCTCACCCAGCACTCGTGGTTGACCTGGGATGGTGTTGCTACATAGTGCGCCTCTGACAGTCTTGCATTCTCTTTAGCTTCCTTTTCAACAGCTTGCGACTGTTTTTTGACATGCGCTATTCTCTGGATTAAGGCTCCTCGAATATATGCCTTCAAGGAGTCCCAGACCACCCCAAGTGAGGCCGATCCTAGGTTTATACTAATATATTCTGAAAGCCCCTCCATCATTTTCTCCTCCTCTCCTATAAGTTCGAGCCAAAAGGGATTAATCTTCCAGCTCCCCCTGCCATACTGTCCCCCCACTCTCACGGAGGCAATAACTGGGGTATGGTCCGAAATGCCTCTTGGCTCATATACTATCTCTTCCACTACATTTAGTGCCTCCTCATTCCCCAGTACGAGATCAATTCTAGACAGGGTGGCATGAGTCCTGGAGTGACACGAATACTGCCTCTCTCCAGGATGCCTCCTTCTCCAGATATCTACCAGTCCTAGTTCATCACAATACTGAAGAAGGGGACTCCTGTTGGCCTCTCCTACTCCAGGCTTTGGCGGGAATCTGTCTATGCTCCCATTCATCGTCATGTTAAAATCTCCCAATGCTATTACCGGTGTCCCAGGGAATTCTGCTACAAACCTGGCTAGATCCTCCATTACCTCTGTGCAAAATGGGGGGGGGGATATACACATTCGCCAGTATATATCTTCTATTTTCTATTAAACAGGAGAGGAAAATATACCTTCCCTTTTCGTCTACCCTACTCTGCCCGCAGGAGAAGGCCAGCTCCGTACTTATCAGTACACTCACCCCTCTAGAGTATGATGAGTGGGTAGAGTGGAACTGCGTCCGGAACTGTTTGTTGCTTAAAGTTTCACATGTATCCTTCACCAGATGTGTCTCCTGCAGGCAGAGTATCTTGACGTTCCCCTTTTTGGCTATTGAAAAAATGATTTGTTTTTTGAGCTTATCTTTTACTCCTCTTACATTCCATGAGCATATATTGATCCTTTTACCTGTTTCTGAAATTTTGCCCCTCCCTCCTTTAACGCTCCTGGACCCTTCTATCTGGTACCATTATGCTATTTTGATCCCCTACCAGGGCTAATCTCTCATTATAAATGCAGTAAGGGGGCACATAGTATATCTCCCTATCATTTACCCACCCCATTAATCTAACAACCTGAATCCACTCATATCCACTCACACCACTCCCCAGCCTCCACCTCTGATTATGTGCATGCCTCTTCCCCCCCACCCCCCCTCCCTCATTCCCCCTCTCCCTCCCAGCACCCCCCCTCATCCCCACCCCCCCACCTTCCCTCCCCCACCCCACCCCCACTTTGAGGCCTAACCCTCGGGCTTCTATTGTGACCTTCGAAAAACTTTTTGAGGTTTAGGAACAAAAAAGAAAAAAACCATGAACTGAATCCAGTAGGGGGGGACTTTCCCCCTCTTGGAGAGAAAGAGAAAAAAAAAAAAAAAAAAAAAAAAACAACAAACATGTATTTTGTGCTATTACCCTGTGCATACATTGTGCATTTTTCTCTATAGATACATTATATTACTATTTACTTAATCCCAAAAAAAAAACAAAAAAAACACACATGTATTTTGTGCCATTACCTTGTGCGCAATTTGTGCGTTTTTACTCTATAACTATATTATATTACTATTTGTTACTATCTACTTAGTCCCCCTGGGAATACAAAATACACACAAAAATATAAAAATATAAAAAAAAAAAAAAAAAGGGGGGCAGAAACATGCATTTTTGTGCTATTACCTTATACATAGATTGTGCATTTTTCTCTATAAATACATTATATTACTATTTACTTAATCCCCCCCTCCCCCCTCCCCCACTCCGCTCGCCATATATCACATCAAAAAGAAAGAAAAGTCCAGTGAGAAAACGACCCAAAAATAATACAATAAAAATTCCAGAGAAAAAGAAAAAAAAAGAAAAAAATAACAGAAGATAATTCCAAACAGCACTCAGTTTCCCTCTCCTCTCTTAATTCTTTCCTCAATGTCCTCTAACCAAGTTGACACTTCATTAGGGGTAGAAAAAAACCTAACTTCTCCCAGAGCCGAGACACGCAGTCGCGCCGGGAACAACAGCGCATAATTAATTTTAAGTTGCTGAAGCTTGCGCTTACAATCTCCGAATTTGGCTCTTTGCCTCTGCAGCTCAGGGGAGAAGTCCGGGTAGATTGAAATCCTAACTCCATTGTGCTGGATGTTCCTTAGCTCTCTTGCCTTCTGTAAAATAGTAACTTTGTCCCGGAAACACAAAAGCTTAAAAATGAAGGGTCTAGGGTGGCCTCCTGGTGCTAAGGTCTTAGGACCTATTCTATGTGCCCGCTCGATAGCAAATGTAGCAGAAAATGAATCCCTGCCGAACTTCTCCCTCAGCCAGTCCTCCATGAATTGAATGGGGTTGTTCCCCTCACAGCCTTCTGGGAGCCCAAGCACCCTCAGGTTCTCTCTGCGTAGCCTGTTCTCCATACTGTCCATTTTCTGTAAGCAATCCCTTAGTTGGATTTTCATGAGTGCCACCTCTTGCTTTAGTGGGTACACATCATCCTCCATTTGGCTGAATCTCTCCTCAAGTGCTGTTGTGCGAGTGCAAACTGTGCGCACTTCCCCCTTAACAATAAGCAGTTCATCTCTAATGCTTTTAAATTGCTCAGACAGCTCGGTGATTGATTGCTTGCAAGTGTTAACAGCTGTGAGGATATCCTGCAGGGATGGCTCCCTCTCACCCAAGCCACCCTGGCCTCCCCCTGCCGCCCCTTCCAGGCCCAGGACCTGTTGTTTATCCAAGGTCCCTCTTGCGACTGAGCCTGCCAATGGTATAATTGATGGGATAGCTGTCAAAGTCCCGTTTTCCTGGGTCTGACTTCTCCTCCCTGGGTGGCCCGCCTGTTGTTGGCCCCCCCCTAGACTATTGGGTTTGTTAGGGGTTTGATTTGGGGTGTGCGCAAAGCGCTCTAGTTTGGTGGCTGCTTGATTCCCCTTCTCCTTGGCGCTGCGGGTTCCGAGACCCCCTGTCCCTTGTTGGGCTAGCCCATCCTCCATCCCCTTCTTCTTTGACATGTCTGACAGTGTGATGCTTTTTCAATGTACAGTGCCAGTCCCTTGCCCTGAGACCTGGGCCTGTATAGCCACCCCCCCCCCCTGTCAAGCTTTCAATGATAGAGTCTTTTCCAGCTGAGTTTTTGTGCTGTGGGTATACACACAGCAACTCACCCCTCCAGTGTTCCGGGTGGGATCCTCTGCTGCTCCGGCCTTCAGGGGGGTTTTCAGCGCTATCTGCTGCCTGCTCAATCCCAGGTGTCGGCGCCCTCCTCTCTCACAGGTACAGGCGCCGTCGATATTGTCCTCGGGAGAGCAACGTGCAGCTGGTGCAGCTTAGTGCGGTAGTCACGTCTGCGGCGGCTTCTCTCAGTGCTCCGGGCGTTCAGCCTCCTGGAGCTCGCTATGTCGGAGACGGAGCAAGGGGAGAGGGCTGGATTCAGTCACGGCGTCCTCTCTCACCCCTCACCTCAACATCCGGTCACCGCCGCGGGTAGTTTTAAATGAGTTTTTTCCTTCCAAATGTCATTTTGCTGTCAGACTGTTCTAAACACAGGAAACATGCGCTCCTTTACAGGCATACTATAGACACCCCCCAGGTACGAAATTTAAAGGGATATTACACTTTTATTGTTTGACTTTAAGCATTAATAAAATCACTGCTCCTGAAAAAACGTCCGTTTTTAAAACTTTTTTTTTCATTGATCCATGTCCCCTGGGGCAGGACCCAGGTCCCCAAACACTTTTTATGACAATAACTTGCATATAAGCCTTTAAAATTAGCACTTTTGATTTCTCCCAAAGACTTTTAAAGGGTGTTCCGCGGCATTCGAATTTGCCGCGAACACCCCAAATTGTTCGCTGTTCGGCGAACTTGCGAACAGCCAATGTTCGAGTAGAACATGAGTTCGACTCGAACTCGAAGCTCATCCCTAATAAGGACTTGTATTAGCATATGTAAACAGCGTTCAAACCACACATGTGAGGTATCGCCCCGAACGTTAGAACAAGAGCAATAATTCTAGCACTAGATCTTTGTAACTCTAAACAGGTAACCTGTAAACACTTTTTTAAAGCGTCGCCTATGGAGATCTTTACTGAAGTTTTGCGCCATTCCACAAGTGTGCACAATTTTAAAGCGTGACAGGTATCTATTTACTCAGCGTAACATCATCTTTCACATTATACAAAAAAATTGGGCTAACTTTAGTGTTTTTTTATTTTATTCATGAAACATTTCCCCCCACCCCCCCCCCCAAAAAAAAAAAACGTTTGAAAAATTGCTGCGCAAATATGTGACATAAAAAGTTGCAACGACCACCATTTTATTCCTTAGGGTGTCTGCTAAAAAATATATATAATGTTTGAGGTTCTGAGTAATTTTCTAGCCAAAAAATTATGATTTTTACATGTAGTAGAGAGAAGTGTCAGAATTGGCCTGGGTGGCAAGTGGTTAATTACCATAAGTAAGTAATATACACATAATTAGTATATATTGGTTTTAAGGTAATTTTCTATATTTTCAAAAACTGTACTCAAGCAGGTGGCTTAACAGGCAAATTACTGAAGGTTATAACTTTAAACCAGTAATTTCACAGTAAATAGATAAATAACAAGTTATTATGTTATAACATATAGTATAATAATATATTATTTAGCTTGGACCAATGATGCTTTACCATTATTGGTCCACGGCTCCAAGCTGTCCATTGAGCTCAGTGCCTCTGACACGAAGTCACTGTGAGCTCATCCTCTCAGTCTGCTGCAAACAGAGTGTGCCAGCTTGTATTTAAACTGGCCCTGCTGTATGTAGCTTCTGACAGGCTGCGCAAGGAGCCCCGTATTGCCGGAACCATATGAGCTAGGAGCCCCACATTTTGACCAGCAGTGGGGTACGACTTTGGCTACCAACCCCCCAAATATGGTCGCTGAGCTACGACCCTCGAAGCTCAATCGTTTTTTTTATGTTCATGGCAGGGGAGGCTCTGCCTCACCTGCCTCCCCTGACTGCACTACACTTATACTGTATATGGGGCAGCCATATTTGTTCATTACATAAGTAGACTTTGCTTCCTGCTATGATTTTCTATGTCTTATATTGCAAGATTATAGGTCAGCTGACTCTCTAAAACCAATGTACTTGTAGGTAATTGATACGCCATCTAAAAAGTTAATGCAGGTACTAATCTATTCTGACTCGTGTGTAATCTACAAATCTCTACATTTTATCATTTATTAAAATACAGTAACAATATTATGGTAAGAAAAAGTATTTAAAAAGTGAAAGTCACAAATTACTTTAGAGCATATATACAGCCCAACATTTTTTATAGGGTAGTGCAAGGGTCAGAAACCTTTTCCAGATTAAGTGTAATTTTTACGGGCATTAGACAACCAGCGCACCAGAGAACAATAGCACATCATAGTCATAGTGGGGTTGATTTACTAAAACTGGAGAGTGCAAAATTTGGTACAGCTGTGCATGGTAGCCAATTAGCTTCTAACTTCAGCTTGTTCAATTAAGCTTTGACAGTAAAAAAAACCTGGAAGCCGATTGGTTTCTATGCAGAGCTGCACCAGATTTTGCACTCTCCAGTTTTAGTAAATCAACCCCATTGTGTGTTTTCAGTTTATGCACTCATTGTTGTACTTCTAATGATAAGCTCTCATAGAGGTGGCAGACTCCCCAGAACAAAATTAATCTTAGCAGACCTAAGACAGGGAGGGCAAATATGTAGAGACAAAGGTAATGTAAGTCTTTCAAACTAGATGGAAATATTTTAGCAACAGTCATCAACAAGGTCTATGCTACTCCTGGAAGCCCTGCAATCCTCACCAATGTAGACTATGCAGTAATCTGGACTTGTTCAATGTGCATCTCTCAGGAGAAAACGTTTCTTACATGATCCTCTGCTTCCCTGGCAGATGGCACTCCTCCACACTTTGGCAGTTGACTGCCCCTTGGTGTCATAACTGCCAAAATAAGGCTTTGGACCTTGCTTTGACTGCTCGCATTGGGGAGAAGAAGCTGCAGTGAGGAGCGGAAGATCAGGTAAGTAAAACTTTTTTTTTTTTTTCTCTTGAGCCTTATACACACGATCAGATTTTCTGACGGGAAATGTGTGATGACAGGCTGTTGGCGGAAAATCCGACCGTGTGTATGCTCCATCGAACAATTTTTGTTGGATTTTCCGTGGACAAATGTTGGATAGCAGGTTTTAAAATTTTCCGCGGACAAATGTCTGTTGTCGGATTTTCCGAGCGTGTGTACACAAGTCCGTTGGTTAAAAGTATTAACAGGCATGCTCGGAAGCAAGGATGAGCCAGAAGCGGTCGGTCTTGTAAGCTAGCATTCGTAATGGAGAATTAACATTCGTGACGTGGCAAATTATGAAATCTCGAAATGCAGCGCACATTCTCTTCTTCTTTAATGGGGTAATAATGAAGCTGCTTTGCTGGTGATACTGATGGAGTTATTGCAAACAAATTTTCACAGGCTTTTTTTTCTAGTGATATCAAGAATAATATTATTATGCTTTTTTTGGGGGGGCAAGTTAACACAACACCATTATCCCAAAGTTTTTAAGATCAAAGATACAACTATGTTGCCCCTTGTCAATTTTACATTGTATTTTTTTAAATGTAACTGCCTACTCCCAAACTGTCATTTGAAGTAAAACACATAGCCAAGTATTATTCTACAGAATTTTTTTCATTGTGCATTAAAAAAAGAAAACAAATAAAATTAGACTTGCTATCTGCCAATAGAACTTAACCAAAAAGTGCATTCTATACATCCAAAAATATAGAAAATATACCAAATCAAGTCATTATTCAACCAAAAAAATAATGTGAAAGCAATAACTCCAAGGCCAATAATAAATAACACGTTATCTCCTCCGATTCCTTAACATGTCTGGTTAACGAATGGCCATTCAGAAACAAACTAAAAAGTACGAAATGAAAAGTGCGAAATGAAAAGCGCGAATCAACACTCACCAAACTTCTACTAACATGAAATTAGCAGAAGGAGCCCAAAGGGTGGCGCTAAAGAGCTGAAAAACAACATAGTACGTCACTACATTTGTATTTGTTGGCCAACAATTCCTTGCCGTTTGTATGCAAGACAAGTTTAGGCCAACGCCCTTAGGACAAAAGTTTTGTTGGCCAACAATCTGATCGTGTATACGAGGCTTTAGACCAGGGGTCTCCAAACTTTCTAAACAAAAGGCCAGTTTTCTGGACTGTGGCCATCGGTATTACAAAATCTCCCAGCATCAGTGGGAGTAAACAATCTCCTATCTTTGGGAGGAACTGTGCTCCATCATTGGTGTAATTGAGCTGCATTATTGGTGTCATTGGGAGGAATCGTGCCCCATCGTTGGTGTCATTGGGAGGAATTGTGTCCTCAATTGTTGTCAGTGAATAAAATAGCACTCCAAGGGCTGGGTAACAGCAAGCAAAGGGCCGCATCCAGGCCCCCGGGCCACAGTTTGGTGACCACTGCCTTATACCAAAAAAACAAAATTAAACCTTGCAGTGCAGGCACAGCCCTACTGCAAGGGATCATTTTTTAGATGCTTGGTATTGGGCTTTTAAACCTTAGCCTTATCTTGGTAATAAAGTGCAGTGTGGTAAACAAGCGTTTTTGCCGTGCATGAGAACAGTATCAAAGGCCGCAGAGAGGTCTAGTAGTAAGAGTATGGAGTAGTGGCCATGGTTTTAGCAGTTAGTAAATCATTAGTAAGTTTTAGTAGGTCAGTTTCTGTGGAGTGCTGTGAGCAAAAGCCAGACTGTAAGCTGTCAAGAAGGTTGTTTTCGGTGAGGTAGGAGCTAAGACATTTGTAGACTAAGCGTTCTAAAAGTTTAGAGTTGAATGGGAGCAATGAGATGGGTCTTAAGTTGTTCAGGTCGGTGGGGTCCAGTGAGGGCTTTTTAAGTATGGGAATGATCTGTGCATGCTTTAGAGGGGAGGTAAAGGTGCCAGTAGAGAGGGAGAGATTGAAGATCGGAGTGAAGGAGCATAGGATAGAACAAGAGGGTGTGAGGGAACAGGATCCAGGGAACAATTTTTAGGTGGGAATCTGAAAAAAGTTTTGCAACCTCTTCAATAGTAGCCAGTTCAAAAGAGGAATGTGTTGACTGCTGGTCTTAATCTTGGTTGTCACTAGAACTAGTGTCCCTAATGGAAGATTCATCTCTATTCCCGTTTTGGTGACAATCCAAAATTTGGGATTTTCTTTTACTTTCACGCTCATCGGGACAAGTAGATAGAAGGGCACAGAAAACTATAAAACCTGACAGGTGTTCTAATCCTTCTTGACTCTATCCAAAATGTAAAAAAAAAAAGTTTTGCCTTTAGTTATACTTCAACCTTCACAGCGCCAGAAGCTCAGCACTGTGAAGAGGATAGGGCATCACTGGAGGGAAAATTTGTACAGAAACCATCAGCCTGCAGGACGTGGGATGTACTTCATTACATGTAAGTGATGTGACTGCAGCTGTAGGAAAAAAAATAAATGTAACAAAACTTAAAAAACAACGCTCTCATCAAGCGGCCTGCACCCAAGGAACAACAAAGGAAGCCCCCCCCCTTCTGGTGATAGCTAATATGCCCAGTCACTCATCAGGTCTGGTCCCTCTAAACACCTGAGGGTGGGAAACAGTGGAATGTCTAGGAATCTTGGAGATTGTTGGAAAAAGAATGAAAAGGCCATGCACCTACAAAGTAGGTAAAGAGGGACTCTGATACAGACATCCCAACCTGCAAAAACTAATTTCAGGGAGGTGGCAAACTCATTTCAAGGAAGAGGGCATGGCTTAAACCGTGCTACATATTGAGCATGGCTTAAATGGGGTGTGGTTTTATAGAGTCTGAGATGACTTGCATAGTGCACAATGTACAGTGCGGAGTGTATGGAGGTGGGTACATGAGAAGTGTGGAGTGTACAGCGGTGAGTATTATGTGCAGGTTGGTGTCAGTAGGGCAGTGGACGGTGTCAGTAGTTCTTTATTTTTATAATTATTTTTTTACAATTTTATTTTTTAAATTATGTTTTATTTTTTGTTTTTCAAAATGATCGGGGTGGGGGTAGTGGACAGTGTCAGTAGAGCAGTGTGTCAGTAGTTTTTTGTTTTTATTATTTTCTCTAATATTTTTTACATTTTTTTGTTATTGTTTTCTTTAAAAAAAAAAATTTAATATTTTTTTCACAGTGTTTCTGGGGAAGGGGTGGGGAGTATGTGGCGGTAATGGTGTCAGTAGGGCAGTGGATGGTGTCAGTAGTTTTTATTTTTACATATTGTTTTTTTTTACAACATATTTTTTTTAATGCTTTTTTGGGGGACTGGGTTGGGGAAGTGGGCAGTAGACAGTGCTGGTAAGGCAGGGGGTGGTGTCAGTATTTTTTTATTTTATAATTTTTTTTATAATTAAATTTTTTATAATATTTGTTTACAATTTAATTTTTTTATATTTAAATCAACGCTGTTTGGGGGGGGGGGAGGTTTTGGTGAGATATTAGGGGTCTAAATAGAACCCTGACATCTCCCCTTTGAGACAGAGAAAGAGGCTGAGGACACAGATTCCCCAGTCCCTTTCTCAGCACTGAAGATGAATGGACAGAAGACAGTGGCTCCTGTCCATTCACAAACTGAGCAGAGTAACGCACAGGTTACAAGAGCGATCTCACTCACTGTGTCCAATTCAGGAAAGGAAGGGGCCAGTAAAGGACCGGTCCCTTCCTCCGCTCTCCATCCTGACAGATCCCCACAGCTGGCGGGAGAGGAGAGGAGGGAAGCCGGGCTGCGGGAGGCGAGGAGGGGGCGTAGGAGGAGGACAGGGAGCCGGAGAAGAAGGGGGGGTGTAGGAAATGGAGGGGAGCTGGAGAAGAACGGGGGAGAAGGACACAGAGGGGGGCTGGAGGAGTATACTTGGAACAGTCGGGGATGATCGGTGCAGCAGGAGGGACAGCTGTGATCACTGATCTCCCTGTATAGCTTTTTAGCCGACAGCTGCTGGACGAAGAGAAGGAGAAGCGGATGTCAGTTATACAGGGAGATCGGTGATCACAGCTGTCCCTCCTGCTGCACCGATCATCCCCGGCTGTGAACCAGGGGACCATCCAGGATCAGCCCCGCAGCCGGGATATCGGGCAGCACTTGCGGGTATCCGTGAGCCTCCCCCGAAATGTGGGAGGCTCCCGCACCTCGCGGGAAACTTGAGATGTTATCACAAGCATGCAGGTTCCAAGAGAAGAATGGACTTTTTCATTACAGTAATGCCTGAATGCATATTATTTTGGCGGAGAGTACCTTTGGTTAGATGAATTTAATTGATTGCTTTTTTAATATTTGTACAAAACAATATGGAAACTCAAAGAACAAAACAAATAATTATTACATGCATGAGAAGAAAATGTGCCAGATACAGTTAGATTGTCAAGGCTGCATTTTTATGTTGTTTTCCCAGGTGAATGAACAGGCTGATATACACAATAAGTATGTGAACATATGAAAATTTGTTCATGCTCATGTAATTGACAAGCGTAACACCAGCAAATTCATCAAAGTCATGTCTGAATGAAAAGTTCATTACAATGCATATTGTCTCTTTTGTGTCTGCCTCACAAGATGACAGGGGAGTCTAGGGAGAAGTAGAAGATATTACTGTATGCTGAATATACATGAATAGAAAGGCAATTTAGGTCGGAGCATGAAAGTCAGATTTTTATTTAAAGGAAACCATATAGGATGACTGCATTTCTTGTAGAATGGAAATGCTAGGTTCACAAGCTAACTACTGTATAACAAAATGGGGATGATTCTTTAAAGCAAAACATGTTCAACTTTACCAGGTGAACATATGTTCATGTGCAGAGGAATTTGAAAAAAAAGTAGACACTTCCTTTGCACATGAGTGGAGGGTTGAAGTTGCACAGCAAAGTGAAAAATGTACTCCTATAGTAAGTCAACTCCTGTGTATTTTAGATAAGAATTTCCAACTATTCTGTAATGAAGAAAATATTGGCATAGGAACATAAATTAGGCTCCCTATGAGACTTATATTAGGTTGAATATGTATGGAATAAAACACTCGCGCCTTGGAATGGAATATCCTTAAGTATATGGACCTGCTGCTGTTTAGACTATCTCCACTAGATGGGGTATGTACACAAAGATAATAATGGATAAACAGCGCTGGCTCCTCCTAATTAATTACTACAAGCTGATGGTAAGTACCTGGGAATTGGGGATATAAATTATTCTAAATAAGTGATAGTTAAACCAATGAATTTTTCCTTTCTTTCTTTGGATACCTATGTGCAAATATTTGATAAAGTGACAACAGTGTTGGATATGCAAAAATTCATAAATTTGATAAATAAAGTGACAATAATGCAATATAAAGTGCATATGGTGATAATGGTGCAAATAGTCCTTTTTCTGTGCAAAAGTGCCAGTGCTCCAAATCAATGGCATCCCTGGGGGGGGGGGGGGGCAGAGGGGGCCCCTGACCCCCCCAACATTATGCTGTGCCCCAGCATGTGCTCCCCCAATAAAAAAAAAAACATTTTTTTTTTTACAAAAAATCAATGTCTAAGAGGGAGAGAGTCCCCAGTCAGCTCCTGCGGGTGATTCCTCCCCCCTCCCTCTGCTTGCTGACACTGCATAATGCGAGCGCACACACAACCACGGCCGCCCGAACTGCTCCGTCCCCTGCATCCTCATTGGCAGGGAGAAGAGCGAGCTGCAGAAAGGACTCCACCAGGACTCTCAGTTACTGAAAAAACAGACTGATTTCTCCCATCCTTAGGACAGGAGAACCAGCCTGTAAATTCCAAGAGATGCCAGACGAGCGCTGTCAATAGCAGGGGCAGGACAGCAAGAGGAGTCTGGGGAACCCCACAGTGGCAGAACACCAGGGCCTGGAGGCAAGACAACCTTTGCAACCCTGATAGTTCTCCCACTGCCTTGGATTCTTATATTTTCTTGGTATGCTGGTGACATATATCTCGTTTTCTGCCACCCTGGGGGGGCCCCAATACAGTAGGAAGGGAGCTCACTGCAGAACATGTGAAAGGGCCGTTGTGGGGTCATAGTAAAGGGCCCAAGTATATATTTATATATCTATATATCTATATATCTATATATCTATATCTATATATATATATATATGCATTTTATAGTTGCCCCCCTACTTTTGTCCCTGTCCCCCCATGTACCCCCCCTAAATAAGAAAGCTGGAGACGCCACTGCTCCAAATCCCAATGTTGTGATGATCCACTTCTTGGGAGTGATAGAGATTCAAAACTCACCAGATGGGTTGAACCCTTTTGCCATATAGCAAGCAGAGTCAATCTTGCCTGTAGGTCTTTATGGGATCTAATGCGTTTCGTCATACAAGTGCAACATTTTCAAAGCCAATACCTTTTTGGCTGATCTGTATACCATGGTTACATTTATAAACTGAAGGGTTTGCCTGAGTGCTGAGTGTTCAGGTAGGAGGAGATTTCCACTACAGCCTGTGTCCTTAAGCTGTTATGGGAGGTGGATCATCCAACAATCAAGATGTGACATCCCACCCACTGTGTTCTTTTTTAGTTACCGGGCATGGAGGAGGAGGGAGGGACTGGGCTGTTATTTAGGATCTGTATACACGCCAAAAGTGTGATGTCAATACCATGGCACCTAAACATCTCAGCTCAACAAAGAAATGTTCTCTCCAGCAATAGAGACCAAACTGAGCATGTGCAGCTTTACTACCCTCACCGTGTCTTATCTGGCCTTGCCAAGAGAGACCCTGCAGGAGGGGGAGGATCTGTCCATACATGATCAAAGAGCCTTTTTACACAATACAGAGGATTAATCCCTTAAGTTCCACAGTGAGTATACCAAAGCATGCTATTCTGCATAAACAGACTGATTTTATTGTTGTGGGTAGGGATGAGCCGAACACCCCCCCTGTTCGGTTCGCAACAGAACCCGCGAACGGACCAAAAAAATTTGCACGAATGTTAGAACCCCATTGATGTCTATGGGACTCAAACGTTCTAAATCAAAAGTGCTCATTTTAAAGGCTAATTTTCATGGTATTGTCCTAAAAAGGGTTTGGGGACCTGGGTCCTGCCCCAGGGGACATGTATCAATGCAAAAAAACCTTTTTAAAACTAACGTTTTTTTTGGGAGCAGTGATTTTAATGATGCTTAAAGTAAACAAAAAAAGTGAAATATTCCTTTAAATATCGTACCTGGGGGGTGTCTATAGTATGCCTATAAAGTGGCGCGTGTTTCCCGTGCTTAGAACAGTCCCTGCACAAAAGGACATTTTTAAAGGAAAAAAGTCATTTAAAACTGCTTGCGGCTTTAATGTAATGTCAGGTCCTTGCAATATGGATAAAAATTAGTGAGACAAACGGCATGGGTACCCTCCAGTCCATTACCAGGCCCTTTGGGTCCTGTATGGATATTTAGGGGAACCCCGTACCCATATTATAAAAAGGGAAAGGCGTGGGGCCCCCAGGCCCTATATACTCTGAACAGCAGTACACAGGCGGTGCAAACAAGACAGGGACTGTAGGTTTGTTGTTAAGTAGAATCTGTTTGTAATTTTGAACTGGTACATTTTTAAAGTGTAGCTCCAGCCAAAAAATCTGTTTTTAAGCTTTTTGGAAAACATAGGGAAGGGTTATCACCCCTGTGACATTTGTTTTGCTGTCTGTGCTCCTCTTCAGAAGATTTCACCTCACTTTTTGTCCCAATGACAAATGTTTTTTGAAAATTTGAGGTTTTTAGTGAAACAAAGATTGGTGATAAAGCATCAGTGGAAAGGAGAAAAGTTTTTCCCATATTAACTCTTACAGGAGAGAATTTCCCTTCCTATGGGGTAAATTTAATCTCACTTCCTGTTGTCTCCTTCCGTTTGCAAGTAGGAGTCGTTTGTAAGTTGGATGTTTGAAAGTAGGGGCCTGCCCTATATACTCAGCAAAAATTTGGGCCTTAGGTGTTGTTGTGGCCTCAACACTGTAAGCCCTCACAGGGCCCTACTGTTAAATATTAGATCAAGAATTGTAATTACATGCCCCTGTTGAACAGGGCCAGAAAAATTGGGCCTTTGGTGATGGTGGTGGTGGTGCTGGTGCCACAACACTGTAAGTCCTCACAGTTACTCTTGGTGGGTGCTGGAACAGGCCCTGCTGTGAAATATTAGATCAAGAATTGTAATTAAATGCCCCTGTTGAACAGGGGCTAAATATTGGGCCTTTGGTGGTGGTGTTGGTGCTGGTCCCACAACACTGTAAGTCCTCACAGTTAATCTTGGTGGGCGCAGAAACGTGCCCTGCTGTGAAATAATCGATCAAGAATTGTAATTACATGCCCTGTTGAACAGGGGCTAAAAAATGGGGCCTTTGGTGGTGGTGGTGGTGGTGGTGGTGTTGGTGCCACAACACTGTAAGTCCTCACAGTTAATCTTGGTTGGTGCAGAAACGGGCCCTGCTGTGAAATATTAGATCAAGAATTCTAATTACATGTCCCTGTTGAACAGGGGCTGAAAAATTGGGCCTTAGGCACTGGTGCTGGTGTGACAACACTGCAACCCCTCACAGATACTCTAGTTGGAACGCAGGAACGAGCCCTGCTGCAAAAGAAATGCATCAACAATTGTAATTACATGCCCCTGTTAAACCGGGGCAGAAAAATTGCGCCTTAGGCGCTGGTGCTGGTGCCACAACACTGCAACCCCTCACAGATACTCTAGTTGGAACACAGGAATGAGCCCTGCTGCAAAGTATTGCATCAAATATTGTAATTACACTCCCCTGTTAAACAGGGGCTGAAAAATTGGGCCTTAGGCACTGGTGCTGGTGCCACAACACTGCAACCCCTCACAGATACTCTAGTTGGAACGCAGGATCGAGCCCTGCTGCAAAGTATTGCATCAAAAATTGTAATTACACGCCCCTGTTAAACAGGGGCTGAAAAATTGGGCCTTAGGCACTGGTGCTGGTGCCACAACACTGCAACCCCTCACAGATACTCTAGTTGGAACGCAGGAACGAGCCCTGCTGCAAAAGAATCGCATCAAAAATTGTAATTACATGCCCCTGTTAAACAGGGGCTGAAAAATTGGGCCTTAGGCACTGGTGCTGGCCACAACACTGCAACCCCTCACAGATACTCTAGTTGGAACGCAGGAACGAGCCCTGCTGCAAAGTATTGCATCAAAAATTGTAATTACACGCCCCTGTTAAACAGGGGCTGAAAAATTGGGCCTTAGTCACTGGTGCTGGTGCCACAACACTGCAACCCCTCACAGATACTCTAGTTGGACGCAGGAACTAGCCCTGCTGCAAAGAATTGCATCAAAAATTGTAATTACATGCCCTTGTTAAACAGGGGCTGAAAAATTGGGCCTTAGGCACTGGTGGTGGCGCCCAGAACCAAAAATGTTCTTACAAGCTATCAGTATGATCATTGAGGAGGAAGAGGATAATTACTCAGCATAAGAGGATAGTCACTCAGCATCAGCATAGGGAGTCTTTGAAGGGATCTGACATTTCAAAAAAAATTATTCGGTTACATCAGCATCAGGTGCTTGGTAGCTGGTGGTGATCCAAGACTGATTCATTTTTATGAAGGTCAGTCAATCGACCGAGTCTGTGGACAGACGCACCCTGTGATCGGTTACAAAGCCTCCAGCAGCACTGAATGTGCGTTCCGAAAGAACGCTGGATGGAGGACAGGCCAGTAGCTCAATTGCATACTGTGCAAGCTCTGGCCAGTGATCCATCCTCAAGACCCAGTAACCCAGAGGATTTTCGGTGGGAAAGGTGTCCAAGTCAGATCTTGCCCCTAGGTATTCCTGCACCATGTAAAACAGACGCTGGTAATGGTTGCTGGAACTGATCATACCTTGGGGCTGCGGACTAAAAGATTGTCTGAACGCATCAGCCATGGCCACCTTCTCCACTGCTCCTTCTTTGACTGACCGAAGCCTCAGCAACACGTTGTCCAGAAACAGGAGTTTGTAACCTCCCAGTCTCTGGGAACGCGTTGCACAGACCTTTCTGCAAGGCCTCCCGAAGATGTTTCATCCTCTGCTCCCTCTGCGATGGCAAGATAAGGTCCGCAACCTTACCCTTGTAACGTGGATCAAGGAGGGTTGCCAGCCAGTATTGGTCCTTCTCCTTGATACCATGAATACGAGGATCCTTACGCAGGCCATGCAGCGTAGGTTTGCTGGGGCATTCGGTCCGGAGTCCTCTGGGTCACTAAGGACGACATGGTCCGCAGCCACCTCCTCCCAGCCACGTACAAGTCCATGTGTTTCTTGGGACTGATCCCTTAAAGACTGCTGCTGATGCTGAGTGCCAGGCTCCACCTCCATACTGGAATCAAATAGGGAGTGGGTACAGCGCTGCTCCAATGATGTTATAAAGGTAGTTACACAATAAGCGGCTAACACACCTCTAAGACAAAGACAGAAGTGAATAGATCAACAAATATATATATAGTGTAGCGCTATGTGTGTAAATAAATGAAAGCAAAAAATTATGTTCGAGCCATCTTTCAATGGCCAGAAAATGAAATAAACATAAAAAATAATTCAAAAATTGGATAAAGGTGACTCAATACAAAAAGTGCACTATATAATACAAAATGACATGTAAAACATAATAATATTAACAATACACCAGTGAAATGTGAGAACAGGACCAAATTATAATTGGATAAGAAATCAGCCAAAATAAAGTCCATAAATATTTGAAATTGTGTTCCTGATGAAAATCAAAAACCACCACCAACAGTCTCTGAGGATTAACTGATGAAAACAACAACGGAATATCACTGGTGGGTGAGAAGGTAAGACACCAAATGAAATGTGACGTCTAAATATGTAACAGGACCATCACCATAGCATCTGAGGAGGCTTACCGGAAGCAGGGGACTTGAAAAGACATACGTCTTACAAGTCTCAAAAAGCTTGTTTAGCCGCCAGGGCTGGCAGGATAAAACCTCGGGTATCCACAACTTCAATTAAAGGAGGGGGGAAGATCTGTCAACAGCTCCAACCGTCCAGACGTATCAGCAGGCCAACCGGATGTTTATTTAAAAATAAAGATATGGCAATGTAATGAAAATCCCCTGGGAGAGAGCAGGACACTCTTCCTTTAATTGAACTTTTAGAATAACGCGCAGAGACAGCAGCGCCCTGCACATGCGGAGCTTTGCGGTGTGATGCAGTCAGTGTGCTGCCCTTAGGCTGGCCCCTGGAGGGCATCTTGCCTCGTTGGTGATGTGCCTCCTCCTCCTCTATCCTATCAGGCACCCACGTTGAGTCAGTGACCTCATCATCCCCTCCCTCCTCATCACTGGAGCAAACCTGGCAGTAAGCTGCAGCAAGGGGAACATGACTGCCAGATTGCTGTCCTTCTTGGGCACCCCCTCTGTCCGTGCTCACGTTACTGCCTTCATCTAGCTCAGTATTATCATCAGAGCCTTCTAAACGCTGGGCATCCTCCTGGAGCATGTACCCAACACTGTGGTCAAACAGTTCGAGGGACTCCTCAGGAGGACATGGTGGGGCTAGGGAAGGAGTAACTGATGCCATTGAGCCGAGGGAAGAGGCCGCGTTGGCAGCTGCTTTGCCAGACAAAGTACCCTGAGCATTAGTGAAAGAGGATAAGGAGGATGAGGACGACTTGGTCATCCACACTACCAAGTCTTCCGCATGTGGCGGCTCAACGCGGCCAGCTGCCGAAAAAAAGGCCAAGCGTGTCCCACGGCCACATGCTGAGGAGGATGCACCGTCTCCACGACCAGCACTGTTGCCTCTAGACACAGAGCCTGCTTTCCCCTCTTTTATTGGCTTGTGACTGTCTGCCTCTCCTTGTTGGCCTTCCAGACATACTAATGGCCTGTAGCTGCACTAAGCTGGGATATATATATATATATATATCCTGATATATATATATATACTGATACTGCAGCTAGCAAAGTCAACTGCCTGCCTGTAGTATGAGAACACCACCAACCTTCTACAGGTAGCTTTAGCTGAACACTGTGCAGAGGTCGCACTACACTAACGTGTAAATAATTTAGCTGCCTGCGGTAGTGATAGGATCAGGAAAACACCACCAACCTTCTACAGGTAGCTTTAGCTGAACACTGTGCAGAGCTCGCAAAAAACTAACTTGTAGCTTATTTAGCTGCCTGCGGTAGTGATAGGATCAGGAAAACACCACCAACCTTTTACAGGTAGCTTTAGCTGAACACTGTGCAGAGCTCAGAAAAAACTAACTTATAGCTTATATAGCTGCCTGCGGTAGTGATAGGATCAGGAAAACACCACCAACCTTCTACAGGTAGCTTTAGCTGAACACTGTGCAGAGGTCACACTACACTAACTTGTAGTTTTAGCTGAACACTGTGAGGAGGATGCACTACACTAACTTGTAGCTTATTTAGCTGCCTGCTGTAGTGATAGGATCAGGAAAACACCACCGACCTTCTACAGGTAGCTTTAGCTGAAAACTGTGCAGAGCTCGCAAAAAAACTAACTTGTAGCTTACTTAGCTGCCTGCGGTAGTGATAGGATCAGGAAAACACCACCAACCTTCTACAGGTAGCTTTAGCTGAACACTGTGCAGAGGTCGCACTACACTAACTTGTAGTTTTAGCTGAACATTGTGAGGAGGACGCACTACACTAACTTGTAGCTTTAGCTGAACACTGTTCAGAGGACGCACTACACTAACTTGTAGCTTTAGCTGAACACTGTGCAGAGGTCGCACTACACTAACTTGTAGTTTTAGCTGAACACTGTGAGGAGGACGCACTACACTAACTTGTAGCTTTTTTTTTTAACGTAGAAGTTTATTTAAATTTTCACAACAGAAACAATTCACTTCGTGTTAGATTGGAATACAGATGACATGCATAGAACAGGTACATGGCTTGGTATGAGTAAGATTCACTTATCACAGTAGTTATCCATTTCAGAAGAAGATATTAATACACTCATTAAGGATATTACTATAGGGTGTAAGTGTAAGGGATCCCACCGTTCAACTTGGAACATTCTAACCCACTCGTATATATTTTGAGGAGTCCTGGGGGCAAGTCAACGCCACTCCCAATGGGCCCGGACCCAACATTTCATTCAATAGACAGGAGTTTTGCCTTCACCCATGCTGCCCAAATTTTTTCAAATTTTTTTGGACAATTTCTTCCCATATATGTCATTTTATATAGTGGTAGCGCCTTATTTACCAGAGATTGCCAGAGTTGTTTGGTGGGCTGTTGGGACTGGTTCCACTGCAGTAAAATTGCTTTTCTAGCATATAGTGTGGTGTAGAAGATGAATAGTTTCTTCCCCCATGTGACTTCTAGAAAGTCACAAATGCCTAGTAGAAGAGGTATTGGACTGTATGGGACTTGCAGTCCCCCTATAGGATTCATATCAGTAAGTATACTATTCCAGAATTCCACCACTCCAGGGCAGGACCAGACCACATGAAAGAAATCGGCCTCCCCCGACCCACATCTAGGGCACCTCGCTGATCTATCAGGGTATATTTTTGCCAGGCGTATTGGATAGTAGTAGGCCCTATGTAAGAATTTCAGCTGCATAAATCTATCCCTTGCTGAAATTGTCAAGGGTAAATATTGCTGAATTCCCTCTTCCCAGTCCTCATCCGTCAACCCCGGAACATCCACCCTCCATCGCTCACATAGCTGGGAGACCTTAGATGTATCTCGAGTCACAAGCAAATTATAGACGGCGGACAGTGTTCTTCCGCCATCTTGGCTTTTTAATACACTTTCTATCGGTGTCTCCTCCAGAGTCAGTGGACTGGGGAACTGGGACCGGAACGCATGCCTCACTTGAAGGAACCTGAAGAACATATGGTTGGGTAGATCCTTTTCTCTTTTTAAAGCATCAAAGGTGATTAGTTGTCCCTGGGCAACTATATCCCCCAGGGTCGTGACTCCATATCTGGCCCACACAACCGGGTCGGGGATGGAGTGAAAATGAGGCAGGCGGGGGTTACCACATAGGGGGGTCGCTGGGGACCAACTACCAGGTCCCAGAAATAGCGTATTAACTGTGTCCCATACCTTAAGGGTCGTTTTCATGGGACAGGTCACATCTGGATTGGATCTAGGGCCTCTATGCACCAAATTCCTCAACTCTGCATAGGAGCCGATCAGCGCCGCCTCCAAGGAAGCAGCAGGGTTAGCCGGTTCTTCTGAGAACCACCATTTTACTGTTACCAATACCGCTGCCTAGTAGTATTTTAGGAAGCATGGCAAGGCCAGACCCCCCAAGGTCCCTGGTAGTTGCAATGTTGCCCTGGCTATTCTAGGAGTTTTCCCATTCCAAATGAATGAGGTAATAATGCTATCTAATTGTCGAAAAAAGGTCATTGATATAGGGATCGGGGTTTGTCGGAATAGGTATATAAATTTAGGTAGAATTGACATTTTGATTAAGTTGACACAGCCAACTGGGGTTAGTGGTAGGGATCTCCATGTGTTACATCTTTGGGATAGGTGGTTAACCACAGGGTTTAAGTTCAGGCTGATATATTTTTTTAAGTCTTGATGTACTTCTACCCCTAGGTATCTAAACTGGGAAACCCTACTGAGTTGTCCATCCGTCTGCAAGGGAGTAGACCCCACCCGCAGAGGAAACAGGATTGACTTTCCCCAGTTGATACATATACCAGAGAATTTCCCAAATCCATTAATTACCGAGAGAGCCTCTTGTAGGGAAGTACCGTCATCCTTAAGATAGAGTAAGGTGTCGTCAGCATATAACGACACCTTTTCCTGTAGAGGACCTCTCGTAATCCCCCTAACCTCGGGTGTGGCCCGGAGAAGGGCAGCCATAGGCTCTATTGCCAGGGCAAAAAGACCCGGCGAGAGCGGGCACCCCTGTCTAGTTCCCCTACCCAAAAAATAGGTCGGGGAAAGTACTGTACCTGTGCGAACTCTGGCCGTGGGGGCCTTGTATACCATCCTGACCCAGGAGATAAAGATCTGGCCAAACCCAAACCTGTGGAGGACCTCCCATAGGTAGTCCCACTCAACAGAGTCGAAGGTCTTCTCTGCGTATAGAGAGGCCACAATCTCGTCTCGGGCATCTTCCTCCCCAGAGGCCTGGACAGCATACAACCTGCGAATGTTTATGTCCGTGCCCTTTCCAGGCATGAAACCTGATTGATCTTCATGAATTAGATCGAGTATTATTTTCTTTAACCGCTGGGCCAAAATTTTGGTTAAAATCTTCGCGTCCGAATTAAGTAAAGATATAGGTCGATATGAGGGGCATAGTTGGGGGTCTTTTCCCGGCTTTGGCAGGACCACTATAATGGCTTGTGACATGGATAGTGGTACCAGTACGTAGGGTCTCTGTAAGCATTGTGTGCATCCTAGGCGCCACCTCGCCCATATACTGTTTATAAAATTCAGGGGGTAGGTCGTCCAGTCCCGGTGTCTTCCCCGTTTGTAAGGAGCTTAGAGCCCGTTGGACCTCTTCCAAGGTTATTGGAGCCTCGAGGCCCTCTCGTGCTGCAGCCGTGAGGGTCGGAAGTGTTATTTCGTCTAGGAAGTCCGAGAGTTCCTTCGCTGAGTATTGTGCCCTAGAGGAGTATAGGGACGAGTAATACTCAGCAAAGCAAGCGTTAATCTTCGCAGGGTCTGATACTAGGGTCCCGTCATTCTTACGGATACGAGCTATTGTGGATACTGGGGATTGCTCCCTGGACAACCAGGCCAAAAGCTTACCTGTTTTTTCCCCTTGCTCAAATATTCTTTGAGTTTGGGCTAGTTGGCGTTTGTTCGCCTTGGCTACCCTCAGTAGCATTACCTCCCGATAGGCAACCTTCATGTCTTGTGCTGTAATAGGGTTGGCCATGAGGGTGTATCTGGTCTCTAAGTCCCGGGCTTTGGTCTCTGCCTCTTCCAACAGCAACTTATTATTCCTGCGCTCTCTAGCTATGGATGACATATAGCAGCCTCTAATGTAGGCTTTAAAAGTGTCCCATACCATCCCCGGAGTGGAGGAACCCACGTTAGTCAACCAAAATTGTTTTATCTCTTTTACTATCTCAATTTCTATAGTAGGATGTTCAATCCAGAATCGGGAAAGTCGCCAAATTCTGTCCGCCTGTGGAGTGGAAGTTTGCAGTATGCATAATAGCGGGGAGTGGTCAGAAATTCCCCTCAGTAACGTTTCAATATTTATAACTTTGGGAAGCATGGGTGAGCTTACGTAAAGAAGGTCAATACGTGATAATGAATTATAGGAGGATGAGTGGCATGTGTACACTCGTTCTGTTGGATGTTTCCAACGCCACACATCCTCCAATCCCAGCATCTGCACCCATCTATTTAACGCAGAATCTGTAGCTGGGTCCGGGGACCTTTTATCTAGTGAAGGGTTAGGTGTGATATTAAAATCCCCGTGAGAATTACATTGTCTGTGGGGAATTGCGCGATTATAGTAGTGATCTTCTGCAGTAGGGAGATGTTAGCCGGTGGGGGCAAATATACCCCCACTATAACCATAGCCAATGCTTCTATATTAGCGTGGATTATTATGTATCTGCCTTCTGGGTCTGTGAGAATATCAAGGGGTTCAAAATTTAGTGATTTGTGGATCAGTAACCCCCCTGGCGTAATTAGTGTATGTGGCATGGTAATGGTATCCCACCCATGGTTTCTTTAACCCCAACACTCTGCCTCCCATCAGATGCGTCTCTTGAAGAATATAAATACTGGGTGTATATTTCTTAAGATATTCAAAAACTAGTGAGCGCTTAATTTTGTGATTAAGACCCCTTACATTCCATGACAGTACTTTCAGCTGAGCCATATCTCAATGTGGTATATATTTCTTCCGGAAAACCATGTATAGTTAGAATATATAGATAACTCCTTCTCATCCCTCCCCCCTCACGCCAAGGGACCCATCATCCACCCATGGGCAATAACCAGTCTGGTAACCTGGAGCATGTAGCCTATGCCTTTGCTATTGTCAAGCCATCTATAGGAGTCTTTCCTTGAATAATGAAGCGAAAAACAAAGAACAAAAATTAAAATCAAACATCCTAAACAAAACATCCCTCTCATCCCGCCCCACACCCCATTAATTAAACCTCGGGGTGTTTGAGTACCCATAACAACCAAAAAAACAAGAAAAAACAAAAAACAGGAGGAACCTCCTAGGGGGCGGTGTGTAACAATTGGCAGACCTAGGACCTAGTTATCTTAACGTGAGATCAGAGACCGCACTACTCACTGCATCTGCAGGCCTTTACTGATAAAAAAAAAAGGAAAAGGGGGAGGGAAAATAAAGATTCCCTATAAAAAAGAGAAAACTGGAAAAAGAAACCAAAAAATTTGGAAAAGAGAGAATCTTAGTAATTAGAGGGGGGGGACCTTCCCCATATCCAGGGCCACCTCCCTTCCATGTGGACCAGAGCAACCTGTCTGCGCTAGAGCAGCCATTAGCACTTAGATATTTCTAAGGGTACAATCTTAGTTACAAACAATGGTAATGTCTAAAAACCTGTGGAAAGCAAAAGAAATTGGTTAAACAATAGAAGTGGTCATTTAAAGTCCTCTTGAAGAGCCAAACCACTTAACAGAATTCCACCATTAACCCCTCCCTCCATCACCCATCTCCAATAACAGGATGAACATTGGTTATGTGGGGCATTATGTCTCGCATTCTCCCCTTTTTTGTAATCCCTGGGGCCAGTAAATACAGCAACAAAGTTCCGTGGCTCCATATCGTTGGTCAGGACTGCCGACATCTGGATAGTCTCTTTGGGGGGAGAAAGGAGCCCCAGGAAAGAGGGGGAGGGGAACTCAATCCAGGCATTCCAGTGGTCCATATCTAACACACCCCCACCATCCCCCCCAATCCCCTGACACAGGGCCGTTCAGCAAAGCAAGTATCCATCCCCCATTGTATGGTTAGCTGGTTCGGCAGTACCCCCATCAGATAGCCAGGCCCCTCAGGATTCATGTATTCCATAGTTCCCAGACAATATGCCGTTTACCAATAGGGGTGGGGGTTATTAGAGATAACAAGCTGTAAATCTTACCACCAGTCATCACCAGGTAGATAGAGGGTTAGTTGTGGTGTACTCCATACATCGGATCAATGATTGCGTGGCAGGGATTCAAGCCATCTGGTTGCTTCCTCTGGAGAGGTGAAAAATTTAGTAGTTTTGCCATCCACTACCCTGAGTCGTGCAGGGAATAACATGCTGTATTTTAGTCCCTTAGCACACAATAGGGCCTTGACCTGGTCGAATGTCCTGCGTTGCCTCTGTGTTTCCACTGAGTAGTCAGGGAATAGCATTATCTTTGCGTTCTCTGTGCGCAGCTCTCCCACCTTTCATGCCTCCCTCAATATCAGATCTCTACCTCTAAAATTCAATAAATGAAATATGAAGGTGCGTGGAGGTGTTCCTGGTGGGCCCCGAGTTGACGGCATTCTGTGGGCTCGCTCCACCGCAAAGTGTGTAGAAAATGGTGCTTGTGGGAGAAGGTTTTGCAGCAACTGCTCCGTGTATGCCTCCGGGTCTCTTCCCTCCGCTCCTTCCGGAAGTCCCACCAAGCGCAGATTATTCCTGCGATTTCTGTTTTCCTGATCTTCCGCACGCGATTCCAGTGTTTTCATTTTAACTTGCAGTATACGAAGGGAGGCGCTGTGGTCTTGGATTTCATCTTCATTCTCCCCTACCCTCCTTTCAGCCTGCGTAAGCCTGTCTCTGTATTTGTCCATATCCCGTCTTATTAGGCCCATTTCTGATTGTATTTGCTCTATTTTGGTAGTTAGGGTGGTTTGACAACCTGTGATAGCCTGCATTAATGCTTGAAACTGATCTTCTCCCATCTGGGAGGACTCAGCCTGAGTGTCTGTGCGGTCTGTCTGTGAGGCCATGTTTGAACACACTGCTCCACGTGGGCCCTGGGCTGGTGGCGGTGTTTTAGGGGCCTTGTGTTTCTGCTTTTGGGCGCCACAGGTTCTTCTTCTCATGCCCAGTTTTGTTCCCAGTCTGACAGGTATTATGGGACAGGGAAGGGACCCCCAACAGCCGGGTTATAATATCAATCTCCAGCCCGCCGTATAGCCCTGTCTCCCTCACCTTCCAGCAGGTCTTGACACTAGTCCCTCCGCCACTTACTGCCGGATGGCACCGCGGCGGGGCGTGCAGCGGCCCCTCCACCGCCGATCGCGGCACCTGAGGCCAGGGATCGCGGAGGCCTCGTAGGCCTCAAGATGGCGGATCCCCTCCAGAGTGAAGAACCGGCCGAGGGCCTCTGGGGTGGCGTGGATATCCCCTCTCTTCTACTCCGGGTCTCCCCCCGCCTCCCAGCGGCGACAGCCACAGTGGATGGTTCGCCGCGGCCCCTCTACGGCCGATCGCGGCACCCAAGGCCGGGGATCGCGAGGCCGCACAGGCCGCAAAATGGCGGATCGCCTCCGTGACGCGGAGCCGGCCGAGTGCCCACAGCAGCTTCATCCGACGGTCTGCGCCTTCAATACTCCGCTGCTCCGCCTCCGATAGTGGAGTACAGCAACACCTGGACAGTTTTAAGGGGAATCACGGGTTTGAGGCAGGATTCCTGTGAATGTAGTAAGGGCCGGCGGAGCTCCCTCAGATTACTTATCCGGTTGCGGTGCCCGGGAGCCGAACGCCACTGTCATCCAGCTTTCCTCACTTCTGTGCCCGGTCACAGCCACATCCCCATGGGGCAGTTAAATAGTTTATAAGTCCACGAAATAGCGGATTTAAAGGCCTGCTGTATGCGGAGCTCTATCTCATCCGTCCTATCAGGTCGCCATCTTGACCACGCCCCCCTAACTTGTAGCTTTAGCTGAACACTGTGCAGAGGTCGCACTACACTAACTTGTAGTTTTAGCTGAACACTGTGAGGAGGACGCACTACACTAACTTGTAGCTTATTTAGCTGCCTGCGGTAGTGATAGGATCAGGAAAACACCACCAACCTTCTACAGGTAGCTTTAGCTGAACACTGCGCAGAGCTCGGAAAAAACTAACTTTTTTAGCTTATTTAGCTGCCTGCGGTAGTGATAGGATCAGGAAAACACCACCAACCTTCTACAGGTAGCTTTAGCTGAACACTGTGCAGAGGTCGCACTACACTAACTTGTAGTTTTAGCTGAACACTGTGAGGAGGACGCACTACACTAACTTGTAGCTTTAGCTGAACACTGTGTAGAGGTCGCACTACACTAACTTGTAGTTTTAGCTGAACACTGTGAGGAGGACACACTACACTAACTTGTAGCTTTAGCTGAACACTGTGCAGAGGTCTCACTAAACTAACTTGTAGCTTTAACTGAACACTGTGAGGAGGACACACTACACTAATTGTAAATAGTCTAGCTGCCTGACTGTGGTACTAATAGGATCAAAAGAACACCAGCAATTTTCTTCAGGTAGCTGTAAATACTGTAACAACACAAGCCTGCCTGTCAGTAGCAAGATAACAGGAACGGATCTAGCTAAACTGAATACAGTGTATATATATATATATATATATATATATATATATACAACACCTAAGATGCATATATATATATATATATATACACAATACACTGTAAGTGCAGCTAACTCACTGACTGTCCTGCCTAATCTATCTAACGTAAATCAAATGACACTGTTTCTCTGTCTATCTATCTCTCTCTCAACGCCAGAACACACACTACACAGGGCCGCCGTGCAGGTGGCCTTATATAGTGTGGGGCGTGTACTAAATCCCCTGAGCCATAATTGGCCAAAGTCTTCTTGGCTTTGGCCAATTATGGCTCTCTGTTCAGACAGCACTGTGATTGGCCAAGCATGCGGGTCATAGTGCATGCTTGGCCAATCATCAGCCAGCAATGCGCTGCGATGCCGCAGTGAATTATGGGCCGTGACACGCCACACGAATTTGGCGCGAACGGCCCATATCGTTCGCAATTCGGCGAACGGGCGAACAGACGATGTTCGAGTCGAACATGGGTTCGACTCGAACGCGAAGCTCATCCCTAGTTGTGGGTTTAGTAACACTTTAAGCCGGCCATAAATGGTTTGAATCCTGGCCAGTCCAGCGGGGACTAGCCAAGATTCTATCCATGTATAGGCAGGCTGATTCGCTGATCGATCAACTTGGGTACAACCAGCATGTCTGATTTCTAGCATGCTGGCTATAGCCACTAGCAATAATCACTGTGTTCTCCTGGCAGGGATGGCTTCCTGCGCTTCCCTGCCAGGAGATCACAATAGCTCTGCAGGAGGGATTCCCCTATCAACACTGACCCATAGTTGCAGGAAAGAAAATGGTATCATCTTTGGCCAGCCTTAGTAAGTTGCTATCCTAAAACAAGCATAACATATTGGGACACATGGGGGTTGACTTACTAAAACTGTAGAGCGCAAAATCTGGTGCAGCTCCACATGATAGCCAATGAGCTTCTAACTTCAGGTTGTTCAATTAAGCTGCAACAAAACACCTGAAAGCTGATTGTTTTTTATGTAGAGCGCTGCACCAGGTTTTGCACACTCTAGTTTTACCCCCTATGGTACCTGCATGCTTGTTACAGGGCAATGGCTCTTTAAAGTGCTTCTAAAGTTTTTTTTTTTTTTTTACCTAAAATAAAAAAGAGTTATACTCACCTGTTCTGTGCAATGGTATTGCACAGATATACGTCCCTTACCTTCTCTTCGGGGGTTCCCTGCTGACGCTGTCCACTCCTCTTCTGAGTGTGCCCCATAGCAAGCTGTGGGCTATGGGTTCACACATGTGGGCACGCTCCCAAACCATTCCCCCACACTTCCCTGAAGACAGCTGACACCTTAACAAGGCAGAGGTGTCACAGAATATAAATGGGACAGACATGAAGGTGCAGCATGCTTTTCTGGGGGAAGTGATGGGTGTGACAACCAGGCTGAGCTCTGCCAGTGTAAAGACTCCACTCTGATTCTGCTTAATGTTTCCTACTCCTCAGGGGACCAAGTTCGCGTATTACTCTTGCTACGTTTTGGCTAAGGCTAGCAATCCCCCCCCATCCCCCTCAGATATCTGACTAATCAGCTAGCAAGGAGACAAATAATCAAGGTTTTAATGATGGCTTATTATATATCATGTTATATAGCTTCCAGTACAAAATATAATTCCCAGATAGTTTCCAGTAAAACAAATCCACTTTCTTATAGCTTCCACTAAACAAATATCCTCTGTCCTCTCATTGCGCTCTGCTGTGAGAAAAACGATGAGATCCCCAGTGTGACAGCCAATGAGATCCTCTAGAGCTTACAGTCAATGAGATTTCCAAGCTTACAGTCAACAGCCAATGAGCCCCTCTAGTTGGGTGGTACATCTCACTGCCAGGGTCAGCTAAGATTTGGTATTGTGACAGACCCAACCCGGGAGAGGGAATTTTTGAGGGGACTGCAGGGTGTCCTCTTGCCTATTGACTATGGGCCCTGATATTTGAGGGGGCTCTATTTTTTGGGAGGTGTGTGCCTGGGGGACACTTGGAGTGTTTTTTCTTTGGATTCGGGTCTATGTCTCCCCAAAACACACAGACTCTGGGAACCTAGGACCAGGATACAGATTTGGGGCCCCGTGTTTTGTTGGGGTATGGAATCAGCAGTCCAAGACAGCCAGTCTTGACTGCTTCAACCCCCACCTAGACTGAGAGACTCTCTGTAGAAGATTATAATCGGTTCAAACAACCTGATGATGGTGTCTCTTGCTGCTATATGTAAATCTGTTTACTACGATGTCTTTCTCTCATTGTATAATTCCCCCATTGTGTGCCTCCTAGGTGTGAATTCCCATTGTTAATAGAGTCACCTCTTGTTTCTGTCTGTCAATCCTCTTGGAGATGTGATTAGTATTGTGTCCACTTTACCTTGTTACCGAACCATTGTGGGATATTTATGTGTTTATGTTTTTGTTAGCTGTTCATTACATGTACTGTTAGATGTACTGATGATATTACTGTTTAAAGTTTGCATTGTTTAGGATAACGTGATCAAGCTCCTATCTGATTTTATGTGGTATAAATACTGTGTGAACTTACAATAAAGAGTTCTAGTTTGCACCTAAGCTAGAGTCATTTAGTTCTTGGGTGCAATTCTCAGCTATAATACCTGGTTCCAGAGTGGAGAAGGCTGTATCTTGGCGGAGGCACCCAGACGGGGTGCCAGGCGGTCCATCACAGTATCTGGGAACAAAAATTAGGTGTTCAGTGTTCAGGAGCTGTTAGCATGACAGGGCTGCTATCTACCCATTGCTGACACCTGCTGTATTGGAGTACATGCTATGCTTACAAAACTGTTTAGTGGTTAGCACTTCTACCTGGCAGCACTAAAGTAGGGTGTTTTCTGAAAGCAGTAGGCCTGTGTGCAAGAGAACAAGTTGGGCCCCCTGGTCTGTGAATGATAAAATGTGGTGAAAGCGTGCTGCCAAAAATCGTTGTGTTTCTAATTGCACTATATATTGGGCGTGGCTTAAAGAGATGTGGTTACATAGCATCTAAGTTGACTTACTGTACATAATATATGATACATCACTTACCACTGACCTCTGAACTTTGTGTTGTGTCACTTATTCCTGACTCCTGTACTGTGCATCACTTACTACTGATCCATGATTTCTGCATCACTTAGTGATGACCCCTGAACTCTGTATCATTTACTGCTGACCCCTGAACTCTGGGTCTCTTACTACTAACCCCTGAACTCTGGGTCTCTTACTACTAACTCCTGAATTCTGGGTTTCTTACTACTAACTCCTGAATTCTGGGTCTCTTACTACTGTCCCCTGAACCCTGGATCACTTACTATTGATCTCTGTATCACTTACTCCTGACCTCATGAACTCTGCATTACTTACTCTTTAATCTTGACCTCTGCATCACATGCTACCAACCTCTGAGTCACTACTGACCACTGCATCACTACTGGCCTCTCACCACTGCATCACCTACCACAGAGTGCAGAGGTTAGTACTAGAGTAGTGACACAGAGTACAGAGTGCAGTAGTAAGTGACCCTCTGTCTCACAGTACAAACAGCTTTTCTCTGCACCGCTTACCTCTGTTCTGAGCTCTTCACAGTACTCAGGATGCAGCAGCTCCAGCTCTTCTCCCCTTTCTCCTATTCCCTGGTACAGTAGGAGGGACTAAATTACAGTTAATAATAGCCCTGCCCACTGGACCAGGGAATAGGATAAGGGGAGAATAGCCTGAGCTGCAGGACCCTGAGTACATTTAGGAGTCCAGGGAGAAGGAAAACAGAGGTAAGCCATTCCCCTTTCTGTATCTCTGCTGCAGCTGCGCTTGTCACAAGCAGCTGCAGAAGAAACACTGTTGTTTGTGCCCGGAAGGCGCAGGTGCTAAAGGCTGGCTCAGGGAATAAGTGGGGGGGCAAAGCTATGATTGGCTGTGATTGACTTACCAATCACAGCCAATCATAGCTCCGCCCTCTACTCTGTATGCCGTTTGCACAGCACACATTGCATACATGGATAATACCACACTGTGTAAAACGCTGCATAAATTGTTGGTACTATATAAATACTTATGTAATATACAAGCTGATCCATTGTGCAGGTTTGTAAATGTAAGATTGTTCCTTTGTACCTTTTTTAGAAAAAACATGGAATCCCTCAGCAGGTAGAAGGGAAAATAAAGGGCATTTACAAAATTGGCAGATTTCAGGAATCTTTAACAATGTCAGTGCACCAGACGGGCAGGGAAAATGGCAATTGAGCTGTGGTGTGTCGTGGCGTGTGGATCGTTTTCCACCCCCCAAAAAAATATACCACCAAAAGGCCACTGTGTGTGCTCACCTACTAAGACCTCATATATGGGTCAGAAAATTGCCTTTTACACTCTCCTCAAATGCAGGGGCCTACTGAGGAGGCCCAATCACAGGGCGTAGCGCTTATAGGAGGGAGGAGCCAAGCCCATGATGTCATCCCATGACCATCTTGAAGTCTATGTGGGGAGCCATGGTTATTGCAAATACTAAAAGCCTGTGTGATTTTAATACATTGTAGGTTTTTATAATCCTTTTCAAGTGGTAATAAAGTAAAGCCTTGTACATACTAGTAGTGTTTTTTAGTTCAACCCAGCACAAAAAAGAACCTGATAGCTCAGGGGGAGCCACTGTACTAACCTCGGATAGTTAGTACAGTGGCTCCTCCTGCTGTTCTATTGTGTTCTGACAGAAGGATGCCCCCCCGCCAAAACACTCCTCGTCAACGCTCTCAGCCATTACCTGAGACTGCTGATCAGGAGCCGATCGGCAGACCTTTTTCAGTCAATGCCTCTTCGATAGAAGCTTCTGTCAGACCGACTGCAGTACACATTGGCCTAATGAATGTTGACACCTGATACATGGAACACTGTGATGGGGGAACCTGATGTATAGATATGCTGTGATGGGGACACCTGATGTATGGGGATTCTGTCATGGGAACGCCTAATGTATGGGGATGCTGTGATGGGGACACCTGATGTATGGGGACACTGTGTGCAATTGTATGTTCACATGGGGTGGATTTACTAAAGGCAAATAGACTGTGCACACTGCAAGTGCAGTTGTACTTATTGAAGATTTATGAGTCACTATTTACACTGTGGTGTTCTTAGCAGTGTTGCAGTTATTTGGGACTGTTTTGACACTTTTAGTTACGTGGGACTGATTTTATATATATAATAATTATTATATATGCACTATAAGACCTATGTATGATCTGTTTTGTTGCGCTGAACTTTTTCTTGTTATATTAGGTTCACAGTGGGTGTTGTGGAGTCACCTGTATAGTGTTTGAGCAGCAACATTTCTATAATTATTGTTGTTACAGGGTTATTTATATATTTTTTATTTATTATTTTTTTAGTTTGCGTTAATTGTATTTTTGTTTTTAGTTTTGCACTTTATTCAACTATAAAAACACCCACAAATTGGGCTTCTGGCAAGGGAGGCACTAACAAGCAGAAATATTATAACAAAAGGAGGGATTTTCTTTACAATCCATTAGTATTTTATTGGAGAGGCAAAGAAAGGTATTTGTACATGAATATATGGACCTGTGTTTAAATATTTTATTCCATGAGAGTTTTTCTTTAAGTTTTGGTGAGATTTAGTGCCCACAGGCTTAGGTCCATTCTGGCTCAGCTCTAGTGTTAAAGTCCCAGTTCTGCTGGCTAACTCCCCAAAAAGAAATGTCTTGTTTCCCCCTGAATTAAGCTCCAAGTTAAGATCACGTATGTAGTCCTAGTTCCCAGCCTTAAAGACTACACCCTACCCCCATCCAAAAAATACAATGGGGTCCTGTACCCTCCTACACACCTACTGGGGAAGATCTGTGCAGCAGCCAATAGGAGGCAAGGAGGAGACTTGTTTATCACATGTGTCTTGTCATCACAGCAAGAATTTTATTAAAGGCACATTGCTGATTTTTTCATACACCACTCACCTAACAGCAGAAAAAACTGGCGCTACCGAGTGGAAGATAATGGCACTGCAGCACTAAAACTGTAAAAATAATTTTTAGAAAATGGCGGTCTTGACATTGGGACCCAGGGCACCCCCACATGAAGCAGTGCACATGACTTGGGTGTCTCACACTCACTAGTAACATCCATGAGAAGCACATAGTACAGGACCAGTGCCAGGGGACTCAAAATAGGCCTGGTCTGAATAAACATTCTAATTTATCTATCATATCTGTTACAACCTATTTATGTACTTCTGACATTGTATTACACTAGAATTTAGAGACACAATTAGTATCATGGACATTTTATTGTGCTATAAGTACCATTCTGATGTGTGATAATGCGATGCTAAGGACAAGGTGTGATTTGCTTAAATGGAGTTATTTAAGGTAGCACATTCCATAATGGTATTTGAGATTGTAAACATTCATGAACAGCTGAATAAAAAAAGAATCTACAGAACAATGTCCCTAACCCCATGTCTGTCACAGTGATGTGTAGAATGTTTCTATCCTGAAGTCCCATATCGCTAGGTGCTCAGCGCCTTTTCTACAATGTATGAGCAGGGACTGGGCTATCTGCACATACACTCTTACTGGCCAGTAACAAGTATGGCGGGCTCTCTCTCCTCAGCTTCAGATGCAAGTTGTCTATGGAGATGCTTCTCTATTCTCTATAAGCATTATTTCTCAGTGGACGCCATATTGCTCCTTCATAGCTGGGCATTCCAGGCAAAGCCTAACCTAACACTTATTGATTGGTGTATAGATCGGCAACTGGCCACAGTCTTCTCTTTCAGCCATAAACGTCATTTTCCACCAGCCGACCTGGTTATAGGTCTTTACTCTCTGTTAATATTGTTATGCACTTGGAACTCTTCTCAGTAGTATGATTCATTTTGTTATGGTTGCTTCATTTTGAACAATTTAATACATTATAGTATTATCCTGTTTCCCCGAAAATAAGACTTAGCATGATTGTCGGTGATGGCTGCAATATAAGCCCTACCCCCCAAATAAGCCCTACCCTGTTTCCCCCGAAAATAAGCCCTACCCTGAAAATAAGACCTACAAGGACTTTAACAAGGATTTATTTGGGGGGTAGGGCTTATATTGCAGCCATCATCGACAATCACGCTAGGTCTTATTTTCGGGGAAACAGGGTAGCAGTCTCATGCTACTGGATAATGAAAACATAGAATAACCCATATTTGTGGAGTTTGACAAATATTTGTTGGTTTGTATTATTCATTTAACCACTAGACATCCGCGCTATGGCCGAATGACGGCCACAGCGTGGACCTGCATCCCCGGGAGGCCGTCATATGACAGCCTCCCCTGTGCACACTCCCTGCGCGCGCCCAGCAGGGCGCGCGCCAGGCGCGCTGTGATCACCGAGTCACTGAGACTCGGCTGATCACCGATCCGAGTAAGGGGCCGGTCCCAGCCTCTTACCATGTGATCAGCTGCCACCTAACACTGCCCACAGTGCCACCTAACAGTGCCCACAGTGCCACCTAACAGTGCCCACAAGTACCACCTATCAATGCCAACAAGTGCCACCTATCAATGCCCACAAGTGCCACCTACCAATGCCCACCTGTAGTGCCAATCAGTTCCACCTGCCAGTGCTGCCCATCACTGCCACCCATCAGTGCCCATCACTGCCACCCATCAGTGCCCATCACTGCCGCCTATCAGTGCCCATCACTGCCGCCTCATCAGCGTACATCAATGAAGGAGAAAAATTACCCGTTTTAAATTTTTTATAACAAAATAAAAAAAAATTAAAATTTTTTTTTTTTTAAATTCAGTTTTTTACATTTTTTTTAACAAAAAGTAAAAACCGCAGAGGTGATCAAATACCACCAAAAGAAATCTCTATTTGTGGTGAAAAAATTATAAAAATTTAATTTGGGTACAGTGTTGTATGACCGCGCAATTGTCATTCAAAGTGCGTCAGCGCTGAAAGCTGAAAATTGGTCTGGATAGGAGGGGGGTTTAAGTGCCCTGTAAGCAAGTGGTTAATCATGTTCATTCCTGCATTTACAGATTGTTGGTTTAGTTATTACACAGTAATACTAACCTTTATTTATATTTATTATCTAAGGCACGCAAAAATGCATAGATGTGAACCTAGCATAAGAGTGTGACATTTTGGCTAGCATTGCTTTAGCATAGGGTAGGTTATCAGCAGATAGGGATAGGCCCCCTGAATATTCTGTAAGAGAATACATCTAATTTGTTAGCTGGTACACTATGAATAGTATACTCTATATCTTAATACATAGTGATCCTTGCAATATACAATATGAATAAACCTGTTTGAACTTGTGTTCAAGAATTCACAAAATATTAGCTGTCCAGTAAAATGTTTCTGTTTTTTAAAGACTTGAAGAGCAAATAGTATGAAGTGAGTTAAACATTTACATCTAATCAAGCACATGTTTTTGACAGTATCACACAAAAAATGGCAAATATAGACAGGTTGAATGTAGCAATCGTGCTTACTTTGATTTCTTTCTATGCTACATCAAGTTACAGTTTAACAATAATAACCATGAAGAACAAATTATTTCCAATTATTTCCAAATCACAGTTTCTCTAGCTGTTAGCAATAGTTTCCTACTTTTGTATTTACACAGTTTCCATGTCATTGCTGTTTCCATAGCACTGCTAAGTCCAGCAGTTTCAGGCATGCTTGAGATTTGAAATTTAGCATGGTTTTAGGTTATCTTTTATATTTTATATTGTTTGCATTACAAACCTAAATTAATGGCTTGAGAAAAATAGTATTTATATTTTTATAAAAGCCAGTGCCCATCAATAAGGATTCACAGAGAGACCACGGTAGATGCTGTTTTCTTTCAGATTGTCTTCTTCCTTTCACTTTCTCTCTTTCTCCCTCTCTAATTCTACTTCTGTATGATCATGTCTTCTTTGAGCAAGCAGGGAGGGGTTAGGATTAAGGTCAAAGGAATCTTCAGGGGTTTGATTTGCAAAGGGTTCAGCAAATCATATTTGAAACTTGCAAAACCTGAACTTAGCAGTGGATCCTACTGAAGTCTATAGGAGGTGAATCTTGTTAATCATGTTTGACCATTTTTAGGGCTAATAGAGAAACTACTGTAAAAAAACAAAAAAAAGTCATGCAAAACTGGGCATTGCCATAGAGGACATGTACCACTGAAACAAAAAACAAAATGAAACAGCGGAAGAGGGTTTTTCATGTGGCTTTGAAGGCAACATTGAAAATACACACATCTTTTAAAAAAACATGCTTAATATTTGGTGTATTTAGTGTTATGGAACACTACAATGTTTACTAGAATGTTCATCATAGTGAGTCATGTATCCTAGTATTCACACTCAGAACCTAAAGACAGCATGTAGAATCAGGAAATTTAGAGGTCAGCATCTGTCAAATTTTACATGACTTCTGACCTGTCTCCACCCGAAAGAGTCAGACTCGGGCAAAGTATGTAATGATAAATAAGTGGGTAAATATATATTTTTTATCAGTAAGCCTAAACACATAAAATGTAAAACTAAATATTCATATCCTTGCATAACCCCATTTGTGACTAGTTCTCCTTATAGTTCCAGAGAAATATAGAATGTAATTTGTGCCAGGACTAGGAACTCTGGCATCCAAGGCAAAAATGCAACCTCCCCAGCAGAAACAGATTGCGCTTGCATGTCTGCTGAACATAAATCCAACATAAATGAAGAGCAAGATTCGGCTGTCACACTGACAGCTTAGCCCTTCAGATTACACTGAGTAATCTCCTCTTCCATTGTATCAGCCAGTTATATTGTCACTTTGACAGACAGTTCATTGTGCTCTGTATATCTGCGCTGTCAGCACCCCAAATACAAAATGGGACCAGGTGTCATGATGACAGTGGAGGACCGCTGTTTACACTGGAAAAAACACAAAGGCTGTGCTTCCAATCTGACTGCCCAGTACTTCAGACTGCAAATAGAAGACTTTTTTATTTCAGTTAGTACAAGATATTAAGTACTTTTTGTTTATATACTTTATTTAATTCAACCAAATTACTGGGTAAATAATACGTCTTATGGCAATCAACTATTATTCCAGTCACCCTTATATCAAAAACCAATTATCAACCAAATAATAGGCAACAGAGAGTATATAGTCTGCAAAAAAGTTAGAAAAGCCTAATCAAACATACAGTGGGGCAAAAAAGTATTTAGTCAGCTACCAATTGTGCAAGTTCTCCCACTTAAAAAGATGAGAGAGGCCTGTAATTGTCATCATAGGTATACCTCAACTATGTGAGACAAAATGTGGAAACAAATCCAGACAATCACATTGTCTGATTTTTGAAAGAATTTATTTGCAAATTATTGTGGAAAATAAGTATTTGGTCACCTACAAACAAGCAAGATTTCTGGCTCTCACAGACCTGTATCTTCTTATTTAAGAGGCTCCTCTGTCCTCCACTCATTACCTGTATTAATGGCACCTGTTTGAACTTGTTATCAGTATAAAAGACACCTGTCCACAACCTCATTCACACTCCAAACTCTACTATGGTGAAGACCAAAATCTGTCGAAGGACACCAGAAACAAAATTGTAGCCCTGCACCAGGCTGGGAAGACTGAATCTGCAATAGGCAAGCAGCTTGATGTGAAGAAATCAACTGTGGAAGCAATAATTAGAAAATGGGAGACATAAAAGATAATCTCCCTCGATCTGGGGCTCCATACAAGATCTCACCCCGTGGGGTCAAAATGATCACAAGAACGGTGAGCAAAAATCTCAGGACCACACGGGGGACCTAGTGAATGACCTGCAGAGAGCTGGAACCAACGTAACAAAGGTTACCATCAGTAACACACTACGCCGCAAGGGACTCAGATCCTGCAGTGCCAGACGTGTCCCCCTGCTTTAGCCAGTACATGTCCGGGCCCGTCTGAGGTTTGCTAGAGAGCATTTGGATGATCCAGAAGAGGATTGGGAGAATGTCATATGGTCAGATAAACCAAAGTAGAACTGTTTGGTAGAAACACAACTCCTCATGTTTGGAGGAGAGAGAATGCTTAGTTGCAACCAAAGAACACCATACCTACTGTGAAGCATGGGGGTGGCAACATTATGCTTTGGGGCTGTTTCTCTGCAAAAGGAACAGGACGACTGACCCGTGTACATGAAAGAATGAATGGGGCCATGTATCGTGAGAATTTGAGTGCAAACATCCTCCCATCAGCAAGGGCATTGAAGATGAAACGTGGCTGGGTCTTTCAGCATGACAATGATCCCAAACACACTGCCCGGGCAACAAAGGAGTGGCTTCATAAAAAGCATTTCAAGGTCCTGGAGTGGCCTAGCCAGTCTCCAGATCTCAACCCCATAGAAAACCTTTGGAGGGAGTTGAAAGTCTGTGTTGCCCAGCAACAGCCCCAAAACATCACTGCTCTAGAGGAGATCTGTATGAAGGAATGGGCCAACATACCAGCAACAGTGTGTGACAACCTTGTGAAGACTTATGCCACGTACACACGAGCAGACTTTCCGGCAGACTCGATCCGGCGGGCCAGACTCCATCCGACAATTCGATCGTTTGTGGGCTCCACGGACTTTTTTCCCAAAAGTCAGACGGACCTAGAAATAAAACATGTTTCAAATGTTTCCGACGGACTCAAGTCCGGTCGAAAAATCCACTTGTCTGTATGCTAGTCCGATGGATAGGGCAGCTATTGGCTACATACGATCACGTATGAATCCGTCGGACTTTGGTGTGATTGTGTGTAGGCAAGTCCGTTCGTTAGGAAAGTGCATCGGAATTCTGCCAAAAGTCCCTCGGATAGACCGTCGGACCTGTCTGGTCGAAAAGTCTGCTTGTGTGTACGCGGCATTACAGAAAACGTTTGACCTCTGTCATTGCCAACAAAGGATATATAACAAAGTATTGAGATGAACTTTTGATATTGACCAAATACTTATTTTCCACCATAATTTGCAAATAACTTCTTTTTTACAAATCAGACAATATGATTGTCTGGATTTCTTTCCACATTTTTTCTCTCATAGTTGAGGTATACCTATGATGACAATTACAGGCCTCTCTCATCTTTTTAAGTGGGAGAACTTGCACAATTGGTGGCTGACTAAATACTTTTTTGCCCCACTGTATAACATGTATACTCTGCATCGCCATAGTGCCAGGGACTTCACCCTGTAAAGGCTGTTTTTTTAACATAGCGAGTGATCAAAGAAAATAAAAGGAAAGAGAGAGAGTGAGGATGAGGGGGAAAAGAAAGAAAAAAAAAAAAAGGAAGAGGAATGGGGGGGGGGGATAGTGGAAGGGTGAAGGGGGAGAGGACAGGGAGAGCCCAGCTCTCCCCTCCAGTGACAGCCTCCAATCTGGCTCCAAAGCCTACTCACAAAGGGTATAGCCACCAATGCGTCCAAATGTTAAGATGTTTCTGGGACTGATTTTTAATAAACACGGTTAACTGTTCCAAAAGTTTGGTGTCAGATACCCTGATTCGCCAATGTTTGAGTGTAGGTGGAGTAGTTTGTTTCCAAAGGGCCAGTATACACGCTTTTGCAGCATTAAAAAGATGTTTTAATGGTGAATTTTTATAGTTTTTGATAGATAAATGCGTGTCATGCAAACGACATGTGGCTGGTGAATCTGCAAGGAACCATTCGGTTAGGTTTTTAATAGAGGATTTGTCTTCTGACCAAAAAGTTTTAATGATTGGACAGACCTTAAAATATAAGCTTCTGCATTTTGGCAGCGCCAGCATAGGGGGGCACTTGGGAGCTGATCTTATGTAAAAGTTGTGACGTTTTATGCCACCTGTTAAGTATTTTATCGCCATGCTCTTGATATATGTTTACAACTGAGGCTGTATGAGCAAAAAGAAAAATTGGTGGAGAACGTAATGTTCAAATCCTGTTCCTATTTTCTCAGGAAGCTTGGATCCCATTTATGGTCTCTGGCTATCAGCAAGGAATAGGATTGCTATAAGGCATGTCTAATCAGCACTGCTTCATTGCAAATCCTCTCAAATGTTGTTAAAGAACGAGAGTGCAGAAATGTGAGTCCATGGAACTATGTAAAAGTTGGATTTGAAAATTAGCAGAAACGGACTGGGATGCAGTGAAAGAGAAGTAGCCTTAAAAATGGATTTAACCGTTCGGAAAGTGGCCACAACGAGAGGGTGGGTCGTAATGTGTCTATTCAAAGGGAAGGCAGGATATGCCCTGATAATTTCCAATGAGACAGTGATAGTGGCCTGCTTTAATTCTAGTCCTGGTTTGAGTATCTTCTGAATACAACAGTTAATCACTCTCCTCAAATTAACTGCAACATAATATTTATTAGGGTCTGGAAACCCAATTCCTCTCCTTAATTTGGGAAGAGTCAAAATCACCCTCCTAATTCTGGCCCTAAAGATAGTGCAGGTATTGGGTCCTTAGATATTTCAGAAAACTCGGTAGAGAGGGTTTGTAATATATAGAGAAGCCACGGTAGAATATTAATTTTCAAGACACTATAGCCCAAACCAGGCTAGGGCTGCTTTGTTTCAGTTACGTAGATCTTTAACCTTTCTAGTCAGCTGATGGAAATGTAATTCAAAGATCTGTCTTAAGTTGGTGGGAATTAGCATACCCAAATATTTAATATAAGAGGAATATCACTTAAAGGTAAATTGACTATGCAGGCTCTCTCTAGTTGTTGAGGAGATAATGTAATATTAAGGACTTCTGATTTTGAAGCCTTGAAGTATATTTGTTTTTATTCCACTTTATTTTACATTTTTGTCCTGACTGCAGTATATTTATAATATGATTATATTTCTACACTTCTGCTAGAGCAAGTGCATTTACAATTGGTGTGCTAACAAGGGGAAGGAAAGTTATTTATTTAAATTTTCATCATCAACATGACCACAGTTTAATAAGGTATCTGTCAAATATGAAATGCTAAGTTAAACTGATATCCCTGTGTTCAGTATGCTAGCCCAGCACTGCTCATAGGGCCACTAGGTAAATCTACATCAGAGGAATTCGTATGATGCTTATACATGGTACACCTAGTGGCTTTTGAAATTTGTCTAAAGTATTTATATATCATTGTATTTTCTGCACTTCTTTCGCTGAGAGTTGTTTGTGTTACTCCCCTGCTAACAAAGGCAGGAAAAGCTTTCCATTTATATGTTATTTCCATCAACAACATAGCTACGGTTAAATAAGGCAGCTGTCAAAAATAAAGTACCAGCCATTATGTAATGTAAGGATAAGTGGAAGAGGAAACAACAAGGCATATAACCAGTAAATTAAAGAATTCAGGTATTATTTTTGTTCTGGAACACATTATTTTTAGCTAAAACAAAAGTGGCCTTGTGTGCTAAGATAAATACAGTAAACTAAAATCTGATTAGTTGCTCTGGGTAATACAGTATTTTTCATTACAGAATTCTGAATGATAGCTGCTAATTCTCAAATCCAGTAACCCATACCAATCAGTTAGAATTCTCTGATGTCCAGCATAGGCCTATGTATGTAAGTACTCCAGGCGGAAAGGGGTTAGATAGCTACATAGGCAAGGTTGAATAAAGACACCAGTTCATCCAGTTCAACCTGAGGTTAAAGGTGAAGTAATAGGAGGATGGGTAGAAGAGGTCTAGGACTGGGATCTGTGCATATGACAGTATGTACTGTGGCTTGAACACCAGCGCGATGCCCTGCAACCCTGTATGTATAGGTGGAGTCCAGCTGCTCATGTCAGCCCCGTGGAAATGAGCTGGACCTCTCCTTACAGGCCCCTGTAAGGGTTCCCTTGCGGGAACCCTTACAGGGGCCTTGCCGTGTGCTGCATAAAAAAGCAGCATGTATGCATTTTTGCTCAAAGCAATGCACCTTCACCATAGTGCATTACAACACACTGAAGTGCACAGAGTTGAACGAAGTATAATGTGATACTTCAATAAACAAAAAAATGTAACAAATGTTCTGTATAAATATATTGTACCACCTCTACACAACACACTAGTGTGCATGTGTTTTAACATGCAATACAGGCTAGTGTAGTGCATATGAACTAATGTACATTATCATGCATTGTGTTAAGCCAGCTTGTGATTTTAAAATATAGAAGTGAGATGATATTACAGATATTTTCATAATTCAGTGGTCAGTAGTAGATATGTGTTCACAATTTAAAATTTGAAGAGATGACTTGGGCCTGGAGATTGCAGGAACTAACACCTAGCTGCTAAAGAGCTTGTGACAAAATGTTTTAGGCTTGTGGCTGTAGATAGGAGTAATCAAACATCACCTCACAAGCCCTCAAAAGAATCCTTCTGACCTGGTGACTGCAAAATTAGCAGTGGAGCAAAATGATTCCTTATTGTAGGCACCGCACCATTCTGCCTGCATGCTTCACTCATTTTTTTTAGTCCAGACTTGACTTGGGGAGATGAAAGTATTCCCTCTAATAGTACATAGTATATGCTTTATGTGACCTAGCCTTCTGGGCCGTACACAAGATAGGATTTTCCGACAACAAATGTTCGATGTGAGCTTTTTGTCGGAAAGTCCGATCGTGTGTATGCTCCATAGAACATTTGTTGTCGGAATTTCCGCCAACAAATATTTGAGAGCAGGTTCTCAAAATTTCCGACAACAGGACTTGTTGTCGGAAATTCGGAGCGTGTGTATACAATTCTGACGCACAAAAGTCCACGCATGCTCAGAATCAAGCAGAAGAGCCGCACTGGCTATTGAACTTCATTTTTCTCGGCTTGTCGTATGTGTTGTACGTCACCGCGTTCTTGACGTTCAGGATTTCCGACAACATTTGTGTGACTGTGTGTATGCAAGACAAGTTTGAGCCAACACCCTTCGGAAAAGAATCTACGGTTTTGGTGTCACAGAATCCTATTGTGTGTACATAGCCTTACAGAACAAGCTAGAGATGGATTAAACTGTTGTATGGACCCTGACTGGACCCACAGCAATCGGGATTAAGAGCTGGTGTTGGAAATCCTAACTTTGACCCAGCCATCAGAACTGGCTGGTCTTTACAACCTATGGCCACTTCAGGAGGCAAGAACTCATATAACACCAGGTGAGTAACACCTCTAAAGGCGATTGGCCAAAGAGGATAAAGACAGCCATAGACGGAGCAATTTTCTTTCCTGCAACAATGGGTTGCAGCAAAGAAAATGGCTCAAATACCCCCATCAACACAGTCAGTGT